>JAZDUA010000277.1:355000-1555000 GCA_038098605.1 Gryllus longicercus | reverse complement strand
TGAGTCATCTCTTGTTGAAGAAGCAAACACTGCAGAAACCGCAGTTTTGCGGATGACGCGTGTCTCACCCACGATCCACCGCAGTAGGTAGCCTCGTTTTGGCGAAGTAAACACTGAACGTGGACACTCTGGAAGGAAGTGAGTCAGCACGTACCGCTATCGTCTCGCTATTTGCTAACACCTCTGGCGCTCCTGATGCAAGTGGAAAGGGAAGTGGCCCGAATCAGGGTAACGTGGGGATGGCGCGAACCTAGGACTGTTGATTCGATTTCGTCATCCGAAGTAACATTCATACATTTTGAGTCGAGAGAGAGAGAGAGAGAGAGAGAGAGAGAGAGAGAGAGAGAAGAGAGCATGAGTGGATTCAGAGGAAAGGAGAGGGGGGAAAGGAAAGAAGAGAGACAAAAGAAATGAAAGAGAGAAAAAAGAAGACAGAGAAAGAGGGAGGAAAGAGGAAAGACAGAGAAAGAGGGAGGAAAGAGAAAAGACAGAGAAAGAGGGAGGAAAGAGAGAGAGAGGAGAGAGACAAAGAAAGAGACGCAAATTTTTGGAGGATAAATGCAAATAGTAAGCGCAAATTAGTACACTAAACGTGTCCGTGTGCTAAATGTATACGAAGCAGTATGTCTGTGTAATATGTCGCTATAAAGAATTATTACGAAATATCAGCAACCGCAAACATCCTCGTTTAAAATAAACTGTCCCAATTAACAAAAGGAGAGGCATTTTCAAAGAAATTTGATTTTCTTTCGCGGAATGTGTTTTCTTTCACAAACGGAACCCGGAGATCCTTCTTCAGAAGAAAACTGTCCCAATTTCCTTTCTTAAACTGCGTCCGTCTTATTTGGGTCGTCGAGTTGGCCCAGATATATTCGTACAGTATAACGTGATCGAACCACTACTTCCTCCTTCCTTTAACAATGAATGTACCACTATTGAATTCTAAACAGAAACACGTTCGAGAATTTTGAAATAGCCGAAAATACAAAACGTCCATGAATAGTCAAAGCGTTTTCACTTCCAATCGATATCACTCGTCCGGCATACATGTTTCCTGGGGCTGCACGGGCAGGGAGTGCCGTGGGGACCATTTCAGCTAGCGAATACAAACCTCAAAGAAGGTAAAGCGCATAAGATAAAAATGGCAACTGGACTAAAACGTACTCTTGACTCAGTCTTTTCACACAACGAGACACGATTATCAGGAATTATCATCTCGTATATAAAAGTCAATATTTGTTTGTTTTTGCAGAGCATAGTGTAAAACAAGTTTAACAATCGCCGCCAGTAACATGTGAAGTGTAATACATCGTAATACTAAAGCATTGCTAGGTCCACTAGTATATTGTATTATTTATCATCGCCCGCCACTAACGAACACAATGTAAAAACCACTTTATTCCGACGCTTCACCCGTTGGACAAACACAAAACGTACAACAAAAGCATTATTTTGTATACACGACAGATGGGGGGGGGGGGAAACAACTTCCTCAAATTGCCTAAACGCTGCGAACCGAAACAATAAAATCAAAACCGAACCTATAAAAGGAAAAGAAGATAAAATGCAAATCCACCTGGCAGTGCACCTGTTATACGAGAGACAGTAAAAGAGAGAAATACTGGAAGTTCGTTCACCCCGTGCGACCGACCCAGTCAGCTTTTTCCCCCATCGATAACCCTGCGGGCGTCCTATTGTTCCCTCCGGCGATCTGCCCCTTCCCGTATCCGCACCGGTCCTCTCCGCCCACGCCTCCGCGTCACACTCCCCTCGCCCACCCACGCCTCTGCACCACCCTTTCACAATCCCTCGCGCTGCCCGACCCGTCACAGGTCCCTCGTCTCAGCCCGGCCCTCCCACGCCACTACACTACCCTGTCACACTCACCCTCGCCTCGGCTCGGCCCGTCACACCACTCTCGCTCCTGCCCGGCCCGCTAACGCCTACGCGCCACCCCGTCACATCCCCTCGCCTCGGCCCGGTCCGGCCCGCTGCGCCACCCATTCACCCCCTCGCCTTCGCCCATGCCTCCGCGCCACCTCTTCACATACCCCTCGCCTCGGCCAGCCCCATCACAACCTCCACGCTCCAGCCTGGCAAGCCTCGCCCACGCTTATGCACCACCCCGTCACACACCCCTTGCGCCCCGCCCACCCCTTCACACCCCTCGCCGCGGCCCGCCCCGCCCACGCCACCCATTCACACACACCCCTCACCCCGCCCACACCACCCTTCCCATACTCCTCGCTTCAGCCGCCCTGCTCGCCCCATCACACCCCTTCGCCTCAGCTCGCCTCGTCACGCCCCCCTCTCCTCACCCACGGAACTCTCGCCTTCACGTCGGAGGCGCCGCATCTCCACCCGCGCAAACGCGTTCCGCGGGTCGACCAACACCACCACCACCACCACCGCCACCGCCACCGCATCCGCCACCGCCGCCGGTGCCGCTTCGCCGGCCGTCGCAACGGCGGTGGGCACTAATCGACGGCGTTCTTCGCGCAGGCATTCTGCATTGTGCCGCGGCCGACCGGCTGGCCTCACCGCCCGCCCGCCTGCCCGCCCCGGCGCTCGGGGCGCCTTTGGCTCGCGCGCCGACGCCGAATCTGCGATCGCTCCCGAACTGCGCATTGTGTGCTGCGCCCGCACGGGGTTTATGGCGGCCGCTCCAAGCACAGGTGTTTCATTGCCATCGTTTCTTTTTTAATAGTTTGATCTACCCAGAGCAGCTAGTTTAATCGACTTTATTCACCTTATTCAAATCGCCATTGCGAGATCATAGTTAATTTGACACATGTAAATTCGAAAAAAATGTTCGTCTGGAAAGTCGTATTTCACGAATGTGAAACGTTTCTGCAAATAATAGATCCAAGTGAATAATAAAAAGAAAAAAAATCGAATCTTGCAAAGTAATTCGCTGAATTCATAACATCTAAAAGAGGAGAAAATTATAAAATAGTTCTAATGTGTGTCCGTAGTAATAAACCCAAGGACGAGGAAAAATAAAAATGAAATAATAATGATATTTCGGCAAACACATTCAACGAGAACAAGCACGGATGTTTTCGAATTATTCAGACATTGCTCACAAATCTGTGAAGCTAATTTTCCTTCATGCCACGGCATAAGCGTTTTCAGGCTAACAATTAATATCCTCAATTTCCATGTTTTAAATATGGAATGTTTTCGTTAAATTGGTCTTTATGTCATAACAATGTTTGGAGTTCCTTTTGAGTTCGAATTCATTTGTTCAGCGTTAGCTAAGAATATAAGTGATATTTCACAGAAAAAAGTTCCAAGCCTACAAAACACTTGTGAAAAAAGGGCAGTTCAAAATAAGAACAAATTTTAAATAGAAAGTTGGCGGAGTTATTGATAAGTTATCAGCAAAACTGAACAAGTATCGAACTTTTTAATTTATTTTGAAAAATGCAATTGAGATTTTCACTGGCGATGCAGACTAACATTGCAAGTTAATCTGTAGTTCCTCCGAGACACACAAATAAGGCACATCATCTTAGAATAGCTAATAATTACCACAAAGTCAAATGATTCACAGCAATCTTATAATACGTCCATACTTGCATAGTGGAAATAATGTAATGGAATCAACGTTTTAAATAACACAATGAGAGAGTTTCCATAAATAAGAGTACCCCCAAAAGAATTTCTATAATCCCTGCTAATAGGGTGTAACAATGGATTTTCATTCAAAATCGATAATCAGTAAACTGTTTATGTAATACACAACATACGAAAGACATCATTATTCCATATGCGTTTCATAACTAACGCTTCAAGCATAAATACATTCAAGGCTCCGTGTACTTTCGATGCAGCGGTTCACTTCGAACGTGGAGGCGCGGTCCCACCAAGCCGTTTATTGTTCATACTTGACCTTCCACGCCTCGTGTGTAGCGTGACAGGTAGGCAGGCCAGCAACGGACAAAGGGACGTACCAGGCGGAGTTAGCCTGCATCGAGCGGCGAGGCAATAGTCATACACACAGCACCTGCTGGCAGCTCGCACCCTTCCTCGTTCGAGCCCTGGCGTAGGAAGATATTCGATATCGGCTGCACTATTCAAGGCGGGAGTGATGTGCAACCCCGCGTGAGTTAATGATTCCTCCATGGCGTCCGCTATTGATTGCTGATGTTCGTTAAAGGATGCTAAACATATTATTGAGGAGTTCCATCGTTTTATTCAAAAATATAAATATTATTATATTGCTTTATTCAAATTTCCAAACATTGTTAATTAGCGATCCGTGTAGTAAATATTATTAATTTGAAGGGCCCTCACAAAACTTTCACACATTCAAGGCCATTTATAAATATAAATATCTATATATTTTGTCAACATCGAAACAGATTCTAAAAGAGGAAATATATTTTTTTTGTTTACGCATATTGGTATTATTATTCAGTTATTTCTGCAAGAATTACAGAATAAGTCCATGCACCTGTGAAGTTTCTAAATTGTGAAAAGATTACACTGTAGTCCATGTTCCATCGACCTCACAATCTTTATAAAACCATCATCACAACTTTTTTTGAACTTTCAAAATCAGCAACAGCTTATACTACTCTGAGAGGATTTCGGCCCGTCGAGCAAAAATATCGCCCAGACAGCACCCATCTCCCACTCGCCGAGAGCCGAAAGCCAGCGATGCAAAGTCAGCCGCGATCTCCCACCGCCTGTGGGTGCGACGGCCACAGCCGATCGTGGAGATCGATGGGAGCTCGTCTATTATTCAAGCGGGCGAACGGGCGGTGCGATGCGGTGCGGTGCGGCCGAGCAAGGTGCACCCGGGCGGGGAAGGGGCGGGACGAGGCTGGACAGCAGGGAATACGTCAGGGCGGGTCGAAATGGGTTAGAGCGAGTCGGAGTGAAGCGGAGTGAGGCGCGGGGAGGAGGAGCAAAGGGACAGGGGCGGGGTAGGATAAAGCACGACAGACAGGGACGAAACTGAACGGAGGGGGGAGGAAAGTATGGAACAGAGGTGATTGGAGCGGGGCGGATCACAGAGGGTCGGGGCAGGGCGGGCAGAGCGGAGTGGGACGGGCAGAGCGGAGCGGGGTGGGGCAGACAGGAGCCGGGCGGGACAGAGCGGAGCGGAACGGGGCGGGTAGAGCAAAGTAGGGCGGGGCAGGGCGGAGCGGGGCGGGCAGAGCAGAGTAGGGCGGGACAGAGCGGAGCGGGGCGGGCAGAGCAGAGTAGGGCGGGACAGAGCGGAGCGGGGCGGGGCGGGGCAGAGTTGTGCCGAGCGGGCGGGGCAATGAGGAGCGGGGTAGAGCGGAGCGGGGCGGGAAAATTCGGAGCGGGGCAGAGCGGAGTGGATCACAACGGGGCGGGGCAGAGCGGGTGCGGGACAAACCGGAGCGGGGAGGAGCGGAGCAGGGCAGAGCGGTGCAGAGCGGAACGGAGCTGAACGAAACGCAATGAACCGGAGCGAAGCAAGGAGCGGCAGAGCGAGAAAAAGCCGGACAGAAAGGGGCAAACATGGGCAGTGGGAAAGCGTGGGGCGGTAAGCGGGTCGATAAACCGCGGCGAGTCCGCGGTACCTCGAGTGCCTGCCGTCACCCCTCGCGGATGCTCCGCCCAACCGCGCGGGGCCCCGCAGCCCCGGGCACCGCGGAGTGTTCGGCCGGAGCAACAAGCCCGCGCGCGTGCCACGCACGGCGACGGGGAAAGGGTCGCTCTTCGTGGAGGGGAGCTCGTGTGGCCGCGGGAGGAATAATAGGAGCAATCGGCCAAAGAGGATGATGAGGTAGGTCTGGCTACAGTGGTTGATTGGCTGTTTAGTGATTACGAGCACGTTAACTACCAGGGCCCTTAGTGCCGTAAGTGTAGTGCACGTTTTTGCTCGGGAAGTGGCGGTGATCTTTCCTCGGCTGAATGGCGCGATCCCGCGGCGACCTACCGTTAGCAAGCGGGGAATTCCCCAAACAGGTATCTCTTACCAGCGAGGCACCGCCCGAGCAGGCACAAGCTCTTAGATTCTAACGGATCCCCCGGCATGTGTAGTGCATGTTAGTGTGTATATGTGTGTAAGGCGGGAGGATAGAACAAGGAAGAGGAAGGAAAGATCGCGCGCGAACGGTGGCACGATTATTAGGGTACTGCTCCGGCATTCACCTGGTGTTGATCAGAGAAACCACGGAAAACTATCGACCAGAGCAGCCGGCCGCTAGAATTCTCCTCCAGACAGCGACTGAACTCGATGTAGCAAACAAGCTAGAGTCGAAAATCATGCCGCCGTCGGGACTCGAATCTAGGACCTCCCGGTCAGAGGGAGTGCAGTGACATCAGTTGATGCCCTGAGACATCTCTCCCGGTGATTAGTGGTGTAATGGGCGGTTATGGTAGTGATTTGGAGGGATGGTGGTATTGGAACATAAATGGGTGGGGGTGGAAATTATAATAATGACCAAGGCAGACGTACCGGTGGCGATAACGAAGATTGTGATTACGGAGATAGTGGGGGTAATGGGGGAGGGAGATTTGGAGATATAGAGAGAGATTGATCTAAGGAGGGACCGCTTAGACAGTTATTACGCTGCTAGTGCTGGCAACATGACTGCAGGTTATGTCCATATGCTGGATTCGCCAATACGTTCGTTTTCAGTTGTTTTATTTGACACTGCCTCTGGCGATCACATCGTCAGACACGAGTTTATTGGTGTCTCAACGTGCCAAACTGGTCCATTCTTAAAGTAACTTCTCTATTGTTGTGTTAGCTATAGTTGCGGCAGCGGCTGTCACGATGGGAAGCAAAGGTTGTGGGATGGTGGTGATGGTGATAGGCTAATGTGGTTTCTCGATGGTTAAGAAGATTCCGCCAAAGAATGAGCCAAAATAACAGTTCGCTAAACAAGTGAACATCACGCTAATGCAGAGAAGTATCTCCGCCGCGACAGCTGTTTAGCCACGCCTCTTCGTAAAGTGCTTATGGTTGTACATGGTTCCCGTTACGTCATGGCTTCTCCCGGTTCACAACTGAGTAATTATATACAAAAATAATTGATAAAACGCAAACCACAGAACATTCTCTATCACAGCTCGCCACTTCACCGCACAGGAGCAGGAAACTCGGAAATAAACATAATACTTATCACACAAAAAGTAAATTCAATGTAATGTTTATATAAAAAAAGTAATGTTTACAGAAGAGCACAGTGGCACTGCACTTCCTAATTTCAATTATTTCTCGTGGCGAACTATATTTTCGTCGTACGAGGACCATTCTTTTTAAAAATCGCTCTATAGTAGGAGGTGAACGTGGTGGTAGAGACTGACGTAGAGGCAGTAGTGGTGGAGGAGGAAGTAGTGGTGGAGATTGGAGGAGGTGATGGCACGGATGTAACGCACGTGAAACAACACGAAACAAAGGAGAGGGGTGGAGGTGGTGGAGGAGAGGACACGCAGGTGATTGAGCATGTCGAAGGAGGATGGCAGCATCACCAATTCCGCAACGGCACGGCGCTAAAAAATATCTTGTGAAATGTGCGGGCGAGTGGCAAGGCCCACTTGAGTGCTAAGCGACCCTCGGGCGCGGTTGCCAACTATCGACGGCCCAAAATATGAACAAGAAAGAGCGCCATTTGTAACGTACGGAAAGCCACTCGCCGCTTTTATATCGCGGTATGCATTAAAAGCAACTCCCTCTAACCCACAGTCTTTCATACGAGCTGTCGAGAGAATCGGCCAAAATTTTAAAAAACCGCCTTTACGACTTCCAGCCAATGTTTCAAAATATATAAATGCATGTATGAAACTGATGGCGCTACAGAATGGCACAGACGGACAGATGAAAAACCGTAAATCAATTTTTCGGTATCGAGGATCCGTTCAATGTGGATTCTGACTACATAACGTGATAAGAGGAAGTAATTTACTACACATAAGAACGAGTATTATCCAGTTTTGTGATATTGGGAACCTACAATACGAATTTCTCTTTCAAAAAAAAAAGCCGTTTTCGTAACAGGATTACATAACTTTCTCTCTGCTACGTAAGTACTATATGAGAAAGTAATTATAAGTTGTTTTGACTCGGGAATCCCACCAATGAATAGAAGGAAATTCACAGCGCTGGAGAGGAATTCAATAAATCAACATTGCCCTACATTTGAACGAAGAACTGTGCTTACTATGTACAGTGGAACAATTCCAATAACATTCCTAACATGATGAATTGCACTCTAAAGGTGCATATTCACAGATAAACTTGTTTAATTTAATGGTATTTGGGGTAAACATGCCAACAGACGATACGTTTCAGAAATTTATAGATCAGATTGATCATGAAATGCTACATAAATCAGTAAACCATATGATAACCAAATACAAATCATTGTATTGGTGTTTGCTCTAAATGTTACTTGTAAGTGAACTACCTAAGCGTTTTTTTTAATAACGTGTTTTAAATATTGGCAATAAATATGTTACCAACAAATGCTTACTGTATGTCCAAAAGGAGAAACCCACAAACAAGAACGAAGATCTGCAAAGAGTCAAAACTCCTGCGGTGTGTAGAAAAAAACTCTCTCGGGATGGAAAAAAAGCTCTGAGCAACAACAAAAAATTTATAAATCGGGAAAGTTTCAAAAAATATGTAGAGTAAGCTACGAGTGTCCGTGTGCCCACGCGCTAGTCGTAGTTAAATACCCTCTAATCCACCTGTCGAGGTGAGTGAGGTGTCAATCAACGCGTCCCGGACTAATGGTGGGAAACTTTTAAACAACTTTGTCATATAGCGACCAGTGCGATTTTTTTACATTAGAGGGAGCAAGAGGGGGAACACATAGGCGCAACACACGCCCACATGAACATACATGCCTGATCAACTGATCTTCTTTCCGGATCCTTTTTAGATGTAACTCGGAAGAAGAAAAGAAAAAGAAAAATACAAAAATAAAAAACAAAATTACAAAATGTTTTATGAGGTTTGAAGCATATAAAAAGTGTTTTTGGAAACTTTAAAGTACCTATAGGTTTAATCAGTAGCTCTTTGATTTCTCTCTTAATTGAATGCATTTTTAGCCGGATCCAAGTAAATATTCTGAAAGAATTCCAGAAAAGACGTCTTTGAGAGATTCGCCTTTAGAGTATTAACAAATGCTGTGAATTGCCATATAGCCCTTCCGCCATAACTTGGTTCATCAGATTGACTATTATTGAACCTAAGTTTGCAATTAAATGAGGATGGACGAGGAAGGGAAACTGTATCATGTATACAATTTATGCATAACCTGCGTAGCACAAATAAAAATGTTCAACATGAAAATGCCCGCCGGAGGCACCACTCTAAGCTACTTGTTAATATTTAAAAACAACGGCCCCGAGTTATAATTAAGTCTTGCAACGTAAGCCGACAGGGGAATTATTCTGCCATCAGGTTTGAAGCTCCTCATCACCAAAGAATGTCCGAGCTCCGGCGTGCGAGACCCATAACGCGCACGGGGCCGAGCCGGGGACGGGTCGTTGCGTGACGCACGGAAGAACGATGTCGGGGCGGGGCGAGGGGATTTTCGGTAGGGACGGGGGGGGGGGTCGAGCAGGGCGCGAGGGGTGGGGGAATAGGGATCTTGTGGGATGGCGGAGGAGGAGAGAGGTGAGGGGGCAGGGCGTGGATACGAGAGCAGGAACGGGGGGAGCGGGGATCATGGGAGGTGGCGGAGGTGGAGCCGAGACAGAGGTGGGGGGCAGGGCCTAGAGTCGAGAAAATGGGCGTGGCGCGGGGGGGCAGGGATAATGGGAGATGGCGGGGGTGGAGCAGGGAGGGGAGTGCGAGGGCAGGGCGCAGACTCGGGGGCGGGGAGCGGTGATCATGGGAGATCCCGGGGGTGGAGCGGGAAGGGGATGCGGAGAGGTAGGGCGCAGGGGCTGGGTGCGGGGGCTGGGCGCGGGGGTGGGGTGCGGGAACGGGGCGCGGGGGAACAGGGATCATGGATGGTGGCGGAGGTGGAGCCGAGACAGAGGTGCGGGGATCATGGGAGATGGCCCTAGAGTCGACAAAATGGGCGTAGCGCGAGGGGGATGGGCGGGGATCATGGGGGATGGCGGGGGTGGAACAGGGAGGGGAATGCACGAGCGGGGCGCAGAATCGGTGGCGGGGCGCGGGGATCATGGGGGATCCCGGGCGTGGAGCGGGAAGGTGGTGTGGAGGAAGGGCGAAGGGGCGGGGTGCGGGGGCTGGGCGCGGGGGTGGGGTGCGGGGACGGGGCGCGGGGGGAACGGGGATCATGGGGGATAGCGAGGGTGGAGCCGGGGAAGGGGCGCAGGGGCGGGGGCTGGGCGTGGGGGTGTGGCACGGAGGCGGGGGCGCGGGGCGGGCGTTGACAGGGTAATTCCCCGAGCGCGGTGCGCGGGGCTATCGGCGCGCAGCCTCCAGGGCCACCTATCCGCCGCGCGAGCGTGATGTCGGCCGACCGCCACTAATTACGGCCCGGCCAGCAGGGAAATTTTCCAGCCAGCCCGTGTCGGGGCGTCGAGGGTGGCCTGAGAGGGGGAAGGGGGAGGGAGGGAGGGGGGCTGACAAGGGATCCGAGAGTACGTGTGTGGCTTGCGAGGCAGCCAGCGGACACGGCTCCCGGCGTACCTGTGCAGGGGCTCGAGAGGGACATCGGTATGCAGCGGCGCGGGATGGACACCCGAGGTCGACGTCGGTCCGGTGCAGTTAGGGGATTCGCGAGTGGCGGAGGCAGAGGCAGAGGCACGGGAGTGAGGAGAGGAGGAGCGAAGAGCATTCCGGATCGGACCGCATGGCGAGCCCACGCGAACATCCGCTTGAGCAGAGATGGGAGTCACCAGAGAAGACTTGGGAATACGGTGATCATACGAAGTTACGAGAAAGAACAAGGCCAAAAAGGCCAAGGGAGAGAAATGTGGGAGATGCTTAGGAAAAGAGAAGCCAGGAAGGGGGAGAGAGAGAGAGAGAGAGAGAGAGAGAGAGAGAGAGAGAGAGAGACAGAGAGAGAGAGAGACAGAGAGAGACAGAGAGAGAGAGACAGAGAGAGAGAGACAGAGAGAGAGAGACAGAGAGAGAGAGACAGAGAGAGAGAGACAGAGAGAGAGAGAGAGAGAGAGAGACATGCAGACAGAGACAGAGAGAGCGACAAGGATAGAGGGATCAGTGAGGGTGAGAGTACGAGTGGGAAAGACCCAGACAGAATCAGGGAGTAAGAGAGTGTGTGGAAAAAGACGCGGGGAGAGAGGGGAGGTCCACCAATCATTAAGGATGAGGGGGTAGGGAAGACCCAGAAGTAGAGTCATACGGGAAGCCCCTAATGGAGGCCAATCGAAGAGGCGTGCAGAAAGAGAAACAACGCAGGCACAGGAAAACAGAAGTAGTGGCGGGTGGCGCGGCCCGGCGCGCAGAGCGGGGCAGGGGGTGGCAGGGGGGGGCGGGACGGTACGGGACAGATAGATCGATAGCCCCGCGCGCGTTCCGACATGGCACGGCCCCCGCGCGCGGATTCCGCTGTCGGCTTCAGCGGCGGCGGCGCGGGACACGCGGCGCGGGCCGCCAGGGGGCCCCCGTCCATCTGTCTCCGCGGAAGCCCGGCTATTCCGACCCACGCCCTTCACTGACATATACACACACGCGCGACCGGCGGGAACTGGGAGAAGGGCAGGGGACGACGTTCTCTCGAGAAATACCGGGAATCATTTTATCCGCGAGAACGCTTTTGACCTGCTATATTATACCGGGAAAGGTCGCTCAGGACATACACTGACGTCACTAAAGTGTCTCTGACAGGGAGGTCCTAGTTTCGAGTCCCCACGCTGACTGGATTTTCGGCGTTAGGTCGTGTTCAGCCGCTCTCTGGAGGGGAAATCAAGCGATCGGTTGCTCTGATCGGTAGTTTTTGTGGTTTTTTCCAATCAATACTAGGCAAATGCCGGAATTACCCTAACTAACAAACGGGCCACGGATCACGCGCGATCTTTCCTCGTTCTATCCTCACTCCGTTACTTACAGCACGCGCATTACACCGCCGGGAGCTTAGAGCTTGTCGCGGGTGGGGCTGGACCCACTGGGGATACCTGGTAGTGGAAGACCCCACTAGCCGACGGTAGGTCGGCGCCAGATATTACCATCTAGCGGAGAAAAATATCCTCCACCTCCCGAGAAGAAACCATGAACTACACTTACGGGACTAATAGTTAACTCACCCGGAATCATCAATACATGTAACTTACTATATCATACGTATGATTAACAACTAGCGGAAGTGCTGTGTATCTACTGGATCTTTATTAATGACAATCCTTTATTAAGAAAAGGAATGAATCCCATGTATAGTGTACTCCCATTCAACACTTTTTTGATCCGCCTTGGCCAGGATTGGAGCGTCCCTACCCCGCCACGCCCGACCTCACCCTGTCTCATTCCATCTATCCACTCCGAACAATGCCGCTTCTCACTCTCGCTGTCTTACAATAAATGGTACAAACTTCTAAGCCATGTTAGAGACCCGAATATGATCACTTTTTCATCGCATCGAATTTTCCACCATAAGTTCGTTTGAAACAACCAACAAACACATGTGATATTTCTTTCGCGTTATCATTCAAATGACGGAGTATCCAAAGTTTGATTTGTTCTATTTTGTATCATTCATAAACTTTTTACGAGACATTACGAAAACAAAGCACCTTAACGATTTATCAATGGTTCTGTTCAGATTAATATTAGAACTATAAAGGGATCGTCAGCCGACAAGAAAAAGATAATGGCAAATGCTTCATAAACTCACAGACAAGAAGTGGTTTCACCAGACCAAAATACACGCACCCATGAAGTTTTCTTTCTCTTTTAAAACAACCATAGTATTATTAAGACGTTCATGCAAGCACATTTTTGTTCCCCTTTTTTATTAGCACGGTTCCAATACCTCTAAAGAAAAATCAATCCAAATGCACCTTCCTTTCATCAATTACACATATCCCACATTTCCATCCCTTTCGCACATGCAAGATCGCTCAGGTTGAGCAGGGGAAAGTGCTGCGCATAACTCGAATTGACAAACAGGTAACATGCGCCGGAAAGACATAACCTTAAAGCTTCCGCGATGGGACGAAATAAATCGCCGTTCATCGCCATTAACCACGGAAAACAGCTCGCCGTGTCCAACGCGGAAATAAATTTCGCCGCCGTCAACAAATCAATAGACACGCGAGCCTCCTGGGGGGCGGCAGCGAGGGCCTCCGTCCGCTGCGCCGACACCTTAGGGCGGGGCGGGGGCGGAGGTGAGGGAGGGGCTGCAGTTCGGCAGAAAAGCGCCGGCGGTCCCACCGGACGAGGGGTCATTGTATTTTCCCCGCGCCGATTCATCTTCCTTGACAAACGCCTGGCGGCGGGCGCGGAGGCCGGGGCGCGGGACGAGGAGGAGGAGGGACAGGAACGCTGATGGAAGAGACATGGCGGCGATGAGGCCGGGCGGAGAGCAGTGGTGGAAACGGTGATGAGGAGGCAGTGCTACGACGAGGCAGGAGCGTGCACAGGACGGGAGTGGAGACGTGTTGGTCGAAGCCAGGCAGGGTGAGAGGGGCGGGTAGAAGCGGCATAAAAGAAAGGAAAATGGGACGCGGGGGGGGAGGGCGAGGCGGGGTGGGAAGGGAGGAGGCAAGGCAACGGCATGCAGAACGGAGCGGATACAGCAGGATGGGAATGGCGATGGCAGAGTGGGGTTGGTGGGACGACCAGAGCAGAGGGGGGGGGGGGGGGCATCGGGATAGGGCAGTGATGGCGGAGCGACGGTGACAGTTCAGAGCAGGACAGAGAGGGATGGAAAGTGGCAGGGCGGGAACGGTTGATGACGGCAGGCGTGGCGTGGCGGGACAGGACGAGGTGGACCAAGATAGAACGGGGAAGAGCGGGTGTAGCGGAGAGATGAGCGCGGGGTGGGGACGGAGCGGGGCGCGGACAGGTCCGGGTAGGTCCGGGCGTGCGGGACGGAGTGGGAAGTGCGCGGAAGGGGCGGGGAGTGCGCGGAAGGGGCGGGGAGTGCGCGGAAGGGCGGGATGTGCGGGGCGGAACGGGTCAGCAGGGGGTGGGGCTGGACGGAGTGTGCGGGGCGAGGCGGCGAGTGCGCTGCCGGTGGGTGGGGCGCGACGGGAGTAGGGGCAGGACAGGGAGTGCGCGGCGGGGGCGGAGCGGCGACCGGTGCGAAGCGCGGGGAGGTAGGAAGGGAGGGGGACCCCAGCAGCGCCCGTCTTTTTGCGCGGGCCGTATTTTTGGTGCGAGGTCAATGCATTAGCGCCAGGCGGCCTGCGCTCGCGGCTGCGCTTCCTCGGCGCCGCACGTGTGGGGCCACCGCCTCCGCCGCCGCCGCCGCCTCCGCCGCCGCCTTTGCCGCCGCCGCCGCCGCCGCCTCCGCCTCCGCCGCCGCCGCTCGCCTCTGCGCCCGCGCGTGGGCCGCAATAAAACAGCATCCACAAACAAAGCAACCGTTTAAACACGAGCGTCCCTCGTTTCGACCACGAAATAATGTTTTCACACACAGTGGATGCATTGGGCGGTCAAGCGTATTTCGGAATATTTGGAAAAATTAAATAACGACTTAAAAATACACTTTCTTCCGATTTTCAACCACAAATTCCGATAGTAAAATGCGCTTGGAATCTTTGAAGCCTTAAAAGGAAGTTTCACAGGCTTTGAAAATACTTGTTTGTGCGCGAGACGATGATGTATGACAATTACCTGATTTTTTTTAGACGTGTTTTGTATTTTGAATAATAGCAACTAATCCATGCTAGGAAAACAACGAATCGAACAACATCTTTGAACATATCAATATCGTTTTCATAAGTGTTGACCGCTTCGATTCCGCGCCTCTTCCCTCTCCCTAAACGAAGATCGTTACTAGGTCGAACAAAATCTTTAGCTAATATAATAGGTAAATCAACGATTATTTCAGGCGAAACAGATATTACGTACGAATTTTCATGGAAATCCACAGACTATCGTTAACAGTTTGCTTCCCCATCTCTACAATAAGTTCCATATAATGTTACTTACAAAAGAGAATGGAATACAAAAGATAATTTCCTACAAGAGCCATGAATTGAAATCAATTAATTAAATATCAGATATTTCGAAGTCCAATGTGTTGTTGTTTTTTTTTTCATATAAACGGAGTAAACGAGTATTTTACTAGTTGTTTTTTGTGGACAGTGAATTAAGACAAAACTAACGGCAAACTAGTAGTAATCCTCCGCGGATGAACTGTGTGTAAATAATTAATTTACTTGCTAAATGAATCTGTGAATTTAATTAGTTAATTGCTCCTATTTTCAAGAAGACGAAATATCGTGAATATATTTACAAATATAGCTTCTTAAATCGTTATCGTAGAATGAAACTTACAATTGCGCAATAGAACAATACTGAAATACGACGAATTAATCGGGCATGATAGCAATGCTTCACTTACTATGCAACTATACTTCTCAAGTCAAATGCTGGGTGAATAAAACATATTATTATTATTATTATTATTATTATTATTATTATTATTATTATTATTATTATTATTATATTTGAATCACACTTTTGAGAAGAATAAAGAAGTTAACATTAATTGTTAGAGTATATACTAACGATATTTATCAGTACATTTAAAAATATTGTTAGTTCCCGATTTCCCCAATAGACCATAGCACAAATTTTGGTACATTTATCTAGTTCGCGCTCATTGTGTTATATTTCAATCATATGAATATATTTGTGAGGCAGATTTGAAGTTTTAAACGAAAGGAGAAGTTGCTTAATAAAGAAAGAAATGGATTACAAAAGCTGTTTAGTATCAGTAAACATGTTATCGTGATTTCGAAAATGTTTATAAGGTCGCTAGGACTACTTCATAGGCTAAAAACAAAAGATTTACATATTTTTCTGAACACATCTAGGTCGATTTACATTTTATTAGAAATTCTCCTTCACGACAGGCACGTTTTCATAAAACAGGCGGTGTTGCCAAATTACGAAAAAAACCCACTGGGAGTTCAGTTCCCTCACGCTGAACACACGTCGCGCGCCTTTGGTGGATCCCAGCGCCGATGAAATATTGCTTCCGATGGAACAGTGAAGGAAGGAGCGGGAGGCAGGCTATTTCTGTCTCACAATATTTAGGCGCTACGCAACGTGCCAAGAATCGAAAGCAATAGCACACGCGCAGCCGCAAACACAAGCGACAGTAAGATATGAATTACCGGAGACGTTCCAAGACAGACGCTCTTCAAGGCCCCAGCATCGACGAAACTCGCCTGAAGAGCCACTCCCCGCGACTATTTTTCTTCCAAGTTTCCACATGACAATGAAGTACGCCAATTTATACAGGCAATGAGACATAAGGCGTTACGTTTTCTGTAGATAAAATTTATCAAAATATTCTAATTCATAAATTCTCACTAACGAAAAGGATTGAGACCACATTGTTTCCCAGCTACACATCAGCGACATCACCTATTCAGAACTCTGAAAACTCTTGACCTATATAGAAGTGAATTGTAGGTGTAATTACTGGGTTGGGTGATTACTATGGCTACAAAAGACGAGGATCAGAATACAACAACGCTAGTAGTTAATAGTATTTCCAGGTACACAGTGTTGTGGTGTAACCAGGAAACTGAGGAAAATTATAGAAGTAAACGTGAAAAAGAGACGGCGTAAAGCATGCACACGCGGAACTGAAGTAAAAATTGAGGGAAACACTAAACATATGAGAAAAAATATTTCTTTTCAATAAACACGGATTTGGACAAGAATTCCAATTCTGTTCCGTCATACTTTATTTCACCTTTATCGTCTATGCGAAAATCGGATAATTCGAAAAGACATCTCCCATCTTGACGAAAATCAGGTCACAGGAGATCACCATTCCAGTGAGGTATGTTTGCGGCTTCGTTACATATGAAACAGCCACATATCCGACGTTCGTTCATTTAATCTAAGCCGTCTTTCGCCGCCCACATCCGAAAATGTTGCGTTTCCTAACAACGTTAACAGGTGATTGACATGTGGCGTTTTCGAAATCACTGACAGCATTTCATGTTCCCGTCCAGGTTCCATGCAGACTACGTTATTGGAATGATAATAAACATTCACATGATTACCTGGTATACGTGGCGGTTTGTCCTTGACTACGTCGTCTCCAGCGCGGGGGAAAACCCGCAGAGCAGGAGGCACAGCAGCAGCAGCAGCAGCAGCCGGCCTCTTGCATCCCGTCCAATAAAGGAAGAGAAACTTCGTTGCCACAACGGCCACACGTTCCGACGGTATCTCTCTTGCGTTCGTCCTCGCGACAATTGTTTCGTGCCCGGGTTGCTAGGTCGGAGGAAACCACGGCGAGCGAACGCAATATGGAAAAATCCAAAGAAAACCTCCCGAGATGACCCTCTGTTTATCATGAACAGAAGTGGGGATATTTTCTTTTACAAATCGAACGATAAAATAATGGAATACATTGCCTGCAAAAACCTTTGATCCCTTTCCTCGTAGCGTACAACAGTTTAGGAATTTAATTTAGGGTATTACTAAATAAATGAGGGAATTAGCTGACAATAGTAGGTTATATAGCGATGCGTCAGTAATATATTGTGAAGTGAGGTGTCGTGCAGTGTTGAACAGAGAAATAATGTAGAAAGTGATTAAAGGGTCATAGTGAAGTGTAGTGAAGTGAAGAGCAGTTGAACAAAAATTCAGTGCAGAGTTTGATTATGATGTTTCTTTTTTTAAGGTAATTTTAAATGTTTTATGAATTAGACAGTTTTATATCATTATTTTTATATTATTATTATATAATTTGCATGTTAGCTGTATTATCTTATTTATGCAATTAGCTGCCACTGGGTTATGCCCATTTGCAGTTCAAATAAATTTATCTTTATCTTATTCCACGATCATTGGTGGGTGATCGAACCTGGACCCCCAATAGCAGAGGACGTACATTACTCACGCACATTCAATGATTTACTATGCCGTTACGAATTGAATGATAATTTATATCTTACAAAATAAGATATTTCAATTTATGTACATGGTTATAATGTGGGAAACATGGGGTTGACGTTATATACACTTCCAAGTCTCACGTAGAGCACATACGCCTTTTGTTTGGCACAAAACTGAAAAGATATTAAGTTCGGCCCCTTGCAACCAGTCTAATAAAGAAGGAAATGTAGCTACTTCGACCGTTCAGTATGTCTGTCTAGTTCACCTTTGTGAACATTTCCACTCCTGCCAACCAAGGAAGGCAAAGAAGGGTTATTAGTAGGGAGGAAGATCTTGAAATATGCTTTAAAATATGCATTTATGACACAAAAATTCTGAAATGTGCACTTAAAATATGAAATATGCAATTAAAATTACAACTACTTCATTTCCTGGATAAACTTTTCTTGAAAAAATTCAGGAGAAGCATGCGGAATAAAAATATATTATCGTGTAACATAATATATAACCTAGGGTATTGCGCATGAAAAATAATTGAAGTAAAAGTGCCCCTTAGTGAAGTACATTGAATATCTTGATTAATTTTTTGTGCGTGATTTCAAAATATGGTATCAAGAGATATCCTACGTTTTCACAAGTATTTTATCATCTAAAGAAAGAAGAAAACGCAAACTGTTACAAGCTCTTTCTAATCAATGAACGCTCACAAATAAATACATTCTATGAACTCATGAACCGTTTTAGAGATGTTTTAAAGAAATATGCAAAATATGCTCCTATAATTACACGAAAATGCACCAATCGGAAAAATTGACCAAATATGCACTAACATATTAATCTACTTAGCATCCAATTCTTACCAAATGTAAAGAAACTTCACTTGTCTATGACCTGAAGAAAAGACAAAAATATGCAAAATCGTACAAATCCGCTCCCTAGTTATTAGGGTCCGGGATTAAACGGACGCGTTCACACCACGTGGAGTGGAACACCGAAACGCAGACACCGCGTTGGCGATTATTGAAAACTGATACTTCACTTTCTTGTGCTATTATGAAACGAAAAATTCTTTAGATAATCTCACATTAAATGATTTCGACGATATTTCGGGGTACGTGATGACTACCTACAACTACGCCTCCGACCAGAAAATCATCCAAGCGTCACACGAAATAAGCCGCTGTCGCAATCCCAAGTGATGTTCAGGGCGTCCTTTTTCACCCAGCCGACTAAAAAAAGAGAAACTTTGTTGCTACATCTCGAGCAGTCGTTCACCTCTCTCGCGTTCACTTCCGAGAATATTTCCCCTCCGACCCCTACGAGGGAAGGGTTACCGTGCTCCCGGACGGGACGGGGGCCTTTAAACCACGTGCAGCGCGGTGGCGAAAGGGCAACAGGCCTGCTGTGCAGAGACAGACAGAGAGAGAGAGAGAGAGAGAGAGAGAGAGAGAGAGAGTCACAGAGAGAGACGGAGAGAGAGAGACAGAGAGTCACAGAGAGAGAGACAGAGTCACACAGACAGAGAGTCACAGAGAGAGACAGAGACGGAGAGACAGTCACATAGAGAGAGAGTCACAGAGAGACAGTCACACAGACAGATCAAGAAAGTCACAGAGAGCGAGAGAGAGAGAGAGAGAGAGAGAGAGAGAGAGAGAGCAAGAGAGTCACAGAGACGGAGAGAGAGAGTCACACAGAGCAAGAGAGTCACAGAGAGAGACCGAGAGAGAGTCACACAGAGCAAGAGAGTCACAGAGAGCGAGAGAGTCACAGAGACAGACGGAGAGACAGTCACACAGACAGAGAGAGAGTCACACAGACAGAGCAAGAGAGTCACAGAGAGCGAGCGAGCGAGCGAGAGAGAGAGAGAGAGAGAGAGAGAGAGAGAGAGAGAGACGAGGTCTGGTGGAGGGGTGCGGAGAGGCGCAGAAGGGGGCGGGGCCGGCCGCGCCCGATGCGTGAGAGAGTGAGCGACCATCAGAGGAGACGGGCGGCGCGCCGCAGCAGGGGGATGCTGAGGCCATCAATGCCATAACGACGAAAATAATGCCGCGCCTGCCTTTTACGACGGGAAGCCCTCCCCGCTCGCCAGCGGCGGGCACGCGGGGAGAAGGTGGGACGCCGCACAGAGGGAGGAACGCGCGAACTCACGGGGCACAACAATGGCCTACAAAATAACATTGAGCCCTCGCGCCCTGTATCTTACAGTTTAAGCAAATAGGAAGAAGATAGAAACCTTTATTATCATTATCATTATTATTATTATTATTATTATTATTATTAATATAATTATTATTATTATTATTATTATTATTATTATTATTAATATAATTATTATCATTATTATTATTATTATTATTATTATTATTATTATTATTATTATTATTATTATTGACGTATAAGACATTAATGACCACACATCACCCACCATTAACGTGTGTAATTTTTCCAGCATCAGCTTTTCAGATTATCCCTCAGTACGACAATGTTCTTACGCTTTGAAGTGTGAATAATGAGATGATAGGATGATGATGAGGGGGTGGAGGGACAATCACAAATACGGCCATATCTACGCAGGACTCGATCCTGCAGCCTCCTGCAACAGTCTGCACCAAGGGGCCGACCTAATAATAATAATAATAATAATAATAATAATAATAATAATAATAGTTATTATTATCCCTCTAATTCCGACGAAAGATGTCGGTTGAATATAAAATTACTCCGAGTTGCAACCAGCATCTTAAGGAGCAGAAATAGGTACTGTCGATGCCCCTACAATACTTTGCTCAAAATGCGTGCTGTTCCCAACAAAAACAATGTTCAAACATATTCCACAACTAAGAAATAGTCCTGTCTTGTTAGCCGCCAATAATGAATCTTGGCACCAACATTCGCACTGCCTAGTCTGTTATTTAAATCCCCGTAAATTTTCTTAACCATCAATTCAGAACAAAGAAAGAAACTGAAATGTTAAAGAACATCAAATGCCACTGACCAATCAACTTGTCACGCACAATGCTTTTAACTTTTATTTAACGCGTGGTCCCAGTGCATTCTAGGAATAGAGCAACCTCCCATCAAATGCTCGCTAACAAATTCAGAGCCATGTCAATATTTGGAGCCATCGTTGTTAAAGTGGCAAATAACTAGTCAACAGGTTGGCAGGCAAGCTTTTGCAAGGCATCGTCTCTTGCGTGATACACCAATGTTGTTCTATTTTGAAATAAAACCTACACGTCGAAGCCAACATAACTATCTTCTAAAAACGCGCCATTACATAACTTTCTCTTCTTAAAAAGTACCTTCTTAAGAGCAAGAAAGTAAAAATTAATAACATTCTGATCATCCAGCTATTCTGAAATATTTGGGTAGTGTACGAATGTTCTGCGACTGTAACTTCCTAAATGACGAAGCCGGTAGGAAATTTTCAAAAAATATTTCGTCTTTGCGTGTGACTATCATTCTGACTAGGACTTTTGGATTTTTTAAAAGAAAAACATTCTTTACGCACAGTTAATTGGCATTGTTACGTTCGTTCAGAGTAAACAATTATTAATTTTTAGTCATTAAATATAAAACTTGGAAGTTATATTCCGTAAATGAGTTATGCACTATGAGTGGGAGTAAGAGCGGGTGGGGATGAGGCAGTTCACTTTCGCACACGTCTCACTGAATTTTCCTTAACACAACAAAAAGTCCATATTGTGTTCGTTGAACACAACAGTTAAGAACTGAACAAGAACGAAAAAAAGCGTCAAACATCACTCAGGGCTTCAAGCAATGTCACTGCAGTGCCTCTGATCGGGAGGCCCCCAGGGTTCGGATCCCCGCACTGGTAGGATTTTCGACAACAGCTAAATTAGCTAGGTCGCAATGAGCCGCAGTCTGGAGGCCGGCTGCTCTGATCGGTAGTTTTCCTAGGTTTCTACGCTCAACGACAGGGAAATGCACGAGCAGTGCCCTAACAAACCGGCCATGAACCGCACAAGATCTTTCCTTCCTCTTCCTTATCCCTTCGTCATCACTTACACAGACCTACACCCACATGAACAACATACCATACATGTCGTGAGACCAGTTGAGGGCTTAGAGCTTGTCCGGGGGCGGTTCCTCGCTGATGGGAGATGCCTGGTTGGGGGGAAATCCCCGCCAGGGATGTAGGTGGGAGCCAAATCTCGCTATCCAGCGGGGAAAGATCAGGGTCACATCTCGCAAAACCGTGCACTACACTTACGGGAACAATTACCTTAGCAGTTGACGCGCTCAGAATCACTAAGAAAGAAAAAGGAAAGAAAGAAAGAAATAGGAAAGAGAAAAAGGAAAGAAAGAAAGAAAAAGGAAAGAAAGAAAGAAAAGGGAAAGAAAGAAAAAGGAAAGAAAGAAAGAAAGAGGAAAGAAAGAAATAAAAAGAAAAGAAAGAAATAGGAAAGTGAGGAAAAGGAAAGAAAGAATGAAAAAGAAAAGAAAGAATGAAAAAGGAAAGAAAGAAAGAAAAAGGAATAAAAGAAAGAAAAAGGAATGAAAGAAAGAAAATATATCAAAAATATTTGACCCACAACAACAGAGACGGCGTCACTGTGCGACGGCAGGGTGTCTGTTGCGGGGCACCGCTGTGAGCGCAGCACCGGGCGGCGGGGGCAGGGCATGCTGCGCGCCGCGCCGCGCCGCACTGCGCCAACCAGGCAACTCGCCCCTCCGCGCGCAGCAGGCATGCAGCTGGGCGTGGAGCGCGAGACTGCATCGCGCGCGCACAAATACTTCTTCGTTTCTTTCGCGAGCAAGGGCACATACTTTTGGGGCCTAGTTTTTCCGGCCGTGGCGAGAGGAACGAATAAAAGCCCTTCTGAAGATACTACAGACGAGGCGCTCTTCAAATAAGACAATCAAGGCCGTAAAAAAGTTTCTTCAATGAGAAATGGGATTAAAAAAAGTTTAAGATCTATCTCCACTGTACCATCTGCAAAGTACCATATAGAGGGAAATTTGGGAGCTCAAACCAGTCATTTATCTTATACTTTTTAACCATGTTCTCTGGTTTAAATTTATTATCTTGTCGCCTGAGGAATTAAAGTACCTGCGTTCAATAACGGGGATTACAGAAAATTACTCCAGAAGCGTATATAATGAAAGCCCTTCCAGGTAAGTTCTGTCCTCAAAAATCTTAATTACGTAATATTAGCAAGGATTAACTCTGTTAGCATAATAAAAATGTATAGTGATTTTGTTGCTTTCATATTCAGATTTCGAAAACTGTGATCCATCTTAGAAGTGTTTGACATGTATTGGAATGGATAATTGATTGGTCATTCCGGGCGTGTCAACTGCTAAAGTCATTAGTCCCGTAAGTGTAATGCATGATTTTTCGCGAGAGGTGGCGGGGATATTTCTCGCTGGATGGCGAGATCCGGCGTCGACCTACCCGTCAGCTTGCGGGAGTTTCCCTAGCCAGGTACGTCTTACTAGTGGAGCACCGGCCCAGTCGGGACAAGCTCCACGCTCGAGAAAGGTATCCGAGCGCACGTAGAGCATGAAAGTATGTGTATACGTAAGGGGTGAGGATAGGAGAAGGAAAGATCGCACGCGGTCCGTTTGTTAGGGTGTGTGTTGATCGGAGAAACGACGGAAAACAACCGATCAGAACAACCGGCCACCAGAATTCCCCACCAGACAGCGGCTGAATTGGACCTACCTACGTAGCTATTGTGGAAAATCCTGTCACCATTGGGACTCGAACCCTAGGATCTCCAGGTCCGAGTTACTGCAGTGATTCATGAATTCGAACTTACAAGGTGTAAATTTGAATGACACTTTTTAATTTTTAAAACACTTAAATACTAATATCTTTAGCTTTCCTAGAATCAAATGTACACGTAAAAGAAACCGAGATTAAACATTCACTGATAGATTTATCAAATCATTTTAAATTCTTTCACAATGCACTACACACACCCACAATATAATGCATATATTTTCAACAATACAAACTATTTGGTGTATCATTTCGCAGAACAAAGGAAAAAGTAATATTAGCTTATGTTGGTCTTGACCTCGTATCATAAAAATATGTAAAGAATCTACCCTCACGATGCTCCACGTACATAAAAATAATATTTACAGCGAACCGCTACAGAAATAAAACGTTCCACAAATTTTGCAGATTAGTGAGATGATGCACGCCCGTTGAACCTGGATTTCCAATTTATTTCTAGAATTAATGTTGACTACACGTAAGCATGAAACACTTGTCAAAAGTAAATGATGAATTGTTAACCTATTTTGAAAAAAAAATAACTCTCTGATTGAAGTGCGTGAGAATGATAGTTGTTCGAAACATCGAATCGTAGGAGTGTGTGTGATTAATACTTGTTAAATCAACAAGCTTTTTTTTTTTTTTTTTACTTCAACTCTTTGATAATTTCTATGGAAACGATGTACCTTGAAACACGTACCAAGCTCGCAAGGTATACATTGAATACCTGGCATAATGTATACGTAATTGAACCTTAGTAACAAAAAAATTAAAATTACTACACTAATGTATACGATACAGAGGCAGCCACATACGTGCAACCGAGGCTCGCTATCATGGGCGCCGCAGCATCTGCAAATGGCATTTTACTTGAACAACAATTTTTCAGTCTTTTTTAAAAATTTTGCACGGTTGTAGGAAGGATGAACTCGTATTTGGCCGATTTTTTGAGGGTTCAATTTCGTATATTTTGCGACATTTTAAGTTGTTTCCAGCCCATTTTAGATTTGATGTCTTTTAGGGGTTGTGTGCGTACTCTAATTGGTCCCCTATCAAAGGTAGATTCGAAATTTTCTGTATTTGTCCGTAATTCATTAGTTAAAAATTAATTTTAATTAATGAAAAAGAGACGATCAACTAATTAATAAATACTCTGCGGAAGTCTAGACTTTTACAACTACGTAAAATGGCTATATCTTTTAAATTTTAATTCCCAGATAATTAAACATGCTGAAAAACACATTCAATAACAATATATTATGTGCAGACTAACGTGTCCATCAGTCATCAGTGTACATTTTAAAATGTATCTATACGTTCATAATTTCTTTATCAGGAATATTACATATTTATTTCAATGAAGTGTTTTATTACGTAAGACTACAGGACTCTTTTCAAAATTTTCAGGCAGCCCTTCTGCCTCTCTCCTCCCCAGTCACTGCACACTTAATCACACTATAATATTTCATTCTCACTCAGGACTGCTCCACAATATTTCTAGTGTTCCTCCGTCTAGTGTCTGAACAGTGTTAGTAGTAACTAATCCGTTAATCGTGTTGTGTGTTATCTAAATCACTGAACCACAGTTCGTCTAAATTACTGAACGTAGCGCGTCCATCAATCATTGAACTTCGTTCCCGGCACTCACGAACGTCGAAGGCAATGCCACCTCACGGGAAATACTCAACACGGCCCGAAAACTCATTAAATGGCGACGTGCCACCCTCGCCAACTATCTTTGTGGAATCATGCGCTGCAGGCCAACCCAGGAACGTTCAATTGGATGCGTTTCACACACCCTTCCACAGTTACCAAATGAAAATGAGTTCCCAGCGCAGGTGAGAGCGGAAGATCGATAGAGGACCCTGAAGGTGACAGTGAACATATTTCAGCGCGGGGTAATACCTATCACAACAGAAACCTTAATAACCAAAATCTTCCGAAACAGTGTAATGTCGAAGTTTCCTAGGTTCAGGTTTCTGAACGAACAATTACCTGAAAAAATCATCCGGTTCACGATTTCAAAATGCAATTTTTGCTCAACAATGCGGAGTCAAGGGAAAAGTACTATGCCGTAGAAATACTTCGAAATATTGTTAGTTTTAGACAAATTTAATCTTTGATATTTTAAATGGAACGATATATTTTTCTCATTATTAACAGATGATCATAAAAACAGGAATGCAGTGATGTAACATATGTTAATGTTTTGGTAGTATTTCGAATATAAAACTACACTTTCCGACCCGTGATTTTAAAGTAAACGTGTAAGATATCCTGTAGCAGCCGTCGCAACTGTCGATTTCAGCGAAGGTGGCTTTCGCGGCCTCTCCCCACAAAAGTGCAGGCACCACGAAGGCCAACATCCCCAAAGACGACAGTTCACTCGAAACCTAACATATATAGCAGCATCCCAATACAAATTAGCCAAAACCCAAACCCACATACAAATAAAACGCGGATTCACCATTCGAAGTCTTTCTCAAAATTATAGCCAACATTCATTACCTCGAGGTTCTCCCCTAGACTTCCTTCTCCAATGCTCAGATTAAGTTACCTTAAATTTTAACTAACATAAGGCAGAAACAAATCTGTAAAGTGAGTAAATGATCGATGTATTCATCGTTAAAGTCAACAAATAAGGTAATAACTATAAAAAAAGACGTATTTTCCACAACGAAACAAGCGGTACGCAGCAGCATTCACAACCAGCTCGAGGCCTGCCCTTGGGTGCACGCCAGGCACGTCAACGCGGGGTTGTCCGCGAGGGTGCCCAGCTTGAAGGGCTTCGGGCGCGCAGCTGCAGCGAGCGTTGTCTGCCGGCCGGGCCGGCGACGGCGGCGGCGTCTGGTGGCATCCGCAGCCATCCGGTCCGCGCGGCCTTCACCGGCCCGCTGCTCCGCTCCCGCCCCCGCCCGCGGCCCCGGACACCTGTTTCTCCAAAAGCGGCGGCCGCGGCAGGCCCGACGCGCGCACGTGCTCTCGCCCGCCCCGCCCCTTCCCCTCCCTTCTCCCTCCCCCGGGCCGATCGTCTTTCGGCGCGTTCACGCTCGCTAGCATCTCTTTCGTCCGGTCGCTCCCCCCCCCCGACCCTCGTTCCCCCTTGCGCCGGTCGGCGGGGAGGCGGTGCCCCCGCTGCGCCCGGGAGACAGGGCCGCGCTGAGTGACGGGCGCACGACAACAAAGCGGTCCCGCCGAGCGCGCCCGCCCTGCCCGCCCCCCGGCATCCGTGACGAAGGCGCCGTCGCCTCCGCCGCAGGTTGAGCCCCTCGGGCGACGGGGTGGGGCGCACGAGGTGAGACACGGCGAGTTGAGAGAGAGAGAGAGAGAGAGAGAGAGAGAGAGAGAGAGAGAGAGAGAGACGAGAGTGAGAGAAGAGGGAGAGAGACGAGAGAGAGGAGGGAGGGGAGAGAGAGGGAAGAGAGACGAGAGTGAGAGGAGAGAGAGACGAGAGTGAGAGGAGAGAAAGACGAGAGTGAGAGGAGAGAGAGACGAGAGTGAGAGGAGAGAGGGGAGAGAGACGAGTGAGGAGAAAGAGACGAGAGAGGGAGAGAGGGAGAGAGAGGGAGAGAGAGAGAGAAAGGAGCAGCGTCAGCTTGGGACTTGAGTGAACAGCGATGGTACAATTTAGCACTTTAAATTTTAAAAATTCGCATTTTGGCATCAAGGCTACAGCATTTTATAGCCCTTTAAAAATTAAAATTTCGCGATTTGTAGCATTAGATGAGAACATGATTATTAAGGGAGGTCTTTTCGAGATAAAAAGGTATTCTGATGCATTTTTAAATTTTCCAATTAAACACTAATAATAAGGGTAACTCAATTAATATGTCGGCATTTATGAACTTCAACATATATTAAAGACGTAATTTTAAATCCCTAGAATGATTCCTGTCTTGTATAGAATTACAGGCTCTTTTGAATAACATTATTCAAAAGACAGAAAAGGGATTGTCTTGCAATTTGTAAATAATTAATAAAACAACACAAAATTATTTTATAAGGGCATGCATTATGTTAAATAAAATCAATTTATGTAAATAACTTATCAATATGTAAGACATATCAGTGGAAAATTGACTGAGAACATATTTTAATACTTGACTTCCTCTAATCTAATTCTTCTGTCCGTAACGAACTATATTGACTGAAAATCGATCAGCTTCTTTACTGTTCCCCACTTAAATAAAAATTTTCAAACATCGATGAGTTGTTGTCGATGGTGCATCCCCAGTTAGAGAGCGAACACGAAGGAAGTCATAAATTTCAATTTAGAAATTATATTATTTATTGCAATTGTAATATAATTATTGTATTATGTTCAGCAATTTAGCAATTATTATTCACGACCATTTCGCCCTTTGTACGTGATTTCGCATTTTATCGCAGGTTTAAAACCTTCAGAAATATATTGCAACTACCGTCGAACATAGAATTACTACTTTATCTCGCAATCAGTAATTGATAACATTTCGCAATTTTAATAAATGCTCACATCTACTCTAACAATGAATTAAACTGCAACGGAGCATAAAAAAGAATGTAACTGCCAAAGACCAATACGAACGACAAATGCAAGTTTAGAATAGTAGGCAAGAAAGATAGCAAAATTCCTGTAAGTGAGAGACTGGAAATGTCTGTATTATGAGAGAAGCATAAAACGAAATGGGATTTAATGAAACTGCGGAAATGGAGCAATAAGAAAGAAGCAAAACGAACAGGGTAAACATATTTACATGAGAAACATTTAAACAGTGGCAATATTACCCAAAGCCAGAAAATTCCGACTGCCCTAAATGCCCGATTTGTTTCCAAAGTAATCTCGTTTCCAAATCAGATTAAAATAAAAATGAGACTGACATTAGAAACACTTCTCACTACATGGAAGTCACTATCACAATGTTCAAATTATCTTCCAAGTCTGTATTAAAGTACTGTCGTAGGTTCTGGTAAGAGCAACAGACGTACACTTTGACTTAACAATAAATAATTAACGCATTACATGACACCACAATAAGGTCTCTTTTTTTTCATGGTTTCTAATTTATTTTTCAATTGACCTTTATTCTATGATTTCTGTACAACGTACGAAGCAGAACAGAAAAACACTCTTAATTACTGAAAAAGAGATTAAGAAATAATAAAAGGTATTACAACATCAAGATAATATTTAGGGTTAAATTGCAATATAAAGCCCGGTTAAAATGAAATTTGAATTTTGTTCACAATTCTGTAATAAATTATGTGCCATGAATCACGGGCATAATTAGATTTTAATGACATCGGGTATGAAGCCAGCCGCTCGGCCATAAAAATCTATAAATTACCCTAATTCTTAAATACTGTTTTTGTTTTATACTACCCTTTTCAATAAAATCTACGACAATCAAACAAATAATTGAAAAGCTCATTCCTGTCACTTCAACACTAATAACCAAAAAGGCGTAATTGAAGGCACTGAGAAACTACTTTTGACCTTTATCTTGTAGATCATTTTCTAAGAGAGGGAAAGAAGGCTGTGAATTGTATAATACGTTTCTCACCAACTATTTTAACATATGGTACTAAAATCAAGGGTTCAGCAAGCGCTACCGATAATTAAGAGCTAAATTTGAGGACTCAGGGGTTTCATCTCGGTTTCTTCGATCTTCCTTGAACTCGTAGAATACAGTTCTAAGCAAATTCCACATGGCAATGCAAACAAAACGTGTTATTTTCATAGAAATCACCATACAATGAGAACCTTTCAAATTCATAGATAAGACAGTCTAGCGCCCGTGACAAAATTGTTTGTAACCAAACGTACAAAGCAGATATGAAACCACGTTGTGGCTTTTGGCAAAATTTGAAATCCTTAAAGTGGTTCAACGTGCATAGAGTACAACCCTTAAAAGTTGTACTACCGGAGTGGGAACAAAGAATCATATATTTACAGGAGCCCCCGCAGGTTTTATCATCGTTTACAACTCGCAGCCGCATGCATGTGACGCCGATGGAGGCACACGCACGGTAGCGTAGGGGCAAAGGGTTAAGGTATGAATGAGGAAACAAACGAAGTGAGGTAGAACGCAACGCACAGAAACGAGAACAAAGAAAGGCGCGGAACTCATAAACGAAATGCTGTAAAAAATTAGTGCTAATGAGCGTGCGACAAAGCAAACCCAGGTAACAGGAGCACATACGCAAAGGCGGGCGGGAGGCAGAAGACCGCGGTAAGTGAAGCATTCGGGAGCAGCGGGTGGAAGAGCAGGAGCGCGTTAATGCAAAGAAAGAGCGGTGGCATCGACAAAGGGCGCCAACGCAAACGAGAACGCGGGCGAGAGCGGGGGCGGGCGCGGTAGCTAGGGCGAGAGCGAGAGGAGAGCGAAGGCGCAGGCGGAGTCGCGGGTGATGGCAACGACGAAGGCGACGGAGAGGGAAGGGGCAGGCGTGCGAGTGAGAGCGTCTAAAAGTGAGTGTTTGTGGGAGAAAGAGAGCGAGAGAGAGAGGGAGACAGAGCGAGAGAGAGGGAGAGAGAGCGAGATAGAGAGCGAGAGAGAGAGCGAGAGAGAGAGCGAGAGAGGGGGAGAGATAGCGAAAGAGAGAGGGAGAGAGGGCGATGGACCCATCGAGAGCGCCTAAAGGCAGCTCCACACGTTCGGCATCCGCCGAACAGCTCGGTGCAACCCCGAACAGCTGTGTCCGGCGGATGTTCGCTCCCTTTGACGTGGCCCTAAAGGCCGACACGCGGTGGGTACGGCGAATACCGAAATGTTCGGCGCTCGGCGAATCGCAAGCAACCCGTCCACGCTACTCGCGATTCGCCGAATGCCGCATATGTGGAGCCGCCTTAATGACATGAACACATTGGCGAGGGAGATTAGCAAAGGCGAGAGCGATAGTCACGGATAAGACGAAGGCGAGCACAAGAGTGATAGAGTATACGGTGAGAGCGAGAGCGTTTCATGGCGACGACAAGGGCGAGGAGGGGGCGGGGCCCACGGCAGAAGGAAGAGCGAGGAGTGGCGCAGATGAGAGCGATGGTGAAGGCTAGAGCGAGGCGCGTGCTGTGAGCGGAGCGAGGGTAGGGAGTGGCCAGGGCAGAGGCGGAGGCGGTGGCGTGGGCGGGGGATGGCGACGGCGAGGGTGACGACGGGAGCGGAGGTGCGCGCCGCAACCCGCAGGGTGAGAGAGAGAGGCAGAGAGAGCGAGAGAGGGGGAGAGAGAGCGCGACGGAGAGAGCGAGGGAGAGCGCGACGGAGAGAGCGAGCGAAAGAGCGCGACGGAGAGAGCGAGGGAGAGCGCGACGGAGAGAGCGAGCGAAAGAGCGCGACGGAGAGAGCGAGGGAGCCGCTTCGCGAGGATTAGTCGACACGGAAACAATAGGGCGAGCGGGGGAGTCGGCGGCGAGGACGTGGGCATGGCCGCGAGAGCGCACTCGCGCGCCGTAAGCACGCGTAGGCACGAACCCCGCCTCGACACGCACACCTCCACCCTCACAGACCAACGGACGTCGATCTGACGTATGGTATTTTCATTGCAAATATCGATATTTGGTTTCCATATTGCCAGTATGGTATGATCATATAGTGTGTAGCTTGATGGTAGTACAGGATAGGTATCCTGGTACATTACTGTTACAAAAATACTGACATATAGTAGATTGATTCTCAATACTGATCGTTATTTTGACACTACTATGGTTTCTTTGTACTATTCTTACACAATCAAGAAATGCCTAGAATTATTTCGTGTAATGGAGAAAAAAAATTACCGTTTACGAAAAATTGAGGCGACGATAAATTCAAATAACCGAAGGAGATGCAAAACGTAATTTCCATTCTCTCGCATTTCACAAATCCTTTATCGATATAAAATTAATGCATACTAATATTCAACGACGTATCGACTTGTCTCTGATATCTGTTACTGGGGCACCCCATATTTTGTTTACTATTCCCTCAAATGTACAGACAATACGTAGATTTTTAACATACAACGAAGTGATCGCTAGAAAATTCTGAGTAAATTCTTAAGTTCTGTTGCTATAAGCAGGGACTTGTGCGCCCTGGTGTAAACTGCGCTATCTACTTCCGCGCGAGGAATCGGAGGTCTACTGCAGACTCAACTTGAGGATTCGTGAGCACCCGACTGCATCCAATACTCAACCTCAACCGATGGTACTTCCTTTTCGTCGTTCACATTTTAACTAGCTCCGAAACCCAGCGGCTGCTCCGAAACCTAGCCGCATAATATGAGCAGTTTGTTTTAAAATTCCGGACTCTTCCGTTATAATTGTGTACTCTCGCGGTTGGATAAAGTTTCGTTTGACATAGAAACATTGTAAACAGAAATTTCTATTAATAAAAAAAAGCCGTTTTATTTTATCACATAACCATCAAAAATGCAACGGAAACGTTTGAAACTACTTATATGCACGTTTCTGTAGCAAAAAGAAGCAATTTTCATTTTCACATTTTGATTGCATTTCACTCTCTTTTTTTACAGCCCCATAAACGACATCATTCAGTATTGCAGAGGCTATCAAATGCTAGATAGGGTCACATATTACTCGCACAAGTTTTCTTGAAACACGACCTCCCTAGTCCTCACCCAGCGCTGAGTAGCACGGCACGTTGAAATGCTTAGGTTCGACTCGACACGGCACGTACCACTTCACAATGCTGGCACCAACCATCTCGTTCTTTCAAAACAATCCCAGCATTTCTCGTGGCACGCTTTAGTGAGTTAGTTCATGCTTAAGAGTTGGTACGCTCTTTCAAGCCGTGACGTAGCCAGAGCCCTCCTCTCTCCGAACCCCCCGCTGCCGAATATCAAGAGAACTTGCGCGTATAGTACCTCGTGTGTTCGCGGTTTGAAATCCTGTACGTGGGCGTATCTACAGCCTGGGGAGGTCGGAACCCACCCATTGACCCACGTCGCGCGTCACGAAACGGCACATTTTATTTACGTCGAGTATCTGCGTTATTATCGCCAATGAAGATAGCATCGCAAAAAATAGTAGCGCCATGTGACAGCACACGCGAAGGTGGTTGAGAAATGCAATTAAAATTTTTCAGGAATAAATGCCGCTCGATGCAGCCTGCGATAAATAGTGTTTCTAGTACAGCCTTCAGACATTTTTTACCCAGCGAAAATGTAAACCGTATTAGTCAACCTGAATGTAGTAATTGCGTGAACGAAATGAATGAATCATTATGATATAGTACATACAATTTATTTGAACACGTCTACAACGAACACATTAAAGCAGAAATGGCTAATAAAAAGCAACCCCAGCTAGTCGATGTAGATACAATTGCCTCTTCTTGGATCTGCTCTTTTCCAGGACCAGCTCTATATCAAAGCAATTTTTTTTAGTAATAGTGTGTTCGAGCTTTTAGATAATATAATTTTTTTCTAATTCCTAATCAAAAGCAAACTGTTAATAACAATTCTTTCAAATATTAACCAATTAGGCCCTACGGGAAACAATACCTTTATTTTTACGCAACTAAAAGAAAGAAGGAAATGACATCACAAAATTTCACAGAAAGAAATTGTTTCGTAATAGCATAATTCACATTTTGCTGTTAATAATGTTGTTTATTTATTTAAGAAAAATAGCATTTTGCCGTTTCTTCTTTGTTCAATACTAATGAATTATAAATGAGTGCAATAGAGGGCAGTATCCAAGACTTTCATTACGGTAAACTAAAAGTATATGGACTTGTTAAAATCGATACGAAACGAAAATAAGACAAGGAAATAAAATCAATATGATAAAATAGAATTTGTAAGAAATAACCCTAGAACAGTCGTGATAGCGAACTGAAAACATGCCTTGGAAGCATGCCACTTAGATCCGCTATTGTTGTCGACCAACACGTAGCTCTCGCGTACGATAATTAGCTTCCTGTTTGAAGGCCCCACAAAATACCTCCAATGCCTCGGGAGAGAAGCGAGGCCCGCATCAGAGGTATAGACAGCGCGAGCAGGGCCGCAATAGTGGAGAGAAATAAAATAAAAAAGTTAAATGGGAATCCCCATTTTTTATGGCAGATTCGGGTTCGTGAAAAAATTCGAGAATTTTGTATATAACGTTTTTTTTTTCTCGTTTCGTGATAGATAACGCTGTAATCAACAAAATCAAAATAAGCAAAATATTACATTAAAATTGAGTTTTTCTCGACAATTTCATATCAGATGGAAAAAATTAAGTAATACGCGTTCAATATTTTGCAAGAAGGTACTCAGTGACACCAAAATTTCGCAGTGTAGTTATGAAAAATTTTAAAATGACAAACCTACTTTTAGCGTGACTCGAGAAACGAAGCAACGACATTTCTACAACTGCCAACATTTTAGGTTTGTTAGGTGGCTAGTCCGAATTACGATAATGATGTGATAATGATGATAACTCTGCAGTTCATCAATTGACCACAATGGCGCTGCTGTCGCTTCTCATTCTTCCAGGCCAGCGACAGACACCTATTGGAGAAGGCATACTGCAACGTTTCGCGTCAGCGCTGGTAGGGCCGCAAGGCGCCTGCGGCTTCGTATCATGTCATCGGCGAAGGAGCGTAAAGGCAGCCGTGTGACGCCGCGACGCCAGCCTATGAATTATCGGCCTTCACTCTCAGACGCTCCTCCTACCCAAACCCCCACGAATAAATAACACTGAGGTCCCTTGTTTCCTCGTTCCACTTCAGCTAGTGAGAAACTAGGAGTTTTATTGGGCGAACGATTGACCTGGAAATTACACTTCGATCAAAAGCGCACATAACTGGAGCAAAGTATCTAAGTTCTACCCTCATAACAAAAACTCCTCCCGTAGTACTGAAACTGCGTATCATAATAAAAACAACTATGACATACGCATTCCCTGTGTGGCGCAAAATACCACCGACGAACTGCATTACAAATCATTCAAACGAGTTTCTAAACCGAATCTTGAACGCTCCCTGGTTCATTTCCAACTCACAAATCCACCATGAATTACAAGTACAACTCCTATCCCAATTAATTTCTGAAGCAATAGAAAAATTCTATTCTTTCCTTCTGTTGTGCCCCAGCTCTCCAATCTTCAAACACAGACAAAGTACACATCATTCTTCTCGCCTTAATTGCAGATTTCCCAAGTATAGTTTCTAGACACCTTAATGATAAAACCACGCGTCTCTCTTTACCACTAATTCCCTTTATCCATCTCTAAACCTATATTATCAAATTAAATTAGTCAAATTTAGAAAAACTTACAAAACTAAAAACTAGTGAAAGTTTTTCTCACAGAACCTGAATTTGCCTAGCTTTCGGGTTTCACGGCGGTGCACAGGGAGGCTGAAGAGAGAAGCTGCCCAAGGGCATACCAAGCTTGACGACCAGGCCTCGCTGCAATTGTACATCTGTCTCAGCTGCTACCTACTTCTTTGTTCGCACGTAATATACCCCTTCAAGTCGTGCTCGCTCGGGAATGACTGGCTTAAAGCGACCTATTCACAGGCAACTTAGACTCGACGAGCTTGTAACACGTCGTCGGTTGCAAAGCTGTCGTAGCTATTATGTATTTCACTGTCCGCATAATGGATCGCGACTGATTTGTAACTGGCACTGTGTGGGTGTGTGAAACTAGGCTTGGGAAATGGAAAGAAAGAAAGAAAAGGGAAAAAAAGAAAGAAAGAAAATGGAAAGAAAGAAAGAAAAGGGAAAGAAAGAAAGAAAAGGGAAAGAAAGAAAGAAAAGGGAAAGAAAGAAAGAAAAGGGAAAGAAAGAAAGAAAAAGGGAAAGAAAGAAAAGGGAAAGAAAGAAAGAAAAGGGAAAGAAAGAAAGAAAGGGGAAAGAAAGAAAGAAAATATATCAAATATATTTGGCCGTGAATGGGCAGACGCCCACCAGCGAGAAACATTTTTCTTTTCCTGCTACGCACTCCGCTTTTGTTTTCTCGCTACGGAGTGGAGAGAAAGTTACGTAATGCTGCGCGAAAAAACGGCGAATATTCTGAAAAGAAAAGAAAAAAAAACAAAAAGAAAAAGAAAAAAGCAACAACACACACACACAATAAAAAATTAAAAAAATAATAATAAAAAAACCTTATTACAGACCCCTTGTAACGAAATAGTGTTAAAAAATCCAGTTTCTGAATTTTGAAGAAAAAATCCTCTACCATGTGGTGTAGCCAAATCCATGTTTTGTGGGTCACCGATACCGAAAAATCGAATGACGGCAAAACTTCTGTCGGTCCGCCTGACCGTCAGTTCCTCATCGAACAATGCTAGCGGCTAAACCGTTCAGCCGCGTTTCTACAAAATTTTTATTCCCGAATCGATCTGACTGATGCCATGACCGCTCTAATTTGAAAGCGATATTGGGGGAGGGGGGGGGTGAAATGAAGCCACTGGGACATTTTCCAAATTTTGATAAAAAACTGCTCCTTGGTTTTTGATTTTTTTATTTGATAGTGTGAAGGGCGTTTAAAAAAATGGTTGAAGTCTTATGTTCGTTCAAAATACGAATTTTCCTAAAATTGGAATTTTTTTACTCTTTCTACAACTAAAATATTAAAGATAAACATGTATCTCATAATGAAATCTGTATCTTAAAGATACATTTTTGAGTAAGGTCGTGTTCAATTTTCCGAAAATTTCAGTGCTTTTCGCGTAATTTTGCGTGAAAATACGAGCGAAAAAGTACGTGCCTTTTTCGCACCTTCAGTTTCTAACATATGAAGCAAAAACCATTATTGCATATAGAATTTACAAAGTAGGTCGAACCATTCATTCCATTTTTCATTTGCAGTTGCAAAATTATCTGCCCGAAAAATATATACACGTACTTTTCGTTGTACAACAATATATTTTGACATAATACTATTGTAATTGCATTTTTATTTGCCATTTGCAACTTCTGTTTGCGCGTATCTTGTTTCTCTAGTCTTTCGTATTTCCGAAGTCAAAAGATGCATGTATATTATCTTTTCCATCCATTTTCACTCGTTTGTATCCTCTTCGTGTAGATACCGCGCGTAAAAAGTACTAGGCACAACATTTCATTTCCAAAAAAATTCTTCCCAGTCTCTCGAAACTATGTCAAGAAATTTAAAAAGTTCAAATCCATCTTACTTAATGTGTAGACACAAGCTGAACATCTCCATCATTTCTAACTTTAGTTTGAAATTTAATGTGTTACAAATACCAAGCAAATTTTGAAGACATAATCGCAGAAAAAATATGCCGGGATGGGGCCTTTCAGTTTCAGAATGGACAAAAATTAATCTCGTGGCGGAATGACATAACAATCAGGAGAAACAAGAGAAATCTCATTCTAAAAACCATATACTCCATTTTTGAAGATAAAATTTCCATTATTTGGCTTACGAAAGGTTATATATATATACTAGCTGACCCGGCCACGCGTTGCTGTGGCTAGTTTTTGTTATATTACATTATAGTAAACAATCTAAGAGGAACAATAAGAGAACATCAGTCACGGAGTCCACTATGCTTTTTCACACAGATGGTATTTGTAAAAAAATATGGTGATCTCCTTATTTGACTTTCTACTACTATAACCCTTTAGTACAATGAAATTATTTACGAACAAAGACGAAAATATTGATGTTGGTATACAAATTCACTGGATTGAGATTTGAAGGGGAAGTACGTTGAACACAATTAATTAAAATGTTCTTACACTTGATATTAAGCAGAAATCAATAGGTACAAAATAAAAATTTATCAGATTTATTATTTCCATTTAATTTTATAACAAATATAAGTACTATTCAATTATAAATACTTTCTATTTCAATTTAATTTAACACCAATCGGTGCACAATGTTTTTGGTTAACCTGTCTTTAGCTAACACAAATAGATTAGACGGTTTCCCAACACGTGAACACGCAACATATAGTTGCCCATGAGAAAAACATGGATTTTCCAAATCTAAACCACAAATGGACATTGTTTGACCTTGAGATTTATTTATAGAAATGGCGAAAGCTAAACGAATTGGAAACTGTAGCCTTTTGAAGGGTATGGTAGAATCTGATGGTATCATCGGAATACGTGGCAGCAGGACCACTTTTCCTTTAAACTTCCCAGCCAAAATGGTTGCTTCAAGAATGTTTCCGGTGATCTTTTTGATGACCAAACGCGTACCGTTACATAATTGAGGAGGATTCAAATTACGGAGGAGAATAATAGGGGAACCAATCTTTAATCGAAGATTATGTGGTGGCATTCCAGGGATATCTAATGAATTTAAAAATTCAATCGGAAAATTTACACTTTCATTTTCATCAACAACAGTATCGATTGATTTAAAAGACATCATATCGCCTGGTAACAACTGTTGTATCTGGAAGTTAATTTCGTCAACATCAACGTTTTTGGCTGCCAAAATCGCCCGTTGACTAAGCCATTCATGATTCAAATAATTATTCTGTATATCCGGGAAAATACTCTGAATCAATTCATTTTTATCCTGAACAACAGTGCAAAAATTGTCTGGTAGTTTAATGCATTGCGTATTTGGTTGCAGTTCTATTTTAGCGTTCCCAATATCTAGTAGTTGTTCGGAAAATATTTGTGCTGATGGATCATTTTGCAATTGTACTCGCATATTTATGGTCAATCGAAGTGTTTCAACACTTCGCCATAAGAATGATTGTTTCAAACATGCACTAATCTCATCCGCGAAAGTAGAGCGAGGTATAACCGGTAAGGTCTGCCGGAAGTCACCAGACAAAAGTAAGATAGCACCACCGAAAAGTTTATTATTGCTGTTTAAATCTTGCATAGTTCTGTTTAATGCTTCAAGTGAATATTTGTGTGCCATTGTGCACTCATCCCAAATTATTATAGAACTCTTCCGCAACACTGCAGCTATTCCACTATTCTTTTTGATGTTACACATTGCATCTGGTTTATTATGAACGTCCAATGGCAGCTTGAATGTTGAATGTGCTGTTCGCCCACCATCCAGTAAAGTAGCCGCAATGCCTGACGATGCTACTGCTAATGCGATTTTTTGTTGCGACCGTATTTTGGCAAGAATCAACGATATTAAAAATGTCTTACCGGTTCCACCGGGTGCATCCAAGAAAAAAAACCGCCTTGTTCAGCAGCAACAGCCAGCATAATCCGATCATAAATAATTTTTTGTTCTGCTGTCAGTAATGGTTCACTGTTCATGATAATTGTTGCTAAACTTTCATGGTCATATTGATTTTCTTGTTGTAAATCGGTATTGATATATATATATATATATATATATATATATATATATAAAGTACGTACTTCACATACGTACATACACATACGTACGCACGCACGCACATACGTACGTACTTCAAAGCAGGACGTGGCGCACATTTGGTATTAAGGAATCGAAAAGTTATTCAAATGGATTTGCGCATCACGATTGCGCATCCTCCGGACTCCACTACTTTCGTTTAAGAATATATTTCCTTTCTTGAAGCAGTCGGAGTACAACTACATACGTATGTGGATCCCACACAGAACACCTGTTTAGTATAGCAAAACGAGTCGCCATTCTACGACCACTTACCCAGCATCGCTCCCTCAAAACAGTTGGGTGCCTCAAATATGTTCAATCCCTGCTTATTAACCTGATAATTTCGGAAATCGTTTTACGACATATGAAGAACAAGTTCTCCGACAATCCCGCAAATAGCTCAACAGAATATCAATAGTATTTATTAACTGTTTAGTGAAGTAAATTTATAATTTTATTCTCAATGAGTATACATTTTTTCCAATAAAATAGCATGTGTTAATACAAAATTGTAATCGAAAAAGGAACGCAGAACCGTAGACCCCCATTTCTTTCGGGTTTCGACTATGTACGACGACTATGTACACGAACCGTTAATTACGGTAAGGATTCCGGAACATAGGAAACGTGCGCAGATACCACGCGACGTCCTTTCGCAGTGTGAGTGGATGGCGGGGGCAGGTACCGGACGCAACACATTTGCGGCGAGAGAAAGGGAGTGAGAGGGCGATCGGGAGAGAGAGAGAGAGAGAGAGAGAGAGAGAGAGAGAGAGAGAGAAAGAGAGAGAGAGAGCGACGGGGGGAGAGCGACGGGGGGAGAGCGACGGGGGGAGAGCGACGGGGGGAGAGCGACGGGGGGAGAGAGCGACGGGGAGGGGGAGAGAGAGCAACGAAGAGAGAGCGACGGAGAGAGACAGCGACGAAGGAGAGCGAGGAAGAAGAGATGCGAGGAGGAGAGAGCAAGGGAGAAAGAGCGAGCAATAGCAAGAGAGAGGGAGCTCGTCGTCCTCGTCCGCCGGCGCCCTTTGTGCGTGCGGCCATTGACGCACGAAACAATGGCACAACGCCGCAATTGGACACGCGTCTCCGTTCGCTGGCGCTCGTCGCGGCGCTTCACGGGGCGCTTTTATGGGGGCGGAGGCGGCGGTAAGCGAATGCCGAGGCTCCCTCTCGCCGCTCGGGCGCGATGCAGAGCCCGAAGTCCCAGTTCGCGGAATCGAAGACGGAATGCCAGCCCAGGGCTTCACAGCTGCTAATGTACGCCAATCAATAGCACATAATCCTTCTCCAGTATGTACAGTTGAAGTTGTTTAGTAATCCCAGAAGTTGTTTGTAGTCCTAGTTGTAATTGTTTTGTTTCGATTTTCCTTTTATAATACCTTGAAATTCTTCGAAATGTACTTCTAAATTTCTTTAATACTCCCTAAGCTTTGAAGTATTTTACACACATACACAACTACGCAAGTTAAGAATTTTGAGTGTGAAGAATCGAATTAGAATGTAGTTCGGAGGTTGAACACTTTACGAATTCCCGATGAACGTTCCCTGAATCATATAAAAAGACTCACAATACACGATTCAAGATGTATCTTCATGAGTTTGACAATGATATTATTTTCGTTTACAAAATTACTCATTCTATCCAGTAGACTGTATCAACCGATTTGTCACTGGCACTCACAAAAAGTACTTCTCACAAAAACTATCCCTCGTAAGATAAGTTATGCTGAAGTTCATCTTAACATAATGAAATATAATTCTGAAACATATCCAATTATGAACGTGGCAATTCTTTGCAGCGCTTGCGATAGCTGCTATTCGTCACAACTACGAAAATAAAACAAATAATGAACCACAACTGATCACATTCTGGTCATTTATCTCAGCCAAAGCATTAGAGCAAAATACACATTTTCCAAGTACCAGATCTAAAACTCGAACTTTACAGATAAGAACGCTGTAAACTACCACACTGATTTATATTTACCAAAAGTACAGTTTCCATAAGTTACAGCCATTACAATAAAACATTTTCACAAGAATGGAAAGGGAGAGACAAACACTCGTACATACATAACAAAATGCGTTATCAATACAATTATTAATACCGTACAAATTACACGTGGAATACTAATTATTTTCTAATTTAAATCTAATCGCATTTATTGTGTTCGATCCATGATAATAAATTAATTATGTCGAAAGAACAATTTCCTGACTGAATCAGGTGTAAAACTCACGAGCTTCCATTATACGCTTGTAATGTGGAAAACAATACCACCACATCCAACAGTGTTAGGGCGTAACCAACAGTGTTAGGACGTACTAAATTCAAGGACAATCTCAAGAGACTCAACCACCAACCTGTAACGAACGAAAAATGAAAATAAGAGAAAAATCAATTTACAATATGGTTCTAAAGGAAAGGGTAGAGTCTTGCTACCGCAGTCAAACATCAGACACAAGAAGTACTCACAAGAAAAGCATCAGCAACGACTAGGTAATACGTATCAGGTCATCTTTATCAAATGGAAACCCTCATAATTCGAAGACTAGAGAGTATTCTATAATCAGTGATCTGTATCCTAAGTGGATGACGTACTCTACCGAGTAGGCCTTTGCCTTCAGCTAGCTTCGGCCGCCATATTGCGGTTACTGATTGGGACAAAAGCCCAACGATATGTATACTATAGATATCAGTACGCTCACTGCAAGAGCGCCAACAGTTTGTGTTATACAAATTCTTCACTTTTTACACCGTGCGTCCAAGGAAGTTAATTACATCTAACATTTACTATCTTCACGCATCAAACAATTCTGAGGCCTTTCTAAAATAATTTAAATAGATTCAATTAAGACGTGGGTCCTCAAATCACTACCTTACTCTTATTGTCAATCTCAATGCTGTTTTCTTTTACAAACATGGAGTTTATCTTGTTACGTATTTTACGTAAAATCATATCAAAGGATAAATGGAAGATGCAAAATTAAACAGATATATTATAAGTCATATAACAGTCATAAAAATGTCAATACATTTCTAAAGAGAATCTCTTACCACATGTTTTGAGGCGAAATGTTGATATACATGCTTGAAATTCTTTTTCATTAGTTGTGTTTCATGAAGACTGAGAGACCAAAGTCGTAATGAATATCATGGGGCAGTTGTGATACAGAAAACTTAAAAACAATACTTGATGTTTCAACAGAACACTTTAATTGTCACAAGAATCAGAGCTCACAATACAACGCACAGAAAATAGTTTCTTGACCAACACACAATATGGCGACTCCCGTAATGAACTGTTACGTTTTTCTACCGCTCAGAAGTATGAGATGCAATCAACCAGTTGGTATAGAGATCACCGTCTAAATTTTCAATCAGTGTGCAACATTTTCAATCAGCCTGCTAACGGCCAAAACGTCATCAATCATTTGTCTGCAATCTCACGGATTAATAGAAAGGGCTTGGGACAGTAACAAAATAAGCAATCCACCCAGGAGTCTGCCCACTATTAGTTAAGTTAATATCCTCATTTTTGTTAAAATGTGATTTATCATTTTTGGGTACATGTCTAGGGCATGTTCATTACGAGATTGAGACAGCAATAAGATGAGACACATTTCAAGATATTAACATTTACGAACAGCTGGAGGCTTGCTGTAACTGGTGATATTGTTACGACCCAAGCTTATCATATGACTGTAACAGTTTCGATAATTTCATCGGCTATTTGGCGAGTGAAACATTTTAATTGATGACACATACACGGCAACGAATTCCTATAAAAAGCATTTTTAATATTGTCCCTAAAGGTATACTTCAATCGAATATCCTTTTGAAACGTCTTGCCGACGTATCACGCTCAAAACGCCGGAAACTTTGGCCTGACAAGCTGGAACCTCTTGTGTCGCATCACGAAATGCACTGCAGCAAATTTTTCAGCATAATTTAACACCTTCAGCTGTGACTTTTGATATATTTTTTCCTGGCCATTGTCATATCAGGTCATGGAGGCCCTCTGACACTACTGAATGCATGGCTGTAAGATGCATAATATAATTTCTCCGCATACCGAGGTCACATCCTTCATTTCAACGGCTCCATATCTTATGTCTGTACGGACTGGAATGTCAAGCTCCAAGGTCAGAACGCATCCTCCAGCTGGACGGGCCGTGTTGCAATGCGTCCACCGTCGCCGACACTTTCCACTGAACTAAGCGGCTAGGGACGTTCCGATTCGATTATTTTCTTTTGATTCCTGTGGAATCGGTATTCGAATCAAGTGTATACCTTCGATACTTTTTTAAGAAATATGTGCATATTCCGATTATATATTATAAATGTAGTTATTACTTTATTATTAATTTTATGCAAGACCATGTCATTTTTGAATTCTACCTTTGACCATGTCTCCACCTGTTGCTTCGTTCAAACCTAACCTCTTGATTCAAATTATATTTTTAGCAACTCAATTATAAAAAAAATCCTCTCTGGATCGTGATGTGTGAAGTGTTTCGTGAAATCCATTACAATTTCGTTGATTAGTTCAAATTACTGTTGATGCTATAATATATTGAATTTTTTCATGAATGTTCTATTGATAATTTGTTTCATTGATACATTCTATTAGTTTATATCACTTGTATTATTTCGTCAATAATATTTTTTCGACCACGTAGTTAATTATTATTGTTATTAAAATTTAATTAACACCTGGTTGTGTTTTACTAAATAGTAATTGCTCGATTCTGGTACCGATACCTTCGTTGAACGGTATTTTCATTTGATTCGATTCCTTAGAGAATCGATTATTTTCTTTCCATTCGATTCTAGAATCGACTGCAACTTTTCGATTCCGGAATCGAATCCAAAATCAATTCTTTTACAAGGAATGGAACGTCCCTATAAGTGGCCGATGTCCAGGCGATCACCTCTGTCTTTGTGGGATGTTTCGACTTCTGGGCGGCCTACGCCTTATGCCTATTGCCCACGCCGCGGCAGAAGCGCGCGAACGTCAATCATCAGGGATCTTCGCCGACGACGGACAAAGGGACCGCAGCAGGTACCTGCTTGGCGCTCTTCCGCTGGGGTGTTGTTGTGGTGCTGCTGGAAGGAGAGCCCTGCTCCGCATGCGAGAATGCGGGGCCTTGGAAAAACTCTCAAATTGTTTTAAATTTAATTTTGCGATTTGACTCGCGGCGGATTGCTCAGTGCGTTCGTAAAAGGAATGAAGGAAGGAATGAAGAATAGGTTTTATGGATTGTAGTTGGTGTTAGGCGATCACCTCACCACAAGGTTTCTCGCAGACCCCCCACCCCCACCCCACCCCGCTGCCGCCAATCTCCTGTGTAAAACAGGGCGTGACAGATCGGCAGGGCAGTGTTGCTTGGGGCGACGAGGCCTTCCAGGCCGCGCATGACATGGAATTACAATTCAGCGAACTGCAAACAAGCGCGCACGCTGGAGGCTAGTGGCAATGGCGAGAGGATAAACACGGATACGACTTCTCAGGGCGTGCCGGATGTAGTGATTTAAATCTGATTGTTTTCAGTACGCGAAAAGTGCACCAGATTCCTTTTTTCGTTCTGTGTGTCTGCAAATCTGTTTCAGAATGTAATGATTGTCCCTTGCGACACATTTCTATCCGTTAAAACGTTTTTAAATTATCCGTTGATTTTTTTTCTTCAAATTTATAGTGTGTATAGCATGACGTGCTCGAGAAAGCTAGTAGTCTACAAACAAGGCACTACTGCAGAACTACCTCTTCTATCTAGTATGTAGTTCTAAAACGCTCTATTAAATATCTTGTTTCCCCACACTACGTGTATCATTATTCATGATCGTCCGACATTTTTAGGTTTCTGGCCAAATTAAATATAACCCACGAGTATGAAACGTACCTATACGTTATCAGACATACGGGTTGCGAATGAATGGATTAATGTATACGGGTTACAATTTCTACACGAAGTTGGAATTCTCGCGAAACGAGATAACGGCAATGCTCGTATGAATGCCGTACCAATGCAGACAATTTCATTACACGTTTTACTACACCAGAAATATATTCAGAAAAGAGCATATCTTTATCCCATAACAGTAACTACGAAGTTATAATATATTATATTTTTTCATTTATGTTCTATTAATATATTGTTTCTTTGATACATTCTATTACAATCAATTGTATTATTTCGTCAATAATAGTTTTCGACCACGTAGTTAATTATTATTGTTATTAAAATTTAATTATCACCTGGTTGTGTTTTACTAAATAGTAATTGCTCGATTCTGGTACCAATATCCTTCGTTGTCCATGTTTTTAATTTTATTAGGGCACATCCATACTCCACAATTGCCTCCATCTCTTCTTCCTCCCAAAATCCAGAGGATTTATAAGAAAACTATGGAAAGAAATCGTGCTCCTGCCGTACGTGATGGGGAATTAAAACAGAACAACAAAACGGCAGCATTATCGCTTGGCGATTTCCTCACATTTCTGAATGGTAGGCACATCACGTAATCGCCAACTTCTCTTTATCTCAGCCTTCAAATAAAGAATTAACGCACGTAATCGCTTTCCAACTCCTGATACACACCTCTTGGCCTTGGGTTTATCTATGCGACCTTCCTATTATTTATACTCCTAATGCATTTCTCCTTGTCACCCGCAGCGTGCAAGTGCTTCGAGTATTCGTCACGACCACGTGGACCCAAACGCTCAGAGAAGGTCGCTATAGAAATATCCGCCTGAGAATGAGCTAAAGTGAGAGTTCGCTAAATAAATGAACATCACATGTAATTCAGAGAAGTATCCCTCTGCCGCGACACCTGTTCAACCATGCCTCTTTGTAAAGTGTTTATGAGTGTATTTGGCTCCCGTTAAGACATAATGGCTCCTCAATGGTTCACAACCGTGTATTAATATAAAAAATAAATTGATAAAACGCGAAGCACGGTTTGTTTTCGATCAAAGCTCGTCACCTTACCGCACAGAAGCAGAAAGGATGTGCACCAGTACACAACTGACATTCAAGACTCGGTTTTGAAATAAACATTACACTTCATACACAAAAAGTAAATTCATTTAATGTTTATGAAAAAAATAACTTTTACAGAAGAGCACAGCAGCACTGCGCTTCCTAATTGCAATTATTTCTCGTGGCGAACAGCAAGTGTCGAAGACATATACAAGTTAGCCAACTGCAAACGAAGGAACGAAGGAAGGCAGGAGAGTCAAATGAGCTCGAGGACACAAGGTCCACAGAACCTTCAGTTATGTTGTCAGTTGTCAAAAAGGCCCATTCTTATACAAATCGCTCTATAAAAACGATATTCGGGGCTCTGTCAGCTCAGGCGTTCGCAACAGATATGCGATAGCGTTGCCGCGTGCCGGGCTCCGAAAAAGCTTCTGGAATATCTGCTTACACAGTGCACGCGCCCTCAGGGTGTCGAGTGCACTCGCCAAAATACGCAAAACGCAGCTGTCGATACACGGGCGTAATGGCGGTAGCACTCACGCTCCACTTCCAACGGAATGCCATTTCGTCGGGCGAACTCCACTCCCGAGGCTTCCTTGACGAGCCAGTGGGAAACGAAACGGGCGGGGGGGGGGGGTGTCAACACACATGCGTCTGTCAGGACAGGATGAATTTCAGCCCTTAAGAAGGCCGCGAAAAGATAGCTAAAACTCTGTCTGACAGGCTCACGGTGTGACAGCAGCGGAAGAGTCTAAAAGTAACCAAGATCGTGCAAAATCACTTCGAGACGACATCGCCTTAGCGACAAAAATAATAATGCGCTCTAAAGTTTCATTAACATTCATTCCGATACTACTTCTAAGGCTTTGTGTAGCATGTAATATACATATTCAACCTCAGTCTCTCCCTGAAAATAGGCTGTTTGGGGCTTTGATCATAAAAATTCGTTGAGTGATGCAAAAGAGTCAAACATCATAAAGTTCATGTTGAAAATCTCTCCTTCCTTCGCTCAGTCGAAGGGGGAGTGGGGCGTCAACGCACTTGTATATGCCAGGACAGGATAAACAGTCCAGAAGAAGGCGTGAAAACCGAAACGTTGGCAGTCCAACTCTCGATGTGACGTCAGCAGCAGAGTTCATACCTAATATTCGGGCAAGATCACTTTGTGATAGCATTGCATAAGCGATGAAATTATTATGCGATGCATTGCACACGCGATGGACACTATGAAATTATGTAATCTAGTTAGAGCACTCACTCTCCATTTCAGTTCACCACCAGAGATAATACGCAGCTGATTGTGATTTTGAGACTTCTCGGACACGGGAAGTGTCAAATAGATAACCATGATTAGAAAATATATTGTGGCCAGAATGTGGAATTAAAAATAATTAAATAATTGGCAGAAACATATTTAGAAAACATCTCTTAGCCTTTAGGTCGCACACAACGCGACAAAAAATGTAGCTAACACTTTTGTAGTCTCACACAAAGTGTAAATGCACGTCTTATTTCTGTTTAAATGAGCACTAGAAAAATAAAACAGTATGGCACAAAAAGAAGCAATATATTGTTTAGTCTACTTGTTAATTGCAAAAGAGTAGGTGTTTTAATTTTCAGAAAAGTATTTGCTCACACATAGTGTGCACTGCTGGAATGAAAATTTATGGCAGTTCTAGCCTAACCATCCAAGAAAAAACTGCCCTCGAACGCATAAAAACAGGTGAGCAACGTTCTTAAAAATTTATTCGTTTACACTTGCAAACATATTAAGTATAAATATTTAGGTAGTCTACGACCTGGAATTAAACAAAAACTTTTAGTGTTTATACATCCATTTTTAGGTTAGAAATAACAAAGTGGGTAGCGAAGTCCTGCTTTCAATCTTCTCACAAACCCTAAAATATCCACACATCTATAAACTTTCACAAAATCATTGACATTTAAAACAAAAGATCCATCGTAATATAATATATTTACAAAAGAAATGTCTTAATCTGTATTAATGATTTAATCAATATCAAATAATAAAAAAAAAACGTAAGGAATACGAGGAACGTTTTCAGATATTACACCCAGGCATTATCCTTCAAGACTAATAGAAGCGTTTCTGTAATTAGTATTGTCGAAATCGATATATCTTTAATTTATCTTTTATTATTAATAATCGACGACAGGACATCGATAGCAAACCTCCAGACGCACGGTAAGTAGTACTCGCACTTCACTTCTGGGCATGTAGTAAGTCCTTACGATTCACAGTGCGGTACTTATTCACACGAAGACGTAATTCTTGCCCTTTCTTTGAAGTAAACTTACATTCTGATTATGGGTGAGTAGTACATTACGTTTATCAGAGAAAAAATTATTGAAAGGTTTAAAATATCAAGTTAAATACTTCCAGTACGGGGAAGGAATCAAGAATCGATATTGCTAGTATCGATTATAGGGGATCGATAACTCAAGACGTATCAACCCAGCTCTGCTGGCAAGAATCCCGAACGTCGTCGTGCTGAATTAAGCACGGCCTCGCGGAGGCGGGCGCCGGCGCGGGCGCCCTATCCAGCGAACACGGAAGCGCGGGGTCCTCGCCCTCGGCGCCGGAGCGGCTGCTCACAGCGCGAGCGGCGGCCCTCGAGTGCGGCGCGGGGCGGCGTGGCCGACCGCTGCAGCCGACGCCGCCAACTCCTCCTCCTCCTCCGCGGCTATCGACTCGCGATCGCGCCGTGACGTCACACAGCGCCGCAGCGGAGCGCGCCGCGCCTGCCGGCCGAGGCCGCGCGCGCGGTGCCCTCTGCCCCCGGCGGCGGCGGCGGCGGCGGCGGCGGCGGCGGCGGCGGCGGCGGCCGCGGTCGCGAGGGGAGCCTCCGAGCCCCTATCGACTGGCGCGGGACGAAATCCTGGGGCCTACCATGGGCCCTTACGAGCACTCTGCTCCAGCTAACCCCCTCTCTCTCCGTGTCGCCTCCACAGCCTTATTCACCACCGCCCTCGTCTTCTCTGTTACCTACGTCGCCTCCGCTGCCCTCAACACCACCAGCACCTTCGCCGTCACCGCCCCCGCCGTCCTCGTCGCCACCACCGCCTACGTCACCTACATTACCCGCCGCCTCCATCACGACGTCGCCTCCACCGCCCCCGTCATTTACATTATCCGTCGCCTCCCCAGTCTCCGCCGCCCCCGTCACCTCCAGCACCCGGCCGCTTCCACCGCCCCCGTCACCTACATCACCCCGTCGCCTCCACCGCCCCCGTCACCTACATTACCCGTCGGCTCCCCAGCCTTCGCCGCCCTCGTCCTCTGCCGCCACTGTCGCCTCCACCGCCGCCTACATCAACCCGTCGCCTCCACCGCCCCCGTCACCTACATTACTCATCGCCTCTCGAGCCTACGCCGCCCTCTTCACCTCCACCCTCTCTACATCACCCCGGCGCCTCCGCCACTATGTCGCTTCCACCGCCCTCGCCGCCTCCATCGCTGTCCTCGCAGGGGGGGAACGAGGACGCGTCACACAGACAGGGGCGGCGGGGCGGGGCGGGGCGGGGAGGGGCGGGGCGGCGAGCAGCTGTTCTAGGGGGAACGAGGTTTCCGACCTGTTTGATTTTGCCGCCCGCGCCGCGGAGGCTGCAGCCCCCGCCTGGGCCGCGGCGGGCGAGCCCCTCGAGCTCAAGGTCGTCTTTGTCGCCCGCGACTCCGCTCCACGCACCAGCCGGCGACGCTCTGCCCTCGCACGGTTCCCTCATGCGGGAGAGCTTCATAGACAGACATAAACAGCGAATCTTCGAAGGACCTCCGAATCCCTAAATCTCTAATCTTACTAATTCTTGTATTATGTATTATCATGTAATATCAATAAGAATTTTTTTAAAAAAATTTTAACCCCAAAACGCTTTATTAAACGCTGTATAAATAGTATCAGGTAACACAATATGTCTACATACTTTCACGGAGTTTCAATGTTACGATAAACATTGCCGTAACAACAAAAAACTGAGACATCGTCAGCTCGGCGCGATTATCATCGGGAGTTTCATTACAAAACATTCAAGTGCTAACCGACACTCCCCAGTGGATAAACGCGACCAGCTGAATTGTCAGAAGTCACTCTATTTAAATCGGAGTATATCTGAGACAACAGGAGTTGCTCCCAATATAAGTGTCCAAAAAGTCTTCGGATACGCCTAGCGGAGTGCAGGCGAGTATTCTAGAGAACCAAGAAAAATCAGTCCACCGGAAGTCAGCACTCCGAGACACTTGTTCTGAATGCCTCAACTAAGTGCTCCGAACGTTTGCTGCCGGAAGTGTGCTAGCGTATCGTGCAAGTTCCTAACCTCCATACCTGCTCTCACATCACATTAAGCGAAATATTTTATGACAATGTTAATTTTCACTTGAACTAACAAACGAATCAACAGCATCACATCCTTCTAATCGTCGCTCACTACTTAACTACTGCGCACTGTGCTGCGCACAAAGATGGTAGTCACTTTTCCGGGCTTGCCTCTCGCATATGAGCCGTAGTTTGGTACTTTTATAATTGCCCTTGCACGTACAAATAAATTCAACCGATCCATTAAGACGCGTTTAACATGTTTTCGACTTCTTATTAATTGTTGTTTCGATAAGGCTTTCCATTGGATTGAAAATATTTCGGGGGCTTCACGTCAGCTAACAAATCTCCGAATACCAGAAGCTCTTCGAGTTCCGTTCAGGTTCGAACAAGAATTCTTTTCAATGAAACGGCAATATTGAATACCAAAGATTCGATCAATATATTCCAAGGCAGGGTTCTACTACTTGTGATTGACTTTCGAAAATTAAGCAAGGGGCTTTTACCCGATATATATATATATATATATATATATATATATATATATATATATATATATATATATATATATATAATAAGGCATTTATCAAAAGAAGGTCCCAATGTATTACGGAGGCATTCTCATCATGTACCGTTTCTCCTATGCGTACGTATTTCAGGAAGGGTACGTATTACACGAATATACACCGCTTAATGAGGAGACAATACTGCAAAAGGATCACACACAATCTCACAATCTCTGCTATCATGTTTGTACTTTCTCGTCTGAGATATTCTTCTCGGAGCGAAGTACACCGATGGTTTCATATAAAACATTATTTTACTGGTTTCCCATCTTCGACTTGTCAGCAGCGATCAGAAAACAATTCAGTTAGTGATTCTTGTTTCATTGTCGAGAAAACCATAGAGACCGTTATTTAAGTGGATTAAGGACGTTTCCATTCCTTTAAAGTATGCTTTAATGTCCAAGAACCTTGCTAAAATTGTGCAGCTTAGAGCGGAATTTGAAGATCTTCCCACGATCTTCGCGGACATTGCTCTACGAGGCGGTGAATGGGGTACCACGGAAGGAACTAAGGGTTTAATAACGTTCTGAAGATTCTGACTGGTTGAACAAGGGGGTTATTCTGAACGAGTCCAACTGGACCCCCCCCCCCCCCCAATGCATAAATGCTGAGGTTGTTATTACCCAGTTAATTCCTGAAAACAGTGCCTAAGAATATTATTGTAAAAGCAATCTTAGCAGTGGGTCTAGGTATTCCACAATAAAAAATTGTCTGTTTGCTATAGCTCAGAATATTTCCAACAGCCTAGATCCACTATCAAAGTTAATATCCAAAATATCCCGAGTTAATATTTAAAGGATTTCGATTTGAGTTCCGTTTTGCGGCAGTGTTTTCGTTGTTTGATGGAAGTCGTAATTAAGGGGTAAAGCTCATTTATTTTAAAAAGAAATTGAAAATTAATGACACTACACATACATCTGTGTAGCTCAATAAAGTTACAATATGTGACATTCGCTTGAGCTTCAACAAAGACTATGTACTTTCATAATTAACTTAGTGTGGGCTAATAAAACCAAAATTAGTGAATAAGGAATCCAGATTGATGTATCCCTACTTGTAAATGGTATTGCTTCTTTTTCTACAAGTGGAATACACACAATGCATTAGCTTCACATTGAATACATGTTATATATCTTCGCTCACAAAATATACATTCTTCATTTTACAAGCCCAAATCCAATTTTCAATAATAAAGGACATGCAAGGTTCCCAGACATCCACATTATTCACTAACAGCATGAAATACAAAAATTGCAAAGGACTAACAGCCGTTGCATTTTCAAATCGAAATCCCCGATCAATAACAAATAGCAATTGTCTTTCTCTTTTAATGTACATGTCACACATTTTTAGATAATCGAGGCAGGTCACCTTCTTGATAGAATAAATAATAATACAATGGAAACAAAACATAAATGTGCAAATAGGACAATACTTCATTACAGCATAAATGCTTGGTTTATTGGAATATGAAATTGAGTACGTTTCCGAAAGGTCAATTATCCTTAAATGTGAAATCCAAAACAGTGGTATAGATTTATTTTATGATTGCGTGGGCATGTGTTATACAAATATTGCATAAATACACTTTCGCAGCAGTTGTAACGGTAAAACAAACTATTTAGTACACCTCAAAGAGAATTACATCACAGAAGCAGAATATGAAATCCCTAAAACAAAATCATGTTTCATTCAACATTTTTACACGTATGTGTATGCCACTTGAATGGTATAAGAGTATTGCAGAAAGTAAACAAACAGTGATAGAGATGCTGATATGCAACCTGAAATGACTATAACTTTGTGGGTAATTATTTCATGGAAGTAATTATTAATATCACAACAAGTGACACAAAAACTTGTCCGGGTTTGCAAAATAAAAAAGAAGTAAAAAGAACATAATTTTATGTTCAACAATCTTGGAACACAGTTGGTTGCTGAAAAATCCACAGCTGTGAGAAAGTGTTACAACGCGGAACAGCTGACCGCTTCCTCACAAATCGATTCTCGAGGGAAATTATAAAATCGAACTCGCACACGGTGTTGTATAATGGCACAGGCAGATGTGTTTTCGGTTTTCAGGTCTAGGCTTCACTGTCACAACATTAATGCAACGTTCCCACGGAACGGTCAATACCCGAGTGGATGTGTCCCAGGACACCACTGTCATTACACCACTCAACCACGACAGAATGCCTGGAGAACCCTCTTACAGTTCCCCGTACGCCCTGACAGGCCACGCACGTCAACGCCGAATCGATATAATGCAGGGCACATCTCCAGAAACGCAATTTGCACACGTCAATGTACATGCAGATGCTGCAGTTGGCATACAATGTCATCTCCGAGTAAAATACATGCAACGAAATAAACAAATGCAAGTAGTTGATATGTAGTTCATTGCAAGCGATTATTACGCAATATGCTAGTGATTTCAGCTAGAACAGACGGGAATAATTTCTTTTACGATGCTCCGGCAGCCAGCTGTTAACACATGGCGACCTCCCAGCTGATTGGGAGAACCACAACAAAGCGCTATGCAACTCGTTCGTCTTAACAAATCAAAAGAGCCTAAAGGCCTACGTTTCACACCAAAAAATAGTTTAAAAAACATTTACGAAGCATTTACGAAGAATGACATTGGCATTCTACGATAATTCGAAGGAGAATTTTGACAAAAAACGGAAAACACGCATACACGGCAGTATCGCAAGGTACTCCGAACGACATCGTAATATGAAAGTCACATATTGAAAAGATGGTCAACAACAAGAAACAGACAAAAGACATGCCACTGTGCGTATTTCGATGAAACTCCACTTGATACACAGGTTACAATGCTCACAAATGCCGAATAAACTGGCATGTAAACAGGCAAGATGGCTGATTCCATGTTGTCAAAACACAAAGAAACAAAGAGACGGCGTAGAAACATGCAGTTACTAACCTCCATAAACGTTTCTTCGTAAAAATCTTCAACTCTTCTACCGTCAGAAGTGCGTTGTCAAACAGAATGACAAGGAACACTTCAGAACAGCTTGAATTCCGCAGCAATGTCACACGCAGCTCACCACACACCTAACCACCACAACGCTCTGCTTCGATTTATTTTGCACCGACGTCTGCGGGCTGTAGGTCTACTGCGCAGCCGTTCTGCGCATGACGCGATACCCGCGGCGGCGGATCAGGATCTAGCTCCGGCCGCGGGCGAGGCGAGGATCCAGTGCGAAGCGTTGTAGAACTAGCTGGAGCGAGCACCTGTCAAGTTCACTTCTTTCATTTATATTCCTCATCTTAGAAATAAAACACACTTCCTACATAAACAAAAGCAGATTGCTTCATCTTATTTTACTACATTCCTGTCTGGAAGGGCGTACATTCCTGTCTGGAAGGGCGTAGCTACAAAGTACACTCAACGTCAATTTATCGAATGTAATGTTTACATCGACTAAATGTAAACATAAGCCCATGCGCCCGAACATGTGACATTCAAGGAGCTATTCCGGTACACGATAACACACACCTTATCAGCAGAAGCGGGTGATAACTGAAAAAGATTAATTCCTTCAGGGGAGAAACAAAGCGTTATGATAAAAACATTTGCGGGCAAATTATAAGACTAACTAGTGGTTCTACAAAGTGGCACACTCAAACGTCCAAATTTCCTATTCTCTTGAGTCACGGAGGGTTTATTGATGTTGCCCCACCCTCTTGCCAGCTGCCATCTATCTGCGCCCAAAATACTAACCAGGGCTTCTCGCAATACATAATGCTCCCCTGGGGATCGTCATAATGAGCAGCTCTCTCAGAAAATCTTTTCTCAAGCATAACTTTTTCTATTCAATTAGAGACTATACCGAGCATCGTAAAGGAAAGCAATATTAATTTAACAATGATATGTAATGCATCAATTACCGTTTGGACTGTATAAATATAACCAACCTATAACTAGTATTGAATCTCATCTTCTGGATCATTGACCCACCCCCATCTCGATCTGATTTTTCGTCCAGTTTTCCTGATCGTTTGAGAGAATGGTAAGATTGCCACTTGTTTTGCTTTGGGACATAAACGTAACTTCACCATCTGTGCACGTTCTCTAGAGATCAGTGGGAAATACAGGTATTTAAATGATCGTTATCCATGTTCTCGCGCCAGTAAGTAGATTCCTTCTCGAAGGGGACAATGAGGGGTAACAGCTCAACTCTATAGCTTATTTGCCTTTGTCAATATTTTTTATTACACGGTAGAGTATATTTTTGTATCAATTCGGACCAAAAACGCTTATTTCCATCTGTATTAGAAATTCAACTTTCAAATGGAATAAGGTAGGGCTACAAGAATTTAAGAAAATGTACACATATTGTACTTATCCTCACAGTATGTCACAGACAGTTTTTAATTGTTTGCATTAAAGAAATAAACATGGCACATGTCTATCCCAGTCCTGTAGCATTACATATTTGCCCTTGGAATCCCGCCGCCCCATCACAGGGAGCGAATTCCACAAATACACACAGTCAGTTTCCATTTGTATCTTGAACACAATTACTGACCAGTCCAAGAATTAGGGTTTATTTTTCATTTATTACAGAATATACTCAAATGAAATAACCACTTTCAACACACGAGGGCCTCGGAGGGCCATCCAAGCCATGCATACCCACGGGTTTCGAACTTCCAGCCTTTGTGGTCACGTACCATCTGCCCCTGACACACAAGGCAGAATCTTGTGACTGTACTACTTTACTGAACTTACGACTGTATACAGTTGCGTAACACAATTTCATGAAACTAATAATATAAATAAAATTGACCTCATAACGCATATGCGAACATTAATGGGCTTTGCAGCGCTGGAGTCATACAACTCAATGATTGGTTTCCACAGCAACAATGCAAAACTGTCTTTGCCACTGAAATATGTCAGCATCGCATTCAGTAACGAACTCTGACTCAAAGTCAACTAATTGTACAAAATATTTTGTACAATACATTTTTTGTATGTATTAACACAATGGTTTAGTTCACTTGCAATATTTATTTTGAACAAATTTTGACTTGAATTTTAATTTCTCAAACACTACTTTTGTGTGATTTTTCAAAAATTAAAAATTCTAGTCATTGGTGATACTGAATGCATTTAGATCCATCCCTTGAAAAAGGGGAAATAGACATTTTGGAACCGTTTTTGAAAAAAAATATTAATAAAAACGTTTGGTTTTTAACCGAAAATTATGCAAACACTTCTATTTTTTAAGCACATGACATTTATTAAAGAACTAATTGTGAAGCACAAATTACATCTTCAGACAAAAATCTCTATCAGCAATAATGTAGTTGTATGAAGGGGTCCAAAAAATTACATTTTTGAAATTTTTGGTAATTCAGAAGTAACAATGAAAATCGGACTTGTGTCATATTTATAGGTGTATTTACCCTATTCTAGCAACAACATAAATTAAAAATCATAGCAGCTTTTTCGAAAGCTTTTGAAATGTTTCATGGTGAAGAATAATAAAAAACCTTTTAAAAAAATCGTTTTACATTCGCAGGCTGTCGAGCCGGGACATATCTATCGAGGAATGGAAAGCATCCTAACATATATTTGGAAAACATCTTACGACTGGTTTAGGCACTAGAAATGCTCACGGACCGCACTTGAAGACCAGGGCTCTCAGGCGACAACACATGGGGGCCCTTTCTTTTAGTAATTAAACAAAAAAAGGATAAAATATTAATATCTAACATAATAATACAAACTAATTATTTAATAATTATTGTTATATAAATATTTTGCAAATTCCACTTTATTATTATCAATTTCTTTTTTGCTCATGAATAGGCCGACTAGGACCAAGTGGGAGCTCGCGGTGGCAGGTACATGTAACTTTTTAATTGTGGACCAGCATTTTGCTGAGTCCTCTTTTTATTCCCCAGGTTGTTAGCCCTCGGCGAATTGAAGAAGAAATTATGATGATAATGAGGGGTGAAAAGACGACACAGTCATACAGAATACACAAACCCCGATCTTCTGGTCCGAATATCTGATCCAAATATTATAACACCTATATCAAATATATTTAAAAACTATAACAAGAAAAATAGTTTTAAAATGCTTTCCCATATTTATAAACTAAAAATATTTAAAGTTTTACTGAGGCTCCTATTCTGTTTTATTACTCACATCTGCCGGCGCCTCTTAGGTTGGCCTTCTAAGCACCTGCCTAGTTTGTCTATGCGAAGTTCGTCCTTGGTCGAACGGACACAGACGTTTGAAACTAGTGGTCCCGCAATTGTGGTTTCTTCTTTTCTAGAACTTTTATCCAGATGACACCTGATTACCCTTTACGTCTAGACGGAACGCATATTTTGTGATAGTGAATTTACATTTAGACACCACCGCATTTAGACACCAACACGCGGGCTTCTCTGATCTGAAGCCAGCAGAATGGGAGTCCCTCTGCGTCAACGCAAACATGAGAGTCAAGGGTCAAACAACCATGCCCAGATCGCAATTCGAACCCCCGACCCTTCGGACCGAAGTGCAGAGTCGGTACACGTTCTTAGCCGCCTCGGTCATCCTGGTCGGCTACTCAAGAAGTTCATTTAGGATACTATGTCGATGGCCTCAAATGGCCAGAAATAATAGAAAGTAGGATTTTCAATTGAACTGAAAAAATCTATAATTAACATAAGTGATGTTGCTGTAAGCAAAGAAAAACATCTTTAAAATGAATGAACGCTTATTACTTGTAAAAGAGAAAATCTCAATATTGTACAGATAAAAAAAGCAATAAAATAGGGAGGTCATTTCATAATTAATGCAGTTTGGCAACACTGCCTGTTGAAGGACGCGATGCAACTGATTGTTCCGTCGTTTGTAGTTCAAAGTTTGCGGAAAAAGCAGATGTCTCGGTTTCATCAATAACTTGTTTCGTTATTTAATAACGGTTCTCAGAAATGGAACCTACACAGGTCTCGGGTACTGTGAGTGTTGAGGATCAAAGTTCGTACTGTGGCTTACTGTGGTCTGCAGCAGTTTCCCGTTCGGCTAGTCGATTTCATCAAGGTCGTGTGAGAAAAAACGACGACGCAAGATCGGGAAAACCCAGAACATCGACAGATGAACGATGTGTGAAATTTGTGGCTGATGTTATTGAAAAAAGATCGTGGTGCAACATTTGAAAAAATCTGTTAAGGCACAGGAATTTCAATAACGCCTAAATTTCGAATAATGACAAAAGATTGATACTGAAAATCCACAAACCCCGATCTCCGTTGTCGACCATTCTGGGCTAATCATTCTCCACGACAACTCTCGCCATACACCGCCAAGGTCGAAACAGAAAAGTTCCATCAGTGTGGTTAGAAAGTGTTGCAATATGCTCCCTACAGTCCAGACATGAGTCTACCAGAATTTGACTAATTCCCCAAAATGAAAAAAAACTTTGCGAGTACGTCGTTTTTATTTCTTGATGAGCCTTCTGCAGCCGTACCCGAACCATTCGCCTGATAAACAAAAGAAGGGTATTTTATGTTATTCTAGAGCTTCCCAGTCGTTGGGACTTAGCAAATGAGAATAATGGAGACTACACTGAAGGACTGTCAAGATATTTTCTCAATAAATAAATAAATAAATAAATAAATAAATAAATAAATAAATAAATAAACATGCAAGAAAATATAAAATACCGTGCATTTATGAGATGGCCCTCTTATATATATTTTGCAACATATCCTGAATGATTTAATAACACAGTTACTACACTTCTGACACTATCTGACAGTAAGATATGTCGACAATTAAAAAACATCAACTTATTTCATTAAGACAATAATTGATTGGAAAAATCAAGCTTCACTACACAGTGTTCAAGAATACTTCAGACTTTAGCGTTATTAAATCTCATTTATCAAGTACAAGGGAACTATAAATTGGAATCGAGGAAAAAGGTACAAGAGACTGACGTCAAAAGAAAAACAACGAAGGTAAAGAACTAATTCATTACTCTCTTTTCTAAACAGAGAGAAGATGAGTGGCGGAAATGTACTCTTTTCAGAAAGAATAAACATCTCCTTCGAGTATCGGCACCGATCTCGAATGAATCCAAAAGATTCTCCAACAGATCTAAGAAATCAGTAAACGACGAATCGTCAACCCGTGCATTTCTTTTATGGGTTCAGTAGTAAAAGGCACAAATGAAAGCGTTTACGTTTTACAAAATGAACTCTTTTAGCCCGCTGAGCATCGCTTACGTTTACAGGGTCATTTGAAAAAACGCCGCTTCACCCGTTTCCTTAAAAGGTCTTGACCCTCAAGTACGTGTAGATAAAGACGATTTTGTGTCAAGTTGGAAGGACTGGAGAAATGAAAACAAATGTAGTACATATATAGCCGAATGGTTATGAAATCCGAACGTGTAATCCTATGGAATATCGAAATTATTTTGTTTTCGACAATCCTCGGAGTCATGGTCAAACGTAAATGGGCTTTAGGTTCCAAGTTCAGCTTGTACGTACTTTGCGCAACAGACCGTGAACGGGCTCGGACCTACCGGCGACGTCCCTGCCTCGCGGCCATGGGTTAACGCGGTACGTGTGGTTAGCACGACGGCGTCCCCAAGCCGCATTCCGGTCTTCTCGGAGAAGTGAATTTTTTCATCGTCACCCAGCAACATGTACTGGGACATTGCATGGAAAGCGCACACTATAGTCTTGGCTCGACCGGAAATGAACCCGGGGCCGCGTCGTGGAAAGCGAGCACGCTGACCAAGAGCTAGCCTTGAGCCCGGGTTCAGCTTAGATTATGTTTATTTCAGACGAGCGTCAAATTTATTTGAAACATTGAATCCGCAACTAAAGCTTTGTAGTCTGATTCATCCTAGGTTTGAGTTCCGACTTTGGTTTACTGTCGATAGGAATATTGTACTAAGAATAATCTGTCAGATTAATATCTAATATGTCGTATATTTTAGTTGAAATCATACATAATGTTCATACAATTTGCAGTTTCTGCTCGAACGATGGTTACTACCTTCTTAGTCTTCAATCAATAATAACATTTTGAAATTTATTTATTCCTTGTTCGATTTAATAACATATGAAGACAATTCACCAAAATCAACCTTGATAGTGGTTGCTCGCGGCCTGTTGCTGGTCGCTTTGGCGGCCAATGTGGCGGTCGCCACAGTAGTTGGGATGGAAGGCGACGATGCCTCGGAGTAAAATCTTGTACTCAAGATAATGACATCATTATTAGTTTAGTACTAAGTTCGGTCAATGTACGGCGTACAAACAACTGCTGCGGCATTCGCACCGCTTGGAGGAAAACGTGCTCAAATCTCGGGGTAGCAATTTCGCTTCGGAATTGTGTTGTAGAAGGCCATCATTATCCACCACATATATAATTAAATAAGTAATCATTAATAGAGAAAACTAGCAAATGTAAGACAAAAAACTGAAAGAATTCAAACTCCCTAATGGTACCTTGATAATAGAAACATTAGGTTTGTGCACGAAACCCGCATTTCCACCTGACACTACAATTCTCTTTCGAAGCAGCATTTTCCGTTACTCAGTAATAAAAAGCTACCACGACGGCATTTCATTATCTTCGCACCTTTAGTCCAATTAATGTAAAGCCGTAGTTGTAAATGTTTACTACAGTCTGCAATCTCCTCACAACAATTTGGAGGGAAGATTTTTCTGAGAAATCTCCAATTCAAACCGTTTCAAGAAAGCACTCATGCTACTAATTTCGTACTTCAAGTATATCATTGTCATATCATCAAGTATACCAGCATTATAGAGACACTTTTCGTTCAAAGAAATCGCTCATAAAATGGCATTGTATGGAACAGATAAAGACGATTATGGTACGAATAATTACGTCTTCACACATTCAGGTAAGCGGAGCGAGCAGAACGGGGAGTGAAAAGTGTGGGTGGTGGTGGATGTAAACCTCGCAGTCGACCAGCGGCGTGGCTTTCGCACAATTGTCAAATACGCGAGACATAATAATGAAAAGGTTCCCAAAAATTAACATTGATTCTCTTATAAATTTATAATGCTGTTATACAAAAGAACAACTCATGTAACGCATTTGCAACAGTATACATTTTTATTGCAACAGTATACATTTGAAAACTCGCTATTATTATAAAGTAGCTCGTTTTCTAATCACGTACTGATGTAATCTAGCTGAACATAATGAACTAGTTGCATAATATACGGTTATTGCTTGTAATAGAAGTAAAACCACTAATGTTTTGATAGTTTTGAACGAATTTTGCCAAGACATTTCATAACAGATTAATTTACTTCGGTTGTCAACGTTCAAAGTTTTTTAGTCGACAAGTAGGAATATTGAAAGTAACCCAACATGAACGGAATTTAAAATTTGTTTTGGATGATTAATCACCACGATCATTCAAAACAAGAGACCATAATTCGATGGTTATACACGATCCACGTTCTTGTATATAGATACCACGTCCATATTTCATGTCTGGAGGGGAAAAATCTCAACTAGGTGTGATGTAGATAAAATTAAATTCTAGGTGCTCATGGAACAAAATACCATTCCACCTTCACGTAGATTACCGGTCGAGTTTCACTCAGAGCCAGCATTGGTGCTGACTCCGCAGCAACTCTGTCGTGGGACCCTAGGTTTCGAGTCCCGATGGTGGCGTATTTTCGACGATAACTACATAGCTAAGTCGAATTCAGCCGCTGACTGGAGAATTCTAGCAGCCAGCTGCTCTGATCGGTAGTTTTACGAGGTTTCTCCGATCAATATCAGGTGAATACCGGAGCAGTACCCTAACAAACGGGTCTCGGACCGCGCGCGATATTTCCTTCCTTTTCATTGTCCTTGAGCCTTCCCCACCCTTTGCTTACACACATACACACACACACACACACACACACTTTCATGTACTACACTACCACACTAGTCGTGGGACGAATCGGGAGTTAAGAGCTTGTCCCAGCTAGGGGCAGTGCCCCGTGGGGGGTAGATACCTGGAGCAGAAATCCAAGCCAAGGTGAAGGTTGGCGTCGGATCTCACCAACCAGCTGGGAAGGAATATCGCAACCTCCCGAAATAAAACATTTACTACGCTAATCGGAGTAATGACTTGCAATTGATGTGGTCGGAAACATCAATTTAGCACTCAACCAATCAAGCAGAAAACACATGATACAAATTATTATGCAAATCAACGACAAAATACGGTCAGTAATAATGAAAGTGCAGTAGTTCCACCCGTTTCCTGGCGCATTCTGGACCAATAGGCGTTTGTTAATGTTCTCGCCAGCAGAGGGGCAATGAGGCTCCGAAGTTTACCGTATCAACAGAGTCGTTAACATTATTGATGGTGGAAACGGCAGTATTTCTCTGTATAATGTGAATTAAACTATCTCAATTCCATGCGGCTGAGAGAGTTATTATCATGTACCATTAAGGCAGTGTAGTAATGAGACAATGATTTCCGCCGGACAACTATTAATCAAGGATGCACCAGAATTAGTTTTCCCAACCAACACTCTTACAGACAGTTAGTTACACTGCACTCGTCAACAAGCTTTGTAACAAACTGTTTCAAGTGCCATAATAGCTGTGCACTCCGATATAATTAGTAAAATTCGTGAAGGATATGTACGAATTGAAAAGTCTTCTAAATATTGAGCAGCAGGTTCCGACATAATCGTACTTATTTCAGCAAGACCTATAGAAACGCGTAGAAAAAAGGCCAGGCTTTGCACTCTAGTTAAAGCTTAGGAGAACTGGCATGGGATGAAATTCAGAGCAGAACCAAGAAACCATTCCACAATAGAAGAGGGATCTTCCTAACAAAATTGAACAAAAGAAGCAGAGGACGGACGTCTCAAAACAATCATTCATGAATTAGACGATAAAGGATTGGAACTTAGATTCCACAATCCTTGAAACCTTTTATTGCTCTGTAAAAATGTTAAGAAGTAGATTAGATTGAATATAACTTAGTTTAAATTAACAATATTATCTTGTTTGTATCTGCTATTTCGTATAAGGAATGTACTTGAAGTTAAGTGCGGCGCAGTGCTGTGTATTGCAGTGTCGTGTTGGGTTCAGTAAAATATTCATTGAAAAATCAGATAAGAGAATAGAGGTGAAATGGACTGGGCATGGAAAGTAGCTTAGTGTAGTGTAGTGAGGTGAGATGAAGTGCAACACGACAATAATATCGTACCCAAAATTGATGTAATAGTTCTGTTGCTGCGGTTTGCATTTGTTTTTGTTTGTTTTGCTTACTAAAAATTTGTGTTGTTTATTATAATTGTTGTAAATTATTATTACTGTATTATTGTTATTGAATTATCATTGTATCATTATGAAATTCCGCCACCATTTTTTAGACTATTAGAATAAATCTATGTAACTATCTAAGACAATGTATGACTAGACAGAAGACGAAACATTAATGCTCCTGGTTACAGCCAGGAAAATGACACCGGCAATCCGTGCCGCGTCGATACAAACAGACGCCTAAATTAAAAAGTTAAAATTATACTGCCTAGTTAAAATTATACTGCCATCAACTGATATATCACTAGTTACATTTAAACGAATATTTTTAGAATTAATATAAAATATATAAAAACTCGATGGTAGCGACCTCTAAATGTCATTCAATTCGTTTGTTTTTGGGGGCATTTTAACCCAAATTTAATTTGGAACATTGTAAAGGCGTGCGTCCATAAATATATGGATGATGCCTTTTTTGAAGCACCCTAATATATATATATATATATATATATATATATATATATATATATATATTGTGACATACCTGGTGATGCCGGGTATTTCACTGCAATATATAACACTAAAGGAGGGTATCTTTTCCGTGAATGGGTCCCTGGATAAGTTGGTATAATATTGGGGAAGCTAATCAAAAATGGAAATACAATCATGAACAAGATTTATTTGCAAATCAAATTTGTTAATTACATGATCTGACAATCTTTATATACTCTGCCTTGGTACCAAGAGTTATTATAACAGACATTTATTATACTTTCGGGGCCCCGACCAAATACCTTTGATGCTCGTAGAACAGCTCGTGTCGGCGAGGGGGTCGCCGACCTCGGCAGCCGCTGCGTGCCGTCGGCGGCTGATGGCGGGGCGGTCGCCCCGGCTGGTAACCTGGCGAATTCTTCCTTATGCAGCTCCTGGCACCTCGGCGTCATACATGCTGGTCACAGTTCCGCACAGCACAATTCCCGTATTGTCCTCGCCACGCTAATTATTACGAGTGCGATTAATTGTTATATCGGCACTAATCTTTTGTTTTAATGATACTCTCAATATTTACTTCGCATGTCTATTACACTTCATTTGCTACTAATTTATATAATACACTGCACGTCCCTTTTGTCCGCGCGCTAATGTCCTTTTCGCCGGCCGCACGTCGGCACATCCTTCGGCGGCGGCCGCCTCGATCCAACTGTCAACTTCGCAGTTCTCCCAACGACTGTCTGCACGTGCTCGCTACCCCGTTGCAACCGACGTTCTCACGCTGGCCTCCCGGCGGTGGCACTGGTGGCGGTAGCAAACCGTCACTAGCTCCCCTCGCTGCTCGCAGCGCTTGGCGTGCGTACCGCGCAGTCCAAAATATCTATTGATTACTTACACTAATGTTTTTAATTAGTGTAAGGGAACACATTCTGTGTTTCAATATATATATATATATATATATATATATATATATATATATATTAGATGCGATTATAACTTTGAAGACTAGTCTGCAAACCGTGAGTGGTGGTTCAGGGCATCAATTGATGTCATTGCAGGATCCTCTGGGAGGTCAGACGTTCGTGCCACGACGGTGACCGGATTTTCGACACTAGCCTGATTGCTGGGACGAGTCCTGTGGTTGTCTGGAGGACAATTCTAGCAGCTGATCTGCTCGTTTGTTTTCTTTGGTTTCTTCGATTAATTCCAGGTGAATGCAGGAACACTTACCCTACCAAACGGACCTTGGTCCGCGGCGATCTTTCCTTTCCCATTCTTTGACCTTTCCTACCCCTTACTTACATACACTACACTACCACACATGCCAGGAGATCGGTCGGGAGCTTAGAACTTGCCCCGTCTGGGGCGGTGCTCCTATGGTGGGAGATACCTGGGTACGGAAATCTCCGGGAGCCGACGGTAGGTCGCGCCATTCAGGGGGGAAGACCACCGCCACATCCCGAACAAAAATCTGCACTACACTTACGGGTGTAATGACCTTGGCAGTTGATGCTCCCGCAATCACTAATTAAGTCTACGATAATGTGCTCTTATGACCCAACCGTTTCAGGGCTAGCTGCCGTGCTCTTGCACTGGAAGTCTGTTCCTCAATGTAACGCCATCGCAACGCTACTGATGGACAAGGTCCACAGTCTAACATTGAGTTTCTCAGAGTACGTCAGCCCACATTAACCAATAGTTCAGATAATTGCATAGGTTGATCGTCAACATGATAATGAATTACTCAAATCATGACAAAGCAACTGCCCCAGCAGAATACAAGATTAAATTAATTTTCCCCTCTAAAATAATCTAAGTTATGAAATGTCCACAAATCTATGTTCCTCGTCTTCGATAATTTTCCTAATCGTGCTTTACAAAAACTCCCAAACTCAACAACAGCTATCATTTATTATTCATTTATTTTTAGTCTATACATAGATAAGGACATAAGTAAATTTGTTGACATGATAATTAACATTGATTGAGGAAGATACATATTAGTAACTCTCCATTAATACTATTGCTACTTGTGAAGTGTACACGTATATAAATATTTCAAAATCTGTGAGGCACATCCAGAGACTTGAATTTCATCAGACGTCTTATTTCTCTGCTGTTACCATAAACATTTATATCTAAGTACTGATATGAAATCTAATTTTTGAAGATACTTTCTACCATTTTTTTTTCATTAGCTGTGGGCATTTTAAAATCGTAGTGAATCACATCGTTTATAACATACCAGGGGGCATTAACAATGTTTCTTAATATGTTGGATCTTTGAATGGTTTGGATGTTGTATTTGGCACTGGTGCCCCAGAGTTGTTAACAGTACGTCCATACAAGCTTTAAGAACGATTTATAAATGAGTAGTTTATTGTCTAAAGCTATAACTGAGTTTCTACCTACCAATCAATACAACTTTTATAAATTTTAACTGGAGTTATTTTCGTTTAAACATAAAATGATTTTGTTTTTCGCGCGAGTCTCTTATCAAGAAAACCACCTAAATATCTCACTGAATCTGTCTATGGTAGGTTATTTCTGTTCAACTGCACTGGCGAACAAATCCTTCTCTTCATTGTGAAAGTAATATGACTTGATTTGCTTTCGTTTGCTCTTATTCGCCAAGTATTTAGTCACGTTTGTGGTTTGTTGAGATGTTTCTGAAGCAATCTAGAAGCCTCTACTGGATCACTGTCTGAAGCTAGAACTATCGTCAGCAAGTTACTGTTTCTTGGGTTGTAGTCAAGTCAGAGGTGTCTAATACACATAGCACCGGACCCAAGACTCTTCATTGAGGGACGCCAGACAGCGTAGTATAAAAGGCAGATAGTTTGTTATTATGCTTAATTTGGAAGAATCTATTACTAAAGTAGGATTTTAATGGGTTATAATAAACATATTCAAGGTTTTTCTATAGCTTGTACAATAACTCTACATGTCATTGTCGAATGCTTGCGTTATGTCTAAGAAAGAAAGCGGATCTCGTACTTTCTTCTAGACGTTTACAAATGAAGTTCACCCCTTTGCTCACTTGTTCAACTGTAGAATGCTTTCTTCAGAATCTAAATCTGATATTCAGGTATCTAGTTCGGGTTGATGTTTCATCAGGAGCATTTTTTCAAAAGCTTTAGAGAGGAGATGAGGTAAACTATTTGTTCTATAGGATGTGGTTCTTGAGAAGGATTTCCGCGCTTGAGGATTTGAATGATCAGAACGTATTTCAAGCAATGAGGGTAATACCCTACGCGCAATATGGCGTTGAACATTGAAGTGATATCTACCCTAACAGCTATATTTAATGCTTTATGAAAACTACGATTCTAGCCATCTACGAGGGAAAAAACCAATAATTATCACTTTCATTAAGTAAAGTGAAAAACCCAAATTGCCCATTGGTTCAATTAACTTATGGACAGCAAGGATAAACTTTTTGAAAAAGTAGGTACTTTAGACACCTTATTTACGTCTGTCAAATTCATTCCCAAGACGCAATATGGTTGCAGTACCAGTCACGTCACTACACGTCAACTACTTCAGCTGGTTCAACATATTGCATCAAGTTTCGCCGCAAAACATCAGGCATTGATATTCATTGTATCGCAATCTTTTGATCGTGTTTACAACAGTTTATTCTACAAAATTTTATCCAAATCTTTCTGGAAATTAGAACTTTCCAAATAAATGTTAACAACATTCTGTCTTACTAAATAAAGACAAAGAGTCCCTCAGAGCTAAGTACTGCCCCTAGCTTCGCATTTGGAAGCAACATATTTCTAAATTAGCAAAGCTGTTTTCTCTCAGTATCAGAAATTCCTCTCTGTAAACTGATTCAGCACTGTTAATAAGTCTATAATGTCTTCCATGGCTTATGCCTGCCCGGCTTGCCGTAATACTATAGCATCAACTAATTTGCAAAAGCTTCAGACAATACAAAATAAAATTTTAAACCTGTCATTTTAAGCCCCATGGTTCATATCAAACTCCCATATCCACCAGGACTTCAAATTTCATGAATGTCGGAAAGCATTCGAAAAATTCCAGCACCATTACCTTTCACCTGGGGCGAAAAGCAAACCATGCACGTCACGCTGCCCGAAGGACCTCCTCTGCCCAACAAACTGTGGACCTCCATTCTTTTCAATCATCACCGACTCTAATCCACGACTTCAACATCTTGACACACATCAAAGTAATACTGTCATGGACGGCGCACTGCCTAGAGCGCTAGGCGCACGGGGCCGCCTGAGCGCCCTACGATGCCTGAAGAAGGCCACAACATGATGGCCGCAATGTCATCTCGACTGTGACGCGGCCGTACACCCAAGTATCCAATGACTCCGACTGCAGAGGGCTACAAATCGGCCCACGACGTCGCACCCGCACTGGCAGTTTTCGCAGCACGCCACCAGGCGCAGATCGAGCGGCAGCTCCGGTACAGATGGCTCAGGGCATCAACTGATGCCACTGCACTTCCTTTGATCGGGAGAGGTCCTTGGTTCGAGTCACTACAGTGGCGGGAGTTGCGACACTAGATTGCAAGCTACCTTGAATTCAGTCCGCCTGAAGTAGAATTCTACAGAACGCGTGCTCTTGATCGGTAGTTTTCCGTGGTTTCTCCGATCAACACCAGGCGAATGCCGGAGCAGTAGCCTAACGAACGGACCAAGGACCACGCGCGATCTTACTTTCCTCTTTCTTGTCCTATCCACACCCCTCATACACACGTTTACTAACATGCACTACACTACCACACATGTCAAGAGACCGGTTGGGAGCATGGAGCTTGTCCCGGCTGAGACGGTGCCTCGCTAATGGGAAAAACCTGGGGGAAATCACCGCCAGCCGACGGTAGGTCGGCGCCGAATCTCGCCAAACAGCGGGGAACAATTACTGCCACCTTCACAGCAAAACCATGCGCTACACGTACGAAACTAATGCAGTTTACGCGCCCGGAATCACTGAAAATCATTTGAGCGGCAGCTACGAACAGCCGGCGAAGACTTCGAACAATAGAGAAGGGCCCTGCTGTTTTGCTACCCTAGTGAGCGAAAGACTATAACTGTCTTAGAAATATAAATCATTCTGTATACTACGTAGGTAGCAAACATGATAGAGAAAAAAATGAAGTTCATTTTTAATAAAGAGTGTGAAGGGGATGAAATCAAATATGAACACTAGTATAAATTTTGTTTAATTCAAGAGAATAATTACCCACTAACCCTCCAAAAAATGGCAGTTTTATCAAAGATATAAAATGTCGAAACTTATTTTTGCGTTTCAACCTAGTAAAGGTCCATGAAGACAGAAGGTAACGAGAAAGTAAAATGTATTAGTGTCTTTCGGATACATTATATGAAAAAGTACTTTCATCGACAATCTAGTTTTTAGTCTCAAAAGAAATGTACAATGATTGTAAAGAGCATTTTTGAAATTATGAACGATTATTGAAATGGACCAAAATCAATTCTTGCCAAAACTATTATTCCATCTGTATTCCGAATTCAACATGTATAAGGGCTTGAGTAGGGATTCCAGAATGTATAAAAACGTGCACAGAATACACTTCTTCCCTTAGTATGTCACACAGTTTTAAACTATTTTTTACTTTAAATAAATTATGCATGAAGATGGTAACTTTCATTATTTTACTAATAAGCTGATGGAACGGGAAGTTACCATCAAATTCAGAGTCATCAGAGGAATATTTTCAACAGATATTGATTTGATATTGATTTATTGATTCGTCGTTGATTGTGATCGTGCCGTATTTCTGCGTAGTGTATCAGCTAACGAAGTGGCGTGTGTCAGTGGCGTGTGGGTTGAGATCGTCTCCGCCGGCTCAGCCCAAAGACTCATTCCGTGTTGGCCGCGCTGGGACAAAGACATTTCGCGGAAATGAGAGGAGCCACGCGATGGCGCCGTCACCAACTCCATAGACACCCCCCTCGTCCCATCCCGATCCGTCCACCGAGGCCACCGCAATGAACATTGTCCCCGCTGCGCCCGCCCCGCCACTATGACCACCACCACCGCCACCATCACAACCACCGCTGTGCCCGCCCCGCCTCTATGACCACTACCACCGCCACTGTCACAACCACCGCTGCGCCCGCCCTGCCACTATGACCACTACCACCGCCACCATCACAACCACCGCTGCGCCCGCCCCGCCACTATGACCTCTACCACCGCCACCATCACAACCACCGCTGCGCCCGCCCCGCCACTATGACCACTACCACCGCCATCACAACCACCGCTGCGCCCGCCCTGCCACTATGACCACTACCACCGCCACCATCACAACCACCGCTACGCCCGCCCCGCCACTATGACCACCACCACCGCCACCATCACAACCACCGCTGTGCCCGCCCCGCCTCTATGACCACTACCACCGCCACTGTCACAACCACCGCTGCGCCCGCCCTGCCACTATGACCACTACCACCGCCACCATCACAACCACCGCTGCGCCCGCCCCGCCACTATGACCTCTACCACCGCCACCATCACAACCACCGCTGCGCCCGCCCCGCCACTATGACCTCTACCACCGCCACCATCACAACCACCGCTGCGCCCGCCCCGCCACTATGACCACTACCACCGCCATCACAACCACCGCTGCGCCCGCCCTGCCACTATGACCACTACCACCGCCACCATCACAACCACCGCTACGCCCGCCCCGCCACTATGACCACTACCACCGCCACCATCACAACCACCGCTACGCCCACCCCGCCACCATGACCACTACCACCGCCATCACAACCACCGCGGCGCCCGCCCCACCACTATGACTGCTACCACCGCCACCATCACAACCACCGCTGCGCCCGCCCCGCCACCACCACCATCACCGACGCCCCCGCTGCCGCCGTCACCGCGTCCGCACCACCATCCCCATTGCCGGCGACAGCGCCTTCGACTGTCAGCGCTGCCACTGCCACCGCCGCTACCACCTCGCCGACGACAGCGACGGCGCTATGACCACCGCCCCGCCCCTGCCGTTGTCCATCGCCCCCGGACGGCGGCCGTCTGACGACCGGCGGCAGCGGCGGGGCACGGCCGTCGGCGAGTGGGCGGTCAGCGACCGGTTGCCCGGACGGTGGGACGGCGCGGGACGGCGCGGGACGGCGCGGCATGGCGAGGCGCGGAACGAGCCTTCTGCGAAGCGGACGCGCCGAGCAAAACGACAGACGCCGCGGCGAGGCCGGCCGGCCGACCGACCAGCCGGAGTCTATCCTCTTCGCTCTGGCTGCGAAGTCATCACCTTGCCTTCCTCGTCCTCGCGCCATTGCGCTTGCGTCCCAGCAGAGCGCATCTCTCTGCTTTCGTTTCCACTTCCCGGCTTCGGGCTTCTCAAGCTGAGCTCCTGGTTCCACCATTTCATTTCTTTTATTATTATGTTTGATCTTATCACGTACGTACTTGTTTTTCTTGCATCTTACATTTCACCTAATACCACTCTGTGTTATGTAATTCCTAAATGTTTTGCATTTAAGTTTTCATTCTCATTATACCAAATCTTTTCGCACGCCATTATTTTTTTTCAACAACACCTACACTTTCTCGTGATTACAACTATCATTCGTTCGGGTTCTATGTCGTCATTTTAGTGAGAGATTCTCTTTTTTCGTCTCTTCGTTCACCTCGACTTTCGTTAATTGACATCCGTTATTTTTTATAAAAGTCTACATTTGTATTATATTTGAAAAATTCATAAACATTACTATACAGAACCACTTTCATGACCTTAACACGTGACCCTGTTTAATGGGCTCAGGGAGGTTAAAATGACAAAAGGCACACCTCTCAGTCATGCATTGAACTATTTGAGTATCATATTGCAAGAACAACAAATGGCAGAATCCAAAATTATTGTATCACAAAAACTAACGTTTTCAGAGTTATCACAGTTCTTTACACCAAAGCCTACTATGTTTCCCATTGTTCACTTCCCTATTACATTACATCAGCACTGAAGGAATTAGTGGTGCGACATCGATAACTCAACATCAATGTTCAAAATTAAAACATCGATATTAATACATCAAGCAAAAAACCATCGATGTTTTAAACCTGGTTTAGTAATCTAAAACATTAAATTCGTACATAACAAAATTAAATTTGACAACTGCAATAATGATTGAATTATTTTTAAGATTTACTGAAAACAGAAAAAAAAGCTATCAATGAACAAAACTAAGCTTGAGTTCTCCGGGTCGTTTCAAAGGCACATGAGTTGACCGCGAAGCGCGAAGAGCACATGTGTCGAGTGCGAAATACGAAATACAAGGATGATATCGAGATCATCTTATCCAAGAGCGTTTGCTCGATAAACGGTTGTACATGCAGCGATCGACCACAAAAATTGACAATGCTACTATCCGTTATTATTTCATAGTTTAATTTTCTACTTAATTGCGATTATGGAAATGATTCAATTACAAACATAACATCCATTAATATACTGATGTTTAAAACATCGATTACGAAATGTCTAGGGGATGAATTATTTTACAATATACAACATGATACTAATTTGTATAAGTGTATATTTATTGTGTTGTCTTCATGTTCTTTTTTTAAACCAGCCTTGAGGATGGAATAAAAATATTCGACAAACTAATGTTTTAATGTTTCTACTCACTCCGACCAAATCCCGTGAACGACATTTCCTATTTTTGCATCAGAATCGTGATTTCCATAATGGTTATATTATGGCTGTTCCTATAAAAACATCGCTGTTTTGAAAATATCGACAGTCATATCGCATCACTAGAAGGAATGGCAAACGTACAGAAGTGTACAAATTATTAAACTATAGTTATTGAATAAAACAAAATGCATTTGTGACTGTAGATATTGACCCACTCTGTGTTCAAGGTTCTACTCACCCTGAGGTATGTTGAAAATCAATTTTTAATCCATTCTTTCAAATCTGTCATTTTGCGATATGCGAATTAGTTGTTTTATGAGTTGGTTTTTATGGCCTTATTTTCTTAAGTTTCTTTTAACTATCAAACGAACATTTTTAGATGGGATTCATGTCAGGGCTATTCGCAACCCATTGGAACCCACAGTGATCAATGTTTTGATTTTTTGCAACTTTCTTTCTCGTTGTGAAATGGAGCGTAGTCATTTTTTTACTACTCATTTATGTGAGGGAAGCGTTGGTTCTTTAGGGCCTCGTTGAACCATTAACTGTGTATACATTTCCTATAACATTAACAAACATTACTCTTCAAACAGTTACTTGTCAGGTGCTTCTCAGGGCTCACTATAATCCGTTAAGTCAGAGAAAAAATGTTTAGTCTAATAATTTTAACCACCTCAGTACGCCTGCCAATAGTTCTCCGGCGTTCACATGCCGTTGCCCCCCGGCGCCATCTCCTCCTCCTCCTCCTCCTCCGCTGCTCTCGGCGCGGTCATCGGCGCCTCGCGAGGTCAGAGGTGGAGGTGGCGGTCCATTATGCCACTTGGGACAGTGCCCTTCGCCAACGCAGCGCCGCACAAACTTCTCTTCCTTCCTCCTCACATCGCATGTTTTACTCGCTTTGTTTACTGCGCACGAGACTTTTATGTTAGTTGCTAACGAAGTGATCGTGGGCGGAGGAGACAAATTGAGCTGGTTTTCTGCCTCGTTCAAGTTAACGATTTTCCTCTCTTAATGAAAAAAAAGGGGGGGAGAAAAACTTCCTCGTTTGACGAACTGTTGCTTTTGAACTATTAGTGCTTTACCAGCGCACGGGCAAAAAAATACAGCTTCCAATTTGGGAATTTCAATTGGTTTACTGATTGACTCGTCGGATCTCCAAGTACCTATATTCTACATGAATTTGGGACATTCAACGAGACTTTCCAAAACTAAAACAACAAGTTCTTCAGTTATTTTATCGCAGGATAGGAGTTGTACGTCTGTGAGGTGGCCTGTGCTTTTCACGATTGCCAATCCCCCAGATATACGTGAAAATACTTATATCAGGAATACATATCATTTCGATTTAATGTCATTCAATGATCGAGGCATTGCAGCAATATTGATGTATGAAATTATTTTGAAACTAAAGAGCACTCGTCAAATGCTCTTTTGCGTCTAGTTGCAAGCCTGGAAGCGAACCAGTGTGACCAGTGTGAACCTATCTTACAGACATTTAGCATTAGACATTTAGTCTCCCTGCTGCACGCACGAACCCAAGCGACAGCATTGTGAGGTTTCATTCTTTCTTCGCGCATGTAGTGCTGCAACAATTCGTAGAGAGCGCCCCGTGATGTCAACGTAGAACGCTGGGAACCTCATCACTGGTTCCCCATGAGAATCCCATTTCGATCAGCTTTTTTGGCCTGTTTTCCCGATCCCTTGAGCGAATGCGGAGATGACCTCTTATTTTGCGTTAAATTAACGTTACGTTTTTGACATTAAATTAACTTCACCATCAGTTCATGTCTTCTAGAGTCCAGTGGGAAATATAGTTATTCTAATAATCGCCCTTCATATTGTCGCGGAAAGTAGTCGATTCCTTCACGAAGGACACGATGAGGACTAAGAGATCAATAGCTGATTCGCCCATCGCTTGATCCAGATCAATAGCTGATTCGCCCTTGCAAATAGTTTTTATTACACCAGTGCGTATATTTATTATCAAAAACATGTTTGCCAAGCACGCCCATATTCGTCTACAATCAGTATTCAACTTGTAAGTGGCTCGGAGTACACACTTCTCCACGTAGCACGTCACACCGTTTTTTACTGTTTTTGGTATAAAAAATACAGTTTTGTCTTCGTCAAAATATCAATGCAAAATGCGTATGTTAAAAGATGTAGAAGTTCAGTACATTTTTAACTGTATTCAAATCTGTAATTGTACAATTTCATCTCAAAAGTTATTCATTTCCTTGTATTTTTAGTCGGGTATATATCTATTATTTGTTGTTGGTGGGCAACAAGTGTATGTTTATAATGCATTATGATGTCTTTATTTGATCAGACACGCAATGTTTTCTTCAGTTCTGAACCTACTCTACAGTTCCTGTTCTGATCACATTGCTCCCAAACTGCCCATTTCTATGTATTGTATATTTATCAATGGCGAGGCTCAGACCATAGGCCTTGCTCTTCCACCTAGCCACTGATTTTATTATTATTATTATTATTATTATTATTATTATTATTATTATTATTATTATTATTATTATTATTATTGGCGTATAGGCCATTACTGACCACGCTACACGATTAACGTGTGTAATTCTTCCAGGAGCAGCTTTTTAGCTGTACCCTTGGATTACAACAAGGTTGTTGCGCCTTGTAGTGTGAATTATGAGATGATAGGATGATGATGATGATAGGTGAAGGGACAATCACAAATATGACCATGTTTACGCAGGACTCGAACCTCCAGCCTCCTCGGCACAGACGACGGCTGCCGCAACCGTCTGCGCCACGGGGCCGACGATTTTATTATTATATTATTACATCACATTATATTATTGAAACCACGAATATCAAATATTGTAATAGTTAAATTATTACAACGAGCTACTGCAACGTCTGTATAGTCTTCATCATTTACATCCTGATATTATTGTTAGGTATCTCCTGACTTATGTCCCGCAACAGCGTACGCACTCGTAGGTTGTCGCGATTGTTGGTGTCTCCACTAAATTCATTTGCTGCCGCTTTGCACTTACCCAAGGTCGCTGTTCGTTCGTCTCTCTTGGGGTTATTTTAAATAAGAACACTTAAAGTACCAAGACAAAGATAAAATATCTTCTTTGAATTCAGGTTATCAATAATCAATTGGCAAACTATTACCTACTCCGCTTCCGCAGATAGCTTGTTTCTTATTCTAGAATCAGTGATTAATGTTCTTAAAAACCTTCCCCAAGGGTTCACTAATCTTCTGATCTCTTGAAGACGCTACTATCAGAATATCACTTAAAATATCTCGACCTACATTCATCCATTTCTTACGAACACGAGCCAGTCTCTCTCTATCAATCTTTGTATATTGTAATTGTATAATTAAAAAGAAAATTAAGTGCAAGTATATTTAAAGAATTCTGTGTTATTCCAAGAACATTCAAAACTCTATTTAATTTCATTGATTCAGGGGTTTATGTTCAATTTTATGAATTGTAATTAAGTTGAATAAGATTTTGTCTGTTGTAAACCAGGGGTTATATTATAATTAAGTTCAACTTTTTAAATCCTAGGTAGTCCTTCGCTTCGTAATTAATTAACTATTATGCATTTATGTGCATAAAGAAAACTATTATAGTCTATTTCCGCAGAACATTTAGGTTGCCGATCTCGATAGCTGAGGGCGCTAAGGCTGAAGGGTCGCAGCTGACTCTGCTCGAAAGGTTGCGAATTCTAATCCCACCGTGCATGGATATTTGTGATTGTTCATGTTGTTCTTACGTGTTTTCTCTACAGTTACAATTTCATTCATCGCTATGGTCTCTATTTTCTCTGGTCTGGTATTTTCTCCACAGTTACATCGCTATGGTCATGTACAATTTTTGAAATGTGAGTCCTTTTCGCGTAATTTTGCGTGAAAATATGGGCGAGAAATTACGTGTCGGTTTAGACGACCAAGATGTTGAAACGCAACGTTAAAATATAAAAGAAAAGGTTGTTTGATGAATTTATTTTGTTTTGATATGCGGTATTTTTAAATTCAAAACGTAGATTTGAAAAGCGCAGCTTTATATGTGAAAAGTTGAGCACCTAAGAAGATTTTTTTCGTTGGATTTTTGAGTGTGATCATGGAGAGAACTCGCAGAGTCTATCCTCGATGTGATTTTGCGTTGTTACGAATTTGAGTGTCATTCAAACTAATTCAAAACACATTTGTTTTTGTGATAAGTTTCTTCTACTGTTGCTTTTGTGTTTGTTGTCGCTCCTACTGCTTGTAATTTGGACCTGCGAATTTTCCTCAACGACATAAGAATATCTTCCGATTTTCTGCATGTTTTTTGTGTGCGTGATTTCTATCCTTATGCTGAAGATTATAACTATTCAATATTTATTTAACCGCTATTAAACAATGAATTAGACGTACATTTTTATTACAATTTTCTTTTGGTGTAGGCTATTATGAATAAAACTTGTGAGCATTGGAAGCTCTGAAAATTTTATACAAAACATTGACTCTGATACAAGAGCAATTAACCAAACATTCAAATGTGCATTTTATAGTCACACACGTGGTCATATGTGATGCGAAGGCAGATCTGCTCTGCTTTTCCGGTATATAATTTGAAAGTGACGATAGACAGATGAAGATTTAAATGAGAAGGATTAACACCCTAATAAAACTCTTCTATTCGTTGTGGTTAAAGAATTTAACCCACATAATAGAAAGATGGAAGAAAAATTAAGCTTCTGGATCCCTCATAAAAAACAGTTCGCAGTAAGTGATATTTGTCTCTTCCAGTATTGCAGTACGTGATATAATGCATTTGTTTTAATTACATTCCCGTCATTTGATGGAACTGAAACCTCATTTCTTTGGGAGTGGGGGCATCAGCCGACAATTATATGTCATATTATTACGTTCATTTAACGAAAATAGGCATATCGTTTGGTCTGCTCTTTATTTTCAAATTAATCATGTATACTTTTCCTCGAAATGCGCTCAAAGTGGTCAAGATTTAAAATTATAATATATAACTAAATGTTCAGAAGAAGATATGCCTGATTATACTACAGTTAGTCAAAACGAAGTAATTGATTGTTTATTACAAGAGAACGATTCCACTCCAAATTGCAAAGTACTACACCATTAAATATTTGAAGACTTAAAAATAAAAAAGAATATAAGTGCCTTTTTCATACTTTCGAGAAAAATTAGTTTTTTTAAAAAAAAACGAAAATTCGTGAAACTTATTAGAACATACAACTCCTGCCATTTATAATCATCCCGTACGAAAAGCGTCTGGACTTTGTCTCTTATTTAAGTTATGAGGTTTGATTCATTAATCTAGAGTAATACATACATCATATTTAGTGATGGTAGAATCTAACAATTTAAATTTTAAAAACCAAATTGCGAGGCTATAGAAGGCTATAGAATAATAAGAATAATATAACAAGGCTATAGAATTTTTAGTATTATAAAAATTAATAATTTGTATTTTGTAGTATTTGTTGAGCAAACTATTATTAAGGAAGGACTCTTTGAGATAAAAAAACAAAAACATTTTGATTGTTTTGAACATTCGCCGTCCGTGAACTGCAACAAAAATAAAAGCGCGAGAAGGAACGCGTGTGCCACGCCGTAGGCATTAGTCTATCCTCTTCTCGCGACCTCCGTATAGCGAGCGACATGAATACGTTTAGAAATTAATTTACTAGCTTTCATTACATTAATATCTTCAAAAGATAATATAATATCAACAGAGGCAGCCATAAAATATTTTTTATTCAAGCAATAGCTGCATCAATATTATTAACTTTTATTCTAAATATTATTACATACGTTCTAAACGAAAATATTATTAATTTAATCATTTCGATCACAATATTTTTCAAAATAGGGCCAGCAGCGAACTCAGGAAGCTGAGGCTTCTGGACACGATCCTAAAAGCTAAGTTTTTTAAGTTCTTCTTTGGTTGTAAAATCTTCATTATAATTTAATAAACACAACCACTTTCAAATTAAATGTTTTCGAACATCGATGTGCTGTTGACGATGTTTCATCCCTACTTAGAGAACGAATACGATCAAGCCATAAAATGCAATTTAGCAATTATATCGCAGATTAAAGACCATTTCGCACTTTGTACGTGATTTTGCGTTTATTGATCGATTTCGAATTTAATCGCAAATTGAAAACTTTCGAAATATATATCTTCGACAGTTAAATACACAATTACTGATTTTCTCAGCGTTCGGCGTTTTCACATATTTGACAAATGCTAAATTCTACAAATTTCAAACATAATCAGCGCAATACATTCAACATAAACTTTAGCATTTTCAATTGAGAACAACAAAATTAGACTAGCAAAATCTATCACAATAATTATCGAATTAATTAGATAACAGTTCTGAACGTAAAAATGCCCTAAAGCGAACAACGATTTGAAAGCATATTTTTAGATGTGAGACAGAAAGATTAATAGAAACAACTATAAAGACAAACAAAACAAAAAACAATACAGTATACATATTAAGAGCTTTCTTAAGTCCCGCGGCACGCTTATTCGTTCGTGACTGGTTAGGTATTCTTGACACAGTTGACACTGTGGATCTCGGAATAGTTAGTAATTAAAAATTTAGAAACAATTCAGCGTAGAGCAACTAAATTTACTTTCAGGGACAAGAAGATGGCACAATGGGATTCACTCGAAAATTAGCGATCAGTAGCAAGGCTCTGTGCTTTGTATAAAGCTTATAGCGGTTATCCAGCTTGCAAAGAAATTAATCGGCGGCTAAGTATTCCTACATACATTAGTAGGAGGGATCACAGGCACAAAATAAATTTAAGACCGCAGAGAACAGATGTGGGGAAATTTTCTTTTACAAATCGAACGATAAAAGAATGGAATAGACTGCCTGCAGAAACCTTTGAACTCTTTCCTCGTAGCGTTTAACAGTTTAGGAAATTAATTTAGGGCATTACTAAATAAATGAGGGACTTAAATCAGAATAGTAGGTTATAAATATACTAACGATGCGTAAGTAATATATTGTTAAGTGAGGTGTCGTGCTGTGTAAAACAGAGAAATAATGTAGGAAGTGATTAAAGGGTCATAGTGAAGTGAAGTGAAGTTGAAAAAAATTCAGTGCGGAGTTAGTTGATTGATGTTTCTTTTTTTTAAAAGGTAATTTAAATGTTTTATGAGTTAGACAGTTTTTATATCATTTTTATTGTATTTATTAATTATTATTATTATATAAATTGCATGTTAGCTGTATTATCTTATTTATGTAATTAGCTGCCACCGGATTATGTCCATTTCAAGTTCAAATAAATTAATCTTATCTTTATTTAATTCCTTAACGGTAGACAAAATGATATGTCCCATGCGTTTAGCCTTAACTAACATTCCGGGTTCATGGGTTGCTAATTCCCGAAATGCGGCCATAATCACGTCAGGAACCTTTTCACATGATTCATTAGAGTAAATTAATTTTTTATTGAAGAACGACAAAACAATTAACAATTCACGAATAAGTCTTAAAACACATATGGACTTACGAGGATACAGTTCAGAATAAGCCCTATTTTCTGCACGAACAATTTGTAATAAATCAAAAAATTGAGGTCTTCAATATTAAAATGTTCATACGTAATTACAGATCTTCTTTTCTATAATACAAAAATAAAAATAATAATTTTAAAACGAACTTCAATGAGATCGAATATTATTTTTTAATTTCTAACAATAAGTTAGAGTGTGGTTAATTTTTTTTCGCATTAAAATGTCTTCAAATGTTCATCTAAAGGCATAATGGTACAACACAATGGTGTAACAATTGTAACCAGATTCTTATATCTCGCAATAAAATGTTTCAGCCTGTGGCACGCGGGCCGCACTAGGAGACCATTACTATAGGGGATGGTGTGCTTCGACAATCCTCATGAAAACTCCGAATTTCGCGCGGATATGGAGTTACTGGTGGAGGCGGTGGTGGAAGCGGTGATGCTAGCGATGTTGTGCAGTCGATAAGTCAATTTACGTTGCAAAATGTGAGGTAGAAGATATTATTTTTTATTTTGTTTATATCGTTATGTGTAAGAAAACCTTAAAATTTTCACCTCGATATACTTCGGGGCAAGTTTTGGTAGATTAAAAAAGGAAATTTTGGTGAAATTTTAAAATCTCGTAGCTCTGTTACTATTTGCATGAGGTAAATAATTTGTAAAGCAAATGAGTAGAGAAGTTCCCTGACCTTTAAAATTGTACATAGCTATTTTTGCACTAAGCTCAACTATTAAAAAATTACTATGCAAAAACCAAAAAAATGCCGAAATTTGTTTGTTTTTTTGGTACTAGTCCCGAAGTATTTCGAGGTGGCAAACTTAGGGCATTCTTACTATTACCAATATAAACAAAATAAAATCTTCTACTTCAACTTTTGCAACGTAGACCTCCTTTTGGCTCCCCATCGGCTGCAGTACTGGCGTTGGCGATAGAAGCAGAGGTGGAGGCGGGGGCGGAGCGTGGGGAGGTGTTGGGGAGGGAGTGATAGCTGTCGCCGACGGCCGCTGGCTCGTGCAATTGAGCGCACGGCCTGGCCAGCACGCCGGAGCCGCCGGCCGCCGCGAAGGACGGCCTCGCGTTCATTTGCACGCGTCAATGCCACCAGATAAGTTCCCGGGTCAGCGCGGGATATACTCGGTTCAGTCACGTCCGCAATTATTTTCACTCTCGTTTCCGCCATATCATATGGGGAGGGGGAGGGCATGGTCGGTGAGTAACATGTTGCAATGATTCGCATTCATTTAACAAGGCCAGATTCTGCTAAGGTAGGGACCTTTCGTCAAAAGAAGGATGTTCGCATTAAAAAGCCTTTTTTTGTTGTTGCTATAATTAAAGAACGTTACACTTCGGGCGTGAAGGGTCGCGAGTCCGAATCCCACTCCCAGCATCGAGGCATCAATGTGTGTGTCCGTACGCGAGTTACATTTTCCGAAAGTTAAAAACCAATGCTAATTACACTTGCCGCTTTATGACCTAAGTAGATGAAAAGCGAGCTTAAGTAAGATAAAAAAAAAACAACACTCCCAAAGCCGGATATCCTTTACGTCCTGATGGGACGCATATTCGACCATACACTCTAAGACACCAACACACATGCGGAGTCCCCTGATCTGGGGTCAGCACAACGTGAGGTCCTCCGTGACAACACATGAGAGACAAGGGACACAAACAACCAAGCCTGAGGCGAGCGTCGAACTCGCACCCTTTCAGACCAAATCACTGAGTCAGTACACTGTCTTAATCACCTCAGCCATACAGCTCGGCTTACATGAATTATTCTTTTCTTAAAAGTACATTGTAAGTGAAAGGGGAATAAAAGTGACTAATGTTTGTTCTTTGGCATTCAGTAATTGTCGGATCTCCGTTTACCTGCAATGTATATGGCTTCACTTTTAATTTCTAATCGAATCATATAATTCCTATCACTATTTTTACACGCTTTTTGGCATCATTTGTATCAATTCGTATAATACAAGAGACGTTAAAAAAGGAAGTTACTTTTTTTTTTTTTTGGGGGGGGGGGGGGGAGGAGTTTGAAATGTACAGAGATAGGAACTTGAAATATCGTCAGTATAGGGCAGTATCGCATTCAATGTCACATTCAACCATTGCGAAATGGTATCAGCAGTTTGAAGAAGGTCTCACAGACTTAACAGACGCAGAAAGACAAGGAAGGCCGACAAAGATATGCGCACCAGGCATAGTGCAGTGGGCGGAAGACCTTATTCTCCTTTGTGAGCGCACTCACTTTACACAAGTTGGGAATATCCGTTCCTCATTCCTTTGTCCTTCACTAACTGGATTAACGCAAATTGTGTTCACGATGGGGATTCCTTATTCTTTGTGTTCCGAACACAAAGGAAAAAGGTTTACGGCTTCACTGAAATTCCTTCTAAATCATTCTGTGGAAGGCAATGATTTCTTAAGCCGCATTATTATAGGTATTGAGCCATGGGTGCATCACTTCTCTCGCAAGAGTCTACGCAATGATGACACACATCCTCGCCTGTGAGAACAAACTGTACGTCGGGAATATATTTCCGATGAAAGTGCCTTTTCAATTAGGTGGCAGGATGGTTATCTAACAAATCTCAGACCTTAATAAAAGTTCAAAGAATTGATCGTCTCAACATCTCAGTGTTTAGAGCAACTGGACGTAAACCAGGTGACCCAGAGCGACAGTTCTTTGAACATATTTAATTATTAAACTGAAACACGGATAATTTTTTGATACATGATGACTGTATTACTTGCCATTTTCTTCAACAATATAAATATGAACTGTCTCACCCAAAAGGTCCACAAACATAAAATAATTCATTAATTAATGTAATAATGATGTTTCATTCTTCAACATTTACAATTAATGACTTATTAAGAAACAACAGTCTTGCTAAGATAATATTTTCTTCTGAAGCAATAAATTGTTTATTTGAAAGTTTAATACGAAAAAAGTAACTTGTCTGATTATGCGAAGGTGAAGTGGGACACCTAACGAACTTTGTGATGGATGATTTGTCGTCTCTTAAGATACGTGTCACTTTTTCTCCATATACCGAGAACTTGTATAAACATTAACGGTTCTCGATTAAGAGGACAGATCTGAAAAATTTTACATTATTGAACCTCGTCTTCTACACAATTGAATCGTTTATTTCAGAAACCAGTCGGTCTCCGAATTCCTCATTTCAGGAAAAGTACGAAAAGTGACCTAGCAATGCAGATTTAGTTTTTCTGATTTCAAAATATTTTTTAATATTAAAGCAGTTAATAAATGCATTTTTTCTATGTAAAAAATATACTGATCACTTTCCTTTAAGTTTAAAGTCGTGCGTCGTGAAGGGTTTCTACAATAAAGAATGATAAATAACTTGTTTTAATTTCTAATGTCAGGTTTTTATAAAGAGTTTGTTTATATATAATTTGCAATGTAACCATGAGTGTTGCTACATATTATTCATTACATTAAACCATATGATTTTAGAAAATACGAAATTTTCGACACATGAATCTTGAAAAATAAGACTTGTTATTCGTCTTTAAGAGCAGCACGACCATCAACTCTGCTAGACGAATTCAAAATGTTGTCATAAAAAGCCAACTACATACGTTCTCAGCTTCACTAGCTGCTCTAAATCCTGTACCTTCTCGTTGTTAATTGATATCTACAACGAGAACTGAAAAATAAAGAACAAACCTGTCTAATGGAATATTTTAAATTTAAACAAAATATAATTCAAGGACCTTCTTACATTGAGTAAATCAAATTCATGTTTTACATGTAAGTACTATTCTAGATAATAATACATTATATATTTCCTTAAGGATAAGCCATCTCGGTAGGTAACTAGAACAGGATTCACTTTTAGCAAAGTGGAAATAGCCTGAACGAATCCACCAATAAATAGCATATTATTTTTCCAGGAGTTTTTTAAAATTATGCTTTATTTAATTGGTCGCATGAACTTCCAGGTCATTTGGGACCACAATCAAAAGACAATATGTGCAAGGTAATACAGAACTTACAATAGTATTTAAAACTAAAGCATAAATACATAATTTGTCAAAATAAGTGTAACATTACAACGACCATTAACATTAACATTCAACAGCAACAGAATAAATATCATCCTTACATACTGTGCGTTACAATACATCCGAATCGATTCGAATCCGAATCGATGGAGGAATTATTAGAAAACGAATTGCAAAAATCAGGAGAAATAAATCAGTAGGTCCTGATGGAATACCAGGAGAAATACTAAAACTGGGAGGGGAAGCCATGATTCCGTACCTTGCACGGTTAATGGAGGTTACTGTAAATAATAACATGAGTCCTCAAAATTGGAAAGAGGCAGTCGTAGTGCCGATTCACAAGGGAGGAGACAGAAGGATTGTTAACAATTACAGGCCTATAAGTTTGACATCAGTCGTATGCAAACGGATGGAACACATACTCGCGGAGTATATTAGACGAGTTTGAAATAAAACTGATTGGCTATTTCAAAATCAACACGGTTTTCGTCCTGGGTTTTCGTGCGACAGCCAGACAATTGCTTTTTGTCAGGACATAGCAGATTCATTAGACGAAGGGAGTAGGGTCGACGCAATAATTTTAGATTTTTCTAAGGCATTTGATCTTGTTCCACATGGCCTTTTAATTACCAAATTGTCAGAAACGGGAATAGATCATCGAATAATCCTGTAGATAAAAGAATTTCTTACGGGGCGCACTCAAACAGTCAGAATAGGAGACAAATATTCATCGAACGCCGATGTAACCTCGGGGGTCCCCCAGGGGAGTGTGTTAGGGCCTTTGTTATTCTTAGCGTTCATTAATGACATTGCAACTGGATTAAAATCAAAAGTTAGACTTTTCGCCGACGATTGCATTATATATAGGAGTATTGGCTCGTCTGAGGACGAAAATGTTTTACAGAGCGATCTTAACTGTTTATGGAACTGAGCGTGCAGAAATAAGATGGAATTAAATCCGGAAAAGAGTAAATTAATTTGCTTTACCAAGTCTCGCTCGAACGTACGCTCCACTTATGAATTACGAACTAACGTTATACCACGTGTAAAAAAAACTGTAAGTATTTGGGTTTGGTCCTCCGAAGCGACTTAGGTTGGTCGGATTATATTAACAATACGGTTAAAAAAATCCTGGAGAGCACTGCACTTTGTAATGCTTATTCTAAAAAATAGTAGTCCAAATGCCCGATCACTAGCATATACTACACTTGTTCGTCCAATTTTAGAATACGGAGCGGCATGCTGGAACCCGAACAGAAAAGGGAAAATCGAACCGTTAGATAAAATTAAAAAACGGGCCTCAAAATTTGTAAATCACGGCTGCGTTGGTGACGAATGAGAAGAATGGGAGTCCTTATCTAAGAGAAGGGAACGGGCGCGTTTATGCGTAATGTATAAGACATACAGAGGGGACACAGCATGGGCAGATATCGGTAAAAGATTACAGAAATCAGATTGTAAAAGCATAGGAGACCATACTTGGAAAATACGATGTAGAAAGCAAAGAACTGATGTAGGCAAGTTCTTCTTTGTGAATCGCACTATAGTAGATTGGAATAAACTACCTGCAGAAGCACTAGAGGCTCTTCCTTCTAATGTAGCCAAATTTAAAAATATGCTTCATTCCATCTAGATCATCTCGAATAATACTGACTGAGACATATATCTTTATTATTATTTTTATTATTATTAATATTACTATTACTTTTATTATTATTGTTATAATTATTATCGTCATGTCCTTCATACAGTGAAGTGAAGTGTAGAGTAGTGTAGTGAAGTGTTATGTAAACTAGAAGTGTATCTAGAGTTCGCTAGAAATAAATTGGAACTATGATATCAACCCCTAATTCTAATAATAAACCTAATTGGAAATGTTGAAAGTGTTTAGTAATTCTAATTCTAATTGTTATCATGTTTGCCACCGAGCATTAGCTCAAAGTGAACTTTAATAAATCTATCTATCATTATTTGTCATAACATTGGGATAATAAACAGACTTAATATTTTACAGCATATAGATAGGTACCATATAGATAGGATTGATAAGGTTAATTTCCTTTAAAAAATTAAAGATATGTTTGCTGTGAACAATTTCTGGGAGAGTGAGAGGTAATATATACAGGTATAATGTATATATCCGGATATTTCCTGTATATTTCCGGAAATCTCTGTTAATGGAACAGAACAACAATATGTGTGGTATAGAGAGGGCAGATTGGCATTGGTTACAGTTTTTTTGCATTTCTTTTGTTAGTAAATGCCGATGGGGTAGTTTGGAATGTCCAATTCTTAAATCAGTGAGCACAATATGATATTTTCTCTTGTCATCGAAGATACTTTTCCTGATCTAATGTAGTTGGTTAGGTGATTTGTGTAACTCAATATTGCGAAGAACCTTGCGTCTTTGATGTTATTTTTCGATGTCATTGTGGATGCTCTTCAATAGATGAATTAATAGAGTATTTTGCTGCTTCATCAACTATTATATTATCGGCAATATTTCGATGCGTTGAGATCCAAATACGAATGATTTTCTTGTTGTATAATAAAGTCATAGTGTAGGTTAGCTACTTCATTTACTATACATTCCTGGTTTTCAGTATTACCTCGGCTTACTAACACACTTTTGGTATCTGCAAGAATAACAAATTTGTCTTCGGATTGTTCTTGGATATATTTCAATGCGAGAAGAATTGATTATGCTTCACAGTAAAAAATTGAGCAACAATCATTTAACCTTGACTGTGTCTCTTTTATTTGTACAGCTCAGACAGCTCCACTCTCTTTAAGAGAGCCATCAGTGAAAATATGTGTATGTCCAATGTACTTATTGCGGATTGCGTTGAAGTTAGCTTAGTAAATTAACGTGTTAGTTTCTTTTTTGGGAAGATCATGGAGACTGATGTTGATACTTGTTAGCGAAGGAATCCATGGAGGTCTTTTTTTTAATCTCGGTAGTTCGAACAGAAGGAAATGTGAAGTGTATTTCTTCAAGATACTGACTCAAGAGATAATAAACTGGTTTCAGAGAACACTTTTTCTGTGTGTATTTATAGTATTATTTTTGGAGAAAACATTCTTATAAATAAGGTTATTAGGATATTTTACTGGCATATGAAAACACAGTTTTCTTTTTCTGACATGTAGAGGTTCTTCATTGGATTCCACAAGAATGGTCGAAATCGGACTCGTCCGATAAGCGCTAATGGTTAATCTTATTCCGGCTGAGTGGATTGGGTTAAGACTATTTAATATTGTTGCCTTAGCTGACTGGTAAATAATTGCACCATAATCAATCTTGGAATGAATAAGAGCTTTATATTTTGAAAGCGTAACATTCCTATCGACTCCCCTGATAAAATGACTTTAATTATATTATTTCTTCGTAGGCTTTTTTTTTCTTGATATGTGGTATCCATGATAGTTTACTATCACATAATATTCCTAGCATTTTGATTAGACTAGAACATCTTAGTTGTTGTGGCCCTGTTTTAAGTTTTTAACTGATCAGATAAGTTACCCTCATTAAAAAAACATACATACGAATTCACATTTGGTTTTAGAGATCTTAAAATATGTCGTATTGGACCAATTTTTGAGATGTTTTAATGTCTCCCTTAATGTTATAGTGACATCATCTGCAAACAAGTATACTTTCACTGGTCGATAGACATGGTTCGTGATATCATTTATGGCAATTAAGAACAGTAGTAAACTAAGCACAGATCCTTGAGGCATCCCGTTATTAATTGTATATTTGTTCGATAAAATATTCTTGAATTTAACTTGTAGAAATCTATTTTTCATGAACCGAGTTATGAATGTATTTGCCCATCTATCCTCATTGCGTAGAGAATTTTAATGATTCGATCTCCCCATACCATGTTGTAAGCCTTTTCCATGTCTAGACTAACAGTCACAAGATGTTGGTCTGTTATAAAGGCATCACAAATGCCACTATGGTTTTTTACTGGATGGTGTTTTAGATCGATTTCATCTTTCGTTTGGAATGGCGAAACGTTATTGTAATATACAAGATCCCAGTTTAGTCTTCTACTAACAATTTTTTCCAGTAATTTGCAGAGGGTGGACGTTAAGGATATAGTTCTGTAATTATTCGGGTGGGTTGGATCTTTGTTAGGTTTCAGAATAGGAATTTCTGTGGATTCTCTCCTATTTTCAGGTAACTCACCAGAGGGAATTATTTCATTGAATACTTGGGTTATATATTCAAAATCATTTGTCGGAAGTTCTTTATGTTTTTATTATATATACCATCTGGTCCTTGGCTTGAATTTCTAGTATGAGCAAGCCAATTTCAACTTCTTTTACTTGTACGGGATAGTTTAATGTAGAATTACTAGGGGAATTTTGTTGGATAATTCTGTCCATTGTTATATTCGAATTTGATCTGTATGCTTGGAATTCATCATTAAAGTTACTGTTGCTCTAATTATTAGCAAACACAAATGCTAAAATGATTGCAATTTCTTCTTAGAAGATGTAATTTGTTTGTTGTGTAACATAGAAGATGTAATTAGGTTGGACCGCTCGTGACAACTTTGTGATAGCTTTGATTTTTTTACAACTGTCTGTTAGGTTAGATTATTTAAGCAATTTTTATTATTAAGCAATTTATTGATGAAATGAAGTGAATCCAGGACTGCCTTTTATTTTATTTATTTATATTGGTCTTGCGTTTGCCCGAGTTCATTTATATTCTATATGATTTTCTATGGCTGGATGCCTCTTGTATTTGTTGACGGAGTGTCTGTACAATTTATGAGCATTTTGCAGTCTTCATTCCACCAAGGGAATTGTTTCCTTCTTTTCTTAAAGTTTTTGGAATTGTTTCACCGGCTGTTTTGAGGATGAGATGAGTCAGTTTTTCATTGAGGGATATTGAAAAAGTTTCTTCTAGCATGCTAATTTCATTTCTTATTGTTGATCATATTTCCTTGTATCTGTCAAAGTTAGCATCTTGGGATTTCTATCTTGGAGAATAGTTAATGCAGGTAGTCACTGAGGTATTATTATGGTTATTTATAAGAATAGGAAAATGGTCACTTCCATATAGGTACTCTATGGTATTCCAGTCTCAATTAGAAGCAATAAAAGTGTTAGATCAATGGCACTGAACCTTTAATGTGTATTGCTAAGGTGAGTGTATTGATTTTTGTTAAGAATCAATACATTTCTGTCTTCTAAATTAAAAAAAAAATTATCTTGCCTGTACTGTCTTCTTTATAAGATCACCATACTAGGCTGTGACTATTGAAGTCCCCTACCATAATAAAGGGTTTAGGTAGCTGATCAATGTTTTTTAATTCATTTTCTGGAACGTTATAACTATTGGGAAGGTAGATATATTACAGATACTCCAATAATTTCTTCCCAGGTTAATTTTGACTGCTGTGGTGGTGTTTAGTTCAATTTCGTGTGCTTCAAGAGAAGATATATAGCTTAGCTATGCTTCCACTGGATATTCCAGAATTATTCCTATTCCTTAGGTATACAGAATATTTTTTTTATTTGTGATATCACTCTATCCTGTAAGCATATTACATCTGGATTGCATTGGTTAATTAGAATTAATAGATTTTCTCTTTGAGGCCTACATACATTGATATTTCATTGTAATATACTTTCAACCATTGTTAATTAATATTTTGTTTAAAGGGGTGAGATACTTTAGCTTGTATCACTAGAGTACTCTGATTCATTGCTTTTAAAGTTTTTTTAAAAATATTTTTTAGATTTGTTAATATTCTCTTCATATTGCTATCATTTAGTTTTGAATATGTACTTTCTAACATTTGGATCAATTGAATAACACTGGATGTAAATTCTAGAGCTATTTCAAATAACTCGGTACGGTTTTTAGTTTTTTCAAGAAATCTCTTCATATTCATTAGTTGGAGTTGATTTCTGCACTGGAGTGTGATTCAGCCATTGATTCTTCAGGAGGTGGTAGCACAGATTTTGTCTCAGTCTGGTAAATCTGCCTTTTATTGTTTTATTTGGAAGGTGTGTGTACAGATTAGTCATCATTTGAGTGAGGGTTTATCCATCAGGAGAGTCATGTTTGGCTATGAGGATGGAATCAGCAGCATTAAAGTAATTTATCAGGAAGGATATAAATTGGTGGTGAGTGAGAGACATTTGCTTTGATAGGTTTCAATAATTGATTTTAGTGGAGATATTAGTTCCTTTAGAGATCTACTGGTAGTTATTTCAGTTTTCTTTAAATCATGTAGTTCTATTTTCTTTCACTTCTTAGATTGTTTCAGGGTTTCTTCTGTATTTGCTTTGCTTGAGGTACTTGAAGATTCAGGAACATGCGAGGAGTCAGATTGGGGGCCTCTTTTGATTAATTAGATACACAAATGTCATTAGCAATTTCCTGTTGATTAATAGGAATTAATTTAATAATTAATAAATAATAATTACTTTATTAATTATTATATTAAAATTAATTTATTTGAAAAATTAATTTACTCGGAACATTTGCGCTAATGTTCGCATGCGACGACTACAGGGTTCTGTTGTAAATCAGAACGAAACTTCCTTTTGGTTTAGAACAGAAACCCATCAATGCACATAGCTTGGCGGGTTTCTGTTCTGAATATGACGTTTTAGTGTCTTTTAGACTAAATTGCAAGAATTGCACGTAGCCAATTTCTGCACTAAACAATGTGTGTATCCTCATAGAACAATATCCAGCTGATAATTGTTTTTTTTTTTTTTTTTTTTTTTTTGAAAAAGTTTGCACTTGACGGGTTTCTGAAATAAAAGATTCAATTTATGACATGTCAATGTCGTGTATTTCCCTCATCTCGAACTCGATTTTTTGAAGCTTTACGTAACTTTTTCTTTATCGAATATAAACATTGCAATACTGGAAAGATAATTGCATTCGAGAGTTTTCTGGTGTTCTTTCGAATCTCAGAACAAATCTACGGGTAGAAAATCCTACTGAAAGAATACTCTAAAAAAGTTTCATTAGATAGACTAATGAGTAAGAGGACCATGCACGTCTCACGCAACCAATGAACAGCAAAATGTGACATATCAACACATTTTTGTATGTATCTTTCTTTCACAGCGTAATTGATAATAACACATTCTAATAATAATCGTCTTTTCTAATTCTACAACCGCTTCAGATCAAGACCGCCTCTGACGCTTGACGGCGGCTTCCTTGATCTGTGGGAAGGACCTTGCGAGAGTGATCAAGACATCACCCTGACCTAAAGAAAAGAATGGGAGCAGATTAGGGAAGGAAGGATCGGAAATGTTTCGTGGCCTGTATATGAAGGTGCTGCTCTGGCATTTCCTTTGAAATTCCTGATCAGAGCAGACGGTCTACCCTAGCAGGCGCCAGAAACGCCGTGCAAACACATTAGGCATCATTGGCGGCTAGCTGGGATAACCCACTTCTAATTAAATCCTTCTCTGCCACACACATGTAATCAAAGAAAGTCGTAGTCAATTTACAACCTTGACAATAGTTGTGTACAGAAATATTTATATTATTGATACTAAACGTAATAGATAACTCGAAATTTACCTCAACTGGCAGTTTTAAAAGATTAATGTGTATGTTAGTCTAAAGAAAGAAACATGACTACAATGATTTGAAATACATTTTTTGAACGAAATTCATTTTGAGCGAAATGGTATCTAAGAGCCAAGAATTGTGACGTCTATGCCGCCCGTTGTTTAAACCTCCTTAAAACAGTGGGAACAATGGAATGAATCAGCATATTAAAATGCCTGGACTCTTTACTCATAAAGACCTTTTTTTAAAAATCTGGATTGAGTTGACAAATAAATATTAGTTTCTTGATAAAAACATAACATAGATATACATTTACCACAAACGACTCAATATCAGAGCGAATTTTATCACACCGTTCTTTCTAATTCACATAGTTTGTCAATTTACTTCTTGGGTATATTTTTTGTGCCAGAATGGAACACGTACATTTGTAAGTGTAACCTTGTTGCCTTATCACAGTACCCCGCGGCATTGCCAGATTGCCAAACACGCAGAGTAGGCTGCAGACTGGGGCGCGCAATTTTGGGGGCGAACGAATATCAGCGGATGCAAACTTTCATAAGGCGATTTTTTTAATATTTTTATAGAAATATTTATTTCCGTCTTTGTAGCCGAGTTAAGTGTTAATTAATCAAATAATCCATTAAAATATTCACAGACACAATAATATTGTACACACTATAACCTATAAAATTGAACTTACGTTAAAAAAAATTAAAACAGGTCGCTAAAACATCCAAGAGCCTATGGAGCAGATGCACTGCTCCACCGTCCGCGACTCTGGTAGCGCGGCGGGATGCGTCCCCACTTGGCAACTGGCGCTGTGACGTCAGCGGCGCTGGCGGCCACCGCTGCGCAGAAACGCCTCGTTCGCCCCCCCCCCCCCCCAATCTAATTAGTGGGGGGTCACAGACACAGATTCCGCCCAGGTGGGCTCCGCAGCAATTGCTTAATTAGCTCTCTCTTGATACTGGTGCTTTGTTAATATTATCTCTGGTGAGGTTGATATCTCCTGATATTTTGAGAAACGCTGTTGTCAGGTCCTGCAAAATTCGTTTTCCACCCAGTAGCGAACGAAAAAACCTTTAGAATAAAAATGTTGATGCCGGACACCTTTTCTCAAACAAACTGGTTCTTTCTCAAAGGAATCTGAGCAAAACGCCTAGACTGTTTCTTCTTCTCCGCACTATTATGCATTGTCCTTATTACTGCATTAGACTTAAAAAATATTATAAATATGAACATTTTGTTATCATTATGCGAAATACAATGCTGAAAATCTTCTATCTGTCCAGTGTTAATGAATTTTTAAATTAGAAATGTTCACAGTGATTTAAAAACTCGTCTATGATACTGAAACAAATGCATCGATTAAAAAAAATGATCTAAAAGTTTGTAAATCATAAGAAACAGCCATTTCCGTCCTTACATCTTCGGTTGCATTTATGAAACGATTCACTGATGTACTTTCTTAGAAACATTTGCAAGACATTAAAATTGTTTTTATTGATTTGTTTTAAAATAATGAGAACAAGAGTGTGGGAATTTTTCGTTAATGAAAATGAAATATTTCAAATTTTTGATTTGTGCATCAGGATTGATAAGAATATGGTACTACCATACAAAATGGCAACACTCTAGAATAGCAATTCCAGTACCAAAACCAGATAACTACCCAGAATTTACAGAAAAAATATTTACCTAGAAGTGCAATTCCTATCTCAGCCAAAGCAATGGAAATCTAAAACGACTGCTGAAATACATAAACGAAATATCATACATACCACGTTTACAATTTGGATTGAAAGAAAAACAATCGACAACACACCAACCTTTAAGAATTTCTGAACTATATATAACAATTTCAAACTAGAAAGCCAAGCTTTTGACAGAATTTGCTGATGACAGTGCGATATTACCCTATAACAAATCTCTGAAAGAAGCTTCAAAACATCTACGAGCAGAACTAACCGTATCACTACGGGTAGCAAAATGTTTAGCAAAAATATTTACACTGTCCAATAACTACTATTTGAAAACTACTAAAATTATTTGATAAAACACTTGAGTGGTTACCAAAACGCAAACCTATTAAATATGATGGAATATTAATGAATACCAGACTAACATGTAACCATATAAATGACAAAATTATACAAGCAAATCGAAGACTACATAAAGTTAATAGAAAAACTCCCCTCAAAACAAAATTTACACTAGTACTTTTCAATGCAATAGTTCTCCTCCTTTTAATGTATGCATAACCAATAAGGTACACTTCTGATACAAAGATAAAGAAAATACAAACCTTCCAAAAAAACTCCTACGTACATGACCATTGGTTCGTTACAAATACGCTATTACTATCAGAATTAATAACAAAAATTATCTATTAAATAATGCCAAACGTACACATTCCTTTTTCACATACAAGTATTTACATAATATACTAGCAATTGATAAATACAACCTTCAGAAATGGATTTCCTTAGAGCATTTTTAATCCAATACTGTCTCCCTCATGAATCATTAAAAAAAGAAGGGATAACCAATGCAAGAAATAAACAAATTTATTTGAAAAACAGCCAACAATAAGCAGGAATCTGTTGGGCTTTATTTATTTCTATTTTTAGAAACAATGACTGTAATTTATGAGTGAAATATATTATAGATATTGGTTATTTACTTATGTATACTTGTGATTTGAATTGTTGTTTACACTAAACAAGTCCAGTAATGTAGTTATGGTGGCCTGAGGAAATCAATAAAATAAAAAATAAAAGGGTTTCGGTATCAAGGACCCACAAAACATGAATTCTGACTTCACGGTATGTTTAAGAAAGTAATTTACTATATAGAGACAAAAATTATCCACTTTTTCGTTTCCAGAGTTTTTCTGATGAAAATTCGCCAATGTTTCTCAGCATCATCACAATACTTTCTCTACACTGCGTAAGTACTAGCGAGAGAGCAAACCGAAAAGTAAAAATTAAAAATATCATGCAATTTGCAAACCATCATAAACACTTAATGCAGGCATTTTGCACTTTGACTGACCTCGAGAGCCACGCGCGATCAACTTCAATGCAAACCCGGGCCGCGTGGAAGGTTGGGGATAAGACTCATTCTAGGTGTGGGGACCGCCAATGAGAATTCGCAATTCGAACCTTAGCGCGAAAATTGAAAGAGCAATTGCGAGGAAGAACGATTACATAGAGTTCATCTTTTATTACCTTTTATTTTGGAATTGTTTGTTGATGATAAAATGACAATGTGAACCTAAAACGAATTAAAACACACATTTTTGATTTGGGTACCTGTATATTATAATTCATTGTAAGACTGATTTATTTAATTTGTTTCGAGCCCTACGATGTAACCGCAAATTTACTGTGCTGCTAAATACACAATTATAATATTCAGTCTTTTTGTTTGATATATGGGTAATAATATTTTCATTACATATGTGTAATTAGGATGGTTCTATCAAAGCAAAAAAATATTATTCTTAGAAAATCAAGAATACTTTCTCCTCTTATATCTGACGAACACTATTCACTCATAAATTTACAAAAACATTGAACCCTTTGTGTTCTATTCAACAACACTCATAATTATGTCATGACTGCACGTGAAGTATCGTAAAAAAAGTTTGCACGTTGGTATCTCTTATTCAGTTTCGTAATGAGGGAATATGGTCACAAATGTGTGTGCTGCCAAACATTGCCCTTCTTGCAATTTCCTACATTTCATTTTTATATCAATCTCGATGTGAAAGACTGCTCTCCATTTCCTCGGTATTGCTATCATTTGGAGAATATGACATTATTGGTAAACATTTATTATTAAATTGTAAATTTTTGTTAGTTAAAATAACACAAAACATTTTTAAAAGAGGCCACTGCTTTGAACTATTGTTTATGAGTTACAACGAGCACAAAGTTAAAAAAAGATTGGGTGACAAGTTAACAGTGCACACAACATAAAAAGTTAGATATGACCCTTTAAGCTCGAAATATGGGAGATTATCCATTTAAATTAATGAGCAAATCATTTCAAGCATGGATCATATTACATTAAACGCCCAGACCTTGTATCTACGCGCCGAGTCGACCCCACCCCCGGTTCTCCCCCTCCACACCATGCCTTCGCCCCCCTACTTGCACTTTGGCAACACTCGCGGGAAGACGGCTGGCTCTTAAGTGCAGAATGCCCGCGGGCACAGGCCTGCCGTAATACATAGAGGGACACAAAAAGTTCCCCCAAAATTGTACAGTTGTACAACGAACAAATTTACGCACGTATTCTTATAGCACATTCAATTTTTTGTCTTCTAAAGAAACGCACATTTTTTGTTCACCTTTTCCTAATACGCTTGAAATAATTGATCAATGATGGTGAACAGTCAAAAACACAAAATATCAAGAAATCGCAGTAAATTTGGAATTTATTTTTCTTTCATTTCGTAAAATCAATATTTCTAAAACCCACAATAAGTCTAAAGAAAGTATCGCCACGTAATAGAAGACGCCCCTTCAGTCTCTTTAGCAGTTAATCGTGACGTTATCAACAGTCGCCTTGTGGTACGAAACAACAAGCTTTTATTACACACAATAGCAGTAATGGGTCGTCAAAGATACTATATGTGAAAAAATCATAATGTCTCACTTACAGGAACACATAATTTATTTTCTGATTATTGTTCTATAAATAATCGGTTTAGATTGTTTCAGTTGCAGTATATCGATCGTAAATTAGTTGTATCAATCTAGAACAGCTATTTCAGCATAACCGAATAAAGAGTGATTATTTGCTAATTGCAACATTTTTGAATTCATTGTCTTCATTGTTAAGAAAATAATTTTGTGGTGGATTCATTTGTAGCCAGTCTGTTTTTGAACCGAATATGCTTGACGAAACTGACATGAGAATTCTGTAAATTAATTGTTAGTAATAGACATATTTTTACCATTGGGAAGCATTTTACTAATTACACAAATTTACAACACGAAAAAAATACCAGATGGATTTTCGGAAATGCAATTATTATTGTCTGGAGGGGTAAATTATGAGGAGAGACTTACTTTTGACGAAAATAAAACGTAAAAAATTGAAATCTCAAAACTATAGGAGATATATTTGATATTTCAATTACTTCATTATCTTTATCGATATTATTGTTAGTAGTATATGTAATAGTAGAAAGGATATTTATCATAAACAAAAATAAAAATGTATTTCAACCTCATAACAGAGGAAAATACGGTTTAATGCGCCAAATGCCAGCGACCGGCGTTGACACGTACGGTAATTTCCATATGCATGATAATTCGCAAAGTTACATGATCTTAAGACGTATAATACTGCCATGAAATTAATTTCTCATTCAATTAATAAATCAGCAACTATGCCATAATATAATGTACATTATTTGAAATTTATATTTTATTGTAGGAATTAATTAATTCTTAAAATAATTTCGAATTTTTAATTACTTCAACTAATTGAACTTCTTTCGGAATTTTTAAAACACATTTCATGCGATGGACTGAGGTATTCCCACCATTTCCGTGATATCATACAATTTGTATTGATTAACTAGTTCTAGTACTTTTTATTCCAAGGGTACGAAAAAATCAATTTTACGTGCACGAACGTAATGCTTCTCAAGATCCATTCCAATGTCCATTACTACGAAATGTAAACATGGAATGGTATGCTTTTCAATTTTGGTATTATGTGGAAATACAGTACTGTAAAAAAAGTACGATTACGGTTAAGTATTGCAAACAATTAAACGGTTGTTCCGTATTACTCTGAAATAACAATGTAACAATACATACATATTACTTTCTATTAGTATTTTATTAATAAACCAAGCAACAAAATCACTGTGGTATTCAAATTTTAATATAGTGCTACTATATCAAGCTACAACATAAAAATTGCAAACTGTTTATATTAAAGGAAAAACCTTCATTTACATTAACATGACGTTAATAGTTTCAAAGCACAAAAATAAGAAGTGCGTTAAGTTTCATTACAGTTTAAATTATTTGTATCAAATAAAGCAGAACAATTACGAAATATTTTATGAAATGAAGGCATTCAATAAGAATTCATCTTACAAACAAACGAGAATTATTAAAAAAAACACAGAAATCAACGAAGGAATTTTCAATATAAATACCATTAATTAAGCATAATTATATATATATATATATATATATATATATATATATATATATATATATATATATATATATTGAAACACAGAATGTGTTCCCTTACACTAATTAAAACATTAGTGTAAGTAATCAATATATATTTTGGACTGCGCGGTACGTACGCCAAGCGCTGCGAACAACGACGGGAGCGAGCAACGGTCGCTACCGCCACCGGTGCCACCGCCGGGAGGCCAGCGTGAGAATGTCAGTTACAAACTGGGCAGCGAGCACGTGCAGGCAGTCGTTAGGAGAATTGCGAAGAGGACAGACGTTAGCGGAGCGGCGAAGAGTTCGGACGTGTGGCGAAAAGCTCGCCGTTAGCGCATGGACAAAAGGGAACATGCGATGTGTTCGTAAAGTACTAGTAACTGTGAAGCAGTAAATACGTGAAGTAGATAATGAGAGTATCATTAGAATAAAAGATTCGTGTTGATAGAACAATCGATCGCGCTGGTATTGATTAGTGTAGTGGAAACCTTATCGAAACTGTGTGGTACGGAACTGAGACTAGTACGCGTGATAGGTGCGGGTTGAGTAATTAAATCCATCGACGGAAGGTGATTCGAGAGAGGTGCAACGCCGTGGTATCAAGATCCGAGTCGGGGAGGAGTCGCAAGGTCACCAGCCCAGGACGACCGCCACGCCATCAGCCGCCGACGGCCCACAGCTGCTGCAGAGGTCGGCAACCCTGTCGATACGAGCTGTTCTACGAGCATCGAAGGTATTTGGTCGGGGCCCCGAAGGTATGATAAACGCATATTACACCTAATTTTGGTACCAAGGCAGAGTGTATAAATGTTATCAGATCATGTAATTAACAAATTTGATTTGCAAATAAATCTTGTTCATGATTGTATTCCTATTTCTGATTAACTTTCCCAATAATATACCAACTTATCCAGGGACCCATTCACGTAAAAGATACCCTCCTTTAGTGTTATATTGCAGTGAAATACCCTGCATCACCAGGTACGTCACAATATATATATATATATATATATATATATATATATATATATATATACATATACATATTCATATTCATATTTTCGTGAACTAAACGAATCCAAGACGTTTTCGCCAAACAACGTGTCAATTATTTTGATCGCAGAAATCAGAATGCGTTTGATTTTCATCCACAACACAAATGAACTTTATGAAGAAACGTACCCTGCTGTAGAATCATATAATAATTTCATTTTTCACTATTTCGATTTGTTCTCTTCTGCCGATATTTATAAGTCTTTACGATTTCGTAATTTGCGCGTTCCAAATTCCCAGTAATTTCCTTAAACAGTACCGCCTTAATAAAATACTAGCAAAATACCAGTCGTTGCCAATTTTTTCATATTCAATCCCTGTGGGAAAAAACAAACAAAAACGAATCCGTGTCTCTATATCTTTCTCTATCTGTTCCTCCACCACTCTCCCTCTCTTATATATAAGCCGCCGTGAGGCGACACTAAGCTGCCGCGCCCCGTCCCGGCACCGTTCGTGCATCGTCCGCGCCGCCGCCGCCGCGTACCTCGGCGAGATGTTGTGGCGCGTGCACCTTGTTTCCTGGGCGTCACGTTATCACGACCTTGGTTCAGCCGTCGGGTTCACTAGCGCCTGAGCCGTTCAGAGTGAGAAGCGACCCTGCGAGCCCGTACCAGAGGCAGGGCATACGGAAAGAAGAGGCGTTCACCCGTTACATTGCTCGGGTAGTTTCTGATTTTGTTGTTGTTTGGTTTGAAAATAGTTTAACGAACAAATAAACGTATGTGATTGTTTCTGTTACTTAATGGTAACTTTCAGCAGGAGGAATGACCTGGATCCAATCCTTACCCGAGAGCGGAAAAAAATAAATAAATTGTGTGCGAGTTCTTTCCCCGAAAGATCTCGAGAGTGACGTCACAATATATATATGTGTTTGTTTCTGTGTCTCTGTCCGCATCTGTCGGTCTCTCTGTCTCTTTATGTCCCGCCCTTGTCTCTTTCTTACGCACGTTGCTGTCCTATCTCTATCACTGTCCCTGTCTGTCTGTCTGTATCTCTCTCTCTCAAACTGTCTTTGTCTCTCTCTGTCTCTCCACGTCTGTATCCATTTTTCTGTTCCCGTCCCTAAGTTTTCAGGCCCCTGTCTCTGTGTCTCAGTTTCTCACTGCTTTTGTCTGCGTATATATATGTTTGCCCTATCTCTATATCGAGATAGAGTCAGATATGACTATCTCTGAGGCTCTGTCTCTATCTCTGTCTGTCTCTCCGTTTGCCTGTATCTCTAACTTTGTGCCTCTGTGACTGTGTCTCTTGACTCTCTCTCTCTCTGCGTCTTTATTTATCTCTGCCGCAGTCCGCCTGTCTTCCTCGGTACATTTGTCTGCCTGTCTCCATCTCTTTGTCACTCTCTCTCTCTTTCTTACACTTGCCGTCTCTCTCTCTCTATCTGTCTCCATCACTATCTGCATCTCTCCGTCACTATCTGCATCTCTCTGCATCATCTCTCGTCGTCTCTCTTTCTCTGCCTTACTGTCTCTCTCGCGGGTGTCCAGTTCTTCTAGGCTTTGCCCTGAGTCACGCGGCAATGGTTAGCAACAATGAATCCCGCATATTAAGCGCAGATTCAATGGAAATTGAATTAAAATGAAACAAAATTTTGGTCTGCAGTGCCATGTAGTAGAGTTACAACACAATTAACAGCACATAATCCTTCTCGGTATGATGATTTAGGCACTTAATTTTTTTAATTTTTTTTTTATTTTCTGCATAATTTACAATCTTTTCCTATCGGAACAATAAGCAAATGGTGTCAACAGATACATTTCAGACGTGAACATTTTATGACATTGAAAAATTTCATTTACAAAATCGGTATGGCAAATCTAAAATACTCTCTCTCCTCAGTCTATACACATGCTCACTGTTATCTAGAAGGCTTGTTGAGAGGTGATTTGGGTGGTTGTACAATCTTCTCTGGTATGCTAGGCTCTTCGTGGCGATTACTTCCTCCAGTGGGATGATGTCGAGGTCTCTGTATATCGTCTTGTTTGTCATGTACCATGGTGCGTTGCATAGTTTTCTTAGTGTTTTAGCTTCGAATCTTTTTAGAATTTCTAGATTCGATTTACTGGAAGAGCCCCACAATTCAATACCATAGGTCCATGGTGGTTTGATTATAGTTTTATAAATCTGTACTTTGTTATGCAAGGACAGCTTTGATTGTCTGTTTATTAGCCATGACAATTTGAGGACTTTAAGTTGCGCTTCTTTTCTCTTAGTTTTGATGTGGGTTTTCCAAGTCAGGCGTCTATCCAAATGCAGTCCAAGATATTTGATTGTATCAGCTTCGTGGAGTTCTGTGTTGTTTAGTTTTACTTTTGGGCAGTTTTCTTTTCTTAGTGAAAATGTTATATGTTTTGATTTTGTTTCATTTACGGTGACTCGCCAACGATGATTCCAATCTTCGATTTTGTTTAGATGTTCTTGAAGATGTTGTGATGCGCAGGAGGGGTCTTCATTTGCAGAAAGAATAGCTGTGTCGTTTGCAAAGGTGGCTATTGTAGTTCTTTCTGTAGTTGGTAAGTCTGAAGTTGATATAAGATATAAAAAAGGTCCAATAATACTTCCTTGTGGCACTCCTGCAGAAATAGGTTGGAATTCCGATAGAGCGTCCTGATATTTCACTTGAAATAGGCGATCGCAAAGATATGATTTGAGAAGTAAATAGGAGTGCGGGAGAAGTTTTTTTATTTTAAATAGAATTCCTTCATACCATACCTTGTCGAATGCTTGCTGTATATCTAGGAATGCTGCAGAACAATATAGCTTTTTTTCCAGGCTTTGAGAAATTGTGTTTACAATACGATGGGTCTGTTCTATTGTTGAGTGTCCTTCTCGAAAGCCGAATTGAAAGTCAGGAATCACTTCTTTAATTATAGGCTTGAGGCGCTGTAAGAGAAGTTTTTCAAATACTTTTGATAGGACTGGTAGCAGGCTAATAGGTCGGTACGATGTAACTTCCGTGGCAGTCTTTCCTGGTTTCACGATCGCAATTATTTGAGCGTATTTCCATTGACAAGGATAATGGCTATTTCGAAGTATCGCGTTCAATATGCTTGTGACGAGTTCATATCCTTTACTTGGCATTTCCTGCAACATCTTGCCAGTAATAAGGTCAAACCCTGGACTCTTTGCAGGATGCGTGTGTTTTTTGATTGTTTGTTCGACTTCTCGTGAGTTGAAATGCTCTATGGGCAGAGATAACTGTAAAGGCACGTCCAAATATTCTAGCACTTTATTTTCAATAGTACTTACATTTTCTGCTGGTTTGAAAACTGAAGCAAAGTGTTTTGCTAAGCATTCGACCTTTTCTTCTGCGCTTCTTGCCCACGTGCCATCTTCTTTTCGAATTGGTGAGATGTGCTGTTGGGGTCGCTTTAGTTTTCTAGTAGCTTTCCAAAGCGAATAATTAGTTTCAGCAGTAGGTGATAGTGCTTGAATGTAATTAGAGAAAGATTTGTTTTCGTATTCCTTAATTTGTCGTGTTAGTTGTCTGGCTGCTGTGTTATATTTTCTTTTGTCATCTGGTTGTCGTGTCGTCATGAATATTCGTCGGAGTCGACGTTTTTCTACCACTTTTTGTCTTATTTCTGCGGGATACGTTGACGATTTATTTATTGTTTCTCTTGGTGTTGCGGCCCAGGCAGCGTCTTGTAATGTATCAGATAGGTGCTGTATTGCGTCTTCGATGTTTTCTTCAGTTGCTAGCAGTGCGTTTGCAGATAGTTTATTGTTCACGTAATCGCGGTACTTGTTCCAGTTTGTCTTGTTACTTGTTAGTTTTAGAGGATAGTTTCTTTCAGATATATTTGAACTGATGGTCATTTCTACTGGGGTGTGGTCTGAAGAAAGGTCGTAGCAAGATTTTACTTCTACTGTACCAAGATGCACACCTTTTGCTAAGTAGAAGTCCAGGAGGTCAGGAAGCTTATTGACGTCAGTGGGCCAGTACGTAGGTTCACCAGTCGATATAGTAGAAACATTAAGCCTGTTTGTTACTTTAAGAAGATTTTTTCCTTGTAGTGTGTTGAGTCGTGAGCCCCAATGCTGGTTTTTTGCATTGAAGTCGCCTCCAGCTATGAATCTTGTTCCTAGTGTATTTATAAAGTCTTCAAATTTTTGTTCTGTTATTCTATGTTTGGGCGGGCAGTATACAGATGTTATCGTCAGTAAAGCTTGACCTTCTGTCACCATTACAGATGTTGCTTGTATTTCTTCAGTTTTATATTCGTTCATTTCGTAATGTTTGATTGTGTTTCGAATTATTATAGCGGTTCCTCCATGCGCTGTACCGTCCGGGTGCTTGGTATTATATATATCATATCCCGGTATCTTTAAGTAGGATTTTTCAGTGAAGTGAGTTTCGGATATTAGCATAATATCTATATATTTTTCTTTGAGAATAGTTACGAGCTCTCTTCGATGTTGGATTAAACCGTTTGCGTTCCAGAGAATAATTTTAATTCTTGGTGCCATTTAATGCATCTTGGATATTAATGACGTCAGTAGGTTGAGCAAAGCCCCAATTTGTTCAGATTGTTGTTTGAGGATGCTTTCAAACTTTTGGAATGAGGTTTCTATTATTTTGCAGAGATCTGTTTGGTTTTGATTGTAGGGTACAGCGTATGTTGAGTTTTGGGAAGATGCTGTACGAGAGAAGGGATTGGGTTGAAAGTGGCGAACTGGGAGGGGAGGGAAATCTGAGGCGTTTGGCACTTTTTGTTTCTGCTTGTCGATGGTAACTGTTTCTTTTCTGTGCTTGTTACGTTTATTAACGTAATCTTGATACACCTGGCAGCCTTTATAGTTAGCTGGATGGCTTCGCGAACATAGCGCGCATGTTGCCGGCTGCCTTGCATCTTTTTTGCATTCGTCTGTGAAGTGTTCTTCACCGCATTTCACGCACCTTGGAGTTGCTTTACAGTATTTCTTCGTGTGACCATACTCTTGACAGCGATGGCATTGCACTGGAATTTTCTTTTTGTACGGTGCTTCAAATTCTATTTCTGCATTTACAAGTGTGTCGATATTGTAGATCTCTGCATTGTTTGCACTTGGTTCTAAGTCTATAAAAAAGAGCGATAGCGGCTTTTTGCTTACTCGATGAAGTACATTGTGCATGTTATGAACGGTGTGACCCTTGGATTTGAGTTCAGCTTTTACTTCTTCTATGTTTGCTGACGGATGCAGGTATCGAAGCACTACACGAAATGCTCTATCTTTCTTTGGTTGATAAGTGTGGTATTTGGCCTCGGATTCGTCAAGTTGCTTCATTATTGCTCTGTAAGCTTCAATGGTTTTCGGTAGCACTTTTACATCCTCGCTTTACATTTTGTACGTAAAATCCTCGTCTTTTACTTGTAGTTTAAGAAATTCTATTAATTTAGATACATTGGTAACACTTTGCACGAATATTGGCGGTATGTTATGATCTATGGGGGGCTTTTTAGGAGTTTCAACTTCTGATTTGTCTTCTAATACTGCATATTGATTTTTATGCGTAAACACTGGCGCACTAACATTCGAGGGAGTTGGTATGGGCTGGTCACTGTAGGCGTGTTTTTTTCTTTTTCGAGGTTGTTGCCACTCTAGGGTACTCACGGTTTTTTTTGAGGTTGTTTCAGACGACCCCGGACCTTGTAGTTGTTGAGTCCATTGCTGTGGTTGCGTTCCATGAAGTTCCCAGGGCTGGCCCTGGTGATGTGCTGTATGATCTGTTTGATGCCTGTTTGATCTCTCATAAGTAGTTGTTGATGATTTATCTGCGTCAATTGTAAATCCTGATTCATTAAATATTGATGTTGATCTAATTTTTGCTGCGCATTTTGTTGTATTTGTAAGTTAATTATATCACTGTTTTGCCCCACGGGGCCACTTACACCTTGACCATTCATTGGTGTTGAATTAATATCACTGAATTCACTGTGATGATTTAATGCTTCCACTGCTCTAGCGATGTGCTGCCCCGTATCAGGGGAGCCACTTGAAAACATTGTCACTACACACTGTACACTGAACTCGTAGAGTTGTACTCTGCTAAACTTATCTCACTGAAGTCGCCCGTGAAGGAGAGCGCTCGGCGCACGTCCGCTCGCTACCGTGTTCGGGCGAGAACTATTAGGCACTTAAAATGGGTGAAAAATAATTAAACCATGCACTTAAAATACATCAGACATGGAAAGTTATGTTTCAGGCATCTCAAACTGATCATTATAGGATTAAATTGAGCAGTTTTTATTTTTCAAGAAAGTCACGTTATTTTTACATTGATGAGAGTGACTACAAAAATGTTATTTTATTCACTTTTCATTCTCAACCTGTCAATAGTGCAGCTGCACTGGGAATGAATGCATTTGGCTAAGAAGTGCGTGGTGATAGGAGACAAGCGTGAAACATCCTATTTATATTGACTTCCAGAGCTCCGTATATTCTGCGTGTTGGGTGAGAGATTTTGGTGCGCAGTCGAATTCGTATTCTATCAGAGAATATTCACGTTTCGGGAAATTTGGAGAAATACGTATATGTGTTTCGGTATAACAATTTTAAGAAAAAGAATAATTAAAATATTGTTCTAAACTATTTGTTATAGGCAACAAATAAATTAAGAAAATAGCCATCAACCGCCCTTTTCAGACATTTTAGTTAGACTAATTGATGTTTTCAGTAGACCTATTTTTTCATGATTCGTAAACATCTCCAATTATTTCCCACAATCTCCAATAGGAACTAAATAGGGCTTTGTTCTAATATCCTAGATCTAGTAATAATGTATTTTCGGCCTGCTATTTGTGTGAGTAATACTGCGCGAAGCGGCCAGGCGGGGAGATCCCGAGCACTTGCCTTGCCTTCGTGAAACCGCACCACCAAAGGACCGACCAAGCGCTCGCGTTCAGCGAAGCGTTTGCTTCGCTCGCGGGCGAACGCTGAATGAGACCCGGGACGCCCTGGTGAAAAGGGCAGGGACAATTCTTGTGAATACAGCACGGCTACGTCTCACCGCCGGCGTGCAAATACACAACCGCGCTTGGCTGGCATTGTGCGACCAAATGGCGACTAGCGCCCCCCCCCCCGCGACCCCAGGCTCTGGCGACTCCGGGGACAGGATGCGCCAACGCTGAAAAGCAGCGGCGACCCGGCACGAACGAAGAGAGGAAAAGAAGAAAGCGGCACCGCCGGGGTGGAAAGACCTGGCGAGAGCGGTCGGGAAGCATCACCCACGGAGTTGACCGCCAACCACGCAGGAAGCAAACGTATAGAGCTGCATTTGGATGGCGGGGTGAACACAGGCGGAAGGCGCTTTCTTTACAGGGGAGAAGGTACGCAGAACCAACACAATTACTGCCCAGGAAGTCCTAGGGTTCGAGTCCCGACATTAGCGCGCATATATATATATATATATATATATATATATATATATATATATATAGAGAGAGAGAGAGAGAGAGAGAGAGAGTGAGAGGGAGGGAGGGGGAGAGAGGGGGAGGTAGGTAAGTCGTATCCAGCCGCAGAGTTGCAGAATTCTAGCGAGCGGCTGCTCTGCTCAGAAGTGTCCGTGGTTTCTCCGATCAACTACAGGCGAATGCCGGAGCAGTACCCTACCAAAAGGATCAAGAACCGCGAGCGATATTTCCTTCTTTGTCTCTATTCTAACCTCACCCCTTACGTACGCCCACTTCAACTCACATGAACTACACTACCGTTTGTCGGAAGACAAGTCGAGAGCTTAGAACGTGTGTTGACTGGGGTGGTGCCACGCTGGTGAGAGATACCTCGTTGAGGAAAATTCCCCCCAACTCGACGAAGGTAGGCGCTGGATCTCATCATCCAGCGAGATAAACACGCCGCCACTTCCTGCGATAAAATTTGCACTGCACTTTCGGAACTGATTACGTTAGAAGACACGCACGTAATAACTAATCAATGAAGCTACTCACAATGAATCTAATCAGACTGAGTATTTGCAGTGAAACTATTAGTCCGAAATGTTTGCTGCGAAAGCTTGTACGCCGGGTTTTGTCCATTAGGTTGCAGCACTATGAAATTCTACCGATAACAGCGAATAATAGGGTAAACGATATATATTATTCGAATAACAGTTTTGAACTACTAACAGTTAAGAAATAACAGTTTATTTGTTAAGGTCTCATCTCTAATCTGGACTGTAGTGTAAATGGTCCAACTGCGTAACGCCACAGTTCTTCACATTCTTTGGAAAATGAGTAGTATGCACAGGTGCGTTGCCGTCCAGAAGCTAAATACCTTGAGATATCACGCACCGCTTGCAACTCAAGTGTCTCTCCCCACAAAACAAGTGAGATGTTAACTGCAAACATATCATTAAAATAATTCAAGATAAGACTACAAACTACAACGGTCTTCTCGTTTATGAGCGTTGTCTAGATCAGGCGGGAAACTTATGAAACCACCTGTATGTAATGAACTTTTAAAACAAATATAGGCGTTGTGGTGCGTTATCGTTGGCATTTTTCATGAAATAATTATAAACGTTGTCATTGCAGTTCCATTCAGCAGACAACTGATGATGATGGCTAAGCCATCGAAAGCTGCTCTTGCAATAAATACTATTGTTGGCAATGACGTTTATAATTATTTCATTTTAAAACACAAGTTGGCCATGGTACAGTTACTGGTGACGTGCGGTGATGCTGTTGGTTTGGATTGGGTGCACGATCTCGGACTGATTGATGAGATTTCGGGCCTGTCAACTGCGCCAAGATGTAATATATGAAAGTGTGTGTGTCTTAACGATAGGACAGAACAAGGAATCGGAAGGAAAGATCGCACGAGGTTTGTGGCCCGTTTGATACGGTACTGCTCCGACATTCGCCTGGTACTGACAGGCAAGACCACAGAAAACCACCGATCAGAGCAGCCGTCCGCTAGAATTTCCCTTCAGACAGCGACAGAACTCGACCTAGATATCTGGCTATCTGCCTGGTGTTGGTGTTTCCGAACACGTTAACTACTAGGGTCATTAGTCCCGAGTATGCAGTGCCACTCTCGGGAAGTGGCGGTGGTCTTCCCCCACTGTATGGCCAGCTCCGGCGCCGACCTACCGTGGGCTAGCAAGGTTTTTCTCAACCAGTTATCTCCCACCAGCGGGACACCGCCTCAGCGGAGACAATCTCTAAGCTCCCGACCGGTCTCTCAGCATGTGTGGTAGTGTAGTGCGTCTTAGTGTAAGTGTGTGTAAGGGGAGAGGATAGCAAGCGGTAGGTAAGATCACGCGCGGTCGCTGGTCCGTTTGTTAAGGTACTGCTCCGGCATTCGCCCGGCACGGATCGAAGAAACCACGGAAAACTACCAATCAGAGCAGTCGGGCGCTAGGATTCTCCTCCAGACAGCGACTGAATTCGTCCTAGCTATGTAGCTAATGTCGAAAGACTGTCAGAAGTGTAACCCTAGGACCTCCCGGTCAGAGGGACTGCAGTGACATCAGTCGATACCCTGAGCCATCTCTCCCGCTGCTAGTGTCGAAAAGCCCGCAGTGCCAGCGAGGCAGGGGGGACGGAGACGGAGCGACTTCCCGCGAGCTGCGCGTAGTGCGCTGCAAGGACGTACGAGTATTGCGACTTCCATAATGAATCGTCTGCGTCCGGCGCCGCCCTGGACGGGGCCGCGCCGCCGCCTCCATCGCTGGCTCCCGCCGCTCCGCGTCGCGCAGTGAATAACGGCGTGTTAATTGGAAGCGCGCCGGCCAGAGCACAAACTGCCGAAAAAGGCTGTTTATGCGCGACTTGCAATGTAATACGGACATTAGCGCAGCCAGAGCTTTTGTTCCGAAGGAAAACTGAATGCCCGGCGGCACTGCGGCCAAGAGATAAAACAAAACTCATCTCTCATAACTTTGCTAGGACATGCTATTATATGTCCGCGCTTTTCGCCAGAATGGAGTGCGTTGCAAACACATTAACTAGAGACAATAGCAGTTATAATGAAATTTCTATTTGTATGTCCGAATAGAATGTAAATTAATGGTTTTAGTTCCATTCCCGTGAACGTCATTAGTCATCTCCACTCTTCACGATGCGAGAATTCCAATATGAACGAATTTGAAATACTTATAATTACATTTTTTCAAGTTGTAGTTTTCGCCAAGAGCATATTCAAGCACTATAAATCCATTCAGCAGCATGAAATATGTAGTAGCAGCTCCGCAGATCGTGCAAATAATTTGAAAAGTGGAAATAAATATATTTCAAGAATACACAATATTTACCGTTTACCTACTATTCATTTCCATGAACTATTGTAAGCCAATCACTAACATAATAAAAGTAATTCTCAGTGAAGAAAAATTATCATTTCTTTAAAACAATATAATTTAATTCTTTAGGACTTAAAGAATTTGGTAATAATTATCGATATTTATTAATGTTTTTGTATATTTCTAATAAGATATTATCGTTAGAAAAATATATTTGTTTCATTTGTTATGAATGATAACTCAGGTTTATCTTGCAATATATTACGGAATGTGATTTCAAATCTGTACAGAACGTAATTAATTGACGAGGTGGGCTCTACGCCGTTCCCAGACAACCTTGCTTGAAGTGTGATCTAAGGATATCTTTTTGGTCTGCACGCCTCTCTTCGACTCATAATATCGAATAACATCGAAGTTGCGATTTAGAAAGCAGGAAATCTTAACCAAATGATGGCGGTCCACAACATAATTTGAATATTTGATTTTCAAAGAATAGCGTAATACAGTAAAGGGTAATTAATACGTAGTGGAAGTGTAGCTAATCGTCATTGAATACATTAATTTTCAACTTGAATGGTATTTATTTAATACATGAATAGCAAAACATTGCAGAGTCCGCTAGTATTGATTTATAAAACAAAGTGCGTAAGTGCCCCCAAACTCGGAGCGGCGTCTGTTCCTAACAAAGATCTTGAATTTTCGTATCATATCCCGATTGAACTAAAAACACTCAGATGGAATTTGGTAATTGCATTTTACGGCGATTGCTTCGCCCAAGTGTTTCTTAGCCAATCCCGAGCCACGAAATTTCGCGAATTGTATCTATTCCTAGGCAAGAAGCGGCTTACCAAGGACCGAACTGTAAAAGAATCCCAAATCAAAATGGTGTTGGTTAAACTGCTTGAAACCCCGAAACCACTTCAATGTTTTTTTTATATTACCACTATGCTCCACAAGATAACTAGTGCCCTTCTCCGGCAAAGATGCATGCTGTTGAGGAAAATGGGAATGGGCTCCTGGAGCAGCAAAAGAGGGCTGTTCTGAAACGGCACACATGAAAACAAAAGCTTATCTTCCTCATCGCATAACAACATTTGAGTCCTAATTAGTAATGCACAATTCTGCAGTGTGTATGGTCGTATGAGAATACGGTCATAACATCACAAATGAGTTGTGATTAAATTTGCATTTTTAAGCGAAAATCAAAACTCTCATAGTTTTTACGTTCCTGAATATTTAAGGAGGCCGTTAATATATCTCACATGATCGAATTATACTTAAGGTTGGATCAGTTTATTCGAAATTAATAATATTGAAATGGGAGCAGACTGACCCATAGTTGTCTCCGAGTTCAAGCTCCTCAACTCGACACTTTTCAATCGACTGTGCAGAGCGAATAAATTTGTTTTTCATGTCAGGATTCATCTGAATTTATTTATTATCACCTACCGTATGACACGTACGCTATCATTCGTTTGACAGTATTTCTACTAAGCCCAAGCGGTGGGGTTTTAAAGAAAAAAAATCACGTTATAAACTAGTGCTACATGCCACATACTCGTACTATTTGTAAGGATGAACTTGGTATTATAATACTAGCCGAAAGAGTGCGAAAATTGCACATATTTCAACACAATTCCGTGCAAATTTGAAGTAGCGAGGTGTTATCTTGAACATTCCTTAGTCCCAACATGTACTTCTACGAGTGTCCACGAACCACTAAAGCATTCACCTTGCAAGACGGGTGGATGCTCAAGTGGTTTGAGAACGCACGTTTATACGATCAGCAACCTCATCTTAAGAACGCCGATTCATTTCATAGTTCAGATGTTCAAACACATTCTTAAAAACAAATGAATTTAATATTGATATCTCTCACATGACCAAAGTTGCTTAATGTTGTGTCAATTTATGCAAATATTTGAAAACAATAATATTGAAATGGCAGCAGACTGACCCATAGTTGATCCACGGAGCAGCATCAGTTAAAAATTCTATTATTCCAAATTAGACAGAAATCTCTATTATTCAAAACAACTATATGTGAAATGATTTAAGCGCTTAAGAATGTACAATAAATAACAATGAGAAAAAGGTCTCAACATGAAAAATGAAGATATGTGTAATAAAAATTATACTTCAATGATTTTACGAAACGTGGAAGTCGCGTGTTCAACTTACACCCTGTGACGTATACTTCCTAAATCCGCTTCTTGGATGAGAAGTTTTGGTCTTATTTTAAATAAGACATCGCACGAAGAGTAGATAAGCTTTGTAAGTAGGTAAGATTTGATCAACAAACTTTTTCCTTACCTTCCTGAGTGGATACCTGTACCGACACCCCCAGCCCGCTAGACCGGTAGAAGAAAGTTCTGGGTCGACATGGAAAACTCGTTCGGCGGTAAAACATTGTGAAAAATGACATAAGAGGTTTTGAATCGCGAATCACAACCTAAAATTTTCTCTGATGCCGAAAGCCAAATAAATCTTCGATTCCATTTTCGTAAGATTTTAAATGAATCTTTGAATGTAATTTCCTACATTTATGCATTAATTTTTGAAGAAAAAAATTTAGCGTACACATTTTATTTCATTTAAAACTGATTTTTTCTTTACATTTGCGCTGAAACAATTGCTGAAAGGGTTTCGTAATTTACGCGAGAAGAGGAGGGAATGACGTCACAAGACACTACAAGGACGTACGTTTACAACTGTGGTTCTGTGATGCGTAATTTAAAGGAAGCTCATTTCGCAGAGCATTTAAAGTTTCATCAATCGAATCGCGAGATTAATCAAATCAAAGACAGTCGTAAATCCATAAACAGATCTGTTCACATGTGGACAAATAAGCGTAACAAAGGTACCGACAAATCATTCACCGAAATCGTACAAAATCGCTTATCAGTTAACTTGTTACTACAACTTTGGAACAACATCGGACTGAAGGCGGTAAACAGTAAAGAGGGCATCTTGCGACTCCGACAGGTAGCGCGATACTCACGGGGTTGTGGGGGCGTAGCAGTGAGGACGCCCGCTGCACAACAGCCTGCCTCGCCTCCTCATCCTTGCTACTACGTCCCCGCCTCGTCGCCCCCTTACGTCCGCCCACCCCGACCGCATTCCCACGCCCCCTCACCCGCCCGCTCATTAAATCAATATCACAACACACGGCTGCCCCGCAACGGTGGGCGCGGAGCGGCAGCGGGTTCCCAGTAGCCCCGCCCACTCCCCCCTCCCCTGCCTACGACCTCTGCGCGCCATGAAGTTGAAGACCCCAAAAAGATTGAACATCCGACTCTCGATACAAAATTATCGTAATGGACACTTATTTCTATCCCCCGAAAACATGATGTTCTGCATTCTACTCTGACTATCGAAAAGAGATGTTAATTACATTGTTGATATTTTTTGTTGCTTAAATTGGTTGAGTTGAAAGTACACGAGTGTTTGTGTGATGATTAGTTAAATTCTTTAAAGGTGGTACCGAGTCACACCGTAGTCTCATAGCAACGCCTTGTTACCTATACGCTTTGTCGGTCTGTCTGTAGTGTTCTAAATCACTTCAAATATTCTTTACGACATTTCGCACAGCGCTACCTTGCAGAAATGTTATTACGTCGTACAGGTTTCGGTAAACTGAACTTGAGTAGTTCAAATTTTCGAAGTTGTGAGATAGTATATGAAAGTTTTAAACGTAAACTAGTAAACTAAACGAATTGAGTTAAACGAGTAAATTGAATACAACGCTCAAAATTATCGTGACACATTACAGCTACTGATTACTCATTATCTCTAAACAAATAATAAAAATAATGTATCAGAATTCCAAATTTCCAATCATAAACGTCAAGCCCTCAGAACATTAACTATCAGTACTTGTTATTAAAACCCACTTTCTGTAAAAGGTTCCAAGGAGTTTTAGGAAGTGTTATTTCCTTTAAATTATTTCAAAATATATAGTATATATAAATATATAATATAGTATCACAAATCATTATTACGGTCAGTGACATTGCGTTATACACTAATATTTAATTACATTCTGATCTCTCATCATTTAAAATTTTTAAAACAAATTGAATTCCTAGATAGTGGGACATAAAAATCTGTCATAATTTCGATGTAAATATTGTCGTTACGTAAAAAGTATTGGGAAGCAACAGTATAGAAGATATATTTCACAAAGAGAAAAACAATACACGTATAGTGAAATTTAAGGAAAGGGCTCTTAACATCACGTAAGTTAGAAGACGAAAACATAAAGCGTATATGTAATTGCTTTCCAACGCCTTTTACATCATGTTAAATTCTGAAATATAATTATACATTCAGAAAAAATGCAATGAACGGCCTTCAATTAAAATCCCCTTTCTTTGAATAAACACACAGCTAATTTTATTTATTGGCTTTCTTCTATTTTTATTTTTCATTGGTTTTATTTTCTTTAATTATTTGTTTCTTCCAGTTTGGATACTCTCCAGCTGCTGAGGAATTTCAGACTTATGAAAGATTTAATAAGTAGACAGTCATAATGATGAGATGAATAGTGTGATGTGAAGGTAAATGAGGGACAGGGGAATCGGGAACAACCCGAGACGCCCATTCGAGAAATCGATTTGTCCACCAAAAATTTCACATGGAATCGCAGTTATTTAGAGCCATTGTTATTTGCAATGCAAGCAGCAGTTTTCCAGCATATTTTTCGCGGAAAGGAACGCAACCTGATGGTCAATCAATCGGATTTGATTTTAACTTGATTTATTGGTCGAAAACGGTAAAAACTGTATGTGACGTGCGGGGGAGAAGTAAAATATTTTCTTGAGCTCCAGAATCTCACCACAACATTTTAACTACATGTAGTTGAATGATGAATAAAAGTTTCAAAAAACCGCGACGTTAGCAGCTATTGAAAACTAGACATTTTCCCTCCCGAGTTATAGAAAAGTTATTTTCATCGACAAACCAATCGGATGCCAGATGATGGCTACGTCGCTAGAGTGGTGGAAATACAAACTATTTCGTACGGACCGCATCATTGAGGTCTTGCATCGACCGCGCTAGTCCTAGAGCATGCGGGTGCGCGGATTCCTGGCGTTAAATTGAATTGAATTGAATTAATCCCATATTTTACGTGGCGAGACTCGGGCCATCAGGCCCGCTCTTCCGTCTGACCACGCAAATTTCGCTACGCTTCTTTCACCAACTAACATAGGAAGGAGGTATTTCTTGGGCGAGAAACAGGCGATTTTGAATTTAGCTCAAAGGCGTCATTTAGGCTTGAGGATCTTTTACATGCAAGTAAATCTACTAACATGGGACAGCCGGCTTTACTTACCCTCCGAAGGAAGGCGTACGAAGGATTTTTTCGCCCTATTTTTTTAAATATCCACGGCTTGATCGGGTTTGAACCTGCCAACTTGGGTATACAAGTCCAATACGCTAACCGTTACACCATTGCCGCCGCTTAATACGAGGCGATTGCGGTGCATCGAGCTCCACCACGACCTCGCCCGCGAGCAGACAGTATGTTCTGTATCATGAGGTTTCAAGACTACAAAAGTGTAAGATCCCAAGACATATTGGTAACGATTCATTGATTGTTAGTGATATAGGACGCGTCAACTGCTGAGGTCATTAGTCCCCTCCCCGCTGGATAGCGAGATCCGGCACCGACGTACCGTCGGCTAGTGGGATTTTCCCCAACCAGGTATCTTCCACCAGAGGGGCATCGCTCCAGCCAGTAGTAGCTCGAAGCTCCCCACCGGTCTCCTGACATGTATAGTAGTGCAGTGCAAGATAGATTAAGTGTGTGTAGGTAAGGGGTGCCGATAAAAATAGGAAGGGGAAGGAAAGATCGAGCGCGGTCTGTGGCCCGTTTAATAGGGTATTGATCCGGCATTCGCCTAGCGATATTCGGAGAAACCGCGGAAATTACCAATCAAAGCAGCCGACCGCTAGAATTCTCCTCCAGACAGAGACTGAATTCCACTTAGTTGACACGCTAGTGTCGAAAATCATGCCACCGCGCCATGGGGACTCGAATCTAGGACCTTCCGATCAGACGCCCTGCAGTGATATTAGTTGATTCCCTGAGCCACTTCTCCCTGCTTGTGTATCGAAATCTAGAGATTTCAAACAGGTGCGTGTCAAGAAAGAGTAGCTGTGCAAATGGAATTAGTGAATCCTCAAAGAATTGTAAGAGTTCCGAACTAGGAAGGAATTTTACTAACTTCGTCATAAAATGGGTAAATATATTTCCGTATGTTGCAATAAACAATCAGCTCACGACTTGTCAGAGCTCGAATCACTGGAATATGCAGATACGAACGCGGATATCATCTCAATTTAGTGGTGATAGAATGGAGCCACTTTCTCATGTAAGTTTCCTATTTTCTTGAATCAAGACTAGCTTGTCGGTTTTGCCCCCACCATCTTCCCGCCACCTGTAGGTCTAAAAAACTTACCAGAACTACTCGCGGTACGTACCGCGTACCTTTGAAAAACTCTCAGTGAAGAGGTCCCTGGTGTTCTCCAAATATCACGCGGCAACACACTTAGGCCTATCTTGGATCTGAACTATTACGTGGCATGTGCGTGTGCACATGATGGCCCCATATCGATGCTTGAATCATTGTTCTGGATGTACAAATCCAATTTCTCAATTAGGAACATGCAGATTGTATTGAAATCTCACACACGGTTATCGATCAGACACAGAGATAATGAAATGATAGAAAGGAATGTCAAGTATCCCCAAAACAAACGATTCTGTCGAATTAATCGAGGAAAATTCACTTTGTGAAAAACCCTATGAGTAGTTTAAGCGCTAGTGTTGTGCATAGACGGACAGGCAAAGAAACACACGGTAAAAAGTCTACACTTTTCGATATAAGGGCATCCCAAAATGTATATTTCAGTTACAATCTCGATGTTGATTTCCGCGGAATTCCATGACTTTTGTATCCTACTGATATTACTCTATTTACTACAAAGTACAATAAAATTGAAGTATAGAACGCTGTAAACATTGTTGTAGACGATTGGACCCAATTCACCAACTAGGAAAGCTGTTAATTCAAGCAACCAAAATACCATTCACTGGGTGAAAAAGACGAAGATGCCCCTCAAAAGTACTCATTGCAAAAAAATGCACATTAAGATTCTTAAATGTAAAATTCGTATTTATTTCTTCCAATTTACTTCTTATTTGGACTGTTAATTTCAAAAAACTCTCATTTCTATGTTCCAGTACTCGGCGTAACACATCATAGAGTAGCTATTTTGGTCGACTTACGTGGAAATGAGCCAATGTATTTGAAATCCGGGACTACGATGTATAATTTAAAAAATCCCAAAATCAATATACGATGGAAGAAACATACCGGTATTTGAAAAATTATATTTGATTGCCATCCCAACTCATCGCATATATTTCCACACTCAAAACCTATTGCTTTATCGTTTTCCTCACCTTACCTTGCGGCTGTTTATCATACCACCGATCTAGTACCACGGCCGCGTTTCTGCCCAAACCATTCCAAGGCGATCCACCCAAACATAGGCACGTGTGGCATTCTCACTCGAAACACAGGCGTTCCGCCTAAAGTAGCCAGGAATGTGCGCCGCACTGCTGTCATCCCCATGAAGTCTTGCGTGCTAATGGTATGTACGCACTACTAAATCCAATTGGAAATACACTATGGTCAATTTACACGGTATAGTTCAACACGATACCTTCGAGTCTCCATTCCTTCTTCGGGGTAATGGTGGTCTGTTTTGCAAGCATGGAATCGAGTATATATCATTCTTAAAACGTATGGGTGGCGCAAGCCTATTGTTTACTTCTTCCTTTCTCGCCCATAAGAAGGTACGTTCTTCTTAAGACGAGAAAGTTATGTAATCTTGTAATAATGTGAAGTACAATGAATGTACTACATTCATAACAAACAAATGTCTTAATTTTTTTTTAACGGGACATTTTTAAAGTTATTTCGCAGAGAAGTATAACGGTCAAATACTTCTTAGTAGTCTAATATTTTGTCGGAACTTGAACCTAGGACCTCCCGGTCAGAGAGACTGCAGTGACATCAGTTGATGCCCTGACCCATCTCTCCAGTCTCATTCGGAATATCCATGCAGTTTATTACACAAAATATGTTTAAAATTGTCTTAAGAGCTTATTTTCGATCGTTCGATGTGTCCTCTCCGGATATCTTGTATATCTATGAAACTTTACAAACAGCAACTAATTATTGATTTCTTTGCGCAGAAATAATAATGGATAAAAGAATAACCTCACCTCAACGGTGAGAAGGCAATTTGGAATCACCCAGTAGAGATAAGAGATTCGAGACTCGTGGGTGCAAAACCCTTCAGAAAGACGACTGAAGCCCTTTAACTCAGAGGTGACCCAGAATTCCATTGCCTCGTGCACTCTCTTGCGTAAAGGTTTTCGTGCCACGCGCAGTCTGGGGCGAAACCAATAAAACTCGACAGAAATGGAAATTAATATCGATTATTAGCAGAGAAGACCGGAGCCAATTTCGCCTGAAAATAGGTTACTGCCCTGTAAATAACTATAGGCTAGGGGTTCTTTTGGGATAGTTTAGAAAGAAGACGTTTCGTAAGAATGGAAAATGTATTATGTAACACGACAAAGTTTGCTCTGAAAGAAGATTTCGTTGTAAAGTAAATAAAGTATTAAAGAATTGTTTAATATTGGATTCTTCCATCGATTACTATACAGTCTTTCCATGTCAAATAGCACACTCTTAAATCATCACTATTTTTTTTCTACTTGAAACTTGTTTTATGAGATGAAAATAGGAGATGTGTATTTTTTTTCTTTATTCTGTAATCCAACAACTTTTTAAAATATTGCCAATTATTTTTTCGAAAGAATCCTGCGGACACTAATGTTCAAACAGTTTTTACGCTTGTACCTTTTACTACAGAAAATACAATTACACTTAAATTACATAAAAAATATTATGTAAAAATGAAAATTTAGTATACACATGATTTAATCATTAAAAATAGATTAAAAATTTTAAAATATAAATTTTCACCGCACTGATCTGGATGGTTGAGACCGCTAAGGCTGTAGGGCCTTCGCTGCATTGACCTGAAGAGTCTCGGGTTCGAATCCCGGTCCGGGCATAGATGTTTCATGGTATGGCATGATTGGTTGTCAACATAATGCCACCTGGGGCAGACCACCTTGCGGAAAAGATGCCATGGATACTAAGTATTCCCTAAAATCATGATCATTCACTATACAATTTCAGTATCGATTCTTCACAGTGCTGTTGGAATCGAAAGAAAAAGTTATCCGATTAATAGTGCAATATCTTCGGTTCCCAGCGGGCCACGGCGCGGTATCACGACGGCCACCGGACGGAGACAAACTTTTGTCACCCTAATATCTTTTCCGCTGCGGGAAAGCCGTTAAGGCGTTGAGAATGCCCGGGACGGGTCTGGAAGAACTTCTGCTGCAGGGAATGAAATTTCAAGTACATTTAACGCCCTCTGGGGAGAACTAAGTACATAATTTGGGACTGCCCGCGAAGAACTTTTTTCCCGAGGACAAAACACACTCCGACGAAGTGGAGGAGCTTATCTGCGCGAGCGGAGAGCCGGCGCAACACGAACGAACGAACGTGCGAACCGAGGCACCTCATTGAGAGTCGGCTTCGATCGCGCGACGCCTGTATGAATACATGCAGGAGCTGCAGAGGAACAACTTCCGTGTATTTTGGGAAGCGAGAAGTTGAAGAACTCGATGAAATTTGCGACAGAGCAATAACTCGAATGTTTTACTACAAAACGCAAGAAGGAAATTTAACTACCGAAAAAACTATAATATTTTATTTCCTAAAATCAAAATTTACTTGTGGAATCTACTATACATACCACAAAACTTAAGAAAGAAGGCAAAAAAGCAATTGCACGCGATACAGTTCGTACTCCTTGGGTCCAGCTTAATCCAGCTAATCCACTCATCCATCTACACATACATACATACATTAATGTATAGAGATATCAAAATTTACGACTACAAAATCTCCTTGCCACCAGCATCAGTCTTAATCAGTGCTAACATATCTTAATCCTGACATGAGAACAAAGATATAGTTCATATGATCCTGAAAGACGAATTTTAGGAAATAAAATTTGAAATCGTATTGTTCAGGTGATTCCAATACAAGAGCATAAACATGAAATTTAAGGAATTTTTGATATCGACTTACAAAATATCCAGGCTTTTCATAAATTACCTGTAAAATGTACAGAATAATCGAGTAGAATGTCGAATTTCTTTAATGTGCATATTTTTAAAATACGTGATTATGATTTCAAGTTAATGAAATTCAGAAAATCGTTTCATTTTACTTGAACGGAATAAAGAAAATCCCTGAATACTATAGGAATTTTCTAGGGTTCAACATTGACATGCCTGTTTTTGAAACATATTTTTTATCTTATTTCCCTCCCCCCTCCCCAAGATTATTACCAATTTTTTGACGGGTATCAACAGAACAAGAATATAAAGGGAACAGGCACTAGGAAATGAAAATGTCATTGTACCCATTATGTTTCAATCGTAGGGAAAGAGCAAGGACAAGATAATTTGTATAAGGAATTATTATATCAAATATCGTAATTTACAAATTATTAATGCTACTTACACGTTTGTAAACGTTTCCTTCCTAACTTAATGTAGAGCTGTGATATCAAGTGAATAACTGATGATATCAATAAATAGAGGTTTAATATTTCTGTATAATTTAACATATCTTTTATTTCGTATAACAATACATTAAAAAATAATAGTTAGAAATTGATTTAAAAATCGATATTTTCAATGAAAATAATACAAAATATTTTCACTATTAAGGCTTAAAAAATACACCTGGCTGATTATGGTGTATACAATTAAATTACCGAATTCCCCAACTAGGGATTTTCGTGACAAAAAGGAGAGGCGTTTAATGAAAAAGAAACACACTCTCAACTACTAGCATTATCCGATAATATATGCCGCTATACATCTATTGTGTAAGGCTACACCCCTAAACCTCATTTCTAATGCTGTTCGAAAACTTAATGCACCGAGCGAAGCAGTAAAGACCACTGAAAGGAACGTGGAGGAGATGAAATTTAATATACTATATTTTGGGTAATATAATACAGTAACGAAAAATTTTTTTGTCTTCATCACATACAAGTATACTTCTCAACGAATGAGAAACGATCTGATAGTGATTTCTGTTCAAATGAAAACAAAAATATTCTCAAACGTTATTACAAAAATCCCACTTTCATGTCCCATAAAGCATTAAATCGCTCAAAATATTCAAATAAAAGAGGACAAAAGAAAGTGTAACATTTTACTCGTCAATCAATCATGACAAACGTAGCAGTGACACGACGCGATTTCTGCGATGGCGTGTACTACACATCGTTAATGAAAATCCACTATTACGCCCCATGTACTCGTATGGCGTATATCCTTTTCCACTTGCACCACTACCACCACCGCACCAAGAATGCGAGCATAAAATGCCCTGCGTAATGAGCGGATAAGCGAGAAATTCCTCCTGAAATTCCCGGGAGGTTGGCGACCGTGCCTCGGGCGTGAAGGGCGTGTGGACAGGGGAGTGCGGGGGAGGAGAAGAGGGCGGCGCAGGGGGCAAGGCTGAGAGGCTGAAAGGGTTTGTGCGGCCGGGCGTTTGAGAGCTCGCAGCCCACCCCGACCCGGCCCAGCTCAGGTAACGGAGGCGAAGGCAACCGCGCGGGTGGGAGCAGGGGGTGGGGGTGAGGGCGAACAATGGAGCGGAAGAACGTATGCGTAAGGACAACTTAATCGGTTAAATTCAAAACAACACATCTCCGATCTTCGCATCGGGAGACGTGGCTCAGGGCAACAGCCGATCACTGCAGTGCGTCTGACCGTCTGAGGTCCTACGTTAGAATCCCGACGGTGGCTGCATTTTCGACCTTAGCTAGATAGCGAGGTCGAATGCAGTCGCTGTCTAGAGGAGAATTCTAGCGGCCGGCTGCTCTGATCGGTCGTTCTCCGTGGTTTCTCCGATAAATACCAGGCGAATACTAAAGCAGTAGCCTAACAAACCGCCTAAGGACCACGCGCGAACTTGCCTTCCCCTTCCTTATCCTACCCCCATCCCTTACTTACACCCATTTACACTAACATGCACTACATTACCGCACGTGTCAGGAGACCGGCCGGGAGGTTAGAGCTTGCCCGACTGGGGTGAAGCCTCGCTGATGGGAGATACCTGGTTAGGGGAAACTGCCTTGGCCGTCGGTAGGTAGGTGCTGAAACTCACCATCCAGCGGGATAAGAGCACGGCGAAGAAATCTCGTGCATTATGCATACGGGACTAGTGACCTTGGAAGTTGACGCGCCACTAATCAATCAATAATGTGATCGTCGCGAAAATAAGTTAAAATCACAATTTCATTTAGATCGTGCTTGTTTCTTGTGATAAAGTTACAATGCCACTATTCATTAATATAAACTAAGCAGGTGATGTGCCTCGTTTATTTCCAATAGGCCACTTCTTCGGAGATATGACGTTTTCCAAAAACGTGCACGTGCCAAGCATACCAAATTCAAAATAACAGATTTAATTTCACACCAACTGACTCGCGACGCTTGACGGAACATAATAAAAATATACGTTGAGAGCCTGCTCTCAACACTCATATTTCCCGTGTGTTCTGTGGCTTTCATTTCATCTATTCAGTGATTTCAGCAAGTTCCTCAGCGATTCGACAGCGACAGCTGGGATAGGATTCTTTACGTCAGGGCATGAACAATGACTCAATCTCCAGAAAGTCACATGCAGTGGTGTGTTCATTGACATAATAAATTATTACTTTTATTATTCTTACGTTTTCTTGAATTTCAAAATATTCGAAGACACTGACAGACTCTTTCAGTGACTGGGATCAAAACACTAACTTTACCACTGAATCAGTATGTAATTAAAAAAATGTGACCCGACCAGTCGAATATGAATAACAACGCAAAGTATATTTTGCTAAATCAAGCTCATCACACTTTCATTTTGAAAAGCGGGACTTAAGACATTAATCACTCTTCTAGTTATCTCATTTTAAAGTCGAATGGGGAAGGCAATTTTCTCTGAAGTAGCTGCCGATATCAGTATTTAAGTGAATTTCACTTTCGAAGAAAATGGTACAGAGAAAACCGAATTCGCAGTCACTTCAATTGTGGGATGAGAAATCTACCAGCTCATTGAAAAATTCTAAAATGAAAATAATAATTGACTAATTAATAGTGGAAGTGGATGCAGTCTTTGAGTTAATACGAGTACTATTTGAAGCGTATAATATACGGCACAAATCAGTGTTCTTCAGACGTATTATGCTTGGCTACTTTTGCACGCATGATTGAACGATTGGCCTGATGTTTAAAAAATTATAAAAGCTTGCATTCAGACATTCATTGGGTGCGTTGTATTCAGGTAAATTGAAAGTCTTCTGATGTCTTGCTTCTCATTTCCTATTATTTTCCTAGCAGGAACAGCTTTGCAGCTTATGACATATTTTTAAATACATAGTAAAAACTTGTCAAATGGAAATTCAAATTACTAGAGTGAACTATTACCGCCTTGTCAAAATTAACATGAATTATTTTTAGAAATTTATTACGTGAAATTATTTTTAGAGGGAGATGTAGACTGCGGATTTTTAATAATGCAAATATTCAAATTCTGTCGCTTTGTGTCGAAATAACTACAGACAAAAGTAGTAATGGTAGTTACGAAATATGTACCATCAAAATATTGATCAATTATTTGTCTCCACATGATAAATAAATAAAACTGCTGAATTTCAAATTATAATTTTATCAATTACTTACTTTGTAAAAGCGAGAAAGTTTAAAAGAAACATATAAATATTTAAAGTATAAATACTTTGCCATATAAATGTCAAGTAAGAAAATACCATTTCATAGTCTTGTTTTTGTTGATATTGTTGTTTGTCTGCTCATGGCAGGTCAACGCCAACTGTGGGGCGCTCAAACGAAAAAGAATATCACTATTTCAAAGAAATAATCGCGAGAGGGACGTAAAACAATTGACACACTGCCATAAACGTAAATTAATGCATTTGCCCTGAAATAAAATAATTAGGATGATTTAATTCATAAGAGATTGAAAGTACAGTTCATGCTACCAGAAACAACGAAATAAAAGTTAGCTTATGTAGCTGCAATGGATGGATTAATATTATATGAATGGGTGAAAACCAGAATATGAATTGGTGCCACTGAAATATAGCCTAAAATAAACACGTTTTTCTCAGAATTCATATCATGTCACTTATACCATTCTAGTTTTCACCCATTCGTATAGTATACTACAATGTGTGGGTGAATATATCAATTCAAAGCGGTGTATTAAAAGATACTACTATTAATAAATTTGATTTAAAATACCTTCCCATAAAATGTTTGAAATACTACTTTTCGCTCTGCTCTCTACTACGCGAGAAGAGGAATCACTACGGGGAATTGCATTTTCGACCACTGTGTATTTGGGCGCCACCGCGTCGCCGCATGGCTACGGCGGAGGCCACAGGAATCCAACGTAGGCGGTGGGCGGGGACGTGGGCAGGGCTGTAGGCGGGTCGGGGGCGGGGCGCTGCTCGGTGGCTGAGCGAGGACGTGGCGCGGAAGGGGCGGGGTCGTCAATGAGAGGGATGGCGCCTCTAATGAAGTACACACTTCCCCCGTGGTGGCGCGCGGGATGAGGGCGGGGCGGATAATGGGGGCTTGGAGGGGGCGGGGCCACGCGAAGCAAACACCGGGGATGACACTGCATTGAAGTTCGAATTGGGAGGAGGGGGAAGAAGTGGGAGCGGGAGAAGGAAGCAAGACAGAACGAAAAAACTGGATGAAGAACTGAAGAAATAGATAAAACTTTCTAAAAAAAAATTTCGTGCACTCGTTCCGCCCGCCCTACCACGATTCTCGTCACCCGACAAAAAATGTTGCATAAATGCATTGAGGATTGCATCAGGATCGTATGTTCGTTCGACAGACAACGGTGAAATATACCCCCACAACACTTTAAATGAAAGTAAAATATCTTTTTGGCCAGTTTTTGAATCAAGTAAGATAAAAATAGTACGAATTCTGGAGAGTAATTCATATAAATACTGCTGCGAAGTTTATCACAAGGAGAAGAACTGGCTCTCGGTCTGAGAATTCTGCTGTCGACAACCCGTATTGACAGCACTGTTTCCCTTCGGATACAATTTAAAGACACTTAAATTTTTTTATCATATATTATTTGCGCATAATGCACTTTCAATGTAAACAGTGCGGACTCATATTCAATTCACAAAGAACGATAAGTGCGTGAGCCGACGTCAACCGAACACGTGTCTGTGCCTGCGCCGGTAATAGAATTTCTTTATCATGCTCCGTGACGTCACGGACGTTAAGCGGCTCGAGATGCCGCGGGTCCCTGGATGGGACCGTCTGGGAACTCTGTATATTAATGGCCTTGGCAGATAGGAATACAAGGCAATGACATACGACGTGAATTAACGTAACGGTCACTAACAATGTTAAATTTAATCTCTAGTAATTTCTAGTAGAGTTTTTTTTAATCATTTTCATAGGTTGGCAATACATAAAACATGTTATCTTCATATTTAATTCTGTTACTTCGGTACCCGTTCCAAGCCTTCTGGCGTTTAAAGCAAAGTCTTTCTCCTAAATTAATCGCGAAATTGATCTAAACATGGAAACATTTCTTTTGGGATTACATTATTTCAGGTATTTCCATTTAAGATTACCAAAGCACATCCCATAATCAGTCTTGTTGATTAGTGTCTACGATTGCAAAGTTATTCTTACATTTGGTGTAGATTGCCATGAATAGCCGATATACAAATTTTAAGGGATATACTGAATCGCCTAATAATACAACATGCGGGAAAATGTTCCCTCATTCCATTAATTGCCCAGGCAAAACATGGGCATCATGAACATTACGTGGTTAGCTTGCATTCGCATAATAAAGGTCTCGAGTAAGCCCATAAACAACATGAAACTGAGGGAGTGATCTCCCAACGGTCTACAAAAGCGGCTTCATTATGTGGTGGATTATCAATTGATAATAGAGACACAGCTATTACTCTACACACATACAGAAAATTTGAAGTTCTGGAGAATCGTAGTTCCAAAGTCTTCTGGTCATTTAACAACCTGGTTGGATAGAGTTGTTTCTATAGCATTAACCACACTTCTTATTGCGCGACAAATAGTTGATTTATTAGCACCAAGCATGTCAGAAATACTATCATGAAACCTATACAATGTTACACATACTAACTGCTGGCCTGTGTCAAGGTAATTGGCGCTCTTCAAACGTTTGTTTGCCTCTCCTGTGTTATAATATTTCGAATTTTGTTTCCTAAATTTTATTTAACATCATTTTATTTTCTGTGATATCTCTCCGTTGTTAAACATCGTACATTCATCATCTGGATCTCAAATATTGTAAACAGAACAATCCATTCGAAGACAGCTTTCTTCAGTTCACATCAATGGGTTTGTGAAAAAAAATAAACAAACTTTTCTCTACTGGTGTGACAATAACCTCTGAATTATTCACGACAGACCGCTACATTCTGCTGCTGCTAAAATAACGGTGTTGTGGGTGCCGTATCACAATTTGACGTCAAGACCCGTACTTCTTTGAAGAGAAAGGCGTGACCGTGAATTCTGAACGTTATGTTTCAATGTTGATTAATTTCCTGCAGTCTAGAACTGAAGATATTCTTGAAAAAGAGATTGAGGGACTTGTGGTTTCAACAGGATAGGACTACTGCACACACACAGCCCGAAATTTACTTAAGTGTTTTGACAAAAATGTGTTTGACAACGCAGCAGTGATTGCCTGGGTGATCCCTTATCAAAAATATAAGATATTTTATTTTGTTCAAAGTAAATTCACAATCTAGTTTGCATTAAAATAATTAGTAAATATGTTAATATGACAACAATTTGTGTGTGAAATTATCCCTGTGGTACATTTCACCGTCTTCTTACGTCTGGAACAATATGCCATTTTATTACTTTCGGTTTGGAGTTAAAGTTGAAGAATATATATATTTTGTGACTACTTTAAAAGCCTATAATTGAGTTGTAAGGGTTGCAGTCTGTGTAAACTGTTTACTTTTCTATTATCTAATAGGTTTATTGCTAAAGGATTTGGGTGATTTTCCAGACGTTGACGATAGCTTGATCTGCTTGTTTTGATTCTTTCAAACCCTGTCAATACTTTTAAGCTTCTATATAAACATGTATTTGAGATGTACCATGAAACTGCAGCAATCTCCTAAGTGTTTTTGATTTAAATCTCTGTAAAACGGAGAGATTTGACTTGCTTCCAGTGCACCAAATTTGAATACCGTAAAACATACAGGTATTATTATAGTTTTGTAGATCAATAATTGTCTAAGAATATCTTAGAATGGTGTCCTAGTATCCAATATTCTCCCTTAAAGTTAAAATTTTTTTTTCCTTGTCTAGTATCTGGGGTTTCGAGGCCTTTTGTCCAGATGTATTCCTAAATACTTTATACTTTAAACCTGCAAAATTGGTTTATTATTAATATTTAATGGGGTATTTTTCGTTTTCTCGAAAAAAAGTTGGGCTGGCGTGTTTTGTTCATTTTTATTACACTTGTCTGTCATTCTTCGATCAACACTTGATTCTCTTGTAGTTTTCTTGACGCTTCAATTGGTTGCTTCAATCATTCGTGCAAATATGGTAGTGTCATCTGCAAATTTAGCTATTGTAGTTTTTTCACTTTCCAGTATGTGACGAGTAGAACTGGTATGAGACTGGACTAAGTACTTTGGGTACTCGGGAATGGATTGGAAAGAAATTCGCTAATTCGTTTTGATATTTAATTTTGGAACGTTCGGTGTGAGAGGTAAGATCTGAAGACATTGTGGTATGGATACGTTAAGGGAGCGATTGATTTTGTAGAGAAGGCCATCGTGCAAAACTTTATCGAACGCTTGAGTGATGTCTAAAAATGCTGCTGAGAAGTATTGTTTTTCTTAGAATGTTTTCTCTATGAAGTTCGTGATTTCATTAATTTGTTCAATAGTAGTGTGTTGTCGCCTGAAACCAAGTTGATGATCTGGGATTAGGCCATTTGTCGTCAAGTAAGGTCGTAAGACCGCTTAGAAGTTTTTCGAACACTTTGGACAGAATTTGAAGAATGCTTATGGGACTATACGATGAGGGTTCATGGGGTGGTTTGCCCTGGTTTCAAAAACCCTTGGATCTGTGCTACTTTCTAATGCGCTGGATAATGTTCGGTACGTACGATACTGTTGAAGAGACCAGTGATAAATGATGTTCATTTGCGCGGCAGTTCTTTGAGTAGAATCCCGGTGATGAGCTTATAACCGGAAGGCTTATTGCTAGGCAATCCCTTTTTTAAACTTTTTAATACCTCTTTTTAGGTAAAATATTTGATTGGCACTGCCATTTATGTATGTGATTCTAAGTATTCTCCAATTACGTCCAGTTGATTTAATTTTTCTTTGTGGATGGTCTTGAAAAACTTCAGTAAAGTGTTTTGCAAATACTTCTATTTTTGCTTGTTTGTTTGGATTTTCTTATGGCTTTAAACAAAGAATATCCGGAGGCTTCAATTTCAGAGAGAATTATAACGTATTTTGAAACTTACTATCGTGGAAGGTTTTCACTAGACTGGATAATAGCCTGGTAGCTCTATTGCTGGCCTATCAGATGGATCCCTTGTCCTGTGCCATATTTTTCTAAGTTTTCGTTTTTCCCATTTTTTTCGTTCAGGATATAGAAGGTATAATTATCAGAGGTTCTATTACGCTCCCTTCGTGGTACGGCGTGCCACGCTGCCATTGAAGACTCCGTCTTCCGTGTAAATGTTGCCTCGCCGGTCTACAGTACGCGCGCAGTGAATTCACTTTCGTTTGCGTCGGGGTGTAGCAGCCACTCACAGAACCTCATCCGCCAAGGAAGGTCGCCCTCCCGTAGCACTTGCAACGGCGTGGAATGAAACGAGTGCTGGGCGTCCTCCTATAAAAGTCGATGCAAGGGCGTTCTCGGAACGCGCAACCTTTGGGCAAGACACCGAACATTCGCTGTCATTAAAGCTGTCGCCGCACCAAAAAAAAAAAAGCCATTTTACATATGATGAATACGATGGCACCTACCGTGTGCGGGTATTAAGACACATGTATGTCACACACGTCAAATGGCGCCCGCACGAGCAACATGCTTGTCTGTGAAGCCTGGAGCTCCAATGCGCACAGGCCAGTTCTGACAGTGAAACACTCTGTATTTGCCCTTCAAATCCAGAAAGGGGTGCACACGCACAGGCTGAAGCGGCGCGAGGTAGGTAAAAACGGCTTCATACGAAAATCATCTCGGATGTTTGTCAAACAACCGAGATTTCTATTATATTTATATTCTTTACTAGTCATTACTACTTCATGTTTCTTATTTTGAAATTCTGTAATGCCTAAAAAACATTTTGTTGTTGTAGGAATATGTTTGAGGGGCGAATTCTTTGGTATACAGCAATAAGATAAAATAAATTAATACGTTAATAAATTAACAATTCTTGCTGTGGGGCAGACAGCTCTTTTAATACGAATAATACCTGTCTCAAAGTCCTCACCTGAACGAAGTAAGTTAATGCAATTACTGCACTCGCAAGTGAGAGGATCATAAAATCAATTAGTTTCATCGATATCATCTTGTGACCTCGTGGACATTGAAATGCTTGTAAGGGTAGATACATATTCCAATCTATGTGTTTATTTACTAGTACTAATGGTGCAGGGCTCAAAAGAATTTTATTGCTGTTATTATGTTAGGCGAGTGATTTGATGATAGTTCATGGGAAGCTTCAGTCGACAAGTGACCTGGTGAAATTCCTTTAGTTACAAAGATATCAATTAGATCTGTTATTTTGTTTCTGTCACTTGGCCAGTAAGTTGGTTGTCCTGTAGATATTGTCATTAGTTGAAACATTACCGCTTTTTGTGGTTCGCGACCTCTCGCAGTAATGAGTCACGTTCCCTATTGCACGTGTTTGACATTTAAGTCTCCTCCGCATACAATGCGAGTGCCAAGGCTACAGAAAAATATTTCAAATCATGTCTTATCTATATTGAATCGCGGAGGACAGTATATAGCACTTACTCTGAGTGGTCCTTGGCAATCTTCTATTGTTATTGTCGTTCCTTCATTGCCTTTGCATTGAAATGCAAATTCTTCATGGTGTTTGATATACAGGATATATAGTATAAATGAAGAATTGAAGAAAATATTGCAGGAAAAAGGAAAATATTCAGAAATGTGGAAAACATGTATTTTTTAGTAAAATATGTAAATATATTTACTTCAGGGTAAACTATGTAAATAAATGTACACAAAAGTCAAACTTTTTAGGTACTAACCGATATGAAACGTGAATATATCGTTGGTTTGACTTAGCATAGATAACTTTTGAAAATATGTAATTACATAATTATCTGCGACCTAGCTATCATACTCGCATAAGTCGCAGACTTCCGTATCCACAATCGGCATTTCAGTTTGAGAATTAGTGCAGCAATGGTCTTTGAATTGTTTACAAATGAATTGTTTACAATTGTTACAATGGTATATTTCATGCCATTTTTACCTAGAGGAATGGTATTTTTACCTCCGTGGTAGACATTGGAACATGTGCAGCATTTGGTATTCAGAAGTTCCTCATGTGCAGCTTCTATTGTAGTGCAATTTGTCAATCGGCCAGGTTTTGAAGTCTTTCAGCTTGAAGTCTTCCGAGTTACGGGTCCAGTAGATTGTTTTTTCGTGCAAATGCAAATACGTCCTGATGAATGTTTGTGTTAGAAAAAGGTCAACAATACATTGTGGAGAAGAATAGTACGAAAACTCACATCCAGTCAGTTACTAAGACTCCAAGAGTTTTAGAAAGCGAATTTAATGTTTATTCTGATGAAGTTGATACGGAACATTATCAAGAAATTTTCGGAAGTATTGGGTATCTTTTAACTGGAACAAGACTATCATTGAATTAGCAGATTATTTGAATACAATTCAAAAGAATTTCATTTCCAAATTCTAAAACGTGTACTAACATATCTACAAGAGACCAAAGAAGTATGTTTGAAAATTGAGAAGTATCATGAACTGGTTGTAAAGGCAGATGATAGTTGGTGAACAACAAAAGATCCTAAACACTTTAGCGGATGTAATATCAAATTTGGAAATCCAAAGATAATTTGAAAGCGCATAAAACAAAAAGTAGTTACTTTATGCACAAAGGTATCCGAGTTAGTCTATGTGTAGCAGTATGAACAAGAGGGTTAGTAGGTTTATTGAAAAAACTGGTTCAAAATGATATACACTGAAAATGGGTCTACTTCATGCAGAAAATTCTTGATCAGAACGGGTTTGGAAAACCCCTCAGACCCCTTTGGAAGAATTCTCAAGATACGGTAATGATGGTCAAGGCGGTTTGGCACGAAAATACAACTTCTAAGTCCGTCTATTTTTCCGTACCGGACGCCACGTATGTCTGACCTGATACCTAGCCACGATGCTCATGAGACCTGATAACGATGACTTGACTTGGCACTTTTAATGCGCGTCTCCACTCTTTCGGTCTGGTGGCTGAACCGTCGTGCGAATGCGGATAGCCGGAAGCGGCTTTTCATATCCTGCAGGACTGTCTGCAATGTCAAGGCCTCAGGCTTCGCACTAATATTGGGATGGCTGTAAATGCTGACGGGCTCCATGCGTCAATAAGCAGCCCCACGTCTTTGATGCTACTTAAACCTTTAGCGCAAGCAATCATGCGAAACAAACAAAACTGAAAAGCTCCAAAAATGAAGATGATCAGCCCCATTTCTGAACTTCTTTATTTCTAGTTCTCTTAACTTAATTAGCTTTTCTTTTTCTCTTGTTCTTCTTTCTTCTCTAACTTGCTATCTATCTTTCACTCTAGCAAATCTCACTCTGACGTATGTATACTATTTTTCCCCTTTTAATGAACATTCACTCTATCAACGCTTTGTTAGTTCAATTGGCTGTAGAAAAAAAGCTTGTATTTCTGATTTCAAAAGCACTAAAGGTGAAGATATTTTGATCATAACTATGAATGATTAACCATGAGTTGGTTGTAAGATGAAAAGCAGCTGTTTATGAAAAATAAAATAAAAAGCAAAGTCCATTACCCCTTGGATGAGATAGGAAACAATGATTTCGCTGGCAGCAACTGAAAGTATGAAAAAAGGTGGAGGCTGAGATTTTTCACATATAACAATTTATTTAATTGCTCAATTTACAAGGCTATCTCTCCGCCAGAATATGCCAAGAGGTGCCGAAGTTCCAGTTGCCGAAAGAAAATACCCCGAGTGGTTGCCGAGTTTAGGGCCGCCAGAAGAAGTACCTATCTAAGCCGATTCACAATGTATCTGAGAACAATCGCTGTATTTAGGCTCTCGTAACTGTCACAACACACTCACTCACTATGTACCCGGCTAAGCAGGTCGACCTGTATGACTTGTACGAGAGCCATACACCTGGGCTGTTCTTGGACGACCGGGGAGATCGAATTGGTGACCTTTTGAGAAACTCGGTATGGACTCTCTCGGTTCGTTGTCTCCTGATCCTGAATTGACTGAAGCGTATATTACGCTATAAGCACATAGTTTAGAATTAAGGTTTTTGTGCGCTGAAGCCAAGTGGATGAGAGACTTACAGCCCAAGGTGTCCGTAACAGACGCGAATTGTGTATTACAGAGGAATAATGAGACTCCTACACACATTCAACATTTATTGATTCCAGAATTATACACGAGTAAAGAGGTTCAACTTGGACTGAAAATGGCTGGGCAGAACTTCAGATAATCAACTTCCTTTGAACGAAGCACATTTGTTGGTCGGTCGTGATACAGAGAAAATACAGCGTTCAAGTAATCTAAGATGTGACTCGCAGACATGCTTCACAACAGCGGAGAAAAATCTGACAATTCAGTAATCTATTTTCAACCACATACCCTTCAACGCCAAACATCGATCGCAGGAATCAAACGGATTAGAGATTTTCCCTGATCTTCCTGGGAAGAACACAATCCGCAGAGCCTGACAAAGGACGTAAGAGTTACAAAGTTGAGAAAAGTATCAAAATTCCATTCATGTTGGGCAATCGAGTAATATTTGAAATTTGTAGAGAAACACTTGTCAATGTAATAATTAAATTCAGATTCGACTCCATTCGACAACGAAACCACCCTGTGCAGTATCCAAGTGGTCAGCGCTCAGATCCCGTGTTGCGTTCCTTGGGACCACCCATATTCACTAGCCATTCTCGTATGTTGAAAACAGCAATTTTCACATTTGATCATTCGATAATTCACAGTGAAATAACTGACAAGTTAGATGACTTAAAGTTATATCTAAGTCCAAACTCATACGAATACACAGGACGGAAATCGCAGCCTTCATCTGGAAACATGCTGAGTTGTAAGATCGAGAGTTACATACATTGGCAATAATGTTGAGATAAACATTTCGGTAAATCATGTTCATCAATAAATTAATCTTAGAGATGAATTCAAATTAGCGAAGAAACAACTGACTATCCAGCTCTTGGTGCCCAACTCTAAATATACTGTAGTGATACCGACGACGGCGACATTGGCAACATTACACAAGAGTTCCGCACGTCAACACTTCCTGAACAGTGTTAGAACCATTCATTATCAACGAATAAAAAACAGGTTGATCTTCAGTCATTAGTTGCATTGCCTTCTGCTGTACATGTCTTTCTTAGACCAATAAAGCTATTTACTAAACCATCATTTTTAATTCTATAGTAGCATATTCCTTACATAGACGCAAAGTGTTAAAAATATAATTTATTTTCATTTATGGCATATATTTTCGAGACGTCACAATGGCCATCGTTCCGAAGCCGAATATCTCTACTTAAGCGTCGTCAGGGCCTCCCGACGACGACGACGGAGATGATAGCATGAGATAGATAAAAATAGAGGCAGGGAAAACGAGAGAAACTCTTCGGAATCTTGCCGCAAACCCTCTTAGCGATTTTGTGCTCAGCGAATTTACTCGTAGTCGTAACACCAGGCTCAAGGCCCGAGAATTGCCTGAGGGTGTAGTTTTCCCGGACTTTCATTTAGGGTTCTTTGACACAAAGAATCAATTAATCAATGATGTTTATATATATATATATATATATATATATATATATATATATATATATATTCGTGGTGAGGCTCAGGCCATGAGGCCTGCTCTTTTGCCTGACCACGCAAATTCCGCTAGGCTCAACTGGCTGAGAAATTACTCGGGCGACCAAGCGGAGACGATTACAATTTTGCTCAGAAGCTTCACTTAGCCTTGAAGGTCTTTTAAGTAAGGTCTGCAGTAAATCTACCACATGGGACAGTCGACTTTACGTTTCCCTGAAGAAAGGCGTAGGAATGATTATCGCCCTTAAAAATTGACGGCTTCGATCGGGTTTGCACTCGCGAACTTAGGTATAACGTTAACCGTTACACCACCGAAACAGCGTACACCATCGCTACCACGTATGAAACTGTGAATATACAAAACGCACGCACCTCAGTCGAAATCGAATCTGAGAACGCGGAGTTGGAAGGCCAAAATGCTAGCTACTCACCCACGGAGGTGTGCAAAGTGACAAGCGTGGAAATGCTGGAAGTGTTATGGCCGCCTCGCCGGCGGGGGAGTTAGGGAAGAGCCAGCCAGCCGGGAGCGTGAGCGCACTGTGAAGCTGCAAGGCTGAGGTAGCGGGGCGGGGCGAGGAGGGGGGCGCCGGTGCGGAAAGGGGTGCGAAACACGGTGCCGCAGTCGTCGCCTGCGCCCCCCCCCCTTCCCATCCCCAACGACGCGGCTCAGAAGTGCAGGTGGCGCCGGCGGCACTCTGCTTGATTACCGAGGGCCCCCGGCCCGCCGCGCCGCTGGAAGCCAGAATGGAGGCGCCCGCTTGCATACCGGTGGCGTCGGCAGTGGAGGCGGCGCAGCCATCTTCATCTCCGGAGTGATTTCAGAAATCGAAAGCAGCAGGGTGGAGCTGGGCGGGCGCGAAGAGCCTGAGGGAGGGGGGGGGGTGCGATACGCGGGTGACACGGCGCCGGAACTGCTTCCGCCCGCCCCCATCGCCCCCCCCCCAACGCTCCCGCGCCCCGCCTTTCCTTTGTTCTTCGCCCCCGCGGGTGAAAAGAAAGAGAAAATGCGCCTCGTCTGCAGGCGGCCCACGCTGTGTGCTGGTCACAGTCGCCTCTGCGCGCCCGTGGCAGCTGCTTCGCCCACCGCGCGTTCTAGAACCCTTCCTCTCCCTCTCTCTCTCTGGCTCTCTCCATTGGGGGCGGATTATTATGCCATTACTGGGCTGTGTGCCACGCTCCACATGAATAGACAGTACCCATTCAGATCATGAATGCGTGATATAGGAGGTGAGGACAGTAACTAGTCTCCATTACGCTGGTGACAGAATGAATAGATGCATGTGGATCTGGTATTGGGGGATATGAAGAAACGATATGAGTATGAGCAAGCACACAGGATTTGATTATAAACAAAATTTTGCAAAGAAATAAGGTTGGAAATAACTTTCGTTTCTCTATTTTCAAGATGCACAGCAGAGAAAAGTGAGAGAGAGAAATATCGGTATTACATTAGTACGTAATAATCCAAAGCTTCTCCAAAAAATAAATATAAATAATTTTAATTGAAGAAACGTTTATGAGATCTGGATGCAGAAAAATGTAGTGTGAAAATAATACATTTGGGAGGAACCATCGCGTTAATATATGTTTGAAGATGAACGCTAATGCAGAAAAAGCAGGGTGATGAACTGTCTTGATGATTAGGAAATCTTAATGATAAAAGGTAACACTTAAGAAGGGCCCTGTGATAAATGGCACAGGTGACGCAAAGTTGAAAAAGGAAGAGACAAGATGGAGTGGAAAACAGATGGTAAATGACTCTTTTGATAAAAACGTTCGTTAATGGAAAAAAATAGACGCTGGATAACATTCACTTCACTTTATAACACATTAGTTATTACCAAGGCCAGTTACCACAAAGAGACTAACTGAAAAACTGCAGAGATCAATTTAGTAATCCAGGTAGAAATCTTCGTTAACGTGGAAATTAACTCTTCGTATTCTCGAAAATGAAAATCACAATTCATATGTAGATCGAAGTAATATAATTAATTTTCTTCTCTCTGTGAGTAAGACGTTACGATACATTTATAATAACAACAATTTACCTCGCTCAGAGTAACTGAAAAGTATGCTCTGGGTGAGGTAGTAGGTTGGATTCTCCTCATTTTAATATGGTCTCTCCAGTTCAACCGTTCTGTTGGTCCGAGGTATTCTAGAGTCAATTTGACGCACATCTTGGTTATCGATTTTGATAGGACGTGTGTCGAATTTGATAGGACGTGTGTTTGTTTGTCGCAAGGACATGTTTGTCGTTTTAGGTAAATGTTACACGTGGTATTTTGATTCATTGACGGTAATGCACCATCGCTTAAACCACTCAGTCATAGCATTAGGTGTCCTTGCAGGAGTCTTGACGATTCTTGAGGGGGTTTCATGCACTATCTTAACGTAATAACAATATCGTCAGCAAATGTTGCTGTAGTTACTTCCCCAGATGATGGTAAAGTAGTTGTGTTGAGTCGGTACACAACACACCTTGGCGCGCTGCCTTGTCTCCTCCCTACATTTGCACTTTTAGAATAGCTTGTAGTTCCCTGATAAGAATGATGATGAAAGAAACCAGTTCAGATTCGGCAAGAACAGCTTTTCTTACTTTATTAATACTTGAGAGAGTAATCCTTTTACAATAAAATTGAATACACCTCATTTCTTGCTTTAACTCTGAGCAAAGCATCGCTAATCGATTTTCCCTCAATTCGAATGTCTTGAACCACATCAATCGCACAAGAGTATTATGCATCGTCTTTGTTGACGAAACGCGTTTCTGAACCCTCGTTTGGGCGATGATTATCTTCATTAAAACTTTGGAAGCAGAGATGGGCTTAACAGCTTTTAATATATAATAAATGTAATATAATAATAAATGTTATCGGAATAGAAGTCGACTAGTCGGATCGGTTATTAATAACAAATGAAAAATAACGCGTTCATGATGAACAACCTAATATGGCCGACTGCTAAGGTTTAAATCATTTGTGGCGATGGCTAAGTGTTGAATCAGGCAAAACGAATAACGTTGGTAGCACCGAAAAGCTTGTGCTGCTACCTCACGGCGCTTGCACGGACTACTTCTCCAAACATGTTTAGACCGAGAAACTGCTGATTTGAACGAGCCTGAACGAATGGGCAAGGAAGAATAGTAATAGATACGATGAGTAGCAAATGTGTATAGAATATTACTAAAATATGAGTGATTCGTGATTCAGGTTCAGATTGCAAATATTCTTTCGAATATGCAACTTTCTCAAAGTGAAGTGACGAGTGACAAACATAATGAAAAGGAGAAACTGTTATTGCTTCCCTACAACTTAAATAGTGATGACTTTTGAATATCAAATATTATAATGCAAGTAATTTGACAGGAACTCATTTTATTTTATCGGACTTAGATAAATATTGGTGGATTTCATATAAGCAGCAAAGACAAAAAGACATTCAGACATTGGATGCATTTAATTTAAAGGACAAACTTCTTATTGTAGTGTATACAATAAAAATATAAAATCCTTCTGGCGCATGGTGTGTAATAATGAAGAATTATTTATTAATGGACCTATAATTTGAACACATGCTACCCATTGATTAGTTGCAATGAAATTGTTCTCGTACAAAATGGTTGCCGCAAACGTTTGTAGTAGTTCGGATTTGGCTCAATAGATTGCAAATGCTATGCATTTCAACCGATAACAGCTAATGACAAGATAAACGAAATAACTGTTATTTCGCGTATCAGTTACGAAACATTAACTGTTAAGAAATAACAGTTTAGCTGTTAAATGCACAACCCTAATTGGAAGTGGTGAAAACATATGTTAGCATGGCGCTGCATCGGCATTCGCAATATCAGTCATTTCTCAATGACTGATAACAGTTACGTATTGATATTCCATACTACTTGAACCCGAAAACAGTTTGCCCACACTGGGAATCAAACTTAGCAAGATACTAACATTATCAGATGACCGACCTCAAGAGTCGACATAAAATCCTTCCCGAAACATTGAAAAGAAAACTGAACATGATCAAGTTACGAAAATTCAAACATTTTCAAACAGAAAGGATGAGACAGAGTGAAAAAATTAAGTAGATGTTTCTAAATTTGAAAAAGAAAATAAAAAACACGTTATTTTTAAAAGTTGTAACTGATTCACACAAAATTAGCGAAAATAAACTTTAGAGAACATATTTATTTCAGAACAAAACTTTGTGTTCAATATTATTGTTGTAGAAAAGGGCAAAAAAACTTTCCACTTCGCAATTTTCGAAACTTCTGTTCGATGAAAATTACCCTGCGCTGTTTTTAAAAATGTACAGTATTATGTAGTTTTATATACGAACTCTGAAGGAAAATTGATTTCAGTGCAAATCTTCTAAATGGTTCAGGTGCGTGTTGGTTACAGACGGGTACAAGGATTCTCTAGATTAATTTTGGGAGGTTCAAAATGTAGATTCTGACTATGCGACGTATTAGAAAATATTATTTGATACATATGTGAACAAAAATTATCCACTTTTTTGTATTTGTAAGTCACAAAACAAGTATTGTCAACAAAACGTCACTTTCACTGCAATATTACAATAGTTTTTTTCTAAGTAATTGTGTACGTAACTAGTAAAAATAGTGAAGTATTCATAATTAAACTTAATAAGAGTTAGGAGAGACATATGAGTGCTCAAGAAACCATGCACACATTGCAAATCTCTCCATGATACGTCTCAGTTTTTACCTTTTTTGATAATATAATACATTTGATAAAATAAATAAAAGTATATACAACGGACTTTACAAGCGGACAAGTGATGTGGCAAGTTCATGAACAAGAATCAGAAATTTCATTCTTATCGTTATTGTTATATCGATGTCCACCGAAGTGGCTTCACATTTAAGGACGTTCCTTAGGGGTATTGTTCGGCCATCATCAGTGAAAAAATATCGAAACTATTTAGTAATAGCTGAAATTACGTATGATAACTATTCAAAGGAAAGGAATATCTTATTTACATGCATTTTTTTAAGACGTTGGGGGGTACGAAGACTATCGAACGAAGCATGGTACGGAGACTATCAAACGATAGCACAAATGACGGCGTTTGTTATCAATCTCAGTTTACAAATATTAGCATGCTCCTAAATTTGGGCTAAATCGGCCTAATCACTATGACTACATCACATTCCTAATCGTTAATGACTATATCACGTGATATATTTTGCGGGGAGGCCATCTGCAGCGGGGATAATCGGTTCGCTATTCCCAGAATTAAATTTGTGAGATAGTGCGACAGTATTAAGAATCCGTTATCAGAGAGGAGAGTGGCAAAATAACGATAAAACGTGATGATAATAGTAATAAAGGAAATTTGAAATTCAAATCCGGGGAAACGAGGGGACTCTGACAATATCTGCCGCGAACACACTTTGCCTGCTTCAAATTCCAAATAAACTGATCAGGCTTTGGACTCTGGCAACAAGAGTTAAAGGGATTAAGAGTTAAGGGGATTAACGATTTCATCAGAACACGTCTACGAGTCAGAAAAACGTAGTGGAACGACAGAATTCATTTTACTGAAAGAAATAATGATTTTCCCGCTTTTCCAATATTTTTACCCTAATGAAATTTATAAAAGAGAGTGTTCAGTTTTTCCCTGCTCGCAAACATTGGTAATTAGTACCGTGAGTTAAGTGGATGTTATATCGTCGGAGGTGGACGATGTTCATGCTCCACATTAACAGGATATCGGGCGCCGACCTACATGTTGACTTGCGAGTTTTATCTTTTCCAGGTATCTCGAGTCACCGCTCCAGCTGGGAAAATAATGGGACCCGATTGGGATATGTATGGGAGTGTGGTGAATGTAAAGTGATATGCGAGTTTAAGGATAGAGGAAGAGGCAATAATGAGGAAAAGAAGATCGGGCGCGACCCATATTCTGTTTGTTAGGATAATCATCTGGCATTCGCCTAGTATTGATCACAGAAACCTCGGAATATCATTGATCAAATCAGATGGCCTCTAGAATTTTCCACATGATGTGTTCTTTGATCTAACAGTCAAAGTCATCGTAGCAGCATCGGAGGTTGCCACTAAGCCACATAAGCTCATAAACTTGTTGAATATCATACACTATTTAAAGAAAGTATTAGAGAAATGGATAACTTGACTTTTTACTGATGTCAACTTTGGCACTTAACACCTTTTGTGAATTCATATTAAAAATTAATTCGTTGTACATCAATTAATTTATTGAACAATTATTGTAATGTATTATTTAATTCTTTAATTTCTAGGTATATGCGTGACAACATGCTGTACTTGTAAATTAATGTTTAATTAACTTTAAACGTTTCTGTCGAAGTGGAGGTACCACCCAAAAATGTAATAGAAAGTGTAGAAACATTAAACTGCACAGATTACGGCGTAAAAATTACTTCTGTCTCCTAAACTATTATGAAAACGTGACTTTTACAATGTTAGGCGTGTTGTTTGCGAGTTAAATGCGATGGTAGCGTGTGTAGCAGTTTAACTGTGTTGCGGGTTGCATGGACGTCAACGTAGTAGCAAGGATAACCATTAACGCATACTCTTATACATTTTCTCAATTTTGCCCCAAACCAATTTTGTTTACGAATATCAATCCTCCTTGTGACAAGTTAAATCTAAGCTCGTGCATTTTGTTGTTAAAGCGCGTCCGAGATAGATTAAATTTCCCTCAAATCGCGTAGATTAAACGAAAAATGTCCTTAGGTAAACCTATTTTCAATTAATTGCATGCTCAGAGGGCATGCGCAGCAAGAACGGAGCAAGCCGTGCGATGAAATGACGCAAATTCAGTATAAGACGCCAGCAATTTATTGGAAGCTTCTGATGTAATGAGATCCGAAGCTATTTTTAAAGTAATACGTTTTCGCCCGCCCGGTGTCAAGAGCTCTGTCACCCATCATTGCGTGTACAATTCAGGAGGTCCTAGGTTCGAGTCCCGACGGTGGTAGGATTTTCGGCACTGGTTTGTGAGCTAGGTCGAATTCATTCGCTGTCTCGAGGAGACTTCTATAGCGGCCGGCTGCTGTGATCGGTAGTTTTCTGTGGTCTCTTCGATCAACACCAGGCGAATGCCGGAGCAGTACCTTAACAAACGGGTCACGGATCGCGGGCGATATATCCTACCTCTTCCTTGTCTTACCCTCACCCCTTTCGCGCAGACACATACACACACACTACAATATCACACATGCCGCGAGACCCGTCACAGGCTAAGAGCTTGTCCCGGCTGGGGCGCTGCCCCGCTTGTGAGAGACACTTGGTTGGGGAAAACCCCGCTAACCGACGGTAGGTCGGTGCCGGATCTCGCCGTACAGAGGGGGAAAGATCATGGCCCGCTTTCGAGCAAACACATGCGTTACACATACTGGACTAATGACCCTGGCGTCGACATGCCCAGAATCACTAAACAATCACTTAATAACTCGGGAGTTGTTGCAAGTCTGAGCGCGTGACACAGTGCACACCCCCTGCACTTACTGTATTTTTTGGTAATATGTTAATATAAAATAATATATAGTTTCTTGATACAACTTTCAGATTTTTCCGGTGTGTGTGTGTGTGTGTGTGTGTGTGTGAAGGGGGAGGGGAGTTACGTTTCAGTATTGCTGCGGGTCCAAAATTGTCTAGCTGCGGCACTGCCAACAATTTTACTAATGCGCGCACGCTCTGTGGTTTCTGGACTTCCCGAAACGACACTGCGCATGCGCACGATCACCAAAGCTCTCACACCTTTCGTTCGTCAAACGGAAGTGTGACGAGAAATCGGGTCTTCCAATAACATGTGAGTCTCCGGCGATGAGAATGGTGATTTCAGTAGCGAGAAAGTGAGCCTGCGGCTTAGACGTGACCTCAGTCAAGACCTCTTTACCTACAGCTAAGTGCGACTAATATGAGATTCCATCCACTCGGGTGAAAGCAGGTGCCACATGTGTAGTAGTGTGAGCCATCAGCGCTTTGAAATGACAAGGGACAATTCAATGTCGTCATTGCTGTAGTAACAAGCTCTAACTCAAACTCAGGAAGTAAATCAACTCTGTATGTCAATAAGCACAGTATTTGACGTTCGTGAATGTTATATATTGTTTGAAGTTGTTGCAATTAATACACATTAATACATAAAATGAAATGCCAAGGAAAACTCATAAATTGAATACAAAACCAATATACACTCATAAATTGAATTAAATACATTTTTATTCTTATGCAAAGAATGATGATACATTCAATCCGAATGATGATCATCATGATGCCAAATGTTACAATGGGGGTAACATTGGTGTTACCTGCTTGCAGGGCGGGAGGAAGGTTTTTGATTGATTTCCTTTCTGTTTCTAGACAGATTATACAAGTAGTGTTTTGTCATTGCTTTCCGCGGGATGGATGTTCGTCGGTTCGATCATAGGCCAATGATTATGGTTACTCGTAGTATGATATTTCAATTGAACTATATGGTGGTGTGTTGAGCAAATAACATTCTCATGATAAAACACCCAGGCATTACACAGGACTACAACTCGCGGCCTTATCGACGTACTTAAAGATAGCGCCAAGCTCTTGTTGCACCGCGGCAGAATGTAAAGGGTAATGGTCACAACCTCTAAAGACGATCCGGCCACATACTAATACCTTTAATAGTCTATAAACTCATTTTTAGACAAGAAAAATGTTAAATCGGTAAAAGTAATATAGGAAAACTATTTCCTTCATTTATTTCATGACCAAAGGCAACGTTTTTACATATTACCGTCCCACGACGAATTTCACAGTTCGAAAATGATTAACCTACAATTTATCTAAACCAACGTTTAATAAGTTACGGTTATTCGTGAAACAAAACATACGTAATGCCAAATAAGCTTTCTATACCAGTGACGATGGCTATTTGATCTTTTACAGGGAAATATACAATCCTTCAAAATATGTTTGTCATTCCCCTCTTTTTAAAATTATTTTGAGACATTTTTACTACTTAAAAATAAAATTATTTCCTAAATATATGAATGGGGTCTTAAACATTTTTGCCAGACCTGCTTCTCGCACACGCAGAATATTTTGAGTAGCAGGGATTTGAAACTTATGATTTGGGACTAAAACTTCTTCTCCGTTCGTTTCAGTTTGCTAGACCCGGGGGCTAAAATTCTCGTTAAAATATTTGTCAAAAGATGGTTTTACGCCCTTTTGCAATTTACGATCGCCTTCGGAAAGTGTATGGTAATGCTTCCCCATGCTATTCAACCGTTAAACATTGGTGCAAACCCTTCAAACTACGACGAGCAACTCTTGACGGCGTCACACGCAGTGAGCGCCAAGCAATAGCGATTACAAAGAACTCTACTTGTATTATTTATTTGAACGTTCTTCCTTATTTAGGCCAGAAACTATTGGACGTTGTGTATTATCACTAACGTAATTCAAAAATGAGAACTTCTGCCATGTCACGTTTCTTGTGTCCCAACTAAGATTTTCTCTCCCATTCGATTCAGATTCAAGATTCCCTCTCGCTCTCGATTTACGTAATCTAGAACAGCTGTAGTTCGGGAAGCAATTCCACAGTCCGCGTCCAGGGGCCGTGCGGCTCAGGCTGGCCTTCGCGCATTCACGCCGCAAAGCCCCATCACGCCCGCTCGCCCTCCGCCCGGCTGGCTGCGCGGCGACCGGAATCGTTCGGCCAGGCGGCAGCGATCGCCCGCCCGCCTGCGCACCCTCAGCCGAGCGAAAAACGACGCCCCCACGCCCACCGCCTCCGCCCTTCCGCCTCACCCTTCGGGCCCCACCCCCATCCCCTCCGTTCGTTTGCCTCCGTCCCTACGACCGTTCGGTTTTGCCCGATCGCTCTTCCGCCTTTACACCCAACACGCTTCAGCCCCCAAATCCCCCTTGCTCGTCTTCCGCCCCCACGCTCGTCCGTCCGGCCAACTCTGCCCCTACGCTAGTATGCCTTCACGCTCGCCCATCCGTCCGACTCCGCCCCCACGCTCGTCCGTGCGTCCGACCAACTCTGCTCCTACGCTAGTACGCCTCTGCGTCCACGTGCGTCCAACTCTGCCCCTAAGCTAGTATGCCTGTGCCTTCACGCTCACCCATCCGACTCCGCCTTCACGCTCATCCTTCCGGTCAATTCTGCCCCTACGCTAGTACGTCCTTGCGTCCACGCTCGTCCGTCGAACTCCACCCTCAAGCTTGCACATCCTTCCGACGCCGCCTGCACGCTAGTCCGTCCAACTTTGTCCCAACGCTACTAAGCCCCTGCCCCCACAGGCTCGTCCGTCCGTTACACTCCGCCCCAAAGCTAGTAAGCCTCTGCCCCCTCGCATGTCCGTCAATATGACTCCGCCCCCACACTCGTCCGTGTCCTTCTCTACGCTAGTAGGCCTTTGTCCCCCGCTCGTCCGACCATCTGTCTCCACCCCTATGCTAGTAAGCCTCTGCCCCATGTTCGTCCTCCTCCACTCATACGCCCGTTTGCCTCCACCCGCACGTCAATGCACCTCTTCCCATAAGCCAGTCCACCTTCACGCCACAGGCTTCCACCCCCATCCCCTTCCACCTCCGCCCCACGCCAACTCGCCTCTGCCCCCACGCCGGCCCTCCCGCACGCTCGCTCGACCGCGAGCGGCCTGTTCGCACTTCGCCCGGCCGCGCCCCGTGGGGGTCGCTGCCGCGCGAGTGATGCGCGAAGGGCGAGGGCGCTGGACCACGCGAGCGGGGCCGGAGCGCGGCTGGGGAGTGGGTGGCAGGTCGCGAGGCAACGGGCGGCGACAAACGGACACAATGCACGGCGCTGCGCCGCGGGGCGACGAGGCGGTTGCGAAGGACAGTCAGGAGAAAAGTCAAGCCGGACACTAAGGAATCTGCATGGAAAAAACGGGCCACAGGGAAACCTGCTGTTCACTTTAGTGCTGGAATGAATGATTACATGTACGTCTAATAAGTTATATAACAGGAAGTCATCAAAAATATTTTCAGGGAACTCAGTCATAATATTTCCCTACAAAAGATTGAGATAACATCCTGAATTGATAATCAACTACGTGCTCGGCATCACTGATCAATCATTAATATAAAAGTTAAATATGTAGTGATCTTGAAGAGCGAAGGCCCAGACAACTTTTACACCAAGTTGTTCTTTTATGATTTTTTGTGTACACGAAAAAAACACACGTTGCAATAAAACGAGGGCAATGTTCAAATTTGGCTAGAAATAAAACGAACTGGAGGGTTATCCAACGGCTACACTACACTACACGTGTCAACAATTTGCTGAGTGATTTAAATACCAAATCCAGTAGTGTTATAAAGTGGCACAGACTTTCTCGTGCTAGTTAGTTTTCGTGTTTCCTCAGTCTGTACTATCTTTTCGGTTGCTGATCACCCGATTTTCAGCTGTCTTCTATTGGCGCCTAAAACATTTTTCTTTCACGTTTTTAGGGATCCTAATACTAGAAATACTTGAAATATGAGTTGTGGGAAGTATTGTATTGTAGTTATGGAAATATACCAAAAAAATTACACACATGTAATTTCCGAAATTTCACAGTTAACAGTGAAAATAGGACCTTCGCCATCTTCATACGTGTATTTTACTTTATTCTTACGAAAAAATTTATTAAAAACTGGAGCCATTGTTTTAATCGAAAATGACCTTGGACCTTCATGTATAGTACTCCCAAAATTGTAGGGCTCCTAGACGTGCTAGATGGACCGGGGATTACTGATTTTGGAATAAATCCTACGAATAGCTTAGATGCTAATGTTCACAGTCAGGCGGCCGCTTCGAAAAATGCACTTTTACGGTATTAGGGGATCCCCAAAGTTGAAATCTCGAAATCGAATTTCTTCAACAACACTTAATTTTTCTTATTATGTGTGTGTTACTCTATATACGTACGTACACGAAAACGTAAATATACATAATAGTAAATATTTATAACCTGTTTTTTAATATTATTTTGGAAACAACACCACACAATCTTGTCTTTTTCATCCTTGTCATTTCCTCTCCCCTTACACACACGTATCACTTACATTCACAACACTACAACATCGCGTGTCGGGAAGTTTAGAGCTTGACCCCGGAGGAGCGGTGCCTCGCTTTGGGAGATACGCGAGGGGGGAAAATTCAGGCAGACTTGTAGGTCGACGCTCACACCGGACGTCGCGTTCCAGCAGACGAAGACAACATGCACTACCCTTACGAACAAATAACCTAACGTTGACGTGCCAAGAAACAATACTTACATCAGGTGGTTAGAGTGTATACCCACTTACGTCTCATAATACAGTAGATTCGTTCTGGTCTCTCATATTCCGTATGTTTGTTGTATCACGCCACGTGACGCATTAGGAGTAAAACGCATTAGGGTAAATCGATAATGAAGTATTATACAATATAATAGTATATATAATAATCCAGTAGTTTAACCCCTGTTATGAGGTACCGCGCTGAATGCGCTGCTGGGTAACGATCAGGCGAACGCACACAAAGTACGAGGAGGAAGAAGGCGAGTCGTGCACGGCGAAGGTGAACATCTCGGAAAACAAATGCTAACAGGAGAGAGACAATAATGAAGATATTTCGAAAGAAAACAATAGTGGTAAGCAGTAAGGTGGAGAGACACTTGCAACTGCTAACGGCGCACGGGTATATTGTTCAATTATTGATATAAGTACACACGTTTTTCTTTAGCTAAAAAACGATTGGTTTGATTAGACTTATTTTTCCCCCCAAGAACAATGAAAATCATTATCTTAACTTAAACATGACAAAAGAAACATTTCATGAACAAATAGTACCGTAAAAATTCATTATTGCATTTACACAAATGTGAACTAACAGTCATAATATTATTTTTACTAGAGTCGTAACTCCTGTTATTCTCGCAAGAGGTTTCGAAAAAAATTCAAATCACGTTGTCTACAAAGATATAATTTTTCGTCCGTATATATTATTACCAACGCCAATATTTCGACCTCCCGATCTCTGGTGAGAATGCTGGTCGCAATCGCCTGCTCAGAGCTGAAAGGCTGCCCAGGCCCGGATGTATGCTGCATTTATAGAGTAGTTTGCTCTGAATTCTTACACTTTTGTTTAAGTATGATTTTAGAATATACTGCACCGCAGGACAGGGCAATGAGGATCTGGAAAATTACGTAAATGAAACTGAAAACCGAGAAAGAAATGCTAATCCACTTGTTATCTTGAAACAATAGCGATTATTCACGAAAAATCATCAAATGTTATTTATCACTACAAACACAAGTGTTAAAATAAATTATTGAATGGACAAAGAAGTAGGCAAACTACAGAGCTCTACGCGCCTATAAATACATGTATTTCCTTACTTCACTTTATTCAATAAAGAAGCTTCATCGCCAATTACGTCATTGACATGCACGTCAAACTGCACTCATCACTAAAAAAAGAAAAAGAGAAAAAAAGAGTTGTTTATCGTCCTTTTCTTTCTTTGTTATTATTCGATAAAATCCAATTCGTTACGCTCGCTCCAACCAGTCACGACTCCTCCCTCGTGAGAACCGCACCCGCTCCGGCATGGTCATGGCCAAGTGTTTTGTTTCTAAAGGTAACAAATTTTATTTATTATTCACATATTGCAATATTTGTGTATTAAGTACTTTTTTGGTGCGATTAAGCTTTACTTATTAGCATTTCTTGTATTTTCTATAGATTTGTTACGATTGCTGTGATGAAACATTCATATAATTGTTATGTTTTCTTTTTTCTTTCATAATTTGTTCCATGATGGAATTTTCAAAGCGATCGAGAAGAATTCATCAACATACCGACGTATTTGCGAAAAGTTAAAAACAGCTTTAAATTATCTTTATGTGAGTACACGTGGGAAGGAGAGTCCTTGATGATACGTTTACCACCCGAATGATGAGGGCAGTTTACTCTCTCTCTCTCTCTCTCTCTCTCTCTCTCTCTCTCTCTCTCTCTCTCTCTTTTTCCCTCGCGTAAGTAAATCTTCTAGTAGAAGTGCGGGTCAGAACAGCACTAATTCACTTTACAAGAAGTTCTCATAAAAGTGAGGGAGGATTATAAAACAGTGTTAGCGTCCGAGCGACAGGGGAGACGCCAACCAGATCGTGAGCGCGATGGCCGAAAGGACCATCACAAAAACAGCACGTTGGATCCGTCAGGTAGCGACGTGCCATACGAGTAGCATATTGCGGACCACATAGTGTCAAAATGCGTTGGTTGTAAAATTGCATAGGCTATAAAATTAATTTGCAGCATAAACAATTCGAACTTAAATTATCGATTCATTGATTAATTGAATGAATGAAACAGAAAGAAACACGAAAATAATGTAATTTTTCTGCATTAATAATTGTTTAGTACACTATACGTAAATGAATTTAATATTACATTATATTAAGAGCACCAGTTCCCAAGACAGTACTACTAAAGTAGTAATAGTATTAATTTTGAATTGTAGTAATAGTGTACGTGCGTTTTATGTGAACCGAATATTTAAATGTAACCTAGAAATGATGATTGACACACGTGCATCAGTTCTCATTGTTGTGAACCGATTCCATTTGGGGGAACGAAAGTTTTCGTGTCACTAACCAGGTGGTTCGAGTGTGTACCGACTTACTTCTGAGAATGCAGTGGATTCGAATCCCGTCGTGGTCTCTCATATTTCGGACGTTCGTTGTATCACGCAGGGTGTCGCATTACGAATATTTTGACCAGTGATATGAGGTACCGGCAAAACGTTTAGTGTGAAAGTATGTGCTTAAACTACACTCCTCTGTGAAATGGGGGCGGGTAATTCCACGTCTGGGGAAATATCACGCACTACGCTTAAGAGATGAATAACCCATTGAGTTGAAATTTACTCATTCACATGCAAAACGATAACTGGTCGCAGGGCAACGGGTGGCAACAGACGGGCAGAATGCGCTGCTGGGTAACGATCAGACGAAGGCTCACAAAGTACGAGGAGGGAAAAGGCGAGTCGAGCACCGGCGCAGGAAGAAACCTCCGAAAACTAATGCTAAGAGGAGAGAGACAATAATGAAGATATTTCGAAAGAAAACAATAGTGGTAAGCAGTAAGGTGGAGAGACACTTGCAACTGCTAACGGCGCACGGGTATATTGTTCAATTATTGATATACGTACACACGTTTTTCTGTGGTTAAAATGCGATTGGTTCGGTTAGACTTATTTTAATTTTTCCCAATAATAATGAAAATTGTTTATCTTAACATATCCTTAACAAAACTGTTTCATGAACAAATATAAATACCATACAATTCATTATTACATTTACACAAATGTAAACTAACAGTAGTTATATCGAATTTGAAATAATCGTAATTGATATTTGTATCGCAAGAGCTCTCGGGCTAGAAGAAAGATTTTTTCAAATCATGTTGTCTACAAGGAGTCCGTATATATTTTACACTTTCGCCACCGCTGACATTGCGTCCACCTACCGCGGCTGAGAAAGCTGGTGGCAATCGCCTGATGGGAGCTGCGAGGCTGCACAGGCCCTGATCTATGCTGTATTTATGGCGTACTGTTTTTTTCGTATTCTTACACATTTGTTTAAGAATGATTTTAGAATATTTGCACCTCAGGACAGGGCAATGAGGACCTGGAAAACTATTGTATATAATTGAAAACCGAAGGGGGAAAACAAAAATTATAGCAATCAAATCCACTTATACTTGTTATCTTCAAACATTACAGATTATAAAAACTAAATACCCCCAAAAATTCGTCAAATTTTTATCACAACAAAGAAAAGTGTTAAATAAATTATTGAATAAACTGACAAAGAAGGAGGAAAACTACAGAGCTCTGAGGCTATGTATGCATTAATGTCCTTACTTCACTTCGTTCAATAAAGAAGTTTTATCCCCAATTGATACATTGACACGTGAAACTGCGCTAGTCGCACAAACACGATAACAAATATGCAAATTCAGGTTCAAGTTTATCTCCTAGATCTTCTTCACAAAAAATCAAATTTTATGTCCAAAAGTAGCCTTAACAGATGAGAATGAGTTATTTATCGTCCTGTTCTTTCTTTGTTAAAATTCCATAAAATCCAGTTCGTTAGGCTCGCTGCAACCAGCCTCGACGCTCCGGCAATGGTTCCTGAAACCGGAATAAGCAAACCAAACCCTACCACACTGTCCCACACCCGTCACGGGATGCAAAGGCTCAGAGCTAGCTCGGCGCGGCTGTGAAGTTCTCGGACAAACACGGCACAAACTACACCATGTAATCAAAATGTATCCGGACATGTGGCTGCAAATGACTCACAAGTTCGTGGCGCCCTCCATCGGTAACGCTGGACTTGAATAGGATGTTGGCCCACCCTCAGTCTTGATGTTAGCTTCCACTCTCGCAGACATACTTTCAATCAGGTGCTGAAAGGTTTCCTGGGGAATGGCAGTCCATTCTTCATGAAGTGCTGCTCTGAGGAGAAGTATCGATGTAGGCCGGTGAGACGAAGTCGTCGCACGAAGTCGGAGTTTCAAACATCCAAATAGTGTTTCTTTTTTCAAGTCAGGACTCTTTGAGAGTCAGTCCATTACAGGGATGTTATTGTCGTGTAATCACTCCACCACAACCCGTGCAGTATTAACAGGTCCTCGATCGTATTGAAAGTTTTAATCGCCCTGAATTGCTCTTCAACAATGGGGAGCAAGGAAAACATCAACGTAGGCCTGTGCCGTGATAGTTCCACAGAACACAAGGAGTGCAAGCCCCTCCACTAAAAACAAGATCACACTATATTACTATTTTGGACGTGTCCGGAATCTTTTAATCGCATAGTGTATATCGAGCACCAACCCCGAAGCCCTCGTACGGAAGGCCCTGCGCCATGCCGAGGATCGTCTCTCACGGCGGCAACCTGCATCTTGCGTGGTCCCTAGTCCGCCACCTTCTACCTCCGGTCATTTCACAGTCTACTACGACGTTGCAGCCAGCTAAATTCTCGGCCGGTTCGGCTAACAGAACGAGAGCGTTTCCACACGGGCACTTCCCACCAAAGATCGTCATTAATTTGTTTCTTGGTGACGGCGACAGGTCGAGATAGTGCCACCGTTTGCAGTTTTCGACGACAGCTGCGCGGGGCATTCAATTCCCCAGACTTCGGCCAGACCTCCGCGACACAATGTGACATGTCACAATCTGAAATATCGACTTTTCATATTCTTAAAGATATCGCGCGATTCTAGGTTAGGAGAAGATTAGGAACCCCGGAATCTAACGGCGCCGAGGCTAATTGCCCTTTACCGGATATATAATGACGAAATACAAATAAATGTTTATTAAGAATAAAGATAAGACATAGCATGACAATTGTAAATTTTTATAGGGAGACCAACGAGTTAAGGCACAGATGCGATAACCATTTACACAACTATGTCGACACGAACAAAACAACTCCAGCTTTCTAATGCCCATTGCAGCGTAATACAATGGCGAATTAGGTTGTACGCTTAATTAGCGTTTTGTTGTTTCACTATGACACTAATCCATCAGATTTTTTTAAATTGTGTCGTCATCAGATACTAGTTAATTTTCGTAAATCTGCCTTAACCGGAAAATTTCTCTGGCACGTGAAGTTATATGGTACTTTACACAGCATGAAACGGAGTCTGTGCAACGAGAAACGGAACGGTTTTTCAAGTTCTATAGGGGGGAAATCTTTATAAAAATGGAATTCCTGCGAAGTTAATGCGATTGGCAGAGTCACAAGATATTCTTAATGTAATAGATACATCTGCAAGTCTGTTTTAATTCTCTATCACACGCGATTTAGTGGTGGCAACCGCACTGTGAAGGAGAGGGGATTCATCTGACGGCGTTGAGTTCGACCTTAGGTTCACTTGTCTTCCAAGGCGTAGGCCGAAGGGGAATTCCTTCCCCCACCTCTCAGGGTGTGGGAGGTGTACGGGCATGGCTTCTATTCGCGCCTCTCTGCCCCACGTTCAAAATCGTAACCAATCGACCAGAGACGCTAGGCTCAAGGCCATGCGAGGGTATCAGAAAATCATAGTACTCTGGGCTGGGACGTATTGCGCGCTGATAGAGCCAGCGAGCATTCCGATTTCAGCCAGTAGGCAGTGAAGTGGTGTGTATTTTTATGTGTTTTACAACCAGTTCAACAACGCAAAAACAATAAAACTAACTTTATCAACATTAAATGAAAATGTCAAACTAATGGAATAACGAGAAACTCAGAAGCTGTCAATGAAGAATGTTCATTTATTGATGTTTTTTCCATAAAGACGTTATATGTAAATATATTTTAATAATACTAAAAATCATGTAATTTTTACTTTACTTTAATTACTTCTTAACTTACATTAAATTACTAGTTTCAGAACGGAAATATCAATAGCACAAGTGTCGCTAAATGGACAACCCTGCATAAAACGAAAACCTGCCTTTAGTTGTGGTTTGCCACAACTTTTTTGTGCCAATCGTTTTCTGCTTAGTCAGATTTTACTGTAATTTCCTTATTAGGAGTTCAAATAACATCGGGTCTTATTTATTTAGTATTAGATTCCTTTCAAAATATTGAATTATATTTGAAGCGGCATTTTTGATTAATCACTAACATCCTCGAATGCAACGTAATCTTTATTACTTTATTTACTAGGCAACGTGGCTCATTTTGTATGCATAGGCTGAGGAAAATACGCGGGCGTGCTTCAATTTTCTCATGCATAAATTGAATTTTGCATTTTCCCCATTATTTAACATTCATAACTTCACATTGCCCTCGTACTAAGTCAATGACGCGACATGTCATTCACAGGCCCATTCTTTTCCCTTCGCGATGAGGTAGAAGCAATGGACAGGCTACGAAAGCTTCCAAGACAGCAAATTAATGACAGAAATTTCATTCTAAATTTTCACTAATTGCAAGAACAGTATTGTTTCTATAATAATAATAATAACAATAATAATATAATAATAATAATTATATTTATTATTATTGCTGTTGTTGGTGAGTTCTCCCTATAGATAGAAGACGCTAAGCAAGATACTCAATTTCTCCTGGGGTTCTTTTTGTTTTTCCCATATGCATTCATTCTTTCCGAGAAAGCTTGTTTACGTTGTTCTGACTACTTTGGTCTGTATTGTTTCTGTTTTGGTTGCTCTCGGGCACCTTCCCATTTATCCACTTTGTGTTGGAAGGTGTCTCTTTGTACAACTTCTATTATTATCATCATTATTATTACTTATTATTATTATTCAACTAAGATCCCATTAAGAGTAAGGACCTCCTGCTTTTTTTGCAGGGAATGCTGATAGGGCAATGTTGAGAGGTGAAAGGACTAGAATGATCGTAGGAAGTGGTAGCTGGGATGGTGGAAGATGCCAGCATTCGCCTTATGACCCAGGGAAACCACGAAAACCTCGGTCAGAAAGGCCGGAACGGGGATCGAATCCGGATTTCTCGATTGCGAAGTTTGCGCGCTACGCCCTGAGCCACTTCGTTCGGTGTACCTATAATAACCAACTTCAGTTCGAAAACTTAGTTTCATATTAATTTTATTAGTATCACAATACACAATACTCGCCACATTACTATCTCACGGTTGAGTGAACGAAAATATTGGTAACGCTGTTTGGATCTAAAATAGTCGAACACTATTAACATTTTTTTAAACTTCATTGAATAGGCCTGTTCATCACCATTATTTACGCCTAGAGCTATATTTCCATTCGTCAAATATTAACACTGCTGCATGTCACGTCATATCCAATAAAAATTGCACCAAACATTTTAGATTTCGAACAATCACTGATAGGACGTCTCCGAAAGATTTATTTTCACGTACTCGCTCCCTACACCATTGAGGCGTACATGTCACACTGACCTCCAGCACGATGTTACGTCCATACAGTATACTTGTTTTTTCATCGCTCTAGCGCGTTAGGTATTGAGATGTCTCGCATCTCTTTGGATGACTCAACGACAACGGTTGTTTCCAGTCCTCATAGTGTTTCAATCCCCGCAAATCACAAACATTTTAAAGGCTTGATTACTATATTAACTTCGACAAAATTATACTTTTTCTGAGTTGTCAACCGTTTTATTGGAATCTTCAAACATACGTCGTTTCTCATTCCAGTCTGTTCTCCCGTCCTCCATCTAGCTTGCGTTAGAGAAGTGAAAGGGATCATGCCCCAGTGAAGGTTTCGCAGGTGAGGAAAGAGATTCCTTCTATCATATTTACTTCTTCTAATGTAATTACATAAAAAATATTTGCATTGATGTTTGAACGGAAATTTTAATTTTAAGCTAATAATAAATAAGAGGATATTTACTTTAAAAGCGTTTCAAACATCGCGAAAACGTTTTGAGAAGGAACAAGGAACCGTTCTTCCTCGCATATGCTAATCGTTCGTGTTTCACAGAGTTCCTGCAAACGAAGATAAGAAACGTTTATTAATGGAGCTGTAACGCACAAAGACTAAGCTGCCCTCATGCACTTCCGCTACATGCGTCTCTTTCTTCAACATCGGGTCACGGAGCGTCACCAATGTGGCTCCCCAGCAAGGGCTAGGATGCGTTGGGGCGACTGCTATGCAGCTAGCGCAAGTGTAATCTCACGAAGACGTGAACTGAAGAAAGCTCACGTGAAGGAGTAAATTGAAGCGAAAGATCATTCTCTCTTATTCCATCGCAAGTCGATACACGTACTTTTTTGTATGTTTCATTATAACGGTACATTATGAATCGATGATGTAATGATGTGTATTAATTCACGAGTGCAATATTAAGATACGAGCGAGTATTGTAAACTTCACACATTACGAGTTTCATACAGTTTCTATGACTCATGGTAACTTTTATAAGCGAAACTTTTACGTTAAATCGTTTCTTGGCTGTCGACATGCAGGATTCAGCCAATGTCATCTAACAGACAGCTCCACACCTCTACCCTTCCCTGCCGCAGGTGGCTTCGCATAGGATTGAAGTGAAATTACGATTCAATTTATTTTACATAATATTCCACAAAAAATACAAATAATTAAAAAATAAAACTGACAAGAATAATACAATATTAAATGCAATTATAATGGAACACAATCAGACAAAACATTTACTAGATTGATTTTCAATGATTAATTAAGTTACTTGGCATGTAAACATCTCTGTGATTGGTTCAGAACATGTATCAAAATGAAATCTGTACCGTAATGAGTATCACTACGCAACTGGTTGTCGCTATAAAATGAATTATTCAATGGGAGTAGAAAAAATTACATTAAGCCATTGCCTTCATGTGTCTGCCTCTGAACGAGCCACTGCAACACTTCTCTCAGGGAATGTCCGAGCCCTCTGCCTGCGATGACGATCTTTTTACTCTTTGCTCATCCATGTCTTTCGGCATCATAATATCCACACTCTCTGTCAAGAGTCGTGATGGTGGTGATGAAATTTTGATGGGATCGATACTACGAATTCGTTTTAGTGCTATCAAACATATTTGGAGCAGTCTGGTCAGACATCCGTGAAGACGAAAATGACCCATTTTGATAAAGAAGGACCATTCTGAGCAGATTTTAGATATAGTAAGTACTATGTGAGATACAATTGCATACATTAAATGGATGGTAGCGCAACATTTGAAATTGATTCGTTACCAAAACAGAAAAAGGTGTTAATGCGAAAATCTCACCGAAAAATCCAAAACAAAATGTCTAGCTAAAAACCGATTCGTTTACAAACAAGACAATCGTGTCTTATAAATATAGTTCAATAATTAAAATGACCAAATAAAAATAAAGGCTCACAGGAATTGGTTTAAACGTCAACACGCCCATTCTTAATTGCCCATTTACTGCCGTAGTTCGTAATCATTGTCAATAGGAAATTCCATATCGTCAGAAAAATGAATTTTTGCAAGTTGTGAAATCAAAAACATATGTAAAACTATGAAATAGCTGAAACGGAAAACCTCCCACAGTACTTAAACGCTTTCACTGAACATCGTTTTACGTAACACATACAGTACATGAAATTTGATTGTATTAAACGTTGTGTATATAATATACATGTATCCAAGGAAAATAATAGCATCCTAGCTAATCTTGGAATGGAAACCCGCAATTTTAATATAACAATATGTTTACATTAGAAATGTGGAATGTATGGCAATTACATGGCCATGTTGATAAATATCTAATTTGTCGTGATAATTGACGAGGCGTTAATATACACAAAACCTACAAATCCTTAGAAAAGTTAGTTTATTCCTGAAAATTTGAATTACTGACTAAAACTTAACGGGACGTTCCTGCCGTTTTGTATATCGGTACTACGGATATCGTATTTTTCATTATTTCCATGTTTATTGTGTATTGTCAAATTTGTGTATAGCGGTGGCGACGAAAACTACGTAAAGTATAAGCATTGAAGATATTTGCCGTGGACAAAAAAGAAAAAACAAAGGGAATGACGGTACCTGTACATAGAAATCATGCCGACAAATGCCCAGTAGAAGTTTCTAGAGAATTGTCCTGTTACGTATTCCAAATCCAACAATCACTATTTGTAAAAACGTTCTATTATCATGGAAACCTCGTGTATAATTTCATACATCTATTGTAAAATGTGGGTCAAGTAATTACATCTCAAATAAGATTATTTTAGCCAAAAGGGCTACAAGTACCATTACCATTCGCGGAGCGCAGGTGGAACAAAATAGAACTGAAGATACGTTGAAAGAATTACAAATTTGGAATCATGGTTCTCTCACAAGTAGCGACCTTACTACCAAGTCTCTGAAGCAAACGCATAAATCAGTGTTTCTGGTTTTGCAAGTAGATAATGACGTCTTTAATGCGAAGAGGACTCGAACATCCATGCGACTCATTACAAAGAGTTATATGCGATGTAACAGGAAATATTAATCGGGGTGTAATTAAATGTAAAAGAAGCCATTAGTAAAGTTGAAGTCTTTGATGGGCATTAATGCGCTTAAGTTTCAATAATCGAAACAAAGATCGACGAAATAAATGATACTATGTCGCAACAACATGGAGTTTGCCTACATGAAGTTGAAATGAAAATTGGAAATTCAGATGTCTCATTATATCACACAACTTTGGAGAAACGAAATAGCCGGTACTTGGCAATACTAATGTTGGAACAATATTTAAGAGAGAAATACATGAATTAAATGCGTTTCACGCGAAGTAAAGAATCCCCAGCGTCAATGACAACATGTTAAACTTCCCAGCACATCTCAAGTGCCACGGCGAACAACGTGAGCAGCCATGGTCGTTTAGTGAAAACGTAGAAACTTATTTTAGAATGAATAACATATCGGAATGATGCTTCTTCAGAAGATTTTGCGATTAGAGAGCTTGAATTAGCTTTAAGAACTTTTAACCCTTTAATTAATAGAACCCCAACGTCAATGTCGGCATGCTAACTCTTCAGGAGCATTGGCACATATGTGGCCAATAGAATTACATTAATATATTGTGATGTATCACACATCTGAATCGGAATATAATGTAAAGAAAGGGATATTAAAATAAGTTTTCAAGGTCGCACACTCGAGAAGGGAAGGGTGACTCAAAAATGCTCTGCTACCAGCCGCGGTGTTCGGTAGCGCGCAGCGGTGGCGACGTGGGAACGGGCCCTAATGAATAGGGCCGTCCATGGCAAATCATGAGCGCGCGAGGTGCTGTGGGCCAGGCAAATTTATGGCGGGCTAAAGGGAGGTGAAGACCGGACGCCAGACGAGGGCACAACAAAAATGTCGATCATGCGAAGGCAATAAAACAAGGACGTTGGCGACCTGAAGAGCGTAGAGAGACGTGAACGAGGGAGTTTCAGAACAATTACCGTAATTCAATACGATGGGCAGTACTTAGGCCTTCAACGAGGCAATAAATCGGCTACTGAATAGGGAACACTCCCCACGGCCAAATTAGATATTTGCACGTTGCGAGGGATTAGGCTTCTGCTGCGTAGGAAAGAAGGAAAACGGTGAGCCCATTTTACCAGCTAATCAGGTGACCGATGGCCAGCCTCTATTGTCATGATCACGACATATCAACAAGGAGAGGGGAGAGTAGGCTTTGTGGCGAGCGGGCCGTGGAAGAGAAAAAGAATGATTTTGTGAGGGGTCCAGAATAGGTGCTAGCAGAAGAGAACCGACTTGTCTAAGGTCGAGTAAAGACTCTCACGGCGAACTTATTCGAAGGAAGAGGAAAGACGGTCGCGAGGGGAATGTTGAGGAATGTCGTAGTTTTCGGCAACTACTTTTACTTCTGTTCTACGTAACGGAGCGCACAGTTCACAATGATGCAGACCGTCTGAGGTCAGCTACATCAGTAGACCCGCTATTAGCCAGCCTCTGAATCGATTGAACGCTCATTGAATAATCGAGACTCCAGTGAATTGAATTGAATTGAATTGATGCCTTATTTTACGTGGAGAGACTCGTGTATCAGACACATTCTTCCGTCCGACCAAGCATATTTAGCTATGCTCCTTTCACTCACTTGCGGAGAAAGGAGGCATTTCTTGGGCGACGAAAAAGGCGATTTGAATTTAGCTCAGAGGCATCATATTTTTACATCCAGTTAATCTACTAACATGGGACAGTCGGCTTTACTTCCTCTCCGAAGGAAGGCGTACCAAGGTTTTTCTCCCCTTTGAAATCCACAGCTTCGATCGAGTTTGAATCTACGAACTTGGGTGTAACAGTCCGATGCGCTGTTACACCGCCGGTGAACTATTTCCCTGATGAAATCGACCGCGATCTGGACTAATGAACTCTACAGAACAGACGTACGAATGACGGCGGCGCGGCGCTGGCAACAGCAGGACGACCGAAGGGCAGAGGAGGGCAACAGCCGGAGTCTTCAGCAACGAGCACTGTGCCATTGTGTGCTGACGACCGCGCGGGGAGCAGCGAGGGGCCCACAATGAGCGCCTTCCAAAAGGCCTCCCTTTCTTCTCGGCTGTCTGGCGGACAAGACGAACTTTGACGAAGAAGAAGTCATCACTAATGGAAGTAGACATAACTAAACAAAACAAGAAGACGAAGAAGACATAACTAAACAACACAATTACGTAAAGACGGTGCTCAAGAAACAGGAGATATGTCTATTCCAATAGTTGTAGTTAAAATCATGTATCACGAAACTTGAGCATTGCAATTTTCGGCGTATTTGTAGTCAAAATTTCATTAGTTTAGTACAAGGGCTGTTTTCCAATCAGAATATCTTCTTTTAAATTACCAACCTTCTTTTACCTACCTTTACCTTCAACATCCAGCAAGTGTCACCGGGGTAATAAATGAACAATTGTGCAACAATCAAAGGCGTACCAACCAGAGAGCGTGTAGCCGGGTAGCTATCACGCGACAAAAGAGAAATTCAAAAGAGTCAAAGTATGTCAATTAAACCAAACAATCAGGGGAACGGTCTCAGAGACCCGGTGCTATCCAAATTCCCAAGTCATGGGACGAGGGGGTTACCATCACATAATATGGATCACCAAAAGATCCTCTAGCTGGCGATGGACACGGATGGGGCCTTTTAAACCCGAAATGACGGCTACTTTGCTCCTGATTTACAATGTTTAATTATTCATGAAGAAATTTGTATGTGATTGTGCTACGCGTGTAAACGTGAAAAACGTGTCCTTGAAGAGATTAAACTTCCCCACCTGTGTCAAGTACAACGATGAACAACCTGATCATGTATTAAAAAACATAGACAGTTATTTTCGAATGAATAACATATCGAAATAATGCTTCTTCTAGTGATTTTACAATTCGATGACTTGAATTAGCTTTAAGTACTTTTAAAAATAAGAAAATCTCCAAGAAATGCAACTAAGTGGACATTGTAAAATGTTTATTTTCATAAACCGGTAACTATTAACTCTATTTGAACCTAAATTACAGCAAATTCCAAGCAACGTGGAAATTACTAAATTCATACTTATTCCTGAGAATTCAAACCACTAAATAATTTGTCTAAATAATTGTCACGTATGTCTGTTGTTAATTGGAAATTTTACAGAAAAAAATGATTTTAAAGATACTAGAATAAATTGGGAATTCCACTCATAATTTACAACCTTAATTTCGCACTCAAAAAGCAAAGATTATAGCTGTTTAAAAAAATTGAAAATATGTAATTCTCAATTTAAATATAAATTATTTTTATACTGTGACAATAAAGAAGCTTTTGATAATGTTTGGTGAGCAGGAATATTCAATAAATCGAAAATTTACGGATATTAAAAAAAAATTATTCACTATTATAATACATTATTTTCAAGACTGACAAGCACGGTTCTCTTCGACCACGATGAAATTTTTAATACCCTTACCATAGCTTGTCCTCTAGGATGTTTTAGGACCGTACTTTTGGATATTAACATTCCATGATTTATTGGAATTCCTGGATTTAAACAATTTTCAAAGTATTGCTTATGCTGATGATCTTGAAATTGTTCTGAAAGCAAACTCAAGGCGATAAATTTAAATTATATCCCAACTATGTATGCAACTATTAGAAGAATGGTTGCAAAGCAATTAAAATCATTTTTATCGAAGAAAACAATTTTCATGTTTATAGGAGGTCACTTTAATATTCGTTGTCTTTCTCGAATATTTTTATATAATAAACAAGTACAAGAAGAACAATCACACACATTTAGAAATGCATTAAGACACTAAATCAAACTGTCAAATCTATATTCGTTTTGTTTGTCATAGTACAAGTCAACTTTCCTCATGCTTTCACATGTTTCTAACGTTTCATATGTGTGTGTAAAAAAATATCATCACGAAGACAAGTATTATAAATAAATTATAAATTATATTTCTTGTCTTATTTAATATTCCTTCAGTTATTATTTTATGCGGTTATCAATTCTTTCAATTATTCTTTTATTTATTCAGTTCATTCTTTATCGTGACTTCAACAGAGTATTTTATATAAGTTATCGTATATTATTAAGGAAAATCATCACAAAGAAATTATTACATTCTATTTAATTAGTCGAAATGAACAAAATGTTTTGTAAATAATATGACACGCAAGTCCTGAGAAATGCTTCAGCATATGTGCAGAACAATTTATAATTGCTAAAATAAATAAATCACATGAAAAATTCTATCTAGGATTTATTATACTTAGGCGGAATGAATGGTTAGAGATCAGCCAAAGTTGTGCAACAATAACACCTTAACAAAATCTTTTGATGTCGGTTTAAAAATGTCCACGCCGTAAGATAGAAGACAGAAAACTTACAATTTACCTGTACGAGTGTACCTGGGAGCGGGCAATGGTGGTTGTCAAGGGAGGAGGAGTCTGCAGATCCGCATAGTAAGCCAGAACTGAGCAGCTGAGTGTTTCGTAACCGCAAAACACAAATGCGGACGCCCTCATGAGGTACGTAGGAGATTTAAAGGCGAGACATCTAGTTTCCAGACTGTGGATGTGGCTCCCCACGTAAGGGGTTTAACAAAGGGGAGAACCCGACGAATCTTCCAGGCTCAGCGAATGGAAGCTGATGGGCTCAGAGGTGGAGATTGCTTGCATATGACGTATTTTGCAGAAGTGTACACCAGTACATTTCGTTGCAGAAAATTTGAAATCAGTGGTAATGACCTGTTCGCGTATTTTTTTAAAGACCAGTTCGAGTGACCGTTGAATGACATTGATGATGCCGATGTTACGTCTGGATGTGGTTCGGTAAAGATTTGGGGAGACAAGATACATTTGACGGCTGCTTATTCCTTGTCGGTGCGCAGGAGAGAAAACAACACATCGTCGCTAGGACGTCTTCTTCCAGAGGATGCACCATAGATATTCCAAGCCGCCGCGAAATCCAGAAGGTGTGCAGTCGTGCCGAAATTGCCACAGTACTGTAGAAGGGCTGAGTTAAGCACATGTCTTCTATAGTCCAAAAGCCAAAATTCCTACCGCAGCACGTCAATGTACTCTTCTCGTAGTTCTCTTCATGCTGACTCGTTCCGAAGCAGTAAACGGATCTGCTTGCCCGATGCGCCCGCGTATTGGCGGATTGAGGTCTGGTTTGTACCATTGAATTTTTCGTCGAGAGTTGTACTCAAATACGTAATTTCAAAAGGAAGTGATAAAATTAAATATTTTCGTATTTTTCACTTAATTTCTCTAATTTTTACTTAACATTGTTTCACGCGTACTTCCGAAACTAACAGGCGGATTGAAGTCTGGTTCGCACCATTGAATTTCTCGTCGAGAGTTGTACTAACATACGTAATTTCAGATAAGAGCGATGAAATTAATTATTTTTGTATTTTTCACTAATTTCTGTATTTTTTTCTTAACTTTGTTAACGCGTATTCCCGAAACTAATAGGCGGATTGAAGTCTGGTTTGCACCATTAAATTTCTCGTCGGGATTTGTACCCACATACGTTGTTGGGGCCTGGAGGGAACGCGTATTTCTCTGAAGGGGTACGGTGGGGTCGGCTCGTTCCCATTGAGGCGCAACGGGGCGTGGAGACGATGTGGGGTTCAGTGCGCTCCCGCCTCAGCGGTTCCAACAGCGCTGTTTCTTTCCGTTGGCGCGCCGACTTCCGACGTCCTTGACGCGCGGGCGCTTTGACTTGCCCTGTAGTCCAGACGCCCACTGTCCAGAATGCACCCTCGCAGTGGTGAATGATGACCGCGGAGGCGGGCTTGGTTTCTGGTGGAGACTTGTAAACGACCACCCGAACTCTGAGTTCCACAGCGGCACTCACGTCGTTAGCTTCAAGGTGGAGGCAGCAAATACGCGATGCGAAGCCCTGCGTTGCCAAATTCGACCGGTAACCCACCAGTTGGACTCCTAGTGCGTCTTCCATGGACGAGATTGGGCGAAGGGCTTCTTCGAAATGGCCCTATAAAAAGGTAGACCGAGATCATGTACTACCATGTCAGGTTTCCTAGCTTCCGGTGATTCGTCGATAGCATAGATGCGATTGCAGTGACGAGGCAGGAAGGGGGCACCAAGCCTCCCTGACCTTAGTTGGGGTGGCCCCTGAGGGGCCGATAACTTCATAGTGGCAGTGGCCTGGTACTCTGAGTAAGAAAAGGGACTTTTTCCCGGCGCATAGTTTTGACTCAGGCACTAATCTGGAAAGCTAGTAGCTCTGAGCTGGCAGGGCGCCCCAATCCAGGCATTCAATGGGAAGGTTACCGTGAGGGTAAACTGCCTTCTGGCGGGATCCAGATACCAATCTGTTGGCGTACTTGTGCGCGGGGGGGGGGGGGGATAAAGGCTAACGCTTAGGCACCCAAACCATCCTCCTCAATCTAGTATCCATCCTCCTCAATCCTCAAGGAAAAGTGTGGATTGGTAGACCACGCAAGGCATACTACCAGGATGATCAAAAGATTGCAAAATCATACATCGATGCTTTTGCAGGTCCTCTCACGGATGACGCAAACCGTTTATGGCATTGGCAAACAGTGACATTCATCTCCAAGATGCCCCAGGGATGCTGTTTTCAGGAGGGTAAATGCTAGACTAGTTTGCCACCAACGCCAGCACTGACGGATCTCTTCGAGGTAGTTTTGAGGAATAGGGGGCGTTTCTCTCAAAATCTCCAAAAGTTCTGGGTTCGCGGAAAGTTATACTTCCATGTAGTGTCGCTTTTCTTTGTCAAGTAGTCAAATGCCACAAGTTGTGCATTACGACGAAACGAATTTGTTGTTGAGAAAATTACGAGATATTTCTGTAACCAAGTACTGGAAAGGTGTATTCTGTTGAGTGGATTTCTGCTCTGGATGGTCCACACCCAAATGTTTTACCTATCATACTGTTGATACAAACGATAAATATAATAATTTGTTTTCAACGCTTTCATTTACTTTCAACTCGTGCTTCTTTAAAAAACAAAATTAAACAAAAACGAAAAGGCAATTCTTGGATAACACAAGGGATTAGATCACTTTGTCTCACTAAAATATATCCCCCCGACACAACGTAGACCGACCCACCACGTCGGGGTGCATATAGGACAATATCAGTTTTGGGCTTCTGTGTAAAGAATATTTTGCATCGGACCTTCTGACCGGGAACCAATTGTTATGCCGGGATCCAGCAGAATTGCTTGTTCTGTCAGAATACAATCAGAATTGATTTTCCAAATAACTAGGAGCCAAATGTCTTTAGTGAAAATAAGGTGGTATTTTCGTTAACGAAATTCCTCGGTACAAAATTATAACTCGGTTTACTTTAGTCGGTACTAAGTCATAACATTTAAAATTACTTGTATGTTATCTTATTTCACTCGAAAAAATTAAAGAATTTCGTATTTTTAGAAAGGAATTACGTATGTAATATACACACATAAACAAAAACTACACTTTGTGTAGAACGTGGAGTGATTTAACGTCGGGAATTTGGTACATGTAAACGTAATGAGAGGTTCCGCTGAGGGCAGGTTTTGCAGGGACAGCGTGAATATAATCAGTTAATTGTTTATTTCAACGCATTATAAAGAAAAACATCAAAGCAGAATTTTATTAACTCTCATGCTTTTTGTCAGAGTTCATAGAGGATGTAGGTTTGAAAATACTTAGTTCGCTACAGGAAGAATACTTCAGGAATTTCAAGAAAAAAATATTCACATCAGCTACGCTTATTATTCGTCATTCATTTATATGTGTAAATTAACTACGCTCTGAAAAGAAAATAAAAAATTGCTTTGAAATATTTAATGCATGTAATGTTACTAGCACTCTAGTATATCATGTTGCAGATTTTTGGTCATTTAAAAAAGACTAATTCAAGTCGCATGCATTGAAGTGGGAATCGATAAGGGAGGCTGAAAATTTTAACAAAAACACTCTGAAATAAAATAATAATTATTTGTCTGATGTTAGCCAGAAGGAATGAACACAGAATTTCAAAGTCGGTACTTAAGTGGAAAGGTGATTGGATAAGAGTGTCTTCAGAATCCATGAATAGGACATGGTTCAAAAGTGCGTAGTTTCTTTCCAGAACAGAACATTCCTCTTCAGGAAGGTTAGTACGATATTTACGACGATCTCGACACCTCTGATTGACAGTGATCAAATAGATTTTTTTCATGGAAACACAGCGCTAAACCATTTTCAAACATTGTTGTGATCCGAAAATTAACAGGTGATGAAGAAACACATTTCTTAGCAATGTGTATTAGCATTATTTAGAATGTTAAGTACGCGTCCCGCAGTGTCAATGCTGAATCTCGAGAGATTGAATAATGCTGAGAAAACCTGTTTAATTACAATTTTAACATTATGTGTATTAATGAATTACAAAACTTCTAGTGTCTAACATTTTCAAGGGGGGGCCTGCTCTTAAGATAAATGACAAAAACAGTACGACAGTATTCATTTATACAAATCTCGAGAGATGACATGAGAAAACTCAGGGTTAGTACTTTTACATTGCAAAGACAATATTCAAAGGAGTCCAGAAGACGAATCATTGAATCTTTGACTACTTATAGACAAAAGGAAATAAATTTTCGCAATTAATTTTCTTTCGAGTAAACTTTCTTTTGATGAGTCAACGGTGAAATATTTTCGTTGCATTAATTGCCAACAGTTTATTAGAGAAAAATCTTTCTGTTCACGTTACAAGACGTGATACGTCTCATCAATATCGATTAATATTTATTGAATATTGATCTTTATATAGGGAATTTCGCTGTTATCGCATAGGCAGCCTAATTAATTCAAATTTGCGGCCATGCTTGGAGCTCATTCAGTTTGGCGATTCTTTGATGTATTTAAAAAGATGATACATTTCAAACTTCGCATGTTCGAGACAGTATTAATTGGTCCAAAACCCCACGAACTCTCTCATAGAAGGCAACATGTCAAAACTCTTCGAAATAAACTTTCAACTGCTTACAAAAGTGACCGTACCATCTCATGGCCTGCCGGCGACGAAGCTTTGCACATTGTAGTAACTTCCCAGAATCCAATTTTTACACATATGAAACAACGAGATCACATTGTTTGAGAATCTGGAGCCTCGAGCAGTATCGTAGCAATTGTGTAGAGAAGCTAAGTAATATGAGAATTGGGCGCATTAAAAGTTGGTTTGGTACGTTGGCAGCAAGCAATTACTATGTAGTCTCAATGAACCAGCGCCTCAAAATACGGCTAAAACAGTAGAAAGCATGAATAACGAATAGAATCCGAAAGGAGAACGTTTCTTTCCGTCTAGACAAAGGTAACAATGACTCTTCAATACTTAATGATTCCTACGGTAAGGTGTCAATCTTGGCAATTGTGTGTCTTTTCAGAATCTTCCCGTCTGACGAGAACACAGAAAGGCGATGCACAGAACTTCTCGTCGCAGTTTCTGCAAATGCTCTCCCAATCATCTAAGCAATATTTCGCAGCCTCAACAGTGGCGCTCAAAGTGAGGAAATGTTGAGAAAGGCAGTAGTTGGTTCTTTCGGTGTCTGGGCGGCCTGTGCCGTAATTGGCGCTCCTCCGCCAGGGTGTTTCTTGGTGGCGCTGTTGTGACCAAGAAGAATCCTACCTCCTAGTGAGGCCTTGGAAAAATCTTTTTGTTGTGATTTGCGACTTTGTATTAGATGTATTAGATTACGACAGTGCGAAATCGTAGTATTAGACTTTGTATTAGATTACGACAGTGCGAAATCGTAGAGTGCAGTAGTAGAATGAACAATTTTAATGACTTAAGATAAATAGAGGATGATTGGTGATGGATTAAAGGTTTGGGTACAGTATTCGGCGAATCCGTATTTGGATGATTTTTATAAATGATTGACTGACCGAGATTTGTTATTTGGTGAATTTAATTTTATGAGAGTTGTAAGCAAAAGACGTCTGTTGGGCAGTGAATGCGCCCCTGAAGGATTTTTGCAAAAGTATTTGATGTATTGAGTAAATATGTTTTCAAGGGGTTTACATTCAAATATGTCTTCTATTTGCTTTTTGGCTGATTCTCGTATGTAGTTTGATATAGATGGAAAATCTAGCTTTTTTAGATAGACAGACATTATATGCTTTTTCTAGTTCCAGGCGGCTTGCGGTTCTTATAAACCAATTTTCATCTTTTGTTAAGTCGCGTAGATTACTTTGCAATTGTCTAAATTAAACATGCATACTCGTATGTGCCATCACTTAGTGTACAGACTTTGTATAACATTGACTTTGTTTTGACGGTTAATGATGCTCGTAGGATTGGAGATATTCTTGCAGTAGATTGCCCTATCTTTTTCACTGCATTTTTACATTGAGGTTGCCATAAAAGTTTGCTGTCAAAAATGATTTCAGTTTTGGTATATTTTTTCTGCGCCAGCTGAATAGAATTGCTTGGCTTTTATTTGCATTTAGTGTGATTCCGTTTAATTTACAAAAGCTTTCCAAGTTGGTTGCGGCATCTTGATGAATGTTTACGGCATGTTCTTGCAAATTTGGTCGAAAAGGCCGCGTCTTCGGCAAATAGGTATTCGGTGGAAATTTTGGAAGGATAAAAAGAGTGTAGTAGGAAAGGTACTGCTCTTTGTGGAACTTCGGTTTGAATAATTTTGATGTAATTTACAATGCTGGTATTTTATTTGGAAAGGTATATTTTGGAGTTGGCTCAAGCTGACATAGGTGGGAAAGAATTTTTGACTCATTTGGATTGATAAGATTTTCTTGGTCGAAGAATATTGCGGGTATTGCACATTGAAGTGAGAGAGCTGATGCTAAACCCATTGCAAGTCAACAAGTTTTAATTGCTGACGAGTGGCCTTTGAAAATTCAAATTAAGTTGGTCGTATAGCATTTGCTTTTTTTTTCTAATTTTCAAGTTGTATGTGAAAGAAGTAGTCTTTCAAATGGGACAGTAAACTGATTGGTCGATAGTTTTCTGGGTCAGAATAACTTTTATTTGGTTTATTTATCATTATGATGTGTACCTTTTCCCATCAGTTTGGAAAACAGCTAATTTTAATACACGTGTTCATGATTTTAATTACAGTATTAATTGCGTTGGTTGGTAATTTTTTTAGCGTTATCCTTTTACTTGATCTCGTCCGCATGTTTTGTTTATATTTAATAATTTTATTTGCTCACATATTTCGTCATATGTAATTTGTGAAGGTGTTCATCTTCCGACTCGTGTTCATTATTAGAATAAAATATGCATTCTTCGTAAGAGGGCGCAGGGATGTCTAAAACTGGAATGTACTGACAATATTTCAGGTGATATTAATTTATTGGAATTGGTGTAAATAGGTTTTGAAGTATGTTTGCGAACATTTCTGCATTTCTGGCTGGATCATACGTTGTTTTGTTGTAATCTTTCAGTGGTGTTACGGCATTTGTGGTTTCCTGAGATTTTGTTTTAATTTTCCAAATATCGCATCTATCTTTTGATATCTGTATTTTTAATAAAAAGTTTCCCACTCGGCTTCTCGGAATTATTTGAGTAAACGCGATGCCGCTTTTCTCGTAATTTGGTAATTGCCTTGTCTAGAACATCGCGAGTTGAATAGAATTTTCATTGCGTTTTACATCGTTTAGGATTAGCTAAATGATGAATGAAGGTAATGGTTCGCGATTTTAATTGATTTCTGTTTTGTTGGAATTAATGTTGTATGCTTTCCGCAAATGGTATTCGAATTCATTGATTCATCGGTATCTTTAAATGTTGCTAGTTCACTGTCCGGAGGATGAATTTTGTGCCATATTCTATCTTTTTTTTCAGTCGGTATTGGTATAGAATTGTCAGTAGGGGGAGTACGGAAATGCCTCAAGCTGAATAGTTGCTTGACAGATGATCAGATAGTTCGTTTAGAGGTCTTGGTACAGTTGGCTGAATAGATTCGGACAGTATGAAGTAGTCGAGTATATATCTTGACTTGTGAATTTTTGAGAATGTTGGATTGCTTGGAGGTTGATTTTTGAGAGATGGGATAATTTCCAGATCTTGACGAAGTACGTTTCCGGCCGGAGTGTTCAACCTACATCCCCATTATTTTCATTTTGCGTTGAACTCTCTTCCTATGATTGTTCTCTCGCCTATATTTTTAATTGCTTGTAAGTCATCGGTGAGGAATGGTTGATTTAGGCTACTATACAGTGAAATATTTTATTGAGCTCGTTGCGGTGACTTTTTCTACTATAGTTTTTTCTATGTTTGTTAGTTGCGGGGTATTAATTTTAGTATGCGGGATTGTGTATTTTTTTTATTGCAAAGGCTGTACCGCCCCCTAATCTTGCTGAACGATCGTCTCGGTAATGAAGTCTTTTAAACTGGAAGATTTGTTACTTGTTAGATACATTTCTTGTATTCGTAATATTGTTACCCCTTGGTTTTGGAAAAATTATTCAATCAATACTTTATCTCTGTTTAGCGTGGCATTTGCATTTCACGAAGTCAATATCAAATGTAATGTATCAGAAAGTCTATTTGTGATTAATGCCATTAAAATAAAGTTGTATTTTCTTAAACTGCATTACGAATTTTGGTCTCTTGGTTCGTAAAAGATTTTTACTATTGTTTTTGCAGCAATGATTAGCTTTGATAAGTTTGTTCCTTTTGCGAACTTTATGAGTTCTTTTATGTCTGAAAGTGGACCGGACGTTGGCTGATGCCAAGTCCGAAAGTGGGCTCTTGCACATTTGGATTGCGTATGTAATTTTTTCTCAACTGGACAATTACAGCGTGCCTGTCGGCTGCATCCATTTTTCGAGGCCCCAAGTACAACAGTTAAGACACTGAATTTTGATTCTCAGAATTGAATTTTTAGGTATCGTAAAAATTTTATTTTTCGTAGTTCAGAAGTTTGCGAGTGTATCATTTCTATGGAGTGAAGTCCTAATCCACGGAAATTGTTTGGAGCAATTTTACTTTTAAGTTCACCTGTGGTGCATCGCTATACATTTTTCCTGTATTTCAGCTCCAATGTTTTCGACGATCATGTTAGAGTCTAATTCTCTGATTATAAGTCCTTTTCTTCGCTCGTTTGTAGCTCTGTGAAAGAAGTAGTTGAATTCTGTGTGTTGTTTTTATAATATATAATTTGTGGTGCTTTTAAATACTTCATCAAAAGTTTTGTGGTCTGTGTGGCGAAAATTCTGTTTCACATTTACTTTTTTGCACGACTATCATTGTACGTGTACCAAGCGATTCTTCCAAAATCAGTCAACTCCTAAACGTGATTACTTTCATCGTTTGCACTTATTCCTCAGGTGCTCCAATTGTGACGAGGTATCCTTCAGAAAATCTTAAGACATTTCTTAGATGCGTTGGACTTTTTAGTTATTACCCTGAGTTTCTGTTGCTCATATACGGGTATACGACGGCTGTTCAAAAAAGACGCAGATTGACGTCATAAAACAAAATTTACTTTATTTATAATTTAGATACCTGGGTCCCCTTCAAAATACTCTCCTCCCCGAACGTACACGCATCCCAAAGCTGTTTTCACTTCTTGAAACAGTTCTGATACGCTTCTTTTGTAATGTACGTCAGCCTCTTCCTCGCGTTTGCCATATCTCGGGAATCGTCTCAAATATTCTTTCTTTTGATGGCCTTTTGAGACTGGAAAACGAGAAAAGTCACAAGGAGGAAGGTCAGGGGAGTAGGGAGGGTGAGGAAGAAGAGTGATCCAGTGTTTGGCCAAAAACTGACGATTTCTGAGGGCTGAATGGGCTGGAGCATTATCATGATGGAAAAATCTGTCGTCACTGTTCCACATTTCTTGTCTTCTGCGACACATGGCATCCATCAAACATCCGGACTTTAATGTAGTAATTTTGGTTTACTGTGGAACCTTCGAGGAGATACTCGTGGTGAACAACATCCTTAGCACACAAACGGTCGGCATCACCTTCATCTTTGACTTATCTTGGAGAACTTGGTTGGGACTGGAAGACACTTCAACCATTCATAGATACGACTGGACATCTGTTTCAATGCCTTAACCATAAACCCATGATTCTTCATAGGTTATTATCCATTAAAATAAGTTTTTTATCTTCTTCTGAACGATCAAACAGTTCCTGACACGTTGAACAGTTGGACATTTTGATCCTCCATCAGGCCTCGCACAAATTGCAGAGCAATGCGGTGCATCTTCAATTTTCCAGTGAAAATCTCGTAACAAGATCCAACATATCCCACACACTTCATCAAGCTCCCTGACAGACGTTGAATTGTTTCACCAGGATAGTGATTTTTTCAATGTATGGATCGTCAGTTGATGTGGATGGACGTCCAGAACAATTGTCATCTTCATAGGACTGCCGGCCAAATTTAAAACGTTCATGCCACAAAATAACAAAAGTTTCTGTCGCAATTTTTTCCAGTTTAACAATAAATTTTACAGATAGTCGTTGATCTTTCAGGTCATTTGTTTTCAAATACGCGAAACGGAAAAAATTGTACTTCACTAAAAACACGTAGCTAATAAACAAATGATATCCACAATCAGAAAATTGCGTCATAATCAGCAGATATGTGTAAACTTCACGACATCAAGTGGATTCTCCTGGAATCAACTGGTGCCGCGGTTTTCAAACAGTCCGCGTATTTTTTGAACAGACTAACTACTATGCACGTTTCTGATGCAACCAATGTATTGGTCTGTCGGGGTCGGATTGGGGGGATTCTGCCGCCAACCAATGGATTGGTCTGTCGGGGTCGGTAGGGATTCTGCCGCCAACGTGTTTTATTAGTGCGTGTTCCCGTCGTAAGTGTAGGTTTATTGTGCGCAGCTCACTAATATTTGCTCAGAATGGTAAGATGTAAACAAAGCAACAATGCATCACAGGTTCCCTAACGGATGAGACTTATTAAATGTGCAGAATCTGGGAACAGACAGGTTCTTCAAAAAATACTATAAATTCACGAAAAAAAGGTGCGAGTTTATTCTGGTCCAATAGTGTAGCACCACAATCCACCAAAGCGAGGCCAGGGTTACCAACAAACCCAGAAGAGGCGGTCCGCATGGCCGAGATCGTTAAGATAGTACTGCCGTAGCGATCTCGCTCCGGACCACGTGTTCGAATCCCGCCTCAGGTATGGTTGTATTTGCGTTCGTCCTTTAAACACCTATCATCATCATCATACCATTTCATCTTAACAGTTGCCATACCGTTAAATGCAATAGTGATCGCAAAGGACCTAGATGTTGATGCGACCTCGATATCGCCTCTATATTGATATAGTATCGCTCACGACGTAGGTCTCATTTGTAGGGGGCGAGCATTTGGTCCACCGAAACCGTCTGTCGGATTCTCGTGGCGTTATAGCGCGCTACGTCTGTAAGACCTCCTCCATTGGAAGAGTGTTCCTCATTTGACTGCCACTGCTCTCGGGCAGAATACCCGAATTCAAAGATTGTAGCTATTCCATCGCGTCGGAGATTCTGCCGCCTTTATTCCAGTTCCAGGAAGACACTGACTGAGCGGTCTTTATTCCAATTGAAACTGTGCTATACTGTATGATTTGAAAAACACAAATTTATCTTAAATTAAATTCACTATCTTTAAAAATCTTCGTCATGCAGTCAATTATTATTTATCTTCAACTCCTGACTGCCGCCTCACATGGCTGACAGATGAGACAATATTAGATGGGGGCTGTTGCACTACGCTGGGGCGGCGTCTAATATCCTCACGCGGCCGGGGAAGGAACTGGCAATCTGTTGCCTGGGCGTGGGGTGAAACCTGCTTCAACGGGTCTCTTCGCCTTGCAAAGTAGACCCAATCGTAACCAAATAACAAAAGTCAACACGTCCATCTTTTAAAGGAACACATGTTTCCCAAGATGCCACAAGACAAGCCCATCTTTTAAAGGCCCATCTTTTAAAGGTTTCCACCTCAGGTCAACACAAAGACTCACGTGCTCCATCACCGATATTGTCGTATTAAGCAGCGAGAATGGACGCTTCGCCTATCCAGTATATAACGTAGCGTTTAGAGTCAGTAGTCAAGTTTTGTTGGGTTATACATCGAACAAACTGTCTGCACCGGACAACCAGCAACGTAGAGGAAGTGACGAAGCTCCAGGATCAATCATACTGCATATTAAGACTGTACCATCTAAGCAATAATGTGAACCTTTTCTAAAGAAACATTTGGACAAAATAGCAAATTTTACAGAAGAAAAACTGAAAATAACAGCAGCTATCCAGAATAAAAATATCTAAAAGGGACTTTTGTCTTCCCCAAATTCCGGACTGAATATGATAAATCGTCAGGTGCGTATAAAATGTATTCCATGTTACAGCTAGCTTTACAAGGAGTAGGTTTTTTGACTCCCTGCTTCTAATTTAGCGTGCGCCATCCGACTAACAAGATGTCTTGCACAACCACCAGTTGACGGATGATTTTTGCGACTTGTGTCGAGAAGTACAATCATGTACCCTCGAGACTGTGCATCCACCTATGTTTGGATTCTGGCTTCGACCCTGTTTTGATCCCAGTAACTTCCGCTTGAAGTTGTAAATTTACTGGCGAAGACGATCGTGCTTGCATTGTGGAGCATCTCATGGAGATACGGTAGTACGCATTATTATTGTTAATATTGGGATCTATGGCTTCTATGAAGTGAAAAATAAACTTTTGTTGCTTATCTACTTCTGGTATTTTTTCTGGAAATAACATTACGATCCAACCGATGGTCTGCCTGAATCTTGAAATATTCCTCGGGCGGGATTGGGACCTGGTGCCGCAGTCCCACTTACAGGACACGTCCTGGTGGAGATTTGTAATATCCCACAGGGGTGCCCAGATTTCCGACGATACGCCGAACGTACTAAGATGAACCCGGTGAGACGAGTTGGACATCCTAGTTGCTCAAGTCTCATACTGGGGGCTTCCCTCTTGGGCATTGTATTCGTCGTGGCAGTTGGCCACGACTCGTGGGAAATTGTGTTTGGACTTGCCCCGGCACATTGGTATCTATTTCGAATTCGGTAGCAACCCACAAAGTTGGTAGCTGAGCTGGCAAGGCGGTCCCACTCAGGCTTAATTGAGAAGACATTCCTGAGAAGCATTGTACTCCGGCGTATACGAATGCCAGCCTTAAGTTTGTTTAATAGTTGTTTAGTCCCCTATTTTAAGTTACGGACAACCACAGTGATGGTTCAAGAGTGCAAACGGAAGGAGATGAGAAGCCGAAAAAGTAGGTGCTCACTTTGAGGCGAATTAAATCCCTCTGGAATGACACTAAGTGACTTTCGCCGTGACTTCTCATGCAGAAAGATTTGGAAAGATAGATAGCAAAGGTATTCAATCTCATTTAATGTTCAAATCTCAGAGAGTTTACAAATTGTGGTTTTATACCTTGTCACGTTTGATTAATTGTTGTTTAGTCCCTTATTTTAAATTATGGACAACTCCAGTGAAAACTGCCAAAAACTTTTACATAATTTTATTCACTTGTGTATTATTCTTACGACGCTTCGGAGACAAACTGGCGACTATTCTAACTCTTCATTAAGTACAATTGAAAATTTAATTCTAAAAATTTTAAAAACTTGTCAAGTTTGTGTTTCAACAATTGATAAGTTATGCGTGCGAATCTGTCAGCACAGATTCCAACGTAGCATTTTTCAAGATGATGATTGCAATCAATCTGTGCAATCTTGCTCTAGGCACTGACTTCATCTTTTTGTCTGAAGTCTACACTTGCTGTCCACAGTAAACATATCTACTTTGGCTTCAATGGCGTTAGTCCTTGATGACTGTTCTTGGGCTGTTACATCTATTTTTCTTCCGGAGAACATTCGACTGACTGGCCGAATAATGAGTACTACCCACCGCCTTTTTGATCACAGAAAGTTGATCGGAGAACGCACTGTTTGGAATTCTTTAAAGTCACGAAAAACGGGATACAGTTTCCGTTCTGCTTCTCCTTCATATATTGCAATCGAAATGTTAAGGATTAATGAAATGAAGTAATCAACGTAATAACATACAATTTATTGTATTTAATAAAATTAAAAAATATTGAAGCAAAAACTAGTCGGTTTATATAAAGCACTTACTGTCTCGTGTAATTGGTAAGAGCTATTTAATATTTTAATACTCTTATCTTTTATCTTACATCGTAACACAGCCATCACATAACAATCTTGCACGAGAACACAAAATTTAAAAAAGTTACTGAACTTCTGAAAAATGTGTATGTTAAATATTTTGAAGATCTAGTATTACATTAAAGAGGAAATCTCTTTCTTCAAAATTGAATATGAACTGGTTAAAAAAATAGCAGTTTATCACCATAACTGAAAATTATTTCAAATGTTAATCAGACTTTGTTTTCCCCTGATAATTCAAAAAACTTTGATGATTTTTATGAATTTCTTGTTCTGTTTTGTTGTAAACACCCACAAAACCATGCTTTCTTTAGATATCTGAATAAATAATATTTTTTTAAAATTTGATTACAAAATTAATACATTGATAATGAATAGTTTTCAGTTCTATTATATTTTATAACAAAAACTATTGAACTGAATTGTATGATTTAACATAGTTCTGTAGATGATACTTTGTTTCATGAATCCTAAAATAGCTTCAATATGATTAGTTTTTGAGTTATGAGAAAGGCTTACGAAGGATTTTTTCGCCCTTGAAAATCCACGGCCTCGATCCAAGGGGATTTGAACCCCCTTGAACAGTCCGATACGCAACCGTTACATCATCGCCGCGCTCAAATGCATGATGCAGGGGCATACCTTTTAAAACTCGAAAACTATAGCTGCTATCAAAATATTTTTTCACCAAAATATGCCTAAATAATTAATGTATTTGAAAAAAACTCTCAACGCGTTTAGAAAATCGAACATTTTGTGAGTCGAAAAGTATTGTCACTAATTCTTTTTCTCACAACGTCCATGCAGTAATGTATGGAAGCGAAGGAGCGGTTAGTTCTGGATCTCACCAAGCTACGGCCCTCTTCGTTTTTCTGACCGGCAGAAACCGCTAAGCTTGAAATTCGCATTGTGCCAAGGAACCCTGAATCTGTCCAGCAACCCCGAAAGAGAGAAGAAATTACTTTCCTCCAAAGACGTAATTTTTTCTCGAGTGAAAAGAGCTGCGCCATTTTCTCTCAGGGCGAGACGATTCTCTTTGTGAAACAAGAAGAGAGAAATAAAACGAATTTTCATCTAAAGGGGCTTATATTTTTAAAGGACATATTTCGTGACACAATTGAATAAGCTATTATGTCGAAATGCAAACACGGAAATAAGAGACTAAGGGATGACCGTCGAATGGGCTTGTTATTAGAAGATTCAATTAACAAGTTCACAAGTAGAATTATATTTATACTTCAGTAAAATACAAAGAAAGTAACGAATTTTATTTGGAGATGTTTGGCTCCATATAACATTGAGATCCTCATGTTTCCGTAACAAAGTATTTTACAAATAGTATATTATCATCTAGATCAAACATCAAAGGTATTTCCCAAAGAAGACAAACATGAATGACTAGTGTGCGAATACAGTCAGTTTTAACAAATTAATCCCAGGTAAAGTTAAGAATTGATGGAATGTATGCAGCTATACTTTTGAGGTGTTTGTTGCGGTATATATATATATATATTGTGACATACCTGGTGGTGGCGGGTATTTTCACTGCAATACAACACTAAGAGAGGGTATCTTTTACGTGAATGGGTCCCTGGATAAGTTGGTGCAACGTTGGGGTGGTTAATCATAAATTGAAATACAATTATAAACAAGATTTATTTTAAATCACATTTGTTATTTACATAATCAGACAACGTTTTTACACTCTGCCTTGGTACCAAGATTAAGAGTGAAATGCATTTCTCATACCTGCGGGGCCCCGAACGAGTATCTAGGATGTTCGTAGAACCGCTCGTGCCGACAGGATTGTCGACCTCTGCTACTGCTGCGGGCCGTCAGCGTCGGATGGCGTGGTAATCGCCCACGGCTGATGCTCCAACAATTCTTCCCCGATCAGGATCTTGACACCTCGGCTTCGCACCTTCCTCGAATCACTGTCCGTCAGTGGGTTTAATTACTTAACCCACGCCTACTCTGTATACTGGTCACCGTTCTGTACTGCACGATTTCAAGAAAGTTCCCTCCGCACCAACTAATAAGAGCGACATCACTTATTTTACCAACACTAATCTTTCACCATACTGATACTTCTAATGTTCTATTTACACGTTTGTGATATCCTACAGTTTCAGATATTTCCACGGCTATATTGCCTGTCTACTGTGTCCATGTATTACTCGCGAGCTCTCGCGGCACGTCCGCACTCGCCGCCGCTCCGCGGGCGTCTCTGTGGTCACCGTTCTGCCAACGGCTCTCGTCCGCGATTCTCGTAACGAACTTTTTTGCACGTGCGCGGTGCCCAGTTCCAACCGAAATTCACACGCTAGCCTCCCGGCGGCGGGGGCACCGTCGGCGGTGGCAGCGGTTGTTCGCCGGCCCCGGCGCGCCGCGCTCGGCGCGCGCACCGCGCAGTCCAACATAGCAATTGGTTTCTTACACTAATGATCTAATTAGTGTAATGAAACACATATTCTGGGTTTCATCACCCCCCCCCCTTTCTTTTTTTGAATTTTTTCCACTTCTGGAAAAATTCACACTAGTAACATCGTCACTGCCGATGGTTGCACTCGTTTGCATATTGCTCGACGCCCTATATACACTTATAACCTAAAATCGAATTAACATGTGATTACTTAAATTAACACTAATCTTGCACTTATTTACACTTCACTATTTTCCATCCCTGTAGAACCAGGTTTCCGATTTGAAGCTTGTAATGTCCTACTATGTCTTGTCTCTTGTGCGACAGTTCCTCCCCATTTTGCTGACAATGATTTCCTAACTCACAGTTGTAGGACATAGCTTCCAGCGTGTTGAACACATCTTGATAGGTATCATCCCATTTCCAGCTACGACCTCTTCTACGTTTGTACCAATGGTTGACCATACCATCACTCTTCCCTCGCCCCTGACTTCGCTCCATTCTTGACCTGCCTACGTCTCCTTCACTCCCATTCGTTGGGGCATCTGCAGACATAAAGTTGTACCCCTCCAATATCTTCAAACCCTTTCCTAAATCGGTATGATCTGCTCTGCTCAGTAGGCTTTGCACGGTGACAGGATACTGTCGCGTTGACATGCAAATAATTCCTTGATATTTTATAGGAGCAAATAATGTTTTTGGCTCCATAACGCTCTTCGTTCTGTATTCACTACGACTTCCCGTGATGTAGTTGTGATGGCTATTCCTCTGGTCGCTCTTGATGTTTATTTGGGTTTCTTCATTCCGCTTTCGTACAGAAATCTTGTTTTCAAATTCCTTCAAAAATTTCGGAAATATACCAAAATTCTCTGCCCATGTCCTGGCGTTCTCTTCTAACATTGGGTGTAATAACTGGATCTTGTATCCTTCCAATATGTTGTTTGATGCTAGGTGCCATTCTTCTGCTCGCAGAACTACCTTAGGGTTTTCCGTCCCATCTCCCAGAGATTTCATCGACTTTGGAGGCATAATTGGTGTCACCCCATACTTGACACTCGGCGACATTTTCCCGTCTTCTTCCTGTTTAAACTCTTCTTGTACTCTTTTCTCTTCGCACCCTTGTATATTTTCCACGATTTCTTCTTCTATTATACGCTCCATTTCTTCTATTTTCATTTCCATTTCTTCTTCCATTATTAACTTCAATTCTTCCGTTTTCACTTTCACTTTATAAACATCCTCCTCGGTCTCGATTTGGATCTCCACCGTTTTGCCCTCCGCTGTCTTGACTTCTTCATGGATTTGGTTTGTCATCCCCTCGTTTCTATCTGATACCGCTACCCTAGCATCTACTTGATGGCATGATTGAAATTTTAGCACCTCATCTTTCCTATCCAGTTCCTCCGCTTTCCCATACGGTTTTTCGCATATTTCGATGAGCTTCCTATTCCGTTCTTCTGTGATTCTTCCCATTTCTTCTGCCGGCTTCTTAATCTGTTCTTCAACCACCTTCCCGTTCTGTTCTTTTATTAGTTTTCTATTCCGTTCCTCCGCCTTCCTCTTCTGTTCCTCCTCGGATCTTTTCTGTTTACCTAATTCTTTGCTCTGTTCTTCCGCAAACTTCTCAATCTGCTTCTCCGTTTGCTGCCTCAGCTGTTCTTCTAATGAATCTTTTGCCATTACGCCCGTACACGCTTCGTACTCTTCGTCCATCCCCAAGTCAAATCCTACCGCCTGGCTCCCCAGTTCTACCACTTGCCGTTCTAGATCTATATTTACTCTGTGATCGACCAGAAAATCCATCCCTATGATTACCGAATACAATAATTTTTTGACTACCAGGGCCACCATCTCGTATACTTGGTTGCCAATCCTGGCTTGAAACATGATTTGTTTTGTGATGGGGCTTAACTTCTTCTGAGTTGCCCCAATCACATACGCCCTATTCATAGGCAAACACATTACTTCTTTTCCTGTTGCTTTTAACTCCTCATACATTTCTTCTGATACTACTGTAGTCGTGCACCCTGTATCCACTAAAGCTTCTTTAATTATACCTTCACATTCTATCGATATCGTGGGACATTTCCTGATTCTGACCGCTGAGTTCTTACATCTCCGCCACGGTTGGGTATCGTAGGTTACCGGCTGCATAGCGTTTATGGAGACCGCGTTTACGTCATCGATTTCCGCGTCCGCAATGGGGCCACCTATCACCGCGGACTCTATTAGTTTAAATAGTGTCCTTGATCACTACTTGTGCTAGGCTGTGCTAATCGGTCGGGTGCATTCCCGCCCCCGCCTCGCGTCTCCGTACGGTTTGAATTAGATCTGTTCCAGTCCGGTCTCTGGTTCCCCGGCTCTGGTCTCCATCCGTCTCCCCCTCTTCCGCGTTGGTTTCTCTGGTAATCGTTGCTCCTATCATTCCCTTGCCCCTGGTTACGTTCCGATCTAACCATATTACCATTCCCTTCATTTCTGTTCTTTGGTACGCCTGCAAATGTCAAGTCGTACCCTCCTAACACATTCTGGAATCTTTCCAGGTCGGTGTGCTGCACACTACGTAAAAGATTCTGCACCGTAACTGGGAACTGTCTCGTCAGTACACATATTATTTCCTGATCGCTCATCGGTGGGGATAGCGTTTTATATTCCATAATACGCCTTGTTGCGTATTCCCGCAAGCTTCCCATCGACTGGTTGTAATGATTATTCATTAAGCTGATTTTAAAATTAATTTGAATTTCCTCATTCCAATACCGCTCAAGGAATCGATCTTTAAATGCCTTTACTGATTCGGGAAACTTATCAAATGTATCGGCCCATATCCTTGCGTTGCCTTCTAACATTAAATATAATAATTGTATTTTACACCTTTCCGAAGTATTGATAACATCTAGATGTCGTTCTGCTGCCTTCATAAATGTACATGGATTTTCTTTCCCGTCTCCTGAAAATTTTAGTGATCTTGGAGGGGTAAATGGTACCGTCCCGCTTGCTGCAATTGGGGATGCCTTGCATTCTTTTATTTGTTCAATCTCTGTTCGTAGTAACACAACCTTCTCTTCGCATTCCCGCTTATTCTCCTGCATTTCTTCCTTGACTACTAACTGCATCCTTTCAATTTTCTCGTCCTGCTTAGCGGTTTTAGCATCTAATTGCTGGCATAACTTATTCTCTAATTCTCCCCCCAGACTAATTACTTGGGATTCTAACTCCTTTTTCTGTTTCCCTAATTCTTCGGCAGTCCATTGCTCATGACTTTCTACCCGCTCCGCAATTTTAGTCATCTCATTCTTCGTTAACTCAATTTGTTCTTCGGCGCGTCCTATTCTCCCACTTAATTCCTCTTGTAATTTGCTGATCCGTTCCTCGAATTTCCTATCCTGTTCATCTAATCTCCCATTCAATTCTTCAGCCAACTTCTTATTCTGTTCCTCTACTTTCCTATTCAGTTCTTCAGCTAACTTCCTGTTCTGCTCCACTGTGAATATTTTCTGTTCGTCCAGTTTCCCATTCAGTTGTTCGAACATCTTCCTATTCCGTTCATCTGCCTTCCTATCCCGTTCTTCTGCTTTCCTACTCTGTTCATCTAATAACTTCCTATTCTGTTCTTCTAACATCTTCATCAACATCTGCATTCCATTTGGATGGATCTCTTCTCCACCCCCCCGATTTGAATTTCCTGCTACCTGAATCATCGGTGTTGACGTAACTTGTACATCTTTATTAAAGCTGTCCCCTGACGTATCATCCAACCGACTTCCAATACCACTATCCCTGCTTTCCGATGACATGCTATTATCGATTCCTACATCTATCTCCCCTACTTCATCCGTCTTCTCTTCCCGGTCCAGCACTACATTTTGCGCCTCCATTCTGTTGCTTTGAGCTGTCCGATCGATTCTCACTTCACTAAAATACCGCACAAATTTTCCACTTGCCTCACCTACCAACGATATCACAGTTATCCTATGAATTAACTATATCCGCCACAACACTGTATCCTTCGTGAATGGATTAATGCACACCTATTTCAATTGCTAACTAATGACGGACAACCCTCACTCACCACCAAAACACAATAACACTAATTTAATAACCATATACATTTCCACTCACCTACCAATGCATAAACATAATCCTCACAATACATAATATTATTACCATTGAAACACATATACACTGCTAATAGACTCATTAATACTATTACACAACAATGCTTTCAAATTATAATAAATCCCTTATTAATTGACATTACTTTTCAACACACTTATTGCTATATTATATACATAATCATCATTCACATTTGCATGTCATATCTCCTCCCTAAATTTTCCTCAATAATATCATATAGATATTCACAACAAACATTCACACTGCTGGTATATATTTCCCAACCTGGTATCTTTTCTAATAAATTCCCCACACTTTACCATCACCAATAGACAGTGCACTACTGAGTGAATGTTCCCAGCAAAAAAAACAATTTTGTGCATAATTTGTACAACACTATTAACCACCTTTATATTCTCATAAAAATTATTACTACTTCCCCATTTCTTTGATTTCCATGTTATAAAAAATTGCCAAGCAGTTCAAATATTATTAATATGTCTTACAAAATTTGGAATTCTATTACATTATATTATTTGTAACATGTACATGTATAGCCTTCATAACCTCAGTAACTACAATATTAACTATATATTGGATGCTCACAAATAATTGCCTATGTCAGCCCGCAATTAATTACGCAACAACATTTTTGTAATTATTAACATTTCATTATGCTTACTTGACTTGTGCATGTGTTTGCTAACACATGTATTGTTATTTTTTTTTTGTACTCTATAATAATACACTTTGCACTGCCTGCTTCTCATCTATACCCTGCATTACTATACATCAGTTACATGCACATTATTTTCCAACATTTCACCAACTTTCCTAAGGCCACATTTCTTAACTATACGTTTTCCACTTGTTCGGGCGCCAGCTGTGACATACCTGGTGGTGGCGGGTATTTTCACTGCAATACAACACTAAGAGAGGGTATCTTTTACGTGAATGGGTCCCTGGATAAGTTGGTGCAACGTTGGGGTGGTTAATCATAAATTGAAATACAATTATAAACAAGATTTATTTTAAATCACATTTGTTATTTACATAATCAGACAACGTTTTTACACTCTGCCTTGGTACCAAGATTAAGAGTGAAATGCATTTCTCATACCTGCGGGGCCCCGAACGAGTATCTAGGATGTTCGTAGAACCGCTCGTGCCGACAGGATTGTCGACCTCTGCTACTGCTGCGGGCCGTCAGCGTCGGATGGCGTGGTAATCGCCCACGGCTGATGCTCCAACAATTCTTCCCCGATCAGGATCTTGACACCTCGGCTTCGCACCTTCCTCGAATCACTGTCCGTCAGTGGGTTTAATTACTTAACCCACGCCTACTCTGTATACTGGTCACCGTTCTGTACTGCACGATTTCAAGAAAGTTCCCTCCGCACCAACTAATAAGAGCGACATCACTTATTTTACCAACACTAATCTTTCACCATACTGATACTTCTAATGTTCTATTTACACGTTTGTGATATCCTACAGTTTCAGATATTTCCACGGCTATATTGCCTGTCTACTGTGTCCATGTATTACTCGCGAGCTCTCGCGGCACGTCCGCACTCGCCGCCGCTCCGCGGGCGTCTCTGTGGTCACCGTTCTGCCAACGGCTCTCGTCCGCGATTCTCGTAACGAACTTTTTTGCACGTGCGCGGTGCCCAGTTCCAACCGAAATTCACACGCTAGCCTCCCGGCGGCGGGGGCACCGTCGGCGGTGGCAGCGGTTGTTCGCCGGCCCCGGCGCGCCGCGCTCGGCGCGCGCACCGCGCAGTCCAACATAGCAATTGGTTTCTTACACTAATGATCTAATTAGTGTAATGAAACACATATTCTGGGTTTCAATATATATATATATATATATTTATATATATATATATATATATTGTGACGTACCTGGTGATGCCGGGTATTTCACTGCAATATAACACTAAAGGAGGGTATCTTTTCCGTGAATGGGTCCCTGGATAAGTTGGTATAATATTGGGAAAGTTAATCAGAAATAGAAATACAATCATGAACAAGATTTATTTGCAAATCAAATTTGTTAATTACATGATCTGACAACGTTTATACACTCTGCCTTGGTACCAAGATTAGGTGTAATGTGCATTTATCATACCTTCGGGGCCCCGACCAAATACCTTCGATGCTCGTAGAACAGCTCGTATCGACAGGGTTGCCGACCTCTGCAGCAGCTGTGGGCCGTCGGCGGCTGATGGCGTGGCGGTCGTCCTGGGCTGGTGACCTTGCGACTCCTCCCCGACTCGGATCTTGATACCACGGCGTTGCACCTCTCTCGAATCACCCTCCGTCGATGGATTTAATTACTCAACCCGCGCCTATCACGCATACTGGTTTCAGTTCCGTACCACACAGTTTCGATAAGGTTTCCACTACACTAATTAATACCAGCGCGATCGATTGTTCTATCAACACGAATCTTTTATTCTAATGATACTCTCAATATCTAATTCACGTGTCAACTGCATTTCAGTTGCTAATAATTCACAAACTATACCGCATGTTCTCTTTGTCCATGCACTACCGGCGAGCTTTTCGCCACACGTCCGAACTCTTCGCCGCTCCGCTAACGTCTGTCCTCTTCGCAATTCTCCTAACGACTGCCCGCACGTGCTCGCCGCCCGGTTTGTAACAGACATTCTCACGCTGGCCTCCCGGCGGTGGCACCGGTGGCGGTAGCGACCGTTGCTAGCTCCCGTCGTTGTTCGCAGCGCTTGGCGTGCGTACCGCGCAGTCCAAAATATATATTGATTACTTACACTAATGTTTTAATTAGTGTAAGGGAACACATTCTGTGTTTCAATATAAACCGCAGAATTAATTTCTTTGCTCTACTATTTTGACGTAAAATTGAATAGTTCAAGCATTATGACAAATTGAGTATAGCGATCTAAGAAAATTACAGTGCATCTTTCTTTACAACTCCTTTTCAAATAACAACTACTTTTCAAGTTTAATCTGCAAATTTTATTCAATAAAATTGAGACTAGAAGATAAGCCCACCAGGGTTGGTTGTAAAGAGTACAAGAAACGGTAAATAATGTTGCAAAAGCGCGTGGCGAGGGAGAACAATATACAAAGGATGATTTTTCTTTTTCAATGGGGAACATCATTTATTTTGTAGGTACTTTACATATTCACAAGATTCTACGTTTTATGGATCTTCGACCTAATTACGAACTACGGTAATTACGAATAAGACATTGGATCGACGATGGTTCTCTGGAGGATGCAAAGAGAGATACCTATTGCCTGAAGAACGTCTTCAGTTGGTCGAGAGCAAATTCCGCGGAGTTGTTACTTCGTCGTAAGGATAAAACAGAAGTCACATGGACTGACATCCCCCTCCCTATCTGTGGATTTACGTCTCTGTCACACGCGTAACAGTAACTTTTTTTGTTGGAAAAAAATTTCAACAAGCTGATTTCACCATACCGATTTTTTTCGTGAATCCAACTAAAGCTACGTACAGTTGTTTCCACACCCGTACATGAATAATTTTACATTGGGCCTGATGGCCGCGAACAAGACTCAATGTAAGATTTGAGAATGAAGGTTTTGTAGAGTGTGAATGAAGTATTCTCATTTTAACATGTAATAGAAATCCGCCGCTCACCAAGTAGAAGTTAAGATTTGATGGAATGTGCGCTGAATAAAGATACGTCGATTTTATTCACTTGCTCTACGTTTACATCGTAGAATTGAATTGTTCCACCTGCACTAAACAAACATTTCGTCAGAGAATACCTGCATCGTGACAAAATGCGAATTGCAATCAAAGAGAACTGCTGTGCGCCTTTCTTTTAAGAGTAATAGACAAAGTAGTACTTTCGAAATTTAATTCGAAAATTCGAATTTATTAGAGAATGAGCACATTAGGATACATTGTTCAGAAACAGAACAATAAACTGTCAATGTGAAGAACGAGTTGTCGCAGGATCGATGTGTACGCCGTCTGGCCCTTCCACACCTGCAGCTTGTAGCCATCGCGTGGTCGCTCCTTTACGTCGCCTGAACTCCCCGAGTAACCGCTCTCGCTCCGTAAGTGCCTCATCGTTCCTGTGGTATCCGCTCTCGAGCCTCACAGCGGCTCGACGACGCGCCGATTCTTCTTACGAACTCCGCTCAGGCTTCTGGGCTCCTTTCGAACTGTAACTGAGATTCTGGAAGTGCTGGATTAACTTTCCCTTACCGCAGATACGGACGAAGAGGATAATTTCAGGTAGTAAAAAAAATAAAAAAAATACACCACCGTATTTTCTTTATTGGACGAACAAATATTTCCAGTGGTATTTTGTTGAGAAACCTTCGTCCTTGAACAATATTTTTCTTCTGATATGATGTCCAGAAGGTTGGGCTTTTGTGTGAATGTCGTGTGTCGAAACGCGGGGTATATTTCGAAGTAAAGCCTACAAAAATATCTCCTTTCTTCGGATACAAAGAAAAATGCAAATTTTCTGATATAGCGGAATTGTGATGCAAATTACTACAGCTCTAAATCATGCGCAGCACTGCGATCACACTCGATTTTGGTCCGCCAAAATCTCTAACCGGAAGCCAGCCGTCAGAATTGTAGTACACTCGCAGTTTAGAAATGACGCTAATAACCTCACGAGTCTAGAGCATTGCTTCGAGTTTTGGAAATTCGCACGACCCTTTACGGGCAATCAAAAAAATATAATGTATGCAAAAATTGTAAAGGTCACAAGTTATTAAGTTAAAAATCAGTTTCAAAGCAGTTAAAAGAACTACAATTAATTTATACAAAAATAAAAACAAACAATTAGATTCTGAGACGAATATAAATTACCTAAGTCTGACTTAACTACTCAATAATGAAAAAAACAAGTATGATATTTAAAATCCGTTTAACTACAGATTAATTAAAAACACTATAATAAACCCAATATACTTGACACATACGGAGATTTATCGTTAAGTAACTTGGTTCGCATACTAGGAGATAACAGTCACAATTGTGTATATGAATTCTCAATTTTGTGGATGACATTTCATTATTCCATTACGCCACTGACGTCATGGCGTCAGTCTTATTAGATGCTGAAGATATTCTTCTGATAAGACTACCTCGAAAAAGGAAGAAACATCACTGGTCATAGATGGAATACATTGCATCCCTTCTGCACCAACTGAAATTAGCTATCGCAAATTCACTTTCCGGAATGGCAAAATGACTTGTACCATCAGGTTAACACATCAGCCCCAGTTTTGTTCATAATAAATCGACTGAACTTCCTTTTCAACTGCTTCCGTTTCCGGCCTGTCCACGTGGTTTTGGTCCTTCAAACTTTCATCTGTTCCCCAAATTAAAAACTCTCCCGACCGTGAAAAAATTGTGCAACAATTTTGACCGCAACCACGCGGTCAATAACTATTTCGAGGGCCTGGAAGAAAATCATTGTAGAGGAGGAATCTTGAACCTGGACGTTGGACCAATGTGTAGAACTTCGAATGGAGTTTATTTCGATACATAAGAAAAAATGCAAAACGCAAGATTGTGGTCTTTGGTAAAGAAACAAGCTATTTAATGAACGATCCTCGTATGAGTGTGTGCGTGAATGGTGGCGGGGGGGGGGGGGGGGGGGGGGGGGGGGGCACGATGCCACGCGCTGTGCCTGTGAAAGTGAAAGGTGGTAGTGGTTAGGGGCGGTGCAGTTCCTTCCTGATATTGAATTGGAGAGTTCCGCAACCTGACAGATGAAGTTAATGCAAAAATCATTGGAAACGTATTGCCCCGGCTGCGGGGGCGGCGGCGGCGGCGGCGGCGGCGGCGGCGCGACTCGTCCCTCGCGCATCACTCTCATTTATTCAGGAGCTCATTTCGGCGAGAGTGTTATCCGGAGATGGACCAAATCCTGGACCTCGCTCACGCGCTTCCACCTCCTACGCCCACCCCCTTCCCCGATGTCTGCCTGCGGCCAACTGCGCGGCTCGAGGGTACACCACCCAATACAGTAACAATCGAACATGGCGCTACGGTCCGGGGGTCAAATCAACAAGGCAGACACATTTTCACAATAAAATCAAAAGCTATTCTTGAAACAGTTTGCTTTACATATGCACAAACTAAAAATTGTTTACAGAAACTGAAGGATTGTTCATTTAATCCTGACAATTTGTACACTACAGAGAAAATAAATAAAAATAAACCCCATGGTAATAAAATATGAACACAAAATGTAATACGTTCCTGAGAAACAATGAGTTACTCCTATATTTCATAAACACACTTCACCAATCGATGGAAACTTAAAATATGCTATAGAATAGTTCTAACATCAGCAAGAGGAATTTGACTCAACTAAGAGAAAACAATCTCTATTAATACTGTCTATTCACTACCGTAGAATATGGTGTGTCTGTACGGATTCCCCTAGACTCATCTAACACATGGACATCTTGAGAATGACAGCTGGCGCCTTGACATTCACACTTACGTAACAGATTAGCTTCTTGACCATCCTAATCCCTTTATGACGAATAATAGGAGCATGTATTAACGAGAAAAAGTAACTACAATTTCAACGAAATTGTTGTACGTAAAAGATACTAACTACCACCAATTAAATTGTAGTTAAGTAGATGGTATTGCTTTCTACAACAAACATGAAACTTTCAACTTCTAAAACTAATGGAACGTAGATGGACGTCTATTGTTATCCCTGGGCGCGGCAAATATTCATCTGTTGACTATTGGAATTGCAATGCTAGGGAAAATTCTGTATCATCTACATATCACAAAATATTACAAAATGCAAAAGAAACCTTTATAAGCAGGGAATGTTGATACAGATGGTATTGTGTGTAACGAAAACAGTTTTACAATTATCACTTGCATGCATCGGCAAGCAAGTATGACAATTCCACAAATTCATAGTTTAACCAGAAAATTTGAGGTAATTCATAATGAAGATGAACAAATTGATTTAAACCATTAAATCAATTAAAATAATATCAACAATATCTTATTTAATTGAAATGTACAAAACGTATTTTATTATCCCTGGGCGCGGCAACTATACATCTGTTGACAATAGGACTTGCAATGCTAAGGAAAATTCTGGTTCATCTAAATATCACAAAAAATAACAAAATACAAAAGAAACCTTTAAAAGCAGGGAATGTTGATAAAGATGGTATTGTGTGTAACGAAAACCGTTTTACAATTCTCACTTGCATGCATCGGCAAGCAAGTATGACAATTCCACAAATTCATAGTTTAACCAGAAATTTTGAGGTCATTCATAATGAAGATGAACAAATCGATTTAAACCATTCTTTGAAACCAAAGATTCTTTGAACCGTACAACAATTAGGAAATTTAAGTTGGGAATTGATATTTGATTTCTTGAACTATACTGTTGAATAGAGTTTAAATATAATATTAATTGATTGATCCATGATTCATGATATGAAAAATAAAGTTGTGTTGTAAGGGAGGTAATTGAAGTGATCGAATGATTTGGAATTACGATAATATGAATATATGAATGTTGAATATGTGTAATATGTATAATATGAATAATATGAATGTTGAATTACAATAATATCAACAATATAATATTTAATTGAAATGTACAAAACGTATTTTATTATCCCTGGGCGCGGCAACTATACATCTGTTGACAATTGGAATTGCAATGCTAAGGAAAATTCTGGTTCATCTAAATATCACAAAAATAACAAAATGCAAAAGAAACCTTTAAAAGCAGGGGTGTTGATACAGATGGTATTGTGTGTAATGAAAACCGTTTTACAATTTATGCATCGGCAAGCGAGTATGACAATTCAACAAATTCGTAGTTTAACCAGAAATGTTGAGGTAATTCACAATGAAGATTAATAAATTGATTTAAACCATTAAATCAATTACAATAATATCAACAATATCTTATTTAATTGAAATGTACAAAACTGTTATAAATATCCAAATTAGTGCCGGAGAATTTCTCCCATCTTTTATACTCGTAGCACCGCAACGGTGTCTTACAAACCGTACCCAATTTAATCAGTAGTATATGAGAAAGTAAAAATCAATCTATAAATAAGATTGGTATGTATGTGTACGATTTTAAAACACATTCCCTTTTTGAATATCATACCTTTATTTACAAGACATAAAAAACAATTTTACAAACCTCCACAATAATACGAGGTACAAAGCAATATATTAGAAGGTTTATTAAAAATATGAATGTCAATAATTTGATTCCGACACTGAAATTAAATTTTTATTTTATCGTTTTAAAAAATGGTAGACTACAGAAGTTATATGGACCAAGCGCATCAGTAAATGTAAATTGATAGTCAATAATATTTTCGTTTAGAGAATTTGTGATAATAAATATTTGTAAAGCAAATGTTACTACTTCCTTACGTGAACCAAGCAAAATATACACGTTATATTGTAAATCAAGCAGAAAAAAAGAAATTTAATTAATTAAGAGAATGACATAAAATAAAAAGGTAATTTCTGAATAGTTTTCGTAATAAAAAATTAGCAATAAGATAAACTTGTGAAAAATAATATGAAGGGCGTAACGTGTAAATGTTACATAGCAGGTAAAAAAAAAGAAAAAGGACGGCAATAAGATCTTAAAATGGTAACAAGGGTGAAATAACTTAGACAAATACTCTAAGCAAAGCAATGAGCTACTATCAATGTTGTACGAATTCGAAATGTATACTCGTATACGAAATGAAATGATTTTCAGGTTGATCGCATAAATTGTTGTTATTGGCCCGACTATAAAAAGAGAAACCGAATGCCGGGAGGCATCCTTTTCTACTCCAACGCCCATCCTCATTCAGAGGCACCATTTTCTACGCCGAACCGCATTCCTTGCTAATCCCCGGACTGATGCAAAGTTAACCGTTTTCCTCACCCTCGGTCAGCTGAAAAGTTAGACGATTTTTCCTTCCACCAACCCAAAAGACACGGCTGTCTATTTAGAAAAGTTAAAAACCATCTTTTCGTTTGCATTCAGTCTCGTAACACCAGCAACTGTCGAAAAGTTATCTTTTTGTTGTCTCAGGCTGAATATGTGTACGAAAGTGGGTTAGCGAGTTTTAATACCCTGTAAAGACGTCATTGAACGGCAGCTGTATTTTCTGTAAACAAAGGGAGATCTGTCTCAAACGACTGTAAACGAAGTTTGTAAATAAATAAGACTTTTTTATTGCATATATTGATTTGATGACGAAGATTCTTTCCGACGCAAGAACCAAGAAAATCTGCCAGAACATTTTTGTGCATAGCTTAATTTTACGAATATTTCACAAGAAAATAATTTTTTTGTATACCAACATTATACACAATCTCTTATTGCATAGAAAATCGTACAGAAAATGTAGGATTTTGAAAATAGTTCAATAAAATAACATACATCATCAAACAATTGCCGGGAGTACGGTGTTTTTATTTACACGTTACACAGAAAACAATATTTAGAAACGACAAAAAAACTCTACAAAATATAAATTTAACAAATCATTAGTCAAAAAACGGATATTAATACTGAAAATGAAATATGCAGTTCGAAGCATTCTTTAAAAAAATCCAGAACTACCAGGAATTGTTGATTTATTCGAAGTGTGAGCTTTTGAAGGTTCGCCTGAGTTCGGCGTCTCTCCCTCAGATACAAATGTCTTGGCGGTTCTATCTTTATTTGCTACTGACTCGCTGTGACGCTACAAGCTCTTAGAGACCAATTAGAGAGGGGAAACGCCTTAATACAAACCCACAATTTTATTCCGATTTTAATGATATATGGACAAGCTGTAAGGTTCCGTATGCTGATCTCCCAAAATCTATGATTGTAGTGTGTGTGTGTGTGTGTGTGTGTGTGTGTGTGTGTGTGTGTGTGCGCGCGCGTGCGCGTGTGCGCGTGTGCGCGTGTGTGTATTAGGTGCGAATATAACAAGGAAAAATCGCGGCGGTCCGTGTGCTCCAATACAGCTTCGATATTCGGCCGGTGATGATCGGAGAATCCATGGAAAACTACTGATCAGAAGAGCCGGCCCCTAGAATTCTCTGAGACAGCAAAACCCAATCTTGATATCTAGGTAATATCAAAAACTCTGCTTCTGTCAGAACTCGAGCCCTAGGACATCCAGGTCAGGCTACGAGAAAGTACATTTTTAACTGAACAGGACACACATTTCACAACAGTGACATCAATTGGTTCCCTGAACCACTCAACCCTTTTTTCCCTCCTCAAAATTCATTAGGATATGATGAGAAACGCGCGATTCCTAAAATATTGGCTAAACGACTTACTATAAGTGTGGTGTAGATAAAATTAAGTTCTAAGTGTTCATTAGACAAAATACCATTGCACCTTCAGGTAGATTGCAGGTCGAGTTTAACTCAGTGCCAGCATTATCACTGACTCTGCATCAACTCTGACGTGGAACCATGGGGTTCGAGTTCCAAACGCAGGTGGTTTTGCGAATTGCAGAATTTTCAGAATACTAGCAGCCAGCTGCTCCGATCGGTAGTTTTCCGTGTTTTTTCCAATCCATATCACGCGACTGCTGGAGCAGGACACTAACAAACGGGCCACGGAACGCGTGCGATATTTCTTATCTCTTCTTGGTCCTTGCCATTTCCTCACCCTTTACTTACACACACACGAACACTTTCATGCACTACGGACCACGCTTAGTCGCTTATATATATATATTATTCGGAAACTGACTGGATTTGGCGAAAGAAAACAAAGGAAACGACCGAAACAACATTTCGATTAGCAAATTAAATTGTTCCTTGCTTTCTTTTGTTATGGAATTGGATTGACTTTGGGGTTGTTAATAAATGTCATTAAAACATATCGTAGTAAAGGATATTTGATTCAGTGTTTAAAAAGCATAATACATTTATATGATTATTAGAACGATAGTTGAATGGAAATAGAAGAAGCAATAGGCGGTTTTATTATATTGTTTACTACCTGAACCTGGACATATCATGTAATACTCTTTCACTGGTTCACCAACCTAGAATTGCTTACGTATCGGTTCTAATGGCTAATCAATATTCGACAATCCGTTACCGTTGGGTGGCGAATGATATTGAGGACCCGCCGATCGAGGAAGCTTCGATAGCACCTACACAATGTGATCAAAACTATCCGCACACGTCCAAAATAGTGTTATGGTGTGGTCGTGTTTTTCATGGAGGCTTGCGCCCCTTGTAGTTTTGTGTGGCACTATCACGGCACACGGCTACATTGATGTTTTAAACACATTCTTGCTTCCCACTGTTGAAGAGCAATTGCCTGCACAGAGTCCTGACTTGAATCCTATCGAACACCTTTGGGATGTTTTGGATCGCCGCCTTCGTGCCAGGCATCACCGACCTACATCGATACCTCTCCTCAGTGCAGCACTCCGCGAAGAATGGGCTGTCATTCTCCAAGAAACCTTCCAGCACCTGTTTGAAAGTATGCCTGCGAGAGTGGAAGCTGCCATCAAGGGCAAGGGTGGGCCAACACACTATTAAATTCCAGCATTACCGATGGAGTGCGCCACAAACCGTTAATAAATTTTCAGCCACGTTTCCTGATACTTTTGATCACATAGAGCATACACGCTACATCCGGACGGCCTTGGTATGGATACCTTAGCCCACAAGTAAATGGATGCCTGCAAAGTATATACATAGTGGGTTACTTCACAACCACCATACGTTACAACCACCATTTCATAAAATTAGCAATAAATAGAGTCCTGCACCATTTTGTCTTCAGGAACATGAATTCTGTTACATAAGTGCTTTTTTGTAATGACTTCGATTTCGTCGCAGCGTACTTAACACTACAACTGTACAAGCATTTCCAAGACTTATGGGCTGTCTGTCGGCCGACCAGACAGTTCGTCAGAGTCGCTCGTAGTAGACAGAAGAAGCAGTAAGCGAATATATGCAGTTTTCGTTTATACTTATGATACATTCAATTGCGACATTGTCCGTTAAGTATCGTGAGGTGAAACGTTCCGATATAAATCCCTAAAACGCGTACCAAGAAGAACCTGTCTGTGACCACGACCCTTAGTTCTACCAAAGCTAAATCACCATCCCCGTATCCTCCACTAGAAGCTTCCAGCTGATTATAATACAGGTACAAGACCTTCAAAAACAGACACCAGCGAGTCCGCCACAATCATTGCAGTCTGCCATCTCATTTTCTACATACGCTAAACATGCACACCAAAACATTCGAACTTGGCCGCGGTAAATAACGCTGCCGGTAAATAACGCTGAAACTGGGAAGAGCGATGGCGTAGAAGCTAAACTCCTGAAAATCATTCGTACACATTTATCCTACCTGGAATATGAGGAATTGTATACTGTAAAAAAATCCTTCGTCTTAGTCGAAGAAGGTTGGCACGTCTCGAAACGAAACAATAGATACGTCTAAAAGCCAAGCCGCCGCTCATGCTGTACGCGGCCACTGCGCGACCGACTCTTTTTGCGAGAGCGTACGAAGGGGGAAACCTCGTAAAGCGAAGCCAAGAATTAGTACGTATTTCACAGACGCACCAGCGCTCACTGTACTCACGCTTCGACATCGTGAGGGGTGAATTGAATTTTTGAATTGAATTGAATTTATGCCTTATTTTACGTGGCCACGAGAAATGACGAGACATGAGACTCAGGCCATGATGCTTGCTCTTCCGTCTGACCACGCAAATTTTGCTACGCTCCTTTCACCAACTAGCAGAGAAAGGTATTTCTTGGGCGAGAAACAGGCGATTTGAATTTAGCTCAGAGGCGTCATTTAGGCTTGATGATCTTTTACATGCAAGTAAATCTACTAACATGGGACAGCCGGCTTTACTTCCCCTCCGACGGAAGGCGTACGAAGGGTTTTTCGCCCTTAAAAATCCACGGCTACGATCGGGTTTGAACCCGCCAACTTGGGTACAACAGTCCACGGTGTGTCACAGGTGTGCGGGCATATGCCGCCTCCGGAGCCTTCTGGCAGCCTCTGGGATGCGCAACAGTGAGTTTGTCACACAGCTGGAGTTCGATGTAGCCGACATGGATGAAATTTTCCACACTTCTCAGCCGCCTACCCTGGCTAGCATGAACACCAAGGATCAGAGCAGCCGGCCCGTCCCCGATGACAAGCACAAAATTGCGACATGGCCATAATGGTTCGAGCCCTCGTCCTGCACTACACGACGTGCCTCTCATTCACTTAAACGCACGCCGTCCGCCTGACGCCCATCCATGGCTCTCGTGGCCAGACGTTTGGCAATCACTCCTCACATCGTGTAACAGACTGGCAGCCTCTAGAAAACGAGTGCCAGACAGGTAAAAAGCGCCTTCACCACTCTTGTTAGAGGCCCTAAATCGACAGGTTCTTGAAGATTGATATAATATATTCCCGCGAGCACAGCGTTACCACCTCCGGCGTACCTTATAATCATAAGGAGATCATTTTAGGTGGAGTTTCTATCACTTTAAGTAGACTTGTGTAATGGATTCTATAAAGTGGGGATAAAATATATTCTATTCCTTCGCTACTCAACCTATGCGTGAAACAATGAGCCTACAATTAGTCATGCGTGCCACACTTCAAGAGCTGTGTACCTCCCAGATTTCCATGTATTACGACGACATATTGTTATATATTATCACTCCTCAACAGTTGCCAGTTGACGTTTCAGCGCTTCGGCAAGCTAGACTAAACACAAGTAAGAACAAAAGTGTACTGCACCCATGTACATGCCTCAAATCCCTCGTTGACCTGGACCAAAAATGGGTATCTGCGGATAACAATTCCGTGTCCGCCGTGGCATATCTGCCCTCCACCTGGATCACGAAACAGCTTTTCTGCGTATCGCTACCGGTGGATCACCATCGCCACCACCTAGTGATTTCCGCTAACCACACTGATTCGACTGTAGCTAATTTTACGCTATATGTAGTGGAGGCTCAACCCATAACTTTCACAATTCGTTCCGGATACAGTAAAACCTAAGACCTGACGGTTCATTCAAAAAATTCCGGCTTGGCAAGTGGCCAAAAAAATCAAGATACGAAACATAAGAACAGTATTTTCGATATAATTTTGTTAATAGAACCAAGTAGTGAAAATAAAGAGAATGTATTATAAATAAGAAGAATTTTATTATTATTATTATTATTATTATTATTATTATTATTATTATTATTATTATTATTATTATTATTGGCGTATAGGCCATTACTGACCACGCTACACGATTAACGTGTGTAATTCTTCCAGGATCAGCTTTTCCTTGGATTACAACAAGGTTGTTACGCCTTGTAGTGTGAATTATGAGATGATAGGATGATGATAGGTGAAGGCGCAATCACAAATATGACCATGTCTACGCAGGACTCGAACCTGCAGCCTCCTCGGCACAGACGACGGCAGCCGCAACCGTCTGCGCTACGGGGCCGACAGAATTATATTATTATATTATAAGAATTACAAAATAATTATTAAATAATTAAATTATTAAATAATAAACGATGCTTTAAATAATTATTTTTTATTTAATACATAAATATTACAAGAAATAAAGAACCAACAGCAAACCACAGGGGGAATATAAGACAAGGATATTTATTCCGGATTTCCAAAAATAATTTAGCATGTGTACAATATGCTACTCTAGGATGACAAGGCAGAATTCACGGAATTCCATAGTCGTCTGAAGGATACATGGTGAGGCTTCTGAGAATTGAACGGGGTGCGAACGACCAACATAAGAATTCGGAGGGTCGGCGAGGAAGTCGCGAAAAACACACCAATTCTTGAGAAAGTCGCAGATTTCTCTAGAGATTTCCTGACAGCAGATTTAAGAGGGAAAACTAGTCATTCACTCTGTTGTCTCTGGAAGTGACCCTTGACATTGTGCCGCTACAAAGTAAATGCCGGAAATTTAAAAATTAATTTCCTTCTTAGAACGTATAGAGGTCATTTTTACGTATAAAACAGTCCCGATCTGATACTTTTTGTCCGAGATGGCAGGTTTCCGTCTTTCGCCTTAGATTTCATTGTTTGCGCTGACGCGATGTTAATTCCATGCCTTTACCAGCGAAGTCCACTCCGCACCTTGGCCTGCGCCAGCTGATGAATTTACTGCTCATTTATTTTGTCTTTTATGTAATTCGCACTACTTATTTAGATAATACCGCTGGCATGTGCAAGCTTCAAGGAATGCCTTATATTTTCAGAAGTATATATGCTGGCACACATTGTTTACAACCTTTACAAATTTCATATAAAGGCGGTGAATAATAAAACTAATGCCCTGTCCCACTGTGTTTCGGGCGGATAATACCAATCAGACCTATATTTGACCAATCAGGAGCTTTGCTGGCGCTCCACACTCCACGGAGGCCTCCTACATTTTGGACGGAGTCGCTTGTAGCAGAAGCATGAAGAAGATACGGAAAAAACTCGAAGATAGCTTTAATAATATGAACCCCAATTCCGTCAACCTACAAATTTTATTTTTTCTTCGTTTGTAACTCAAAATAGTGGTTTTTCCTTCGGTATTAATGAAAACTGTCGTCAGAGCTTCAACTCACTATAATTACAACCTTTTAGCAATTTAGGCGTTTAGAAAAAGAGAAACTATAAAAAAACTCCATTGCAGAATCGATGGGTTTCTTACAAAACACACATTAGAAACATTTGATCATATAATTGAGAAGTCGTCGGTCGTGATCTTTTCTCCCCATCCGGAACGATTCCCCTACAAATGGCGATGTCTGCAAGATGTCCGAAGTAGATATGTTCAAGTTAATGAAAAGGGCAAATCCAGTTTCAAAAAAATTATCTTTGAGCACATTGAGTTTTTATGTTACTTTAGGCAGGCGAAATTCAAACCGGTTTGTTCAAAATTTCAGCGTTGACTATACGGTCATGTATTGCTAAGTGTCTGTAGTAGTATTTTTCTCGTGTGAACTCTTCAAAGGTATTTTGCGGAATATCGATCAATGGTACACGTAATCTCTGTAATATTAATTTATATCACGACCGCATTAGTGTTCAAGGACAACCTATCGGAATCTATTTTTGACTGGTGAAAGTATCTAATCTTCAACACTTAACGTGATTGTTTTATTGTCAAAACTACAATACTCCCTTTTGCATGTACTATATGCCCATAAATTAAATTAACGTGTCCACGTGTCCTGTTAGTATAATACATGTACAGAATACAGAAATTCTGACAAAATTATGAAATGAGAACTGAATATTGACTAGCAAATGCGTAGCAATTTCGGCATATTTCATTAATTTTTAATTAGATATATGTAATGAAATTGAGATGTACTTAATACCGGATTTTTTACGTGGGAAAATGTCCCATCCTACACGCAATGTGAAAATAAATATTTACGAGCTAAGGATTCATTCGCTAATTGATGTTTTTCTCTTATTCAAAATCTCGCGAAAGATAAAACTAGTGACACCAACTTGTTTTCCTCTATTTCTATGTTACAAGATCAGTCATAGCATTCCACATAATGACAGTGTGTCTTGAATTCTCTATGATATGAAATATAATTCCTGGGCCCCGAGCTTCACTTGCTCTTGACATAAAAAAAATCCGCCTGTCTTCAACCGACGGAAGACATTTCTCATCTGCCAGAAGACCCGAACCATTCAGCTATAACGATCTTTCCAACAGAAGTGTTTCTTAGAATTGCGGAAAATGAGTACAATTAGTGGTTCCGAACCGCTTCGGAGAAATACCGGTTACTCGGGAGTTCAATTTCGCCGCATTATTAAAACACGAGTTTTCATCTGCTGTAAATCGGCGCTTGCGTTACGAGCGAGTTGTTAAAAAAGACGAAAACAACTACGGTGCTGCATTGAGATAAAAAAGAAACGCGTGCGGTCGGCAGCGAGTGTATATCAAGACCCTTAAACGTAGAGAAACTGACGGTTGAAAAATATGGTATTTCCGGGGTTGAAAGAGGGCGATGGTAGGGAGATATACGACCAGACGTAGGCGGGAAAGCAGGACTGCCAGACTGGGGATTTTCCACACTAGTATGGGGTATGTTGGTTGTTCCAAGGAGAAAAAGTGGATATCACGGACTTTTTATAATCTTTTTTAAGATTTAAGTCAGAAATTTGTGGCATTATTTTTTCTTTTAAATTTGAAACTGATAACTTTTTCTAATAAGAATCATCATATTTTTCCTATGTGATACTCATTGTGAAGTGCTGGTACCGAATACCTTGAATATAGAATTTGTAAGTTACTTCAATATTGGTAAGAAATATTTATGATGAGATTTTTTATCATTATGATTAAATTTTTAATTTCAACCATCTGGGATTCGAGCCCGGGACCTTCCGTTATCCAAACATACCATTCTATTTCCAGTATGGTAATGTATTGCATTAGCTCTATTTCACCGTCTTGGTGATAATAGATTCTCAAGAGAAACTCCGTCTGATACATTTCGTTTATCTTCATCTTTCAAGACAATTCTTCCGCGTGATAGATTTTTTGAAATTCAACAAACTGAACCTGTTGACCAATATACAAACACCCTAATCAAAAACGTTTTTTCCAATCTCTCTTCATCTTGCACCAATACATTTGGCACAAGTCAAACAAAACAAAATTCCGTATACGTTCAAGAAAGATATGCTCCGCCCACCATGAACATTTGACAAATTCCAAAATAAAATTAAAATATACTATTGAATTCAATACTTAACGATAAAAATTAAAATTCCATAAGTTTGTTTCATTCTTTATATTTCGTAGATAAGGGTAACTAGACTGACGATATTGTGTAATAGTCTCAAAATGTCCTATAAAAATTATGTTTGAAAATTTCTGTCGAAAATTTTATTCAAGGGTATATCTGGATTGCCTTTCGACATTTGAGGAAAAGGTTCCCCAATCCATTTGCCTAAACCCCAGGGAAGGCCGCGGGCTGAGATCAGAGACAGATCGTCGCGTGTGGTAGATGGCTAGAGTCAGTCTGTCAAGAATCGAACAATCCACTAACGAACGACCGATCGTGCCCAACGGTTTCTGTGGGGGAAAACGATTTCCAAGGAGGTTCTGGAGTAGGCACACGGCCGGAAAGCAGTAAATGAGACGACAGTATATTGTGAGAACATCCTGAAAGGTAGAAGATTTCAGTACGTTGAAGTTCCGTATTTTAAGGTTCAAAAATTTACAATTCGGTTTTGAAATTCATGTCTGAAAACTTCGTAGTCTTAAAATAGTGTAAGAAATGTTCAGAAAAATATATATTTTCAAGTTAAAAATTTAAACAGATTACTAGGTATGGTGTTGAATTTTAATTTTGTGGTAATGTTATTAATCATTTTAGCTTGGATCTAAAATCCGAAATTCTTAATATTTGGCAACACTACTCTGCGCTTTAAAATCTGTTTGAATGCGGATACAATGGTTTCCATACCACACTATGTAATGAATGCGAACTACATGTCTGATTCTCTTATGATTCTATGAATTTATTTCATAGATCTCTGGCTTCGTTGAGTCCAGAGTGTACTGCATAATATAAACTATGTTTTGCATTTAATTTACAAAGATATTCCGACAATAAAGTAACGTGTACAGAATTCACTTCTCCCCGTAGAACGACATACAGTTTTAAACTGTTGACGTAAAATAAATAATAATATTCGTTTAATATGGAGCCGAAATGAAATGATGGGTATTAATACATGATGGTGGTCCAGGTGGTATTAATTAAGCATAAGCACGTACTACTTAGTTCGACGAAATGAGAGTACCCGAGTCGTCTTAGAAAGTAATTTATTAAAAAAGTCTCGATATTTACTATTATTTCTTATCTACCTGATGTCTAATACAGTACCTGATCAGGGACTCAGAAATATGATTTTTATACACATTGTGGGAAACGATGGGAGGGCAAGTGTGGTTTACCTTCATCTCTTTAGTCATTCCTTGCCACAGTAGTATACAACACAATCCAATGAATCATGTATTAGCACAATGTCAGATAATGATTTATTACGACTCAGTGCATGGTTTGGAAGCGCCTCTGTAATTGGTCAAACATCTGTACTACAATAAAGCTGTATCATAAAGACATCATTATGCAAAAGCTGTAGCCAGCTAATAAGACAATTATGCTATTGAATAATTGTCTTATTAGCCATTTGCTATAGCTTATTTGCTATTTTTTCTATTGAAAAAGAAAAATAATATATTTAATGTCATAATTCACTTTCTCATGGTTCTAACTGCCGAATTCTTAGAACCAATGATACAATTAAATCCTATAAAACTTAAACAATACCGATTTTGTTTATGAGAAAATGCGTAGAATGGAATCAAAAGTAAAAATCGGGGCAAAGAGAAACATTTAAATTGAATTGAAGGCCTTCTGGGTGGCGAGTTCTTTGTTGACGTAAAGTGAAAGTAGAGGGCAGCAGAGAAAAACTATTATTGGCAAAATTAGTTTGGCGAATTGAGAGAACAGGTGCCAGGAGGACAAGAGGAAAGCGCAGACAAGTGGAGCGAACAAAAGGGACGCAAGCAGCTTAAATCGACAGCAACCGCTGCGTTGAAATCGGAAGCGGTACGAACGCAGTCGACTGCCAACCGCTCCGGCGGGCCTAGTGAGGCAAGCGTAGACGGCGTGGGCGGATGTGGTGAGTTGCGGAGGGTGGTGGAAATGGTGCGTTCGCAGAACGGGTTGAGATGGAGACACGGCATCTCGGCCCAAGCGAAGAGATGGACAACGCTCATTGGTCGGATGGGGAAAGCTAAGGGCACGAGCGTAGAAGGTACGTACTGGAAAGGTCGTGAGGAGAGGCGGGACCGAGGTCACGAGAAGTGCAAATGCAACGTGGGCGTGGATTGGGGATGTGGACGAGGACGAAGGATGGTGGAATGGAAGCGAGGAATGGATTGGCGACGCGCGGGGTTGGAGCGGAGGCTATCTAATACTATTTGTTCGTATTTAATACGCTGCCGCATAGTTTTTCCGGCTTTTCCCAACATATTACTTGCTCTTGCGAGAAGGTTACGGGCATAGTAGAACAGGAATGTACATATGTGAGTCGCACATAGACGCAAAATGGGTTTGTTGTTGATTTATGCCTTTATACAGATTCAAGAGCCCCTGAACAGAAACTCTACGCAACCCGCCGCACTCTCAAGTATTAAGGGCGTCTGCGCTGCATATTCTGCCCCTGCTATTGTGAAATATCGGTTGGAATTTTTACTTGAACGTTATCTGGGGCAAGTAAATAAAATTTACCCAAGACAGTGTCGTAGCGAATGTGTGTCCAAACTTGGGGGAAAACGTTTTTACACAAGATACTTGGCATCCATGTCCAAACCAGGACATAGAACAAACCCATACTGGTGGTTAAGTCTTTCATCTGTTAAAATTTATGCAGAGCGTAGCGTAAAACGATTTAACAATCACGTGACCAGCAGGATGTGAAGTGTTAATACATTGCAATAGCGAAGCATTGCGGGGCCCACCAATGGAACGTAAGAGGGGTTGCGGCACTGAGGACAAGTTGTAAAGGTGTACGGGTCGCGAAAAGCAACAGGGACGGTTGAGGGACGGGATCAAAGAAGTGAGCAAACGGGGTGGTGGGGCGCTGTCAGGAACCTGAGGGTGGGCGGGGTCGCGGGATAGCGGAGAGAGCGCGAAAGGGCGAGACACGGAGAGGGCGGAATTGTGTGGGCGAGTCCCAGAGGTGTGCTGGCAAGGTCACTGCGCGAGACCGTGCGGGGACGAGACTAATCGGAGACGCAGGTAGTGGGGGTGGGTGGTCGACGAAGAGCGCCGGCGCTGAGGCGGGGATGCGGATGCCGCGAAAGGGGGGAGCGGGCGGGTAACAGCGGGAACACAACGACCGACTGGGCGGGGAAGCGCAGTTGTGGGCGGGGCACGTTCGGAGGTCGGGCGCACGAAGCCAGCCGGAGCGCACCCTCGTAATGAGCCGCTTCTCAGAAGCAGCAGCGCGCTGCACGCCCCCACCCGCACCCTCCTCCTCTCCCATCGGTTTGTTCGCGACGCACGCGCTCCGGAACAACAGGCTCCGCTACGCGTTCTTTCAAATGCCACTCACCCGCCCGAAAATATCCCCGCCGTGCACGCGAATATACAACGCAATGATCTGGAGACGAATACGAACGAGGTCGCTCCCAGAATTTATATAATACAATCGTATTCAGATTGAAATAAATGGAGAAAATGCTCTCCCTCAGAGCACTCGGATACAACTCACGCTTCACATAGTCTTTGATGCAAGTTAGTTGAAAATTATGGAAGCGACAGAGTTCCCATACATTACATTCCTTTTCTCTCATGCGATGCTGGGTCACGCACAAATTCATTAATATTGTATGCTACTTCAAACTGCCGCGTTCGGATACGGTACGTGAATGTTTATTGTTGTGATGGATGAGTTTGTCATTTTAAAACATCGCATATTTCAATTGTTTCCACACGGTAGAAATTGTAGTCATATTTAAATAAATGAATTTCGAATCTGAATTGTAACATTTGAAATGATTACAAAATATTAATGCTATAATCAATGTAAATAAATATGCACGAAAGTATAATTTTTGGAGGGAAGAAAATATTTTAATGCAATAAGAATCGCAGAAACAATTATACCTTTCCTTGTCTTCTAAGCATACATCGCGCCTTTGTCTCAAAATTTCTGAAATGTCGACTTGACCTCAAGATATCTGAAGCTCCATGCTAATTTCTATTAGCAAAGTTAGGATCGCGTGTAACAAGAAGCTGTCACTGTATCAGTCATCTAGCGGCGACAAAGTTCTAACAACTTTGGTGATTACCAGGCGTACGACAGAGGCGTACGACAGAGGCGTACGACGACGTATTTTATTTAACATGACCTACAGATGTGAGAGGTCGCCGGCTTTACTTCTCTTCCTTCCTAACGATGTTTGTCTCTTTAAAAGTACAAAGGTATCGATTGAGATTGAATCAGCCAATATCAGCCATGAGTTCAAAATGATCACCATCCAGCGATTTGATTTAAAAAATGAAATTTTATATTACAAGTTTCTGAGATATCGCACTGTTTAATATGTTTACGCACGAATCTCGCTTTGACGATTTGTATACAATTGCGGTATAGCGGTTGCAACAGCGGTAGCTCTGTAATCCCCTTTCTGAGATTTGGTTGCCGACCCAAAAAATTGTATCATATGTTCCTCAACCTAATGTAATCTATAACACATGTAATATCCTAAACATATTATTGTGAGTGTGTGCTTATGTATTTACTTCTGCGCGTAAAAAATGTCTTAACAGTGAGTGACAAAAGCATTCAGTTCGCACTCCACACAAACTTAGATTATGGTTTTTATCAACATATTGGACTTCGTAGTTCATAAATAGGTAATTTTGTTTTCGAACGTAATAATTCGCAAGCGGCAAAAAGTCAAGACCATGAGTGAAGGAAACGCAGTCGCCTAAATATCTTAAATAATTCTTAGAGAGGATAAGCACGTCGTATTTATGACTCCTCCTTCTGACGACTACTGATACCGAACTACTGAATGTTTCAAACCCCACCAAACATTCACAATTCTGTTAGGCAGACAATTCAAATTTTATTGGCGTCCCCCACGCACCGGTTCAATGTCCCTTTCGAGTGACATCCCGTTTCCACTTCTTGTGACACGATTCTTGTGGCGGGGAGTGCCAGGCACGCGATTGAGCGAGCAGATGATAGGGGGGCTGGAGGGGGGGGCTGAGCGGTTCAAAGGGCGCATCGATCGAAGCGAAGGTGCTCGTCCTGACTTCACCGCCCACGCTGCTGCGTTCTGTCGTCCTCAATCGCTCGCCCACCCCCACCCCAACCGCAACTCTAACAGTGGTGGCTGGAGAGCAACGAACTGCTTCCGGTCATCGTTTTACCGCACAATTCGGTGTGGCCCCATCATAGAGCTCGATAAACCTCGATAGTATTCAATAATGCTGTACTATCGAAACTACCAATACTTCTAAAACTTATCAATTACTATCGGAATCATTTTTTATTAAACTGTACACATTTACATAAATAATTTTTAATGACAAACATTCCAGCAATATAATTTATCTGCCATTAAATGTTAATATATTAAACAGCTATCTATTCACACTATTTCAATCGCTAATTCGACTTCATATTTTCAAAATAAGAGAAAGAAAGACTAAATTCACTTTCAGGGTGCGCGTGAATGAGCATCTGTTGAGTAAATACACCAATTGTCTTCATGCGTGGAGAAGTTTACTAACACATTGTAAGTTGGCAACGTGTAACTTATTGAATTGGTATAGTGATATTTGCTAGCTTCTTTTTGAGGTGGCAACGTTGAAAGAGAATTAAAATATTTTACATATTTTCAAGGAAGTTTGCATTTAATGACAGAGAATTTATTGGAAAAATAGGTCAGATGTTATTTGAAAAACCTTTTTTACTATGCTATTTTATACCACAATATTATTGTGGTTTATTTGTTTCTTGAAATACATGGTCAAGTTGTCGAAACATTTATGATTTAATTTCTGTTTCGATGGTAGTATCGATATTATGCGATGGTTTATTAAAACACTTCCGATAGTCGTACTATCGAGTTTTAACACGCTCTACCGCAGTTCGCAATGCTGCCACCCTTCCCTGCAATGTACCCATCCCTATCCTTCGGACATCTGTGGCCGATTTGTAACATAGCATATAACAGACGTCGGGAAAGACATTAGCCGTTCAGCGCGCTTTTCTTCCGAGTATTGGCGTTTCGCTTGTATTGCTGCTTCGTACTTACCGACTGCAGCGTCTCAGGCGCTTGTACTTGGCCCTCGGATTCGAATCCAACAAGGCCAAGTCATGTTTCAAGGCTACGCCATTATTCGACGCGCTACGTTTTGAATAGAAATTAGAAGCTATAATTTTAAAATGGTCTTGGAGAAGCAGTATTTTTAAAGGTAAATGTAAATCAGTAATTCTAGTGCAACGCACACAGTACACCGCGGGGGTCCGCAATTTGGATTATTTGCAACTTGTTTAAGAGCACGTGCGCCGCTATTTCCAAACTTGGGCAGGAGTAGTCCATAATGGGCCTAATCATAGTTTTATAGAGCGTGAATCTGTTCGTTGTGAACAGTTTGCTACGCTTATGCAATAAGTAGGGGGCGAATTTTAATGAAATGACTTTTTTTATTTTAAAACAATGTATTTTAGTACAGACATTCATTTTGTTATGACAGAAGGAAATGAACCAATTTTATACGACATATTTTTGCATTATTTTGCATTATTCGTTGATTTTGACTGTTATATCATTTTTTAATTCTTTGCCCCGTCGTTTTAAAGCATTTTTACCGATTTCATCAATTTTAATGTAATTTTAATGTTACTTGCTTCAAATAATATTTACGAGATGCAAAAAATGTTCTCCATAATAATCCTGAGTAGTTTTTCTCGCCCAGAAATTTTAAATGTCACTTGTAACTAATTTAAACTAACGGACGCCTATCTGTGCCATTGTCAGTCTGGCGATTTCAACTAAAGACAGAGATTTCCTGGTAAAGAACAGCCCAAACCAAAATTTAGAAGCTGAGTTCACTCGAACGAAAGGAATAAATCTCAATAATATCAATAACTCTTTAACAACTTGGTTTCTTAATCTCAAGTGGGTTTGATCGAATTTTTACATAATTTGTCTTTACTTTTAGGGCAATTTAAAAACATTTTAAGAGCATTTTATTGAAAATTTTTGGCGATATTTTAAGTAATAAAAATCGGCCCCTACTAATAAGAATCATAACATGCCCAGGCGTTGACGCGTCTTATTCATAACCGCATCCTCGTGTTTGCGAAAAGTTAATATACGGTCTAGTGAACTGCGTCTGGAAGTGCCAGCACAACCTGAAGTCCGTCCCACACATTATTTCTGTCTCTCCGACTTACTCCGCCTCACCCCTGCTCCTCTCCGAAAGTAGGGCGATTCAATCCAAGCACGTCGTTCTTCACCAATTGCCTTGGCTATTGAACCAATCATGTGATCAAAGCAAGCGCTTATGTGCAGCATGACAACGACTAAAACCCTGTAGTAAGTCTCGAATCAGATATAAGGTTTAATTAAACCGAGAGATAAGAAATGCGACTGTAAAACACCAACTCATTGTGCCACATGTTGTAGCTCATTTGGTAACTTTATTTCAAAAATTGTCCTCGAAAATGTAAAGTAAATGTAAATGTGAGAGAAGATCAATTTACCACTTAATTGTACCGCGTGCTTTTCAATATTCGTGACGTTTACGTAAACGTTACGTAAACTGACGTACTGTGTTGGGTTGCGAAGTTCTCATTACAGGTTAACTTCGTTGTGTGAGGTAGCATTCATATCTCGCAGCAGCGTGGTGCACAGCGGGTGGCGGAGACTTTAGGACACGTGTGGAATGCACGACAATGGGCAAGAAGCAGCCGAGGCCGAGCAGAGGGGGTGCAGTTTCAGAGGGTACGTGCCATCTTTGCACCAGATGTGTCGCAAGACCAGCGAGTCGCACCCGGGGAGTAGCGACGCCGACAGCGAGGCTAAAAAAGGATGGTGGGCCCTGAAAAGGGCAGCATTGTTCTACGTTTGTCGCAAAATGTCGCGAGCACGTCAGTGCGCGTGAGGAGGCCGCAATTTTACGAGTATGAGTGCCAGACTCATGTTGACAGCACTTTCGGTAGCAAGCGGATGCTAATATGGAGCAAATGATCCTGTATATGTAAGTAAACTGTGTTTATACCAAAGCCGTCTTGTCTGTGATTTGTTCAACCCACGTCACAATTCCAACGTTGGAGGGAAATGGGTTGTGTGCACCACTGAGTTAGGGGGTAGCAGGTTAAGAGTCAACCCTCTGCCTCCATACTTCATCCTGCGGCAGAGAGGAAATCCCTTGACGTCAAGGTGCGGGTATCCGCAATTACAGGTAAATGGTGCATTCCATTCCAACACAGCATTCCACGCTGTAGTGTTGAATCACCGTGAGTGCGCCGTTGTTCCGTGCCATTCTTGGAATGAAACAGGAGCTTCTTTGCTCCACACGATCCGAGTCGCAAGCTTCCTTTTGACAAACGATTCCGGAATTTCAGCGAACGGCCGCATGAGCAGTGTGGCGTCTGGAGCTCCGGAAGCGACATTGCACATGGGCATGTTCCCTAAAAATCTGACCGGGAGAAGTGGCTCAGGGCATCAACTGATGTTACTGCAGTGCCTGTGACCGGGAGGTCGTAGGTTCGAGTCCCAATGGTGGCAGGATTTCCCACACAAATTTGACAAGGTCGAATTCAATCGCTGACTGAAAGAGAATTCGGAAGTCGAACTATCGAACGCCAGATGCAATTGAATTGGTTATTTATTAGTAAAAAACGTGAATACGTACTAGCATAAATGAAATAAAACTTGTTTCGCTCAATTCTCTTCATACAAAGATGTCTAGAACAGTACTCATATTTTGTAATACACTCCTCCTATACTCTTCCTTGTGTGTTGAGTACCGAGGCACAAGTTAAAACCCCAAGTATTTTCTGACTTATTACGGGCTTTTCTCTATAACTCTGTGACTATACGTCATATAGAAATATAATTCTACTGAATTTTAATGAAGATAAAATTCCTTACAACTGCTGTATAAAACTCTTTCTAAACTTAATACTATAGGAGCTACAGCCCTATCAAAAAGCAATAGATTTTAGATTGTTACATACTCAGCCCTACTTTACTGGAGCATGCCCCCTTTGCCCACATATACTATTTCCGGTTTTTATACACTTATTGAATGCTTTTGTATATTTTATTTTAGCTTTATGGTTTTTAATTCGTCCGTAGTATGTATGTTTCTTTTCCCAGGATATTAATGTCCACGTTCGTTGCGACGTGAATTTCTCGTGTATAAACCAAGAGCGATCAAGGTTAAAAGGTTAAAGGATTTTGCCAGAAAGTAATATTTTTGTGAAGAAGGAAAGAAGATTTCAGGCATTAAAACCCGTAATAAAGAAAACAAAATTTCCCGTTCAACAGTTACGGCTAAGATAGGAGTAATTTACAGCTCTCATTGTCAGAAAAGTAAAGACAGTAAATATTGTACTGAAACATACTCCTAAAATGATACGATTAAAGGTGAAGTCGTAGAACTGCTGATCTTGGTAGCAGCATTATCTTATCAATGCCAACTTTATTTCTAGGGGAAACGGATATGAGAGTAAGAAAATTTCATCAAAATCATTCAAATACGAATCAAACTATATCACTCATGCTTTTATTGATACATTCTCTCCATGTGAGCAAGGAAAGGATAAATTCTACATTGATTACAAAAAACAGCGTTATGTCTGAAATAACCATTGTAATCAGACAGATGATACAGCAGAACATATTGCTGAAACAGGTAGTCTATTTTTTGTCGCGTTGTACGATAAAGAGCACACACGGAAAGTTCTTCGCATATTTGTGGTGCATTTGAGTCTAAAGAGATAGAAATAGATTTGGTCGGAAACTTTTTCAGTCAAAGCTGCGTCTACAAGATACAGGGACAGGGACAGATACAGGGATACAACATACTGGGCTTACCAGTATAAAATAATAATAAATAATATTATTATTCCTGGGTGGTTTATTGGATGGTGACCGGCAAGAACATTTCTCGTAGTGATTTTCTATTGCGACTTGAGAAAGAAATTAATTGTGATGTAAAGGAGGCAAATTGTTCTTCCCATAGAAATTCCTGATTATTTTTTAGTCAGTACTAAACGACGGAAAATAATTAACTAAAAATTGAAGTGAAGAGAAAATCCAAAATATCGAGTCCGAGTAAGAATACAATTTGTAACAATGTACAGGTATGTTTGCTGCGTTTGGTGTAATAATCAATACAATGAACAATTATTCAAAATAACAGAGATGTTAATTATACATGAAATACTTGTGGATTTTGTATTCTCGTATTACCAACCGGTCACAACAAGCATTGTAAGCATGAATTTTGTAAGCATATTACATCGTTTAAATAAAATTCGTAATTAAAATTAATTTTATATTATTTATTAAATGCAATAGATTGTATTGTTTAATATTTACCCCGAGAAACTAACATTCATTTATTATAAAACTTTTATGATAAACTTTTCTCAGGTAAAATGCATTAATCGTTTGAAATAAATAGGAGCAGTACGGTGCAGGGCGGGAGGGGTAAGACGAGGCAGCAGAAGGTCGACCAATAAACGGCGGCGGGAACGGGTGCGACCGGTGTAGTTGCGAGGGGTGGGGTGTGGTGTGGCAGGGAGGGCGCAATAGATGGAGTTGGAGTGACGCGGGAAGTAACGGAGCCCGACGGGGGCCGAATCGTAGTTTCCTGACTGGTTAGTGATTCCGAGTGTGTTACCTGCTAAGGCCATTAGTCCCGTACGTGTAATGCATGTTTTTTATCGCGGGAGATAGAGGATGATATGACAAGGAAGAGAAAGGTAAGATCGCGCGCAATACGTGCCCCGTTTGTTAGAGTACCGTTCCGGCATTCGCCTGGCACTGATTGGAGAAACCACGAAAACTTCCGATCAGAGCAGTCGCCCGCTAGAATTCTCCAAACTGTGACTGAAGTCGACCTAGCTCTATAGCTCGAGTCCAAATCGGTACGGGGCAGGACGCGACGTAACTGAGCGGATGGTGCGGGGCGGATGGGATAGAACAGGAAGGGGCGTGGTAGAGCCACGGCAAGGGGGAGGGAAACAGGAGAGGGTGGGATAAAGCAGGGAGGGACGAGACAAAAGATGGTGAGGGGGATGTGGCAGGAGCGGGTAGGATGGCCCAGGGAGGGGTGTGACAGAGAGGCAGGAGCGGGTAGGATGAAGCAGGGAGGGGCGTGGTGGAGCCACGGCGAGGGGGAGAGGGGCAGGAGCTGGTAGGATAGAGCAGGGAGGGGCGAGGCAGAGAGGCAGGAGCGGGTGGGATAGCGCAGGAATGGGCGTGACAGAGAGGGAGAAGCAGGTGGGATAGTGCAGGGAAGGGCGTGGCAGAGAGGCAGGAGCGGGTGGGATAGCGCAGGGAGGGGCGTGGGAGAGAGGCAGGAGCGGGTGGGATAGTGCAGGGAGGGGCGTGGCAGAGAGGCAGAAGCGGGTGGGATAGTGCAGGGAGGGGCGTGGCAGAGAGGCAGGAGCGGGTGGGATAGTGCAGGGAGAGGCGTGACAGAGAGGCAGAAGCGGGTGGAATAGTGCAGGGAGGGGCGTGGCAGAGAGGCAGGAGCGGGTGGGATAGCGCAGGGAGGGGCGTGGCAGACAGGCAAGCGCGAGTGGGATAGAGCAGGGAGGGGCGTGGTGGAGCGAGGGCCATCGTGAGGGGGAGGGGGAGGGGCGAGGTCAACAACGACGGGCACTACTTGCCCGGTTTCCCACTCAATTTCCGGGCGGGGCCGGGCAATCTAGCGGAGTGCGGGGAAGCCCTGGCGGTGGCCGCTCCGCAGCCGCCGCCGCCGCCCGCGACGGGCGGGGAATATTTTTAGTTCAGCAGCTCGTGGCCGAACCCTCGTCCGCTCCGGCGCATCGACCTCGCTTTATCTTGCTTCCTTCCTTATGTGCCTTTCCTCACCTCATTATTCTATTTTCGGATTTTTCTCTTGTTCGTGGTGGAGTTCTTTTCTCCACCCTCTCAACGCGTCGTTTCCGGGAGTACGTAGAAGGCATTAGATGTCGTGTATTGTGGTCGCGAATTACATTAATGATTCCAATGGCTGCGTCTAATACAGTGTAAGCAAATCCCACCCATATGATTCTTGTTAGCCACTCTTTACTAATCTTGGTATCTTATCATTATCTTGTCTCTTGATATACGAATCAATGGTTTTTGTCAAAAATGCCTTAGGGGCGGGAATATATTTTCAGCAAATACGATTTCTATAACTACAACACTAGACGTAGTAGTCATATTCATCAAGTGACAGTATCAAGATCTCACTACAAAAAATTCACATACAATACATGTACATTCTTTTACAACACCTAGCCAGATGGCATTAAACGATTAAATTCGATACAAAAGTTTAAGCCCCAATTAAAATCTTTTCTACCGCACAAGTGTTTCTGTACAGTTTCTATAGCAAAACCAAAGTAATATTAATCTTAACAATGACATTTAATGTATTATTTACCATTTGTATTGTATAATTCTAAAAAACCTGTAACAAGTATTGTACTTGAGCTTGTGGGTCAATTACCCCCATGTTGATCAGGTTTTCGACCAGCTTCCCTGATTCTTGAGCAAATGCTCAGATGGCTCCTTGTTTTGCTTCGGGACATAAATGTAACTTCAAATTAACTTCTCCCCATTGCACATCACACACAGTTTTTAACTGTTTTTGACGTAAATAAATAAATAAATCATTCACCCTGCAATTCATCGCTGCAATATTTTTCAACATAAATTAAGTAATGTCATTAAAAACACGGTTAAACGTGAATTATAATTCAATATACTAAAATGCCCCATCTACAGAATAAATAAATGCATTGAAGTTAAACATCAATGTATGGAAAGCAAATCATCAATTTCTTTTCAAAAAAATCTCCATCAGTACTAACAAATGCACGAATATTGAAAATAAATTCAATACTAAATAATTAAACATTTAATCTGTGTATCAGAGTGAAAGTAAGAACCGAAAAAAGTGCTTCACGAGATCATGTGTTTCACGCATATTACTTTTTCATAAAAGTACTACAGAATTTGTTGCACTCAAAAAACGGCGTAATAAATGTTAAATACACTGAAGTGCCTGACGCGTACACTTTTCTAGAAAAGCATCCTTTTCATTTCATTTTCTTTGCGAAAGATCCGTTCTTTGCGTTAGAAATGGATTAAACTTTTACTTTAAAGATAGTTCCAACGTTTTTTCTTTAAAAGAAATTTTCGTATAATCTTCTTCTTTCGTCAGAGTTTCCCACATTTCATCCGAACGTCGGGCTCGGACCTCCGCTCCATGTCCCGTCCTTCCTCGCCCTCCGCTTCCGCCGAGAAGCCGCCCCGATAGCAATTAATAACAGCTCCCTCGCCGGCTCGCTGCTTTATTGTTTCGCGCAGGATGCGGATCCGATGTCACTTTATTTTTTATCGACGACGTGAGATACATTCGTAATATCCGATCTAAGTATTTCTTTCTTTTTTGCTGGGAGCTGCCGAACTGTGGGTTGACACGCTAAGAAATGGACTAGATGCATTTAAAAAAAAAACTTATACATTTTTATGATTAAAATGTACGACTTTAAAAGAAACCTCTCCCGGTCTTAATGTTTCACTCAATCCTTTAATTTTTCTAAATTACAATATATAAAACGCACAAATATAGAGAATTTTAAAAATCCAATTGGAATTATATACATTCGAATTAGGAAAACGCGTCAGTAATTATTAATCTAATATTTTTTTTCAAAACGCTTTTTCAATTCTCTCCGAGATTTCGAAAGCCTGAGGACAAGATATAATTTTAATTCCCAGAAAATTGCAGAAAAAAATATCTATTGTACAGAAACCAAAATTTTGTGTTGCTTTTGCCAAATTTTTGTAAATATTACCGCAAATGTGAATTTTTTTTATTCGCTCGTTTAAAAATTCGCAAAGGGTTTACGGTTACTATGACTAGAATTTTGTTATTAACAAATGTGTTTGTTTTGATTATGAATAACATAGCACTAACGGGAATGATTTTTAAGTGGTTTTTAAAGTGATTAATTCTTAGTGTGGTATATAACGGTTGTCATATTGTATTACTTACGTAGTGAGTCCATTTTAAGCGCAATTGTTGGAATGGTATTATTACTGAAATGGTTTCGTGCAATGTTTTTGGTTCCTATCGAAAATGTTGCAATTTATCTCATACCTACGTCAATATTCAAATTGCCTCAAGAGAATTCGCTTAAAGGTAAGTGGTTGAGAAACGTAAGAAAGCAACGGTAGTGGCTCACACAATGAATGATGACGCTATATTTTTTTTCACTTACATAATTTTAATTCATTATATTTCACTTACATCATTTTAAATCATTTATTTATAAAAGTTCGCTTTAATGAAGGTATTGTTTTCCTACGGGAAAGTCTGTGTCATTCTCTTGCACCATTATACCACTAGTTTTTATTTTAAAGATATTGTAGTAAATTCGTTTTGTAAATGGAATAATATAAGTTTCATTTTTCAGGAATATACAGATTCTGAGAAGTCAAATTCAGCCATTCTAAACATTTACTTATTTGATTATACATTATAAAACACTAATTACTTTTAAAATTCCGATAAAAATTTAGTAAGCAAAAAAGTGTAGTGTTCCATTCTAACACGGTTGTATCGATGTTTTAAAATAAAAAAAAGATATCAAAAAGCTAATAATTACAACTTCTGAGTTCCTGTGTCTTGAATTATTTGATGAACATCTTGAACGTTCACAGTATCTTGAACGGTTTACAAAAAATTCGAGATGCACATTTTTATTGGCTAGTTCTGTATATTTTTTTTCCTCTTTTCTCCCAGCATTGGCGGGACATTGTCGCAGCTCGGCGAATCGGGTACTTTTGCTGTCTTCGAAGGGCTTCCTGTTCCTCACGAGCATTGGGAGCGGTTGCACGGCATAGGTATGAAAACTCAGACTGCAATAAGAATATGGAGGTCAGGACGGAAAGGTCTGTGTATAGCAAACTGAGCAGAAGACTTCGCCGTGAGAATTCTGAATGAGGAAGACAAAATAAATTAAAGACAAGAAGAAACTACTCGACAAGCCAAAGTTGGGGAAAAGCATTAGCTTAAATAGGTTATATCTTCTCAAAATTGTAAAAATAATGACAATGTAAAAACACAAGGCTACTTAGAGCATTAAAATGTATAATAATGGGAACGCAAAACTGCGTGTACGGTATGGAAAGACACAGACTTGACATTTAATTTGGGAGTCTCACTCGTATACCTAATAGTGGCAATTGTGATGCTTCGTCTCAAGGCCACCAAAATGCAATTTAAAACACACAAATATTCCTTGCACAAAGAAAATAACGCAAAAAATCTGTATTATTTAATTAAAAATAACTTATAAAATAATTTTTCAACTCGAAATACATAACAAGACTACCTCAATAATACTAAATAACTAGAATAGCGAGATAATAGTGTATTCTGTGGTAAAGTAGTATTGCACCTATGAACGTAAATACCATCATTAACTACACATTGTTTGCAATAAACACATAGTCATCAAATAAATACAAATAATAAGTGCAGAATTACAATACTCTGGCGTACGCCAGAGTATAAATGTACGTTCATATTGACAGTTTACATCAAACATCCAAGAAGTAACTTCAACGTCATCATTATCTCCAAGAGTACTTCAACAATGTCAATCTCATATAAATGCCGCAAATATGGATTCAATAGAACATAAGGCAACTGGATTATTAATTCTTAGTAAATAATCCAGACATTGCAATGTTATATTAATATTGTATTTTAGTTGTGATTTGATTTAGTTAATCTGCACAATTAATAATATGAATATAAAAAATTAATAAAAATAAAGATTTAAAAAATTGATAAAAAATAAATATTTTGTTACAGTGAAACCGCTTCAAAACAATGTATCCTCTATTTAAATGCATCACAATACAATGTCCCACATTGACGTTGCTTTATTGCATTTATTAGAGTTTAATGATTGAAAACTACTTAAATGGAACACAATAGAGTGCTTAACACTACATCATTGTTTTCGCCAATAGAGCTCCATTCTAATAGCGTCTCGACAACTTTGTGTTGCACTTTACAGAACTTCATTCCAAATGTTCTTGCAGAGGTTTTTGATAGGTGCAAAATAACTGGTAGAAATGGAGTTTACACATTAATGGATTCTGTACGAGCTTTTCGGCATGAAACTGAATCTGGTAATTAATTGCTTCATTGCTATAATCGTTAGCGAATCGGACTGTTGTACCCACGTTCGCGGGTTAAAATCCAATCAAAATCGTGGATTTTTAAAGGCGAAAAAATATTCGTACACCTTCCATCGGAAGGGTAGTAAAGCTGGATGTCCCGTGTAGATTAATGCATGTGCAAAGATCAAGCCTAAAAGAAACCCCTGAGCTAAATTCAAATTGCCTGTTTCGTCGGCCGATTAATACTTTCTTTCTGTACTAAGATAGGGAAATGAGCCTAGGGAAATTTGGGTGGTCAAATGAAACAGCAAGCCATCCTTTCCACGTAAAACAAGGCATAAAATGAAATAAATCGCATATCTTTCCAACGCCTTAGTAAAAAATAAGAGAAGAGAAATCCGGAAATTCGGCACAAATTGAAACTATAAATCTGTCAAGAATTATTACTTCAATGGGATGGAATGTTACTTTCGGCACTTGAAGGAATAGTCAAGCTGGCAGTAATAGTAACTCTTCAAACAGATGGACAATTGTTGGGAGTCAAATTCCATCATCTCCAGTGCAAGAACAAGCAAAAAGACAAGTCTTTACCAAGCGGTAGGGAAGAGGAATAAATCCGAAGAAAATCCAGCCAATTTGCTTTGACACCTTGCCGGCATTACGGTTTTAAGTTAATTTTGAGGAGGTGTTTTAAACTCCCTGAAGGGGGAACTTTTGATCCAAGATACGGAACTTTTGAAAAGGTGTAGACACACCTGATCAAAACTCGTTTACAAAACTTAAATCAATTAAATTCGTTTCCTTTTTCTTGGATTTCTTGAACACCAACTTTCTGAGTAGAATCTGATCGTAGCATCCCGAATCCCGTATGGGACGGCTTCGCGAACTCACACAAAAATAAAATTTGTTGAAATGGTGGATTAGTTCGAGGGAAAGTGAAAAACATGTATAATTATTCGAAAGTTCAGTAAATATTATTGTACATATTTTTTTAGGTAAAATTATTACAAATCGTATCACATGATGTTCCCAGCGAGGGGCGAAGGTTAAATATTATTATTATTATTATTATTATTATTATTATTATTATTATTATTATATTAATATTATTATTTATTTATTATTATTTATTAAATCAAATATTAAGAACAGTTTCACAAGCGCAACCTATATCTTAGAATACCTCTACGATATTGAGGCTTTTTCCAAAAATCTTCAAAATTACACTTAATTTTTACAGTAAGAGCTAGGAGATTGAAATTACACTTTAAAAACAATGTTATGTTTAGATATTATGTGCTAAATTTCAGTGTTCTTATTTGAAGAGGTAAGAAACTATACAGCTTTACACTGAGGATATTATATTCGAATACCTTATATAGAATTTTTTGAGGGATACCATTAACTAAAATATAACGTTACTGACGTACAAAAGGTATTTACAGCACCTTTAACCTCTTCTGATAAACACTCAACCAGAATTTGGTTCTTAATTTTAATAGAAAATTGCAAGTACATGAATGCATTAAAACATTAGCACACGAAAGCACAAAAAATGTCAATAATTAGATGCCACCTGCCTGTTGTTCATTTACAATTCGAGTCTATAATTTGGGGCAGCGGCAGCTTATCCACGTTGACCCTCGTGAGAAACATTATGTGTTTCTCATTGAATTGATCGGTATGGTTTTGGGCATCAAAGATTATTCTCATTCACGATGAGTTAGCGTTAGTTCGGCCAGAAAGTTCGTCATTATCACGTCTATAGTGGCAGCCAGCGTCACAATAGTTAGATGTCACCTATCTGTTGTTCATTTACGACTAGAGTTTGCAATTTCGTGCGGCGCCAGCTTCACTGGTCACGCCGCTTTCCTGAGACCCTTGCGCTGCAATTGGATGGCAAAGAGATACATCACAAGGCTCTGGCTTTCAAAAACATACATGGATTTTAGATGTGCAGACGAGTGGCAAAACCTTTTTGTCACAGAGATAACGTACTTTCTATATCCACTCACTTGTACAAGTACGCACAATTTTCCATTACAACGATCTTGATGTTGGCATTTCCTCGAAATCTCGACGTCTTCTAACATATTCTTAATATATCTCAGGTGAGCTGATTGCTGCCGCTCTTCGGGAGCGGTGTAATGAAACATGTACTAGCATTTTAAGCTCGGTTGCCTCAAAATTGTTAACATTTAATCCGCACGATTTTGGGTACGCTGTTGCTGACGCTGGGTGCTGACGCGGAGAAATACAAAATGATTTGATTAGACGAAACAAGGGCTTATACTCGTGAAGCTACCTGGCAAATTTTAAATGACGAGATCTACGTAGTTAACACACACTGTATTGCACACGTAACAAGTAACTTAACTCTTAATTTGTGAAGAAATAGTAATAGTTATTACGTTGAAAGTTTGCATTCAGAAACAATTTTTATTGCTAATAATGGCAAAATCCTATGAATGGATATGACGCTAGTGTTGTTCACAAGCCCGGTATTTTCTTTGAAATCTCGATACATATTTTCCGCACAATTACGTAACTTTCTGTTTACTTTGTATATTATTCCGTATGTGGGTACGTATATGATGAAATAAAAATAGTGGAAGAAAAGGAAGTATTCTTTTTTTTTTATAAAACTAAATCCGATTCTAGAATATTGCCGTAAAGGTGAATGTCAAGTCAAACAGACGTTTTACATGTAAAATAGATGCAAACATGCACAAACATTATAGTGAAGACATAGGCATTGAGTTTTCCATTATCAAAATTGTCTGTCACTGTCAAAACCTCCATAAAGAAAATTTTAATAACAGGCAATAGTGTTATATGTACTTGATGAGAGAACATATTAGATTACTGTCCCGGCACAATAGATCGGATGACCAGAGAGAGGGGCGTACACTGTCACTGAAAGGTATAATGTTTTCTTATTGTTGACTTGAGGTTTAAATTGTCTTCCCATTTATTTCGCTAATCAGGTCCTTGTTATATGACAATCATCTCCCATGGAAATTTTATCCCATTAGTAAATTATGAAAAATTTAAAAATTTAAAATCAAAATGTTTTTAAAATTGAACATAATTTGTTGTCTGGAGTATGCGAGGCCGAAACCCGATTGCACAGTAGAGGTTCCTCAGCGGTGGTCCCAGCAGCGACACTCAATTGTGGGTGGGGTGGGGCTACTGAGACAAGAGCGAGGGAGGACGGAAATGAGGAGATAAGGGCGAAAGGAAACGGCGAGGAGTATTCGTCAACATGAGAATTCAGCGTTGTAGCAGAGGCTGTAGCAACGGGCGTGAACGAATCGGCAGCATGGGATATCAGTGAACAAGAGACGTCGGCGGTGGCAACGGGCGGGAACGACTCGGCAGCGCGGGTTGAAGACGACGACGTGACTGCCTACGATCCCGACATAGTTGTAGGGACTGAGTCCTGGCTAACTCAAGAAATCGGATCCTCTGAAATGTTTCATTCTCATTACAAGATCTTCAGGAGGGAGAGAAACGGTAGAGGGGTCGGAGTTTTTATTTGCGTTAAAGCAGTCATGGATATTAGATTAGATTGAGTCGGTACAGAGTTTGAAATGATGGGAATAGAAATTACTACTTTAGGAACCATATTCGAAATCATTGCATGCTATAGTCCGAGCAACGGTTTCAACATTTTTTATTTTAGATGACATCATTCAGAAAACGGGAAACGAGAATGGCCATTCTATTGTTAATGAAGGCGACTAAAATATTCCTAACGCAAACTGGGAGGGAGCCGTGAGCGATGAGGAAGTCCAAACACTTGAGAACAATCTAGTTTGCGAGAGCGGATTAACTCAGGTACTTCGGAGCGGGACGCTGCAGGATGCGATTTTGGATGTCTACTTAATTTGGCAGAAAGAACTTTTCATATCTTGCGAAGTTATTGAAGGCATTAGCATCCACAAAGCGGTTCGTCTTGACTTAGAAAACATTATTTCAATAAAAAGCGTCACGATAGAAAGTACGCCAATAAAAGAATCAAATGTAGACGGGCTTCAAGGTTTTTTTACAGAACAATACAATCGCTTTCTGAGAACCGAAGGAGGTATGGAAGAAATATGGGGCGCATTCCAAAATATTTTATACGAATCTTTTCAAAAGTTTGTTCCCTGCAAAATTTTCAAAAATAATCCGGATCCAGAATACTACAAAGCAAAAATTGGGCGAATGAAGGGGATGACGAGAAAACGCGGTAGTGGACATATGAATATCTTTCAAAATTGTTCAAAAGAATTGGAGCGAGAAAAGAAAATTGCTCAGGAGGCATATTTAAAGATTATTCTAGATGGAAAGGGAAATAACTCGACATGATTTTACAAATATGTTCGAAGAATGAAGGGAAATAAGGAGGATATCCTAGTTGGTCGTGAAAACGGAAACAAGCTCATTACTAAAGATCGGGCATAATCTAATGCGTTTAATAAGTCAGTTCGATTTTCAAAAGCAATACGAACCAATGATTCAGGGGTCTTCGATTACAAATCAGATTAATAGTAAAGTGAACGTTCTAGGGGAAAAAGTAAAATCTATGAAAAATGGTAAGTCAAGGGGTCCAGACGGCCCAACAGGTCCATTTCTACGAACATAATTAAACCAGGAGAGGCAATATTACCGTACCTATTTAGAATATTTCAGGTATCCATGAACAATTCAAAAGTTCGCTATGAAATTTGATTTTGCCACACCAATTTTTAAAAGTGGTGACAAAACTATACTGAGTATTATTATAGGCTCCCGGTAAGTCTTACGTCAGTGGTCTGCAAACTTATTGAGCATCTAGTTGCGAGTTAAATTAAGCAAGAATGGGAAATAAAAATAATGACTCTATGATGGCCAACACGAGTTCAGGAGTGGTTATTCATGCGAAAGTCAAGTTGACACGCTATTTGAGGATCTAGCAGATGAAATTGACGCGGGCGGGAGAGAAGATATTATAGTTATAGATTTTGCCAAAGCGTTTGATGTCGTTCCGCACGATCGGCTTGTACAGAAATTAATGAATTCATGCATCCATTTTAGGGTGGTGGCGTGAATTAGCGAGTTTCTGCGAGATCGAAACCAGAAGGTTCGAATTGGCCATGAGTTTTCTACCAGCGCAGTTACGTAAGGAATAGCGCAGGGGAGTGTCATTGGACCCTTCTATTTCTAGCGTTCGTCAGTGATCTGCCAGCGCACTTAATCTCAAATGTTCGTCTATTTGCAGACTATTGCATTATATATATATATATATATATATATATATATATATATATATATATATATATATATATATATATTAGTATGAATTCGAAAGAAGACGAAGAAATGCTGCAATAGTATATTACTGGGCGGAAAGTAATGGAATGAAAATAAATAACTCTAGAATCAAATCCATCACTTTTGACGAAGTCATAATTACAGAGAAATAAATTACCATTGAAATAACGACATTATTTCGTGAGTTTCTTCATGCAAGAAAGACTAGGAATCCATTTCGATAGTAAATTAAGCTGGAAAAGTCACGTAGATTTTGTTGTAGGGAATGCCTTCACTTCGTAATGCGCACCGTAAAAAAAGAGTTCGGTAAACGCGAAGGAAATTGCTTATTTATCGCTTATTCGTTCGATAATGGAATATGGAACAATTTTTCGGGATCCGCACAAAATTTTGCACTGTAAAAATTTGAAAAGGATTCAGCGTAGAGCAACTAAATTTACTTTCAGAGACAAAAAATGGAAGGTATTCACTTGAATGGAAACTCACTCGAAAATGGAATGGTATTCACTCGAAAACTGGCGATCAGTGGCAAGACTCTGCTTTGTATAAAGCTAATAGCGGCCATTCACCTTGAAAAGAAATTAATCGGCGGCCAACTGAACTGATGGGCAATGAAGTACACCCAAAATTTAAAAAATATTTTTAAACATTTAAGAGCTTCGAGTAGGGGGTTATTGACCGAAGAATTTTCATTTTGGCAAAAATCCTCCTAAATAGTTTAGCCACAGGTGTGGTTTACAGACAAACGAACGTACGTTTAATTAAAAAACACCTTTTTGGTATCAGGGGATCCCAAAACGCGTATTTGTACTGAAATCTCGATATCTGCAAATTTTCCGTAGCACTACATAATTATTTCTACACTGTGTTACTCCGTAGATAGGTATGAATACGAGAAAATAAAACGAACATCGTGCCTTTACAGTGCGTTCACACAAAGCTTCTAGGGTACGGCCAAGAAGCACGTCTGATAACGGGCGGTGGTCGTGATGTGGGGAGGAGTGGCACCGGCCACGTCCGAGGGAGAACAGCCCGGAACAACGCCGAGTGGGGGCCGTCCACCAGGTGAGAAGCCAGAAAAGACATTCGGGGACGGAACAAAGCGCAGCCCAGACAACCTTCCGAAATCCTGTGGAGGTGAGTCAGCCTGGCGTAGAGGACTCGGCTACAACCAACAAGCTAGAAATTACTACATAGAGTGGCTGACTCTTATGGTTTCAGCGCTCTTGGTGGATACTCGGCGAACTAGGGGCAGCCATGTTTTTGCAGTCAAAACATGAATGGTGCCTGAGGGTGGCGTGTAGAACTGTTGTACTGAATCAGCGTGTTGTTTTGTATCAGATCTTACTTCTATATTGTTGTCTTTTTGTTGAAATTATATTACTGGTTAGAATAAAATTCACATTGCCTTCAGTATGTTCGACGTTAAACTATACAAATAGTAGTCACCAAACCACAAATATATCATTTTTCAAGTTTGCCACCTCATTTGCGATCTATTTGTTAATTCTTATTGCAATAACATTCACTTTCAGGAGTAATGCGAACTATAAATTTTCAACAGCGACCATTCTTATGACTAACCTATACAGGAAGCAATGTATTTTTAAAGTTTCTCTTTATTCTAATTCTTATTCTATTTCTAATTCGTTCTCTTTACATATTATGATTTTGTTGAAGCGGAAGGAAATATCGCGCGTGGCCTGTTTGTCATGGTACTACACCGGCGTTCACCTGGTACTGATTGAAGTGACCACGACAAACTACCGAGCAGCAGGCCGCTAAAATGTTCCTGCAGACATCTAAATTCGATATAGCTAGTAAATAGCTGCTGTCGAAACTACCGCCTCCGTCGAACTCGAACGTCCCGGTCAGAGGCGCTACAGTGAGATCACTTGATAGCCTGAGCTACCTCTCCCGGTAACAGTATTTAGACGGCGAAGGGTGGAAGGAGGACATGACCTACAGACCGCGCTGGCTTAGCCCAAAACGGGGTGGACGAGCGCTCTAAAGAGCGGTGGCGACAAAGAGAATGGAGGCGGCAAAGGCGATCTGTTCTCCATGAGGTACCCCTACGGCTGCATCTGGCCTGCAGTCTATGGGTATAGGTGCGCGACGGTGGGATTCGGTAAAAAATTATTGGGGCATTATTTACTACGTCTTCCTCCATACCATTGATTTTTAAATGCCAATAAATAGGTATGGTCGGAAACAAAAATATTTTGCTGAAAAATAACTTCAAGGTTATGTACTGGCGCCGAAACAATTCAATAGATTTGCGAGGAATACATTAAATTAGGTGTGCAATACATAACTTTTGAATAGTAATATATTTATGCTCTTGTTAAAAACATTTTGAGAATTTTAAAAGTTTTATAAATAGGAACTAATATCAATTTTTACTCGTTATTCGTTTTTAATGCTAATGTTTGTTTTTTTCTATTATCGGCAAACCTTTTAGTTGAAATATAGAATTCGCTGTAATCTAATCTATTTTGCTATCTTATATTCTTGTAGGGTATTCCACGGAATTGTAATAAACATTTTGCGGCAGTGGTGCAATTATTTTAGGTTCACACACACACAAAACAAAAAAACAAATATGGCCTTCAAGAGCATACATTTGGAAAATAGATGGCAGGAGGATAACAGTGAGAGAGAAGTCTTAGTAAAAAGATAATTAGGAAAAGCACTTAAATTTCAGAAATTTCACGTTCATTTCATTTCATGTAACAAGATGAATTGTATTTCATCACATACGGAGAAAACCTTTTGTGCGTTAATGCGTTTTGATTGAATTGTCGGGTATTTAAGATCCTAATGAACTATGTTTAACATCATTTTATATGATTTAAAGAGGCACGGTTTTAAACTTATTGTCCCATTTCATGAAGCAAAGAATGGTGACTATCTTACGATTTTTTTTTTCTTACAACGCTGAAGTTTGCACCATTATTAAAACAGAGACTATTCGCAATTTTTTGCTTCTACAAATGCAGTACTAACTGCTCTTTGCAAAACAGTTTTAATTTATTGTTGTCCAATTATGCCTTGCATTACTTGAATTTGTATTGCATCTGATTTATTAATACATTTTTGCTAGTGATGCCTTATCGTACACCCTGAACATTCCATGTCTCACCACACACCACTATTAATAACACCGAAAAATACCTGAAAAGCTCCAATATTTCCATCTATCTTCATCAGCATTCCACGAGGTACGTTTTACTGGTTTACTAAGTAACAATCTGCCTACCAGAACTTACTTGACATACAAATGACAAATGACATCATTGTAATGTAACCACAGTGATGCAAACAAACTCGTGTGCGTTAGTTATACCCTTCGTATCGCATCCTCATAGTGTTGCGCAAGCGATAAAAAAATAGACTGCATTAGCAGCTGTGTTATCATGAAGCACAGCTCTCTCGAAGAGAAGACACGGGTAATGTTGATTCTGCGACACCTGGTGACGTTGTCCTTGATTATCATACACTCTGTGTCTCTCATTCATAAATGATATATGAATGTTTGCAAGCTGTGAGATCAGTGATCGCAGCAATCAACTGCAGTACTCAATAAGTTACTGTATGTTATCGTCTTAAATTATTTTAATGAAATAGTCCTATTTTTCTCTTATCTATAAGGCATGTACTCGTTTGAAATTTATTTTATGTAAATCTTTTACATTTGTATATAACTTAATTTGTCATATTTTAGCCCGATTCAAGAGATTATTTTTACCTTCTAAAGTGAGTTTTTAAAAACTATGTACGATTTACATAGTTTTAAAAAACAATAGTAATTCAAACGTAACAAAAGTTCTTTAATTTTAAAATACTTGTGAAGCAAATTAGTTGCTAATAGAAAATTACTCAGTAAGTACATGCCATCTTGCGATTGAAATTATGAACTAGTCAAGGCTACATTGGATAGCAAGTGCAGATTTCAAGCAACAGAAACAACAATCAGTAATTGTAGGAAGGTTGGCCACACTGATACAAATAATGCGTCAAGAGAGACCGCCGTGACGCGTCAGACTACAGAGAAATGGAAAATAATTTTGACAAAACAATTAAGTTCTAGTGTTTCAAAACATGTCTTATCCTGAAAAATCGAAAATTCAGATACATATACTTTGCTCGCGCAACTTTTCTTGTACGATAACCTTGCTTCCCCCCCTCTGTCACAATAAACAGTTGTAGACAAAGCTCGCAGCGTACACTGATGACACCATTCCAAACATATGTTCACTAGCGCGAAAAAGAAACTATTTTCTGTTTAAGACGAAAACTTCTGTCAGTGATTTTCTCCAAAAAATCTAAAGAAATGACCGAAGCATGTGAAGATCCATCACAGGAGATACCTCAAATTCTGAGAAAGTTTGAAAGCAAATTATTGAGAAAGTTGCAAAGGCATGACTAATTCTCCAGAGATTGGCACTGCTTCATGAAATTTAGTGGCTGATTAAGAAACTAATAACCCCACTCTACCTGCATTCCTTCATTCCATCGTTCAAGTCTAATTCACAATACACAGCCATAAATATGATATTCCAATAAATTCTTCACTCAGACAATTTAATCGAAGAAACAATAATTGTTCGATGTGATGTTTAAAAGTGTCTTATTATCCAAAAACACCTTCCATTCCGTCTACCTCATACATTACCAAGTGATTCTTCCCTAATAGCAGCTAATACTGTACTTTTGTTCCAAAATAACACTTTTACAACATCAGCTTAAGTAAAATAGAATAAATTAAAAGTCTTCAGGGGTATGTTGTTATTTTTTGGATAAAGTGGAATTGTAATTCAAGCAGGAGGAATTAATTGTCCGGATTTAGATTGATAAACAACACACAACAAAAGGAAATTTAACTATGTAACGGGTACTTTATTATAGAACCCCGTAGTGACATATTAAAAACGTTGATAAAATGAGGCACAACGCATTTTGTATTCAGGAAGCGTCAATTTATTCCCCAAACACCTGCAATTGCAATGAAAACGAGTTCGTTAATTTTAATTGAAAACTATCTTCTGCTGCATACCGATAAGGAACTTCGACACCCAGAGGCAAAAAATAAAGCTTCTCCTTAGTTTGTACGTTACATAAACAGTGCATAGTTGATATTCTTGTCTGCTATATGCTATATTTCTGCTATAGATAGAAGCGAAAATAAAATGTGTATTTGATGACAAGAACATAATATATACTTTGATAGATAGCATATGACGTACTTTATACATTTATAAATTGGTAACACGTAATTAAGACCTTTCAAGCAAAGAAAAGGCAAAAATTATCTTACAAGGCTACTTGCTGTTTTGTTAGACAATGACAAACCCAAAAGAATATACCGTGTATGCATTGTTTTGGAAGGAACAAGGATGTTTTTGATATCGGTAACTGCATTATCAAAAGGAGTTACAAATTTATGTAATATATTACTTTTACGTTATACCTTTTTAATAATCGGAAATAGAAAAATGAAAATTCAAAACCCTCGCTCAGAGACGGTTTAAACCACGACGCATTATTTAGGCCCTGCAGTCACTGAATTATGGCGCTAACATGCAGTTACAGTAAACGAATTATAGTTAAAAACCAAATGAGGAAAACAAATACAAACTTAAAGTCACATCTGCAAAGACGTGACAGTACGATATTGAATGTGTTTTGTAATGTCTTTGATCGTGTGGGATGTATCTAGATAATCGGCCTTCTCTCTCTGAGTATACTTCAGTTGATAGAAGAATTAAGGTAATAAATGGTGCTCATAGAGAGGAACTCAAGTGCAATCCTGCAGCACAGAAACCCGCCTCCGAAAGCGCATCAGAAGAGAAAAAAGTCGAATGAATAATGGCCTGTCCCGAGACGGACTCTCGGCGGAGAGCAGGATCTCTTCAGTGTCTACGAACATGCAGAACCATGATGCATTGCATTTTCGGCATCGGTACATGTTACATGTTCATGGTTAAGCACTACAGTAGCAACTATTTACTTCAATGATAGATTGAAATCTTTTTCATAAATCTTGTTTTATATTAATTTTAAAAATTGTTGATTTAAACCAAGAAAACCCCACATTTCTATTATCAATTCCCCCTTATATTGTATTAGTTTTTTACCTTATTAAAAACACCCTAAAATATTTTTTAAGAATTTATTTCTTTGCCGTTTCGACTCCAGTTCGGGTACTTTTCAAAAATCTAGGGTCCCGGTTTGTTGAAAACGCTACAAAAACCAGGTATCTTTTTACAAAAAAAAGTGACGATATTATAAAAAACGTTGGTCATATAGGCGAAGTCGCAAACATCATCTTGCCAAATAGACTCTAGATTTAAAAAAAGATTGTGACTGTTTTAATAAGGTCTATAAACAATTGCAATTAAACAAGATAACAGGCCATAAACGATATATTCCTTCAACGTTTTTGCTTTCTGATATTTTTAATGTGTCGTCATTTTCATTTGTAAAATGCATAAAGTAATGAAAGTCCACAGAAACAAGTAACACTAAATTAACATTTCAAAAATAAATTAGCTCATCTCTAATTCATCACAAGATAATACAGCTTGCATCTGTGATTAACTTGTTTACTGAATTACGATCCAATTTCGATGTGCAGTAAAATGAAAAAAAATAAATTCCCATTAAAATAAATTATTCTTACAAAATTAAAAATATTAATTTTCGCAGAGAGGGGACGAACCCCTGTTCGCATTACTCGGCGAAGCCCAGCCGCGAGCGGACGTAGGGAATGCAACGGCTTACTTACGCCGAGACGCCTCCCAGGGCTGCTCCCGGCTTTTTAGACGCCTGATAACCAGGCGCACAACACTCGTTAAGCAACCGCGTGCCTGGGTCTGAAGTGAGACGCCGCTTGCTTGATAGAAACCGGCAGCTGAATTCATAATTCAGTCTCGAAGGATAAGGTTGAATGCTCGCGGCTCAAGTTGATGTTTTTTAACTAGAAGTGATACGCACGCAACCTCGGTCTCACTACCGCGGTGTTTTGATCCTCTGAGGATTCCTCAGCGATCCTAAGGGGCACACAGGACAAAACACGTCAATTCTACGGCTTCCTTCGGAGGAGACGTAAAGCCAGCAATCTCATGTACGTGAACTGCAAGTAAAAGACAGTCAAGCGTTAAAAAAAAAAAAAAAAAAAACCCTGAGCTAAATTTAAAATCGTCGCCCAAGTGATACCTTCTTTCTCTGCTAGATGGCGAAAGGAGCGTGGTCAGGCGGAAGTCAGTGGTCAGTGTGCAAGCCTGATGGCCTCAACACTCGCTTTTACTTATTGATTTACTTATTCATCGATTGCCAATCGTAGCGATGAATGAGGTTTCAACAAATCCTTTCATCAGAGCAATAGGGCACTACTAAAATCAATTTTGGGGATAATGCCATCATAAAAATCCTCTTTCACTCTAGTTTCTGTTTACGTATACCACAATAAAAAATATCAAATTAATTGCTTAATTTTGCAGATAATACTGAATAGAATTTTTTTTTAAAATCACATCTTTATCGCAACAAAGCAGTATCTACAATTAGTCTTGTACAACATTGATGAATAAACTGACGAAGATGCTTTCAACTCCAGATAGTGCTCTTTTGCAGTGAAATTCATTGTAATACCGACGATGCGTCCGATAAGGCAACAATGGGTAAGAGTGCAGCATGTTCCGCTGTCAGTTTGAGTTGAAAAGGGATCTTACATTATACTCTACATGGGATAATACGATACATGATAATCTTAATGGCAATTCCAAGAACAAGAATAAAATTTCTAGATTATTAAAGTGATCTTACAAGAATCATGTGTTTGGACTTGTTTACGATTCTTTTCTGTAATCTAAAAGTCTGAGAGTTTGAGGATGTACTTGCCCAGAATATTAAGCCATATCTAAGCGGAAATGAACATTCGTGAAATATATTCTCAACGAGCAGTAAGAACACTGACTGAATTTTAAAAAATTCTGAAAGCATACCGAATTTAATTTTGTGTTCAATTCATTTAAATGAACGTTCCATTAGAGGTTTGACTGAATAGAGAGGCTCAAAAATTGCATTTCCTTTATATCACTAAATGGCACATTGCTCGTAATCAAGTGAGTGGATAATTGTTTATTTGAAGTGGAAAGCTACATTGAAACAGTTTTATTTTCATTTACTATTAATTTGTTATTTATGACACCTATTAGAAACATCTGATGCTGTACTATTTACAGTTTATTGATTGCAAAGAATATTAGTATCATTCTCAAAGAGAACTGTTCTTCCATTTCGAAGCGACGAGGGAATATCGTTTACGTATGTTAGGAAGAGAATAAGACATTAAAATGAAGACGTGTGGGACGCCATCTGCAATTAGCAATGTACTAAAAAGGTGGACATATAATGTGCCATTCTAGTACGGTGTTTATACTCTGATATCTACACGTAAGCGGCTCGAGTTCATGATTTCTTTCCTGTCAGCCTCTCCGCCAACGACGCGGCATCACCCAGACTGCCAAGAAGTCACTCTCTGAAATCGCTGTTTCAGGTACGAACATAACCAATCTAGAGCAATATCACGGATTTCAAACGAATGTAATTTTAAAATGTTACGATCAATGACGCAAAATGCATTTGAAAGATATAAAAATATTCCAATAGATGATTCATTTTCATGGAAGAAACATCTTTAAAGAAATAAAATAGGGCTGATATCTGATTGGGATTGAAACATCACCTAAATTGCAATAAAAAATTAAAATATCACGCAAAATTTCGTTTACCAATATTTGTTCTATTTTGTAATAGCAAATTTGCAGATTTCTTCTGAAAAATCGATAATCGTTGCTTCCAGAATTTCAAAAGCAAGTTTCTGGAGTTGACATGTATCAGCAGAAAATTACGTTGAGTAAAAACAAGTGTTGTAATAGTTCCCTGCAATTGAGATTTCTAAGGAGTGCGACTTGCGGATCAATTAACCTTTGGAGACATTAGTAAACCTAATTTCAGAAGAACGTTGGTGATTTTGTTGTTTTTGACGATTAATTTGTTCATTAATTAAAATTAAATTACGTTAAAAATGTTTTAAGTGAAAAAGTTTTAAAATAAAAAAAAGCGAAGTATCTTCTGGAGAATACGAAACATAAATGCAAATCCTTTAAAAGTTTGAGATTTGTTGACTTAGTAACCGATGGTGATAGACACGTATGAAAGAGCTCTTCAAATGTATTGTAATTTGAAGTTAGTTTAAAGGCGCATTACATATTTTTGCTAGTGTTCATTGCAAACGGCTTGTTTTCCTTGAAGAAAGTCGTCTTTTGTGTCATCAAAAACCTGATGATAGTACATAACATGTTACCAAGCGCTTTTCCATCTACGGAGCAAGCTATACCAACGCTCTAACTTTTCTAAATAAATTTTCAAAATTCATCAATCGACATAATAAATAGGAGTAGTATCCCAATCATGATTGAATTAGATCAACAACAGCAGCAAGAGTTTCAATCTTTTGAGCTTCATTAACGGCACCAACCACAACAGCAGCAACATGAACACATCAGCTTCGATTGACACAAATGAAAATGTAAACATTTTGAGCTACATCAACACCAGCAACGCTAGCAAGAAATTAAACATTTTTTACTCCAAACTTGTAGATATTGCTGTGTGGTACGATCAAAATGTCGTAACCAAGCACACAGAGAAACGTTTTACAAGAGTTTGGAAATCACGATCAGCCGAATGAATGGCATAAAAGCATAGGTCGTCCAGATATTTATCGGAGCTCTAATATTTGTTCCCGAAAATTTGTTTAAGTACTTGCCTAAACTCCCAGTTCATTCAAAAGACAGGGTAGTGTAAGACATTGTTTTATTTCGAAGGGCTCAAATCTTTCCCTTCTCCTCCTCCTCTTCCTCTTCACTTTCCTCCTCCCCCTCCTCCTATCACACGGAAGAAAGGTTGCGAATAGCAAAAGTTTTCGTGTCGTCTAGGAATAGACAACAATGACAGTAGTGAATGTTGATTGCGAACAATCCTTAAAACAAACGATACTGGAAGTTTTATTTACACCATGATTAATTGCTTTTGAAAACATTATGTTTTTGAACAAATACATCGATCTGCAGAAAATATCGAAAGCAAAACATAGGTTATTATATCGATATTTATAATGATCGAATGTTCGATTCATCGAAAATATCGGTTTTAAAAACATCAATGTTTTTTCCCATCCCCCAGACGGGAGAGATCGCAATGCGAGGGTGGGCGATGCGGCGAGACCCTTGCGGAGAGAAGAGCGGATGGCTTCCGGGATAACAAGAATGACGAGCGAGGGAGGGAGGGAGAGGCGGCGACGGGAAAAGCGGCTATGTGGCGTAAGAGGGCGTCCTGAATTATTCCCGAGTGCCGCTTCCGTGACCCGCGCGGCCGCACGCTTCCCGCTGCTCAATTATTAATCCGCGCCTGGGCCACCTAGCGGCCGCGTCGCGAATCAATGGGTCGCTTTCCCACCCCGCCACGCTCCGCCCGACTCGACTCTTCGCGCGTCACGAGCCGCCATTCCTCTACGTCTTCGCGGGCTCTTACCAGTATAGGCCTGCGTGGCCTCCACATCAGCTTGTCTTCCCGGGAGGACGTATCTCCCCGGTGTAGCAGTGGTCGAACTAGACGAAGAAAAGCCTGCGTGGTTTCCACATTATCTTGTCTTGTATTACCGGGAGGACTTAACTCTCCAGTGTAGCAGCGGTCGAACTAGAGGAAGAAAAGCCTGCGTGGCTTCCACATTATCTTGTACTAACCGGGAGGACTTAACATCCCAGAGTAGCAGCGGTCGAACTAGAGGAAGAAACCGCCACTACTGAAAACGCGTGTCGCGAGGAGGAAGAAGTCCACTGTCCCGGCAGGGGGCGCGGCGGAGCAGAAAGGCGCTGGCTACGCCTACGGGGAGGAGAGGGGGCATTCCGCCCATTCCCTCCCCTCAACCCCGTGGCGGGCGGGGGAGGGGGTGGCGCTGCTGATAAGCGGCACGCACGGCGCCGGCGAGGGGAGAGTGATTTTGGTCGCGAGCGATAATGGAATTTTTGGTATATTGTATAACGACATAGCTCTGACATTGTGATTTCTTCTGGTAATTGGATTCGCCCGCTCGCTTATGGTACATCTTCTGAACACTTGGTTATATCGTATTTTCGTACTTTCGACTGGATATGGAAAGTGGTTTTCGGCCGCTCCGAATAAACTGTTTTAACAGACGTTATCGGGTTGATTCGCACACTTTCGATGTCGATTGCATTATATTGAACCGATTCAATTCTACAGATCATGTACTAAATTTTACTTAATAAACCCCCTGAAACTTTAATGTATCTGAGGCACACGTAAACCAGACACGAACTTCACGCGCACTGCGGGTACAGTTCCGCATGACACAGACTAACTCAGTATCTGCCACTCCAACAGTTGGTTACTTGTATACTTGCAATACGGTTAGGGGTAAAATAATTCCCTTTGATGACCGATGCGCAGTAAGAAATATGGAGCATGTGACTTGTTTTCAAAACATCCACTAAAACCTACTCGTAATTGAGCGGGACTACTAGACGCGAGAATGATGACATCAATCTTCGAATACAGAAGGTAAAAAATAGAAACCAAGAAAGCCAAATTTTGTTGATGTCTCACGTCAGTAGCATATATGAATTAAACAAATATTTACTTTTAAATATATTTTATGCGTATTGATTTTATATTTCTTACAGGTTCAATGTAAATGTATATGTATTAATAGCAAAATACTATATAATACGTTATAAAGATACGGTATATTTGAAAACTGTGACGCGATATGTTTTTATTGTGATATTTGTAATCTACGTATAAAATTAAGTATGTTGAGCACTCTACCTTCCTGAAGGTAACACTTATTCCTTAATAATAATAATAATAATAATAATAATAATAATAATAATAATAATAATAAGAAGAAGAAGAAGAAGAAGAAGAAGAAGAAGAAGAAGAAGAAGAAGAAGAAGAAGAAACAGTGGAATATGGAAAGAGTCAGCATCGTCCCGATAATTGTTTCAAGCACCGGAGTCATCCCTAAGTGTCTGATGCAGAACCTCAAGCAGCTAGGTTTGAATAAAGACATGTACAAACTTATGCAGAAAGCAGTAATTATCTCAACAACCAGGATAGTCCGGAAATTCATGGGAAATGATGTACTATGAATTCTTTTAAAAATAGATGTATTGTGCTTTGATTTTGTAAATCTGTATAATAATCCATTTAAATGTACCAATGAAATGATAAAATGAAATAAATAATAATAATATTAATAATAATAGTAATAGTAATAAAATCATCATTATCATTACTATTGGGTGATGATGAGGGATGAAAGGACTAGAACGATGGTGGTAGGTGTTAGGTGGGGTAGCGGGAGGGTTCGTGGGATTTTGGAACCATCCCAGCTTTCATCTTGAGACTGAAGGAAACCACGAAAACCCCTGTCACGATGGCTGGCCGGGGAATCGAACTACCCCCCTGAGTAACTTCGCTCTTTGCCCCTTCGCCCCTTATTGTGTTTGTACACTTACTTGCGATCTGAATAACATCTTCGTTAATTTGCCTAGGACGTCATTAGCTATCAATATTTGTAGCATCCAAGGGATCATGGCCAGGTCTTATTTCACTCACCAAGCGTGACCTTCAGCTCTCGGATCTAAAATGCGGCGCGACCACCTAAGTGTCGATGGTGATAAGCTCGTAGGGGCAGGGTCAACGACATCTATCGGTAGTGGAAGGGGAATGTGGTTAGGGGAGCTGTGTCTCATGTTTCTGTCTCATTGAATTGTACATTGGAAATTCATTTACTTCCAACCAACGTCCCACCAATCAAGCTACCAACCGTGATCGACCGGCTGTACATTAGAGAGTTTTTCTACAACTGTTGCCTCTATGGGAGTGGGGGCTCCATCCGTTGTCGAGGAAATTGTATATGTATATTATGCAGATGTATATTTCACTAGTGCATTATCTTTAGTTTGTACTCTACTATAAAGTGCATTTTACATTACTATCTTTTTGTTATAAGTTAAAAGTTTATGTTTCCGCTTAATTAACGCGTATTATGTAAATGTTTATTAAAAACACGCAAGCTTAATTGTAATTCCCCTATTTCAGTTTGTCTATTGGGTACAGTGAGGCCCACTTATACAGAAATAAGAATAGGTCCTTTGAACATCGTTTTAAACGGAATTTATTGTGCAATTCGGTTTGAAATTTAGAGTCCGTTAAAGCAAAATAAAATTGATTGGCTTCGGCATCTACGTTTGCAATGAACTTGATAAAGCAAAAATGTAGTCAACTCTTGTCAATTATAGAGTTGTAGAGCTAACAAATTGCGAGCAAAATGAAGAAGAAAACCTTCAATGCGGAGATCTACAAAATAGCATCACACTGCAAAAGCAAACTGAAGAACTTCAATCCAGAGCACAAGCGAGGATTACAATAATCCATGCTAACCAACCATCCATCCATACAATCCGTGCACAAGTCATGGCAAAAACCGAAGCGCCCGACATCTCCAAATCCAGCAGAGGACCCCCAACACCCACACCACAGCGCCACGAAACCATCATTGGCGTTGTCCTTAGGATCGACATTTGCGTCGCAGCTATAAGGGAGTTTTAGCGCCAAGCGTAAGGAGATATCCTTAAACGCTATTGTTCACGTAACTAACGCCTTTGTACGGTCGTAATGAACAACGTTCAGAAGAGTTTTAGCAATTGCGACATTATGTTGTGCACTATACCAAAGGAAGCATTTCAAGCGATGAACAGAAAAGTTGCATAATATATCAAAGAGTGTAGCCCAGTGGTGCGACATTTAAAACACGTTACAAGTCAACAGAGTAAAAAATATACATTATACACGGAATTACAGATTTTGTGGCCTTCCGTGATGAGTATGCAGTCTGGAATTTTGAATCGGCTTTTCTTGAAAATATAGGAAATATCTTCAACCAACGTTCGTTTTTGAGCATAAGACATTACTTATCCCGAAGTTTTGATTTTAACTTATTTTTCGCGAACTTCTATCCTGTCACCTCTGCAACATCATTAACGTTAATTCATGCCAGCGTTGTGGAGTTGGTAAGGAATAATTGTAACTGTCTCACATACGAGAATCTGTTTATCAGAGTTGGATAAGCGGCCATTTGCCGCTTGTAGGTGACCGTAGAAATTCCTACAGACGTGCAATATTTATGAAGGTCTAAGTTCGTTCCTTAGGCCCAAAGTAAGACGTTATGACTTCAAGGGCCGTCACTTGACTGTTAGTGCAAAACGCCGTTACCTTACGCATGGCGACAAAACACCCTATTAACAGGCGTCAAGAGTTCGGCTGTAGCTACTGCAATGTAGAGAGTATCTCTGAAGAAGTCTACGACAGCTCCAGTCGAAAAGCAATTTTGCATAGCTTACTAGCGACGCCACAGTTGAGTTATCACATCACACTAGGAATGACGTTAATAGAATACAATTATACAATTTTTGTGTCTATTAATTTTGTCGGATTGTATCACTATTTTCCTCAAATCTAACTCAGCAAACGTGCCAAAATACACACCAAACTTTATTATTTGTTAAAATGAACATATTGTATAGTCTAAATAATATCATAGAATTTAATACATTTTATAATTTCCTTTCATATTTGAGGATTATAAATGGCCACTTTTTTGTAACTTTTTTCTTTGGAATAGTCACTACAGTTACTTAAATTCAGTTTACAATTCTATGGAACTCTTGTAAATTGCAATAATGTATCAACTGCATATACTTTCTCGCGTTATTTGTAAGTTTTATAATTTTCAAAAATTCAGAAAGTTCAATGCAAATCCGACTTGCGCCATTTTTAAAAGAAAGCGTACATAGCACCATCCGATAAAAAAGTTAAAGGAAAAATTTGGAGCCGCTTTATAGAAAATCTAGTTTTAAAATTGCCTTTATTTCGCCCAAAATTACGCGATAACTTTTGGGAAAATGTGCATGATTTCATTTAAACATCTACTTTTGAAGAACATCCTTCAGAGGAAAATTCACTGTAGTTGATGGAAGACGCAACAATAATAACAATTGAACGAAGATGAGACATACGCTATTCTATCTGAGAACAAAGTTTGGAACCATTTTAAGAATACTTTGAATATGTTGTTGTGGCTTGATGCAAAGTCTTCCCACAAATTAAACAAACCGTTTCAAATTCCAGGGACCGCAACATCCGCCAGATCGATTGAGGGATATCGATTCTGGTAATATTATATGTCGTTTAGCCGATAGCGTTGTTGACAGAAAGACGGAGAAATATACATTTTGCTGTAAACCAATTTTTCGGCATCAGTGCCCCCAAAACGTGGATTGTGACTACATGATATGAAATTATAAGATAAAAATTGAATAAGAAGCATTCATTTTCAGAGAACATTAAGAAAAACAGTTAAATGGTTTGGGCGTGTAGAAAGTATGGAAGAAAATAGAATTCCAACAATTATTTTAGAGTAGATTCCGGTGGATAGACGAATGTAAGTCCCAAACATGGTTGGTTAAAGGAAATCAATAAAATTTGAGAGAATAGTTTAACAGGAGAACAACGTGACGACGGAGATAGCTGGAAAATACAACAGAAAGTACATGAGTACAATGTTGAATATAAGAAGTTGCTTTTTAACAGAGTACATTTGCGAAACAACAGAAACACGTTAAAAGATATAAAACGAGTTGCAATTATAGCTGCTCTTTCCTATCTCTAAGCATGTAATCAACATTCCCAAGCCACGGTTTTGTTGAAATGTGTACAAATCTGTCCGGTAAGAAAACTATTTTATTTGCAAACATCGTTGCGTCAAAAAGCAGCCTTGAAATCACCACATGTCTCCGAGCGCGGACTGCTGGTACATGCATCATAACAAAAACTCTTGCAACCGCGAACTCTTGAAACCCAGGTCTGGAACAGCTTCCTTCGAACAAAAACATGTCGACATAGTGGCCTTCTTCTGTCTCGCGTGCCAAATTTACGAGCGTGACCTCTAGCACTCGCCATGCCAATTGCTTTTTTCGTATGCTCATACACAATCGACGTGGCGCTGTCATTATGTGTCCTGCAACACGATGTACTGTTTTCCAAACGTTGTACGGGAAATGAATAGGAGTGGAGACCTTGACCCTAACTTAATGCAGTGTTCAGTTGACCAGGAATATTACACATGCGAAATACTTCTATTCGTTTCCCTCTATGCCTACTATCACCTTCAACTGATGTAAAATTTGTGGGCACAAAAAGGTTTCATCGGTGGTTTTCCGGTTTTCCTTTCAGTCACGACAGTAATATTTCACTCATCTTTGTGTTTCAGTCGAAACTATTCACCTAAGGGAAACACAAGAACAATGGTTACTCTTAGACCATGTTTGAAAAGAATAATAATTAAATTTTACATTTCACGACATTTAAAAAACTGCTAGTGACTAGATATTAAAATAACAAAAGTAAATAAAAACATGAATCTCGATAACATCGCCAGAAGGCAGAAACGTCCAGAAAAACCGCCGTTCGGAACCAGATGTTGAAAATACGAAATTCTTTTGAAATGTAAAAACGATAGTTCTGGCTTAAATTTCTTGCAATTTTGTTCAGTGGAGAGCGCTAGGAATACCTCGTTTCATGTTGCAAACAGACACGAGCGAGTAAATGTAACATTTCATGGGAGAAAATGCTACATACTCCCCTTATCACATTTCACTGATCATTTGTCAGTCAGTGTCCCAGTGAAACTATTCAGTTGTGGAGAAACATAGACAAAACACTTATTACGCTATATTAATAAATGTTTTGAAAATTATAACTTGGTTTTACACATTTGTTAATTATATCAAGGGCAAAGATCAATGAATCGTCCAAGAATACATGGTTTCAAAATGTACAAGAATTAGGATAACGAAGATTTGTTAAAAAAAGGTGTTTGCAGTTAATACTTATTGTCCAATTTAGGGAGAACGACTGGTACATATGAATATAATACGTTATGAAAGTACAAATAAAGTATTGAATACTTTCTACTATATTTATATTAGAGAAACATTCACGAATTTGTTTAGTGGTAACGTTACTTAAATATTCATGTCGCTACCAGGATCAGGATATGGTGTGTATTTTGTATGGTCCGCCTGTCTTTAATAAGACTCTTCGTCCACGTCGGTACCAATGACTGTCCCTGGGTAGAAGACTTAGCTACCTCTTCGATTTTGGACGTCAAAATTATTACACAAGAGTGAAGGGATGGCGTTAGAAGCTGTGTTTTACTTTCTCGCATTACAAATTGTAATAGATGTGGTTACTAGAAATCTTATGAAATAATTTTCATGGGAAACCTTAAAACAACATATCGAAACAAATAGCGCAATTGAAGCTATCCTTTGTTCTCGATAGCCGACGGTAGGTCGGCACTGGACCTCGCTGTCCTGTGGAGGGAAAACGTCGTAATTTCCCGAGGGAAAAACATGCCATACAGTTCCAGGTCTAATGACCTTAGCAATTGCCGTACTCGGAATCACTGTCAATGAATCGATCTTTCGTTCTCATCGTACGTAAAGGTTAATTGTTTCTTATTTGAAATAGTAAACGCTGTATCATTTACAATAGATAATAATACTTCGACCTCTTGACACATTTTCGATCAGGAAAACAAAACAAAAAAGACCATATGTTCGTCGCGTGAGGGAGGGACGATAAGTTATTGTGCCACGCCGCGTCGACGCGCTGGGCAAAGGTCGAAATCATGACTACGCAAGACGTCGATGCACATCGGTTTAGTTTGGATACGTATTTGGAATAGCAAATGCATTTCTTGGAGGATTCTCTGACAAAGCCAAATTAACGAGAACAGAAACTAGGTGCCACAACTCAAACTCTCTCGTATTATCGGGAACGGTTAGGTAATATTATTATCTGATATTTCTACCATCACTTTAAAACGTCCAAACAAATCCAAACGAAGAGTCTTCTGTGGTTGTCTGCCATGTGTTTCGATAGGCACGAGCAGTAGCACTTCCGTAAAAATATAGGTGTTGTAGTGCGTTATCGTTGGCATTTTTCATGAAATAATTATAAACGTTGTCATTGCCAACAATAGTATTAGGACACCTAATTCTATTTCATTCACTTTCCTTTAGTATTAATGACTTACCCCCCTTCCACTTTTTTCTTTCTTCCAGTTTCTAGAATTTTAAATATATTTTCCGAAGAAGTGTAAATTATTTGTAACCTTTATTATAATTTTGCTGTAAAATCAAAGGAATATTCACGTTTTAATGTTTTGTTTTTTCTTCTTGTACCAGACAACTGATGATGATGGCTAAGCCATCGAAAGCTGCTCTTATAATAAATACTATTGTTGGCAATGACAACGTTTATAATTACTTTCGTAAAAAATTTCATCAGTTTCATTATTTGCAGCACATTATATAAACTGGCAAGGATAATTTTACGTATAAATTAAACATCCAGAACTGAAGGACACCCAATATATCATATATCATTCATTCTTCCCGACTTTAATACTGGTGAATGTACCAATTTATTGAACGTAGTGACATAAATTTTTTATTAGCCAACAGCACATCCCATTAAGGGCAAGGGCCTTCTGCTCGCGTAGGAACATGATGAAGGGTGAAGGGACGATCACTAATACATCCATGCCCGAGGCGGGATTCCAACCCGCGAGTCTTCGATCCGAGATCGCCACAACACAACTGCGCGGTCCGTGGCCCGTTTGTTAGGATACTGCTGCCGCATCTGCCTGGTATTGATCGGAGAAACCACGGAACACTACCAACCAGAGCAACCGGTCGCTAGAACTCTCCTCCAGAAAGCGCCAAAACTCGACCTAGTTCTCTAGCCACTGTCGAAGATCCTGCGAGGCTGGGATGGAGACGAATGGGACCTAGGAATCGCAAGCCCCTTCACACCCGTGCGCCGCCTCCGCAGCTGCCTGCTCGCTTCCTCGTCAGTGGACCGAGGAGGGGCGGGGCGGAGCGAGGAGGGAGGGGGGAGAGGGGAGGGGCTTTTGGCGCAGTGCCACGCGCGGTGCACCGCGGCCGCCGCTGCCCTGGGCTGCGCAGCAAGTGGCGGCGGAGGCGGAGCAGCAACAGCAGCAGCTGTAACAGCAGCGCAACGCCATCTGCGCGCGGCCGAAAGCAGCGGCCTTGCCCGCACAGGCCCAGGCAGCCACGCGCCGCCGCGCGCACTCCTTGGACCCCGGATCATCGCTCCCCCCCTCCCCCACTTCCTCGCAAAACAAACAACTCGCGTACACAGTCCTCTTCTCTTGGTATCATCAGTTTGGAGTGTTAAAAGTACCCTACAGAAATTAGAAAAAGCCCGAACGACATTAATAACATCAATATTCGTACATCTGTGACTGATATTTGTCTGTGTAAATAGCCTAGTGTACCTCTGTGTTACATCGAGTAATTATTTCTTCTTCTTTATGTGTGTGCTTTACTTTTTCCCCTGTAAATAACTAACTGTATTTCATGCGTATATTGTGTTTTCCGATCGCATGTCTGTCCGAATTTCTGAAGAATTGCTTAATGTATATTGTTTATTTGTTACTGTATGATTGCTAATGTGTAATGTTTTATTGTATGTATTATTTTGTTTGTGTGTCATTTCGTGTATTATATCGCTTATGGGTAGCTGCCAGCCTTCGTCCCATGGATTATACCTCTCGCACCTAATGGTACTAAGCATTCCCCCTATAACATCAACTTCGTTCACATCACTAGGAGCCAGTACTAACTACAAAAATCATTGTATTAGACAAGTATGGTTCAGCAGTAAAGAAATACATAGTAAAAAATGAATTCAAAGTCAAGTAACCGACATCGATGCCACAAATAGTACTATATGAATAGAGGCTCTTCTTGATTTTAAGAGTTTTTACAAACTCTTGTTGATTACAAGCGCATTAACGGCCAAGCTCATTTGTCCCGTAAGTGTACTACATGGTTTACCGCGGTAGGTGGCGGTGAACTTCTCCTGCTGGACGGCGACAACCGGCACCGACCTAACCCTCGGCTTGAGGGAATTTCTCCAACCACGTCTCTCCCTACAACGGGGCACCGCCTCAGTCAAGACGAGCTGTAAGTCCCCAACTGGTCTCTGGCATCTGTAGTATTGTGGTATTTGCGTGTGTAGGGAAGGGATGAGAATAAGTCAAGGAAGAGGAAGGAAAGATTGCGCGCCGTCCATGGCCTGTTTATTAGGGTACTGCTCAGGCATTCACCTGGTGTTGTTGGGAGGAAACACTGAAAACCACCGAAAGCAGCCGATCGCTAGAATAATCCTGAGAGCGACTGAATTCGACGCAGCTACTTTGGTAGGGTGAAAAAATCCCGCCATCGCCGGGACTCGAACTCCAGGACCTCTCGGTCAGAGGCACTGCAGTGACTGACATCATTTGATCCCCTTAGCCACCTAAGCCAGTGGTTTAGATCTGCCCCGACCAACATGTCGGGTTGCAGGGATTCCTATCTGCAGGTATCTCCATTAGTGAGACACCGTCCCAGCTGGAAAAAGCTCTTATTATATCCCCAATGGTTTCCTGGCATGTGTGGGGCATATAAGTGTGTAGGTGTGTGTGTGTGTGTGTGTGTGTGTGTGTGTGTGTGTGTGTGTGAGTTAGGGGAGAGGGGAAGTGAAATCCGCGCGATCCTCAGTCCCTTTGTTTCAACTTTGCTCCGACATTCGCCTGGAATCGGAATAAGCACGAACTATTACCGAACAGAACAGGTCGCTAGAATTCTCCTCCAGACAGCGCGCGGTTGAATTCGCCTATCTCGCTCTCGTCGAAAACCCGCCACACCCTGAGGACTCCAACCCTGGGACCACTCCGTCAGAGTTCCTGCAGCGGCAGCATTCGTTCCCCTGAGCGACCTCCGCCGGCGTCAGTTTCGCGGACGTGGCGGGCGGCCCGGGGGCGCTCGAGGCCTTCCGGGCCGCATCTGGCAGCCGCTCGCTTGGCCTGGCGGTCGCGCGTGCGCCCCGCGGGGCAGCCTTCAGCCCCCCTCCCCCTCCGACGTCTGCCATGTAAATAAACAGGGCGATAATCCCCGGGGGCGGGGTAGGGCAGGGCAGGCCGCGCCTTATCGCCCGCGGAAGTGGCGGCGCACAGCTGACGGCCTTGTGTTGTGGCTGGAGTGCTGGCTGATGACGAAAGGGCTGATGTGGAGGCAATCTCGGGAGCAAACAAAGGAGTAACTAGGGTATCGCAGGCATAGCGCGGGCCTTGGACGCCGTACCTAAGAGGCACCGCTGAGGAGCTTTCTCTTTTTTACGTCAAATCGTACGCAATTCGTCACGACGAAATTGCAAGTATTGTCATTTATTATTATTATTATTATTATTATTATTATTATTATTATTATTATTATTATTATTATTATTATTATATTAATTGTTATTATTATTATTGTTATATTAATTGTTATTATTATTATTATTATTTATTATTAAATAGTCCTCAGCCCTTTCACTGGTTGATACTCCTCTGAATTCGGGACCTACCCAAGAACGTACGAATCAGTGAGGATGTAAGCAGTGACCCTGCCTTTCGCAGTTGGTAGCCTGATCTTGAATTAACGTCCAGTAGGCCAGTCATTAAGTGCTCAAAGGACTTTTCTAAAAAAATTAGGTTTTGTATTTAAATTTTGCTCCCTTTTGAGCTTCTTGAGGGGTGCTGTTTACGAATCTGAAGTTCGATATATAATGTACGTTGGAATTTGAGTTACAACATGAAAAAATTATTATTTTTTGTCTTTATCTATAAAACTATCGAATTTGGTAAAAAATTGCTCAACCAAAATAAACTATATACAATGTGCTATAGTTCACGCCCCCCTTTTGTTGCGCGCACCGTTTACGTATAATTGATAGGTAAAATTTGACAGAAATATGCGCAACATTCCTTTAGCTCGGTTACTTATTGGATTGGTTATTCAGGAAGCTTCTTGTCTGTGTTTAATATAACCATCTGTCTTGTTAATAAATTTCTTAGTTAATGAGTGTGTTGGCACATTGACCGCCCAATTTATTCAAATTTGGCGCCACGTTTCGAACAGCGCAATTTCGCTGATCTTTGAAGGCAATTCAAAAAAACCACACACGCACGGATTTCTACTCAGTTGCCCAAATACTCATTTCTTTTGTACAAAGTTCTTTAACGTGAATCGTCAACTGCTTCCTCTTTGTTCGGAGCGCCACCGAAAAATCAATCAGCTCCTGGCAGCCGCGTGTGAAACATGTGCACATTGTCAAACTTCTCGGAATCCAGTTAGTTCCGTTTTAGACGCCACGAGTTCGCGTTGTCATCAGCGGAAGCGTGTAGGGAAGTTTGCCGTTCACGAAATCTCAGTAAAATGTGATGGACGCATTCAAAGTTCGATTCGAGGCGGTGTCAGGCAATTATTCGTACCAGCACCATTTCTGCAGTCTAGCGTACAGTAACACGACGAAATTTGTAACGAAACGTTTAATTTTGTCTGGACAGAGGTGACCTTGACATTCTCGTTAATACTCGTTGATTCTTTCTCCAAAGAAACAATCTTTGTTAACTATGTGTATTTTTTCAACACTCTTGTCTGATGAAAATTGTCGATAGAAAAGGCGATGTTCATTGCAGTTTCTGCTAATGCTCTCCCAACGTATCTAATGAATATTTCGCAACCTCAACAAAGTGTATTCTTATCATAAAGTACTCTTTTCGAATACCGAGAGTAAACAGGCGTGGAAAAAAGAAAATGATTAGCAGACGAAAAACTGGATTACTTTGCGAACACAGCTCTAGCCTAGGCTGCTTTAGTCCGTTCACTACTTGCTCACAGGAGTTCTATTGAAATTATTGTGTAGTCATGATTTCCCCTCCATTTCTCCGTTTTTTAGGCTGATCAGTGTTTTGATGTGGCTCATGTCTCTAACTTCACGAAAAAAAGGACAGTTGCAGTATAATGGATCTGGTATACTGCAACTGGTGGCTAGTGGGAATATATAAATGTACTCATGTTTTTCTTAATTAAAATCGCTTATTTCTAGTATCAAATCGATTCTTCAAATTTCCGCATTATCCTCTCAGTTCACCAGTTTCCTTATTAACTGCAGAAGTTCCTGCCTAATTATATTACTCAAGGAAACACCGAGGCACCTGTGCATCTTATGTATCTGTCGTACCATCTAACTGAACAAAATATTCAAACGATGTAGTCTGAAATGAATTCGATTAATTCATTTTACATGCTCTTCAGAATTTGGGTGTTTTTGCAACGATCGTGCGGCTTGCAACAGAGCGGCAAATCCTTTTCTGTTACAATTTCATTTCGCATTGCTAAACATGAGACTTGTTTAACAAAATTTCAGTAGGCTTGGAGAGGACCACAACAATGGTAATTTCCTAAATGCGGTTGTAGTTCTTTACTTCCCTTGAAATTTTAATTTTGTACCAGATATTTAGAGATTCAGTAGGGCGCCTACAAGTTAAAACTTACTTATCCTAAAACGTCTTTCCCTGAAAATAGCATTTGTAGTGAAATACACGCTTTATCAGACACAGGGTTCATATTTGAGACCCCACCCCTCTCAAGAAGCACGATAAGAATGAATTTCACGCTGGAGGAGGAATAGTATTTCTTTGGCCTCTACTTCACCAGCAGGACAGTAGTGGTTTGGCGCCCATGCTGTTATCGCGGGTGGCGTCACGATTGTCATAACAATTGCCCAGGTTAACCACATCCTGGAGGTGGAGGCACGTTACAAGAAGGTCTAATTCACTTCAACGGCCGCCATGGTCGATGGCGCGCTCATTCGCCGCCTTCGTAAATTTTGACTGCCCAGTAGATTTCCTCACGTGTGCCATTCAAAAATGCAAACGGTAAAATGCAAATAATTCAACGGTACATAATGAGATAAATTTAAAATTTAATATATAATTAATAGTTCCACTTCACCTACTTCGCCTTAAATAACCCCCCTGATTCCGGTTAGGAAACTGAAATTTACCACTAAGAACGACCCTTGGAATTTTAAATACAGCCAACAAACATTGACCAACTATTTGATATTTGTTAATAGCTCAAAGACTATCAACTTTTTGTCATCATTTTACACTACAAAACATCGTATATCCCATAAATAATATCGTCTCCTATATTATTTCAGTAATATACATACCTTTTGTGGTTCCCACACGCAACCGATCTTTATAAACGATGTCTCTAAAGAAAGAGAATTTCATGGAGACGTGACGAATTGCTCTTAGACTTTAAAACTATGAAGGATTTGTTTAAAAAACGCATCTAAATCTTCATGTCAAATGCAACCCGCAGCACTCAACCAGCTATATTGTTAAATACCTCCTATAGCCTTATTGTGCCTTAAAAACTAAAATTTTGAGGCCAAAGGCATCAAGTAACGCAATACGTATAAAGTTAAGTAATACCTATGAAGTTACGTAGTCTAGAGGATAAGATATTCTTGATATTCTATTAAATTTTTGCTACTTCCGCACTTATCGATACTATCAATGCCACCTAGATTTCCACCCTTTGTAAGGGTGGCCATCTTTGTAACGACACGCTTAGAGGCTTACGTTTCTCTATCTTATACTATTTATGCTTTCTGTGTACAGCGTCGTTGCGCAACTGATGAGGTTTATTGGCTTAATTATTAATTCAAGATTCATTCTCTTAGCAACAACTAGAAGTACTATTAATAGTTGCTTCATACCGATTAATATTGTTACTTATACTTGTAGTGAAAACATTTATTTAAACTTTTGCCGAATTCTATAAGTGCTGCGAACCTAATTGTGTAGGGATGTGGGTGTTCAGTGAAGAGTGAAGACGTGTCTTGTTAGGTTTGGTTTGTTTTACCTGTACCAGTATTTTCATTATCAGCAGTGACTATGTGAAACTTTCAAGTCCGTGTGTGCAGTAACGTAGCTTTATGAAGAGTAAGAATCTTTTTAATAGTTTTGTTACTATCACGGAAAGCTAAGAAACTGTCAAAGAACATTTAATAATTACTTCAAGTAGTTTTAAAAAAGTGTTGTGAATTGTTCCAAAAAATCTCTCGATAATGTTGAATAAATCTTTAATGAAAATTTCTTTTCCACATCAATTACAATGTTTGTTTGTTGTTTTTTTATTAGTGCAATGGAAGCTACCTTTATACATTTTTAAACAAATAAATACGTTTCGTTAACTTTCCCTCTTAGAATGGAAATAGAAGAATAGGAAATAGAGTGGAGGTTAACATGCGAGATTTCTCGCACGGGTACACGGAGGTAGTAGTAAAACTTGTGCAATGGCACGACACAAAGAACAAACTTTTTAAATTAACTAAATTAAAATAGCTTGAAAGAAATGAACAGAAAAATCAAAATGAGATAGCCTACAATACTACGTGAATTAATTTACAAAAGCAACCAAATTTAAAATTATAAAAACAATAGCGCAAGTCACTCGACAACTGCCAACGATCACAATCCAGACACACGATTTCAATGTTGGTGGTATCTGGAAGCCTGTACATCAATGCCCAGCTGTGAACGCATATTGTAAATAATACACCGTTTGATATCGTAACGTAAACATCGTTTGAACAACATTCCCGTGTACCGAATTGAAGTCTAAGCATACAGAATTGTTTCTAATGTAACAATAATGATATGTATTACTCAAAGGTGAAAATATTAGTTTCATTATTTTTTGGCTCGGAATTGCTTTTCTTGAGGTACGTGCGAAAGCAGAAAATAATCAAATATTTGTAGTACACAAATAATTTATCAATTTTTGCACTTCCAGTTTATTACAGTTAATTTTGCAATTCCAGCAAACTGTCGCCATGCCCCTCCAAAACCCCTTTTATTCCTCATAACACATTTAGGAAAGTTAAAGTTTAGGGTGGTACTAGCCCGATCCTGTATTTTCGCAAGAAAAACTACACTAGGCTTTTTGAAGAGTAAAAACCTTTTCTAATATTTTTGTGATTATTCAGGAAAGCGAAAAGCTAACTGTTAAGAATCTTCAAATGTTTTTTACGGAAGTGTGAATTGTTCGAAGAACATATCTCTATAATTCCCGAATAAACCTTTATCGAAACATTTTTCCAATGTTAATCGCATTATTTTTATTTTTGTTTGAGTACGATATTATATTTATACTTTTTTTTAACAAAGAAACACGTTCATTAGCAACTTTCTTAATCGAAAGGATAGTGAAATGGATAGGGAAAGACTGGGGAATAACATGCGAGAGTTCTCGCACGGGTACGCTTGTTTTATAATAAATTCCATACGATAGATAACAAATTATATAATATTCTTATGTGCATCGCGAGTGTGCTTCTAACATGCGTCACGAGTTCCCGACCCTGTCGGTTAAACATTTCGTATAATTTAAGACTACAATATTTTCCAGGGTTGAAAAAACCATTTTGCCTTGCAACCCCTTCCCTTATCCCCACCACTAACGTCTTCTCTTGAGTTTATCGATCGTCCAACCTCTCGTAACTCTCGGTTCATTCTGTCAGTCTTCTAAGAATCTCATCTGTCGTAATGTACGCAACCACATTGTTGTATATTATTGAATTTGGGAGCCCCTTCCGAGACGTCGTTCATATTCCTAGCTAACATTAAGTAAAAGTGTGCATTTAATTAGATAATGTTTCCCATAGGTGGACGAGAAGGGGGCTGGGATCATTTTGGCGAGCAAGTAACTAAAGAAAGAGTAGAAAGGAAAGTTTTTCACTGACAAACTGTTAATCAGGGTGCATCCCAAAAGTCGAGAAATGTATGTGAATGAAAACGTAACAGCTTCCTACTTAAATTCAACCACGGAACAGTCTGCAACCAAAGCCCTAACAACTCGTTCAGCAGAATCTTCGACCAGTTTTCGAAAAAAAGGGGGAACAGTTTTAGCTTAGGAGCAGCTTTCGGCGTAGATAGGAAATCAGAAAGGAGGTTTTAGAAAATCAAAAACGACTTCCAATTCGTCATCTAACCTTCGTGTTTCAGGTGCGGTCTAATAATTTGAGAAAACCTTTTTTTAAGTACGCTGGAAAAAGAGGCGATTGTTGGGGACTACTACTTGTACACGAATTACCCACAGTTGACGCACAGTACCACAATGAATGTCCAAAACATCTGTACTTCCGCCACCAAGGAGAGTAAAGAGAAGAAAATTGTAAAAATAACAAAGAAATAGAAAAACAGCCATGTCACACGCTTACTGTTTTTTAGAGGAATCAGAAGATTTCCAGTTTTCTTCAGGTGTTCTGATAAGCTAATTCTTCAACGGAATAAAGTATGATGAGACTTCAAATCCAATATCTCGCTGAAAAATATTCCGAACTGTTTACAAGTTCTACATTCAATCGAAAAGAACAGACTTTTGTTTTCGAAGATTAGAGCACGTCACACACAATAAACATTTGCATACTTCATTTAAAAAAATAAAATCACAATCCTTGTGAGTACCTTTTAACTCACGTTATCTGTGCAGAATTTAAAAAAGTTTTTCTCTTCTTGTGAAGTAAGGTGAGAGAGTGAAAAACATCGTAAGAAGTTCCTTCTTAAGCGCAAGATGCAAAGACTGTTTACAATTCAATGAATTCATTTCAAAATAGCAGGGCTTCGTGCCAAACACGAAAGATCGGAAAATAACCATTTTATCATAAATCCTACGAATAGTTTAGGTACTAACTTTGTTCACACACAATGGATGGATGTTTTGAAAAGAGAACACTTTTTCCTTCTCGGGGGATCTCAAAATGTGAATTTCTTTTAGATTCTTGAAATCTTTTTTCCGCTGCATTAAATAACATTCTCTATTCTACACATATCATACACGTACACATTATAAATTTATATCTTTGGATATTGCACCAAAGTGACAAGTTTATTAATGTGTTTACTGCTAAGAAACCAGCACTAAATATTAACAGTAAATAAAATGCATGAACATGACCGGAATTAATTTTGATATCGCACATGATTTTGAATTTTTAAACTAAAATCAATACTGCTTATACGTTGGCCACAACAGCGCTCTGCTCTTTCGTCACCTATTGCAATTATCAAATTAGCTCGTGAAAAAAATAATTTGATTATTGAATATGATAAAAGATAATGAAAATCAAGAGAATGTGAAAATCTATGTTCGTAAGTACTAATTTCAAACTGCATTAATGACCTATGGTAAACAATATCTTGGTATATAAGGCTATTGTGTGTATTTTATGTGTGTTATAAGGCGCAAAAATACGTCATTCAAACATCGCGAAATCACTAGTCATCAAGGCAAATGCTACAGGCAGTGAATTTTTGCTTATTTATTACAAGGGCTTGTTTGCCATGAGTGTAATATTACTAATCAAATGTCGACACCTAACCTAGAAAATATGTTTCGATCACTCTCTATCGAGGTCTTATTCTTCTTCAATCGGTCCATGATGAAAAGACGTGGGTGAGCTAGTCACGCCACATAAAGAGGTACCTGATGACGGCATGTAGAACTTGTACTGAATCGGGGGGGGGGGGGGGGGTGTTTCAGATCTTACTGCTATATTGTTGTCTTCTCGTTTATCTGTTTTCAAATATAATCGTGGTTATAATAATCATGTTGACAATGCCTTCAGTACGTATGTTCGGCATATAACTGTAAAAGTAGAAGTCATCACACCACAAATACATCGTTTTTCAAGTTTTACGCCTTATTTTAGATTTGTTTGTTTGCTTCTTATTGCAATAACATTCACTTGCAGACGTTATGCTAACTATAACATTTCAACAGCTTCCATTATTATGACAAGAAAGCAAAATTTTCAAGTTTCTCAATTCGTTTTTTCATATTGTGATTTTGTTGAAAGGGAAGGAAAGGTCACGTGCGGCCCGTGGCCAGTTTCTAATGGTTCTACACCGGCATTCGCCTGGTACTGAACGGAATAACCACGACAAACTACCGATCAGATAAGCCGGACTCTAAAATTTTCCTCCAGGCAGTGACTGAACTCTATATATCTATGTAAATAGCTACTGTCGAAAATACTGCCGTATTGTGACTTCGTTTTTAAATGATTAGTTTTTGGTCGTGGGACACAGAGTAAGAGGATTTACATCACGCGCGGCCCGCGCCCACCCGGCCGTAACCAGCGCCAAACGGAATACTAGAATACAGTTTCTCCAGCGGGCGCTGATAATCCTTTAAGAGGGCAGAAAGTAGCCAATTAATATTTTTGATTTATTTTTGCTTAAGGGTGTTTCTAGGACAGTAAATAACAATATTCATGTCTAAAATGGTCTAAACTTATCCTTTTGACCGTTTAAATAGGGTGGTACATATTTGTACATTAACATATAAGGGAAACAATCAAACTACTATAATCATGGTGCAACATAAAACTTCATGTTTTCTTTCTATTTATGTTCTAAGATATCTATTCTTTTCCTATTATTTTGTAGGGTTTTATTAAAAGTTTTTTTTTCTATAATAGTTTTTATTCAAGTAATATTCTATTTATGTATATACGAATAGAGAATCACAATCCTTCAGCAACAGAAAATTGTTCACCAAATTGAGTCTTCTTGAGAATATTCAAAAGAGAAAAACGTTTTTGAGGTATTATATGGCAACATTACTAATACAAGAAACTATATCGAAAATATTCGGCAAAAAGAAACGCAAATTAAAAAAAATAGAAACATAGTTTATCATTTAGATTTGTGGAATGGCGGAAAACGTTCTTCGCCTATCACAGATTGGTTTGATTTTCAATATGGTTCCATACGGAAATGATAAAGAACAAAGAGATAAAAAATGAACTGTAATTTAATGATTTAGATCTGATTTACAGCCATAATTTGTATTCATTAAATTTTAATTTTTGAAAGCGTCTGGCAGGGTCCCGATTTCGTCCACTTGCGTTGTTTATATACTGTCGTGGAGATATCTTCTAATTCTAATGATTCAGAAATACCAAATAAATTGCAGAAAGTATTTGTAAACTCAATTTAGTTCTCCGTCAATACAATTAAAAACTTCATGAAACGCAAAACACTGCTCTTGAGTCGTTATCAACTCCCTCTCAAACGCACATGGTTCAATAATGAATTCAAATAACCACTTCTAACTATTGTTTTAGTTCCTATATACTGCCACAAGGTAGCAGCACATATCTTAAAAAAAGAATGATATAGCGATGTTGTTCTAATTTGCACCAAGAAACACCACCGCAAAAGTTAATAGAAAAAAGTTGTTTAATGGTGTACCAAAGGCCTGTAAGGGGGACTGCAAGAAACATCGCTTCAATTTGATGCTGCTCCATATCGGAGGTTACGTTGCTGCGAATGCAGGTCGACCTTCGCATCAATATATTGTCTTCAAATGCTCTTTGCACTTCGAGGGAGCTGTTCGACGCCTTAGCTGCAAACAACAGACTTCTGAGTGAAGGGACAAAGGAAACGAAACTTCCAACATTTCCATAAGGGTCCCTCTGAAGGCCACTAACAAAATTCTTCCATTTTCTCTTGGATAGCAACTCTCGGAAAGGTACTTTTTATCTTTGAAATTTACACATTTTGCAGAGAAATTGACGAAGAGAATAAAGTGTTGAAAACATGTTTTTGAGATGAGGTCGCATCACACTACGTGAGAACATCGTCCAATAAATGGCGATTGAATGAAGAAGGCCTATTCAACGACGATAGAACGAAAGAAAAAAATATTATGGTACGGTAATATTTCTTCCCTGGTTTGTTTTCATCACAGCTCTGAAACAACCACCTCTTTTGCATACCTCCTTAAGCAATGCGGCACTATACTCATATTGTATCCCGCGTCATGTGGTTATGATCGCACCGTTTCGCCAAGCAACGTAGAATATTGTAACTAAACCTAAGAATCGCACCCCTAAAGAGAATAATTTTTCTGTGAAAGTGGACACGAGGTTGCACGTTAGACAGAATGACAAACAAGCGTGATGCGAATGATGAACATTGTCGTCACTAACCCGATAACTTGCAGCTAATAGTATTCTTATTAATAATTGTTCACAGAGGCTTTTCATACGATGTACATAGTGTAACATCAGAGCACAGGGCGTGCGGCTGGCGGGGAGGGAGGGGTTGGTTCACTGGCGCAACTAGAGATCCGAGAGAGGGTGTGAGCCGCCGGGGGCGTGTTCTTGGAACACTGTACCAGCGCGGGGGGGGGGATGATGTGTGATGACAGCCACGGGACGTTTCTGGCCGGCGGGCCCAATTCTGCACCGGACCCAAAACTCCTTAACCATAGCATTACCATGTTATTTTTGGTAACGTGCTTTACCAACCATGGGCAAAAAGTGCTCATGTGTTTAATGCCTTATTATGATTGTAATATTGTAATTGGATATATTTACCTTGTAAACATTAATGATTTATAATGTAATCAGAACGATTTTATTAAGTACACACTGCTACATAACAATTATGGTAATTAACAAAAGTGTTTGATAATCTTGTCCATTGTTACGTTTCATTGTTCATTGTCACTTGACATCACTGTGCATTGTCCCTGAATAAAAGAAACTCTTGTTTTTGAATGTCATTTACAAATACAACCCACAAATACAAACAGCTGCACTGCATTGCTTCAACAACGGATGACGACCTCTACAGTATTGCCAAAGTAAATCAGTAGCCTTCATATATATTTTTGTCATAAGTTTTACCAACTACGGGCAAAAATTGCCCACGCACGAAAATATCACATTTTTTAAAAAGCATCTTTAAGATTATTACACAGATTTAAATGTTATAACGTAAAATTAGGTGTTGTACACAAATAGAATAAACAAAATACCAGAATCCATTTAAAGCATATTTTGTTTTAGAAACGAACTAAGGAGCACTTTTTGCCCATGCTTGCTATAGCTAGGGTTAATGAGATGAGGTGGCATGCGCAGCTACAACATGGGGGGCGGGGGGGGGGCTGTCACGTGGTTCGTCGCAAGATAGGCTAGCGGAAGAAGCTGCCGGCGACATTCGAGTTCCAGACGAATCGCTATGTGGAGGCTCGTAGTCACCCGTGAGGTGATAATCGCAAACAGAACATTTATTATCGAAAACAAATGTCTAGTTTGGGAAACAAGAATCAGAAAAGTTGTAAAAAAATACTAAAACCACTTCTTACTCTAGCGTCAAATCTTCCTGTTTTTGATGAAGATAAAATCTGTTCAAAGTACCTAGCAAAATACAACAAATTATAATGACTTGTAATATATAAATTGCCAAATAAAGAAAAACTAGAAGTGGCATACACCATGGCAGCTGAAGGTCAGCTTCTAATGAGTTTTTAAATAGTTTCTATTCATGCAAAATTGTAATGTCTTATGTAAACTGATACAACAGTTTCGCATTTTCGTGCCTTTCGTCAATTTCGAAAAATTCAGAGCTTTCAACGAAAGTGGAACATGCTCAATTTTTATAAGCGTACTTTGATTTTTTTATATATTTTAAAAATTAATGAAATATTTTTTTCCTTTATGCAAGGCTCCTAGAATATTCACGGCGACGATAAGCTGGAGAAATTTCTTTTCATCTCCAACATGCGAACCTGTTAATACGTCAGATGGATGTGGTTCAAGGGCGTGTGAAGTGACGTAAGGCCACAGCGAACCGGGTGTCATGTGTCGTGTCGTGTCGTGTCCTGCTTTTCGCCGTCGCGGAATGCAAATGGTGGAGGCGTTCCTCGCGAGAGTTCTTCGCGAGCTCCCTGCATGCGAATGCTGGACGTGCCGCTCAAACGCGGTCATGCCGGCACAGTGACGCGAGGCATGCGCGAGTAATACTGGGATCTAAACTTCGGCACTACTATTGTCTGCGCCTCCCGTACACGACATTCACGCCACCCGTCTACGTTCAAAGGAACTGCGAGAAGCGTTGATAATCATCCTTCGTACGCCTTCCTTCCGAAGGGAAGTAAAGCCGGCTGTCCCATGTCAGTAGATTTACTTGCATGTAAAAGATCCTCAAGCCTAAATGACGCCTCTGAGCTAAATTCAAAATCGCCTTTTTCTCGCCCAAGAAATACCTCCTTCCTCTGCTTCTTGGTGAAAGGAGCGTAGCTAAATTTGCGTGGTCAGACGGAAGAGCTGGTCTGATGGCCCGAGACTCGCCACGTAAAATAAGGTATTAATTCAATTCAATCATAAAAAAATAGCTACTTAGCTGGCCGAGAGACGCCGCGACCAAGGCACAGGAGCCAACGTTTCGTCCGCCATTCTGCGACCTTCCTCAGGGCGATATGTGCAGGATGGGCAAGGAAGGTCGCAGAATGGCGGCCGAAACGTTGGCCCTTTACTTAGGTCAGGGCGCCTCCCGGACAGCAAAGTAGCTATTGACTTCGGCCACGAAAGCCTGCGCTCTCGATCTTCAAAAATTACTGTGTTCGAGAGCCACTGTCCTGTAGAACTGCACTGTTTCTTGTTGCGTGATCTGGGCTGTCCGGGTGACGTCGCGTCAAAGGCTGTGTTGCCGACGTTTTGACCATCTTGTCGTGGTCTTCCTCAGGGCTGGTGTGCATACCAGATGGTCAAAACGTCGGCAACACAGCCTTCCACGCGGCGTCACCCGGACAGCCCAGATCACGCACATGACTGTGGCCGCGGAAGCATACGACTTCATGCACTGTTTGTCACAAAACCTAACCTTTTTTCTTCTTCTAATGTCAATTATCAACATACTCTCTTACTCTACCGTTATTGGGAAAAATTGTAATCCAGAACATGTCGCTGGCACCGGAAGAGTCTAGAAGCAGGAGAATATCCTTTTAAACAGTTTCCGCTGAAGTAAGTGGCTTTGAAGCACGTGTCCTCAGCTATCAAACAGGACTCTCGATCCACCAGTTTCTCGATAGCATAACAAGGACACGGAGCGCCGCAACCGGCACAGCGCTTGAACGGACTCCGTATGGTAATTATCCGATTTAATTATAGTGATTTCTAGCGTACAATCAGCTGGGACGTCATTGACCAATCGGAAACTTCAATACTAAAAATTAAGTGATAACGAAGCCCCCGATTGAATAACAGTATTGAACTGATTGGTTAGTCGTTCTTGCCGCGACAAATACTAAGGTTATTAGTCCCGTCAGAGTAGTGAATATTTTCATTGTGGGAGTTGGAAGGTGGCGGTGATCATAACTCGCGGGTTGCCGACGATATATGATATATCCTAACTACGTATCTTCCACCAGCGGGGAACCGCGCCAGTCGAGACAAACTCTAAGCTACTGTAGAATAATAGTCCGTATGAGCCCACGTGTGTGGTAGTGTAGTGTAGTGTAGTGTAGTGTAGTGTAGTGTAGTATTGACGTTCCCGATTGGTCAATCGCGCCCCAGCTGATTGAGCGTCAGAAGTCACTATAATTAAATCGGATAATTCCTACGTGTAACTTCCTATGTGTAAGTAAGGAGTGAGGGAAGGAAAAGGAAGAGGAAGTAAAGATCGTGCGCTGGCCCATTTGTTAAGGAACTGCTCCGGCATTCGCCTGGTGTTGATCGGAAAAAACACGGATAACTACAGATCAGAGCATTCGGCCTACAGAATTCTCCTCCAGACAGCGACTGAATTCGATCTTGTTCTCTAGTTAGTGTCAAAAATCCTGCCACCGTCGGGACTTGAACTCTATAATTATTGTGTAAGAAGAACTGCAGTGAAATTAGTTGATCCCCAGTCACCTTGTCGGTCTCAGCAGATCAAAAGTCACCGGTCACTACATTTAAATCAGTGTTCAGTTCACAAGAGAACGCCTCCATTCTTTAAAAGAGCGGATGCATCGCAACATGCGCAGCAGCGAATGTTGGGTGGGTGGGTGGCGGGCTTTCCCGTGACGCGGCGCTGCGACATGGGCTAGCCCGGCCACTCCCACCCCACCCCCGCCGCGGCCGCGGTCGCGCTGCCTGGCGCGGCCTTGACCCGCAGCTGCCCCTGGCGCCGTGCCGAGGCTGCAACCCAGCGCGCACCAACCCTCACCCCGCAGCGATTAGAGCGCCCGCCTAATGACAGCGCGCCCAACGCCACACCCCAATCTCCACTCAACAACGTTTGCGCTAACTCTCGTTGTAATGAATGTACTTATAAGCGATCACTCGAGAAATATGCCATACAATCAACCGTTTTAATACAAACTACGTTTTTTATGATAATTTAGAAAACTCAAAATTCTATATTTAGTTTGCACTTCAGGAAGAACTTGAAACATATCTAATTAAGCAACAAATAAATTTTCAACAAAAAATTAATAAAATTCAAACTTTATTACACAAGTTGTAAAATGAGTCATAAGGATAGGCTATTATCCGTACAAAAGAACCTTTTCAAATTCGGAATTAAAAAATTAGAGACGTTAGTATTTACTTCAGCGAAAACATCAAACAAGGATTTTTACACCAACTCTCGCCATAAGGAATGTACTAACAAGCGAACAATCGAGAAATGTGCCATACATTCAATCGTTTTAATACTAAACGCGCCTTAAATGATAATTTAGGAAATTCAAAATTCTATATTTAGATTACTCTTCAAGAGGAACTAGAAATGTATCTAATTAAGCAACAAATACATTTTCAACAGAATAATAATAAAATACAATTTCATTACACAGGTTGTAAAACGGTTCTTATGGATATCTATCATCCGTATAAAAGAACCATTACAGAAGCAAGAATTTTCTTCAACGAAAACAGCACCAAACACGTCAGGAGGGATAAAAGTTTCTTCGGTTTCATTTGTATACTAAGTCTGTCAAGCGTAATGATAGCTAAGTTTACTATGAATTTCGTCGTTCCATAAAACGCACGATTCCTCGTTCCACTCACTACTAATATTTTGTCAACTAACTTTTATTTTTAATGTTTATTTCTAGATCTCACTTCTAATTGCTTAACAATATCCAACACAGTAAGAAAAACCGATATTTGCCACTACAATAATATAATTTCTAAATCCATCAACTTTCGAACATGTTCTTTAATATTAAAACGGAATAGTCACTCGTAAGCATGGGAACAACAGCGCGTCCGAGATTAAGAATGCAGTACAGAGAGCCTTATGAGCTTTTCCGGTAAATAAACTTCCCTCCCACTTTAAATATTTCAAAATTCTTTCAAAAACTCATTAACATAATTTTTCATAACAATTACATTAGCAAAATAATACCTCGAATTCATTATAGAATGGCCACGAATCGTGGTGTCTATCTTTAGAATTTATTAATTTTTATAGGAAGGGATACGTTCGGCTGTTGGATCAGCCACAGTTGTGGCGCCATGTGCTTCGGTTGCCGAATCATACTGTGCTCAGAAAGTTTTTCGTTCCGGTTGTTTACCTGTATTTGCGCGCCTGTGTTAGTTGTGTTTTGTTTTTTGAATTTATTGTTTTCATCACGTCAAAGTTAAATGTAATTTCGTTTACTTTTCATTTTGGTTTTTAGGTTGTACATTCACTAACTGGCAATATTTTAAATTAATTTATTTTCCTTTGTAAACTTAATTTAGAATGCATGATCCACCAACCGTAAAGACCAAGTGTGATAGAGTTCCATTGTAGGGAAAACAAATATTATTAATGTAACTATTTAAGTATATATTTTCGAACGCGATTCGTAGTCGATGCCCACCGGGAAGTGACTCACCGCCCTCCCGGCACACGACAGCTCGGTTTCCCGTGAATCAAATCAGTGTGTTTTCGTGTGCCTGACTTGTTTTGTCGTCAAAGGAATTTTAAATATTTTGTTCGGTAATAAAAACTTGTTTTTTCTACAGTTAAAAAGAAAACAAGAGCCTTGGCCGTTTTGCAACTGCCTATAGATGGCTTGTATTTTGAAGAGTGTAAAAATAAAAATTGAAGAAATATTGATTTTAAAGATTGATTTTTGAAGACGTGGGCCCGACTTTCTTTGTTGTAAATGGAATTTTAAATATTTTGTTTGATAATGAAAACTTATTATTTCTGTACTATTCAGAAGGAAACAAGAGGCTTGGCCTTTTTGCAACTGCATGTAGTTGGCTTGCATATTGGATATTGTATTGAAATAGTGGTGCCCTTTAAAATTAATTCTTCTTCCTGATTTATTACATTTCGAAGCACAAAGGACATGAAAAGCTTAACAGAAACGTTTCCTTTGCATCGGAGTCTCGTAGGAATAGTTTTAGATTTTAGTAAAGGGAACAAAAGACGCTTTTATAAAATTGAAAAGGTTCGACACAAACTACTTTAGCGCTAAGCTAGTGCTCCGCCCCACTGCGGGATTCGTCGTTACCATCGAGGGCGTAACTTTCATACAGTCATACAGTACAGCAGCAACCACGTTTGACATCACTGTCGCCATAAGAGATCATATTTCATTCTTAACCTCGGATAGTTGAAAGTATTTCACAGAAAAAATATTGTTGGGACCAAAAGTGAATACAGAAAGTGTCCTGTATATCCTGTATATTGTAGGTCATATTGTGGGTCCTGTATACCGAAGAAATGGCTGACAGTAAATATCTGTCTGCCTCTCTGTCCGTGTTTGTGCAACGCTAGAGTGCAAAAAGTTCAAACCATTTTCTCCAAAATTTGATATTCCCCCATTGATCTGGGTGATTTGAAAGCCCAGCGAATTTGAAAGGAATATTATCTTTTTGGGAGTACTTTGTGTGAATCTTGAACATTTTGAAAATATTATTAAAAATGACTCCAATTTTATTTGTTTAACCTCCCTCTCACATACAGCAAAAACGCTTAAATGGTGTAGGTTTTATTTTCGGTACGCTGGACTTCCGGAAATTGCACAAGTTTACCATTTTCGGCGTCTTTCTACAACTACATACAAAACTGAACAGATTTTTCTAAATGATATTTGTACTTGAAAGATACATTATATAAAATTTTGTACAATTTTCCGAAAATTTTGAGTCGTTTTTGCGTAATTATTGGTGAAATATAGGCTAGTAACAATAGTTTCTCAAAATGAGATCTTTATATAAGGTCCTGTATATATTCTTGAAAAAATTAGTAGTTTCGCAAACTTTTTGCAATCGTAAATATTGAAATTACTCTAATTACTCAAGCTTCTTTGGTGACGAGTGTCACGAGACATCAGGTCGCAAATACAATGGCAATGCCGCGACAAAGCAGTTTGAAATTCTCAGAATTACTTCTCATTGATGAACGAATTTTCTTGCAGTTCGGAATGCAGTTATATATTTTCGAATTTGAAGAACAGGCTTTTAAAAAATTAGTTTTCCGCGTAATGTGCTACGATTTACAATGCATTTTACCAGTAATGGCTGAGATGAGTTAATATGGGCAGAAATTGCGATATTAAAATATCATTTTATCGTTAAAGATACTTAGAGTTCGTGCTGGTGTAGAACTACTAATCTTTTTCTTTCTTTCCCTTTTCTACGACTTTGGCCTTTTATCCCTTTTCGACTATCTGAAATACAACTCATTCTTTTTAATCAAATTCCAGAACTCTTCTCGCGTATACTTCGCTCGTACTTGCAAAAGTACCTCTATCGGTTGGAAAATGAAATTGTATATCTTTTCATTGGCAGTGCCGTCTCATCTTCCAGAAATTATGTTCTTGAGACACTCTTATTTACCTTTTTGAAGTCTTCAAAATTCATGATTTTTATATTTTCTTGAAATCCAAACCTGAGATATTGAAAACGTAACTTTCGTCCAAATTTACGTGGATCTTGGATTGGAGAACGTGATACACAATTCACTTGGGACGAATGATTTTTATAAAAGACGCGAACAGCCTCGAACATTACGATTAATAATTACGATGTTTTGTAAAAAAAAATAATGCACAAATATTTTCAAGTTTTGAGAACTGTAAAGGTAAAAAGACACTCTAAAAAGCTAATTAAATTTGTCTCAAGTGAAGTGGCAAATGCCAAATATTGCTTAAGTTACCGTACACATACATACCGTAGGAATTATACGTGGAGGATTGAACACAATTATTAAAATATTATTTTCGGTCGGAAAACGTTTTCAGAAAGAACAATAACACATTACATTTCACGAGTTTCAACCTGTCCTACTCAGTGGCTAGAAACTATTGGTGCCCATTGTTAATAGTTAAGTGACTAAATTCCACTTATCAAAGCAGGTCGATTTTTGCGAAGATATTTTCTTGCTCATCACAGGTTCAAATTAAAATAAATGTACTCGCAAGTCAATTAAGTAGCCAATGACAGCGTAACAAACAACGATGGTCCAAGAGATTGTTCTGGGTTTTCCACTTACGAGTACAGTATCGTTTAGAAAGTTATACGCTAATTTGTTTCTGAGAGTATCCTGAAACTTGAGTTTCCTGAGAGAAACTTGAGAAATCCTGAGTTTAAGATACAATGGTAATTTATATTTCAAATGCTATTAGATACGTTTGAGTTTCATCCTTCGTCGGATTTATAGTGGTCGGTTTTATAGTGGATTTATAGTCGTGAGCAATAGTGGAAGGCATCGTAAAACATAGGTTAAGTAACAAATGGTGAACACATTAAAAAGGTTCAATGGCAAATATTTACTTAATATGTAATTGGGTCATCAATTGTCGACAACTGAATTATAAAATAATATCGCTTGCTGAGGTTCCGATAAAAGGAAAGGATTTTTTACTTCTGGAAATGTGACCAACATAAATTAGTAATACCCGATCTTTCATGGAGATTTCCTAGGCTTTTTAATGAAAACAAATCTAATTTCTCGAAAAAAATTCGCTTCCCCAAATCTAATTTCTCTTCTACGTCGTGTTTACGTTTGACTTGCTGGAGAAAATGTAACTACTGCTTTCTCATTATTGTTGAAATCTAAGAATCGAATGAAAATAAGTGTACACACCCAAAAGAAGGTCAACAAGTCACCAGCCGTCATTGACGCCCTATATCGATTGCCTCAGAGTTTGGATCTACTCTTCACAACTAATTCAGTCCAAACTGTAAATTAAATCGTATGTGATTTAGGTGTGTATTTAACGTATACAATTTATTAAATTAACCTTTTTACATTTATCTCAAATGATCCAATTTTATGGGGGTTGTAGCATTGGTTCTCCCTTAGTATCATAAATTTAACTAGCGCCCTTCTCTCAAGGCGGTTTCACATATGCAGCATTCGGTGAATCTCGAGCAACGACTGGCCGAATACCGAGTAGTGTGGACGGGTTGCTTGCGATTCGCCAAGCGCCGAACATTCGGTATTCGCCCTTCCGGCCGCGTGTCTGTCTTTAGGACACATCAAAGGGACATTCGCCGAACATATCAGCTGTTCGGGATTGGAGGAGCTGCCCGGCGAATGCCGAATGCGCGGAGCCGCCTTCGTAAACATTTTATATCACCTAACTCTGGGGACAAAATTGCATCACTAGCGCTCTCCATCGTCAGTTCGTGGAACTAAGCTTGGCCGTGATGGTGGGCGAGCGCTGCTGTGCAGCCGTCGTCCTTAGCGCTGGAGACGCCGTCGGCAGCGCGCGGGGGCTAGTGATGCGATATCGACAACAAACATCGATGTTGCCAAATATCATTATACAAATTTAAAACACTGATTTTAATAATACATCCGCCAAAAACCAACGATGTTTTTAAACCTCTCTATATGAGAAAAAGGAGGAAAGACGAAGAAAATACCAAGGCATCAGGATCATCTCGGGCGAGGGATAGTCTGCTTTTTTCATTATGGGTCACACAAACAAAAACCACATTCGCTTGGTTCGAACACCAGTTCATGTTAACTTTTACAAAATTGGGATTATGAGCATTTTTCATCCACGATCAAAGCATCAACAACGTGAAATCATCGAGCACAAAACATTATGTCCGAAAAACATCGGCTTCAATAAATCGATGTAGATATTTTTATAGAAACATCGATGTTTCCAAAACATCTACATCGCTGTCGTATCCCTGTGGGGGACTAGAGCGAATCGTATGCAACCATGTTGACCACTCAGCGGCCCGCGCGTGGGTGATCTCGAGCCACCTGCTCCAAGGTTCGAGTCCCGACAGTAGCATGATTTTTGACACTGGCTTGTCAACTAGGTCGAATACAGTCGCTGTCTGGAGGATAATTCTAGCGGTCGGCTGCTCGTATCTGTAGTTTTCCATGGTTTCTCCGATCAACACCAGGCGAATGCCGGAGGAGTATCCTAACAAACGGGTCACGGACCGCGCGCGATCTTTCCTACCTCTTCCTAGTCCTATCCTCTCCCCTTACACGCACACCTAAGTTAACACGCTAACAAACACTTACATTACATAAGCACACATGCCTGGAAACCGGTCGAGAGGTTAGAGCGTGTTCCGGCTGTTGCGGTGCCCGGCTGGTAGGAGATACCTGGTTGGGGAAACCCCGCTAGCGGACGTAGATTGGTGCCGGCTCTCGACATACATCGAGGGAGAGATCACTCACACCTCCCGCGCAAAAAAACATGCACTACACGTACGGGACTAATGAGCCGTTTTGTTGACGTGCATGGAATCACTAAGACAATCAATCAATGAATCAATCGAGCAACCTGCGAGCTCCCTCGGGCACGGCGCGGACACTACACTAGCTCCTTGGCGGCTTCTGTAGAAATTTAAGCTCTCAGGCCGCAAACTGATTTACTAGTTGAGCGTGCCACCGCCGGCAGATTTATTTGAATGTTGTTACGTGAAAAAAGGTATCGAAATACTTGTTTATGTTTATGGTTGTTTTTTTAAGTACATTAATGTTTATCTGATGAATCAAGTAACGATTTGTGTAAATGCCAAAAAGAGAGTAAAGTAATTCCGGGTTTCACAAACGATACATTGAAATGAACAAAACCACTTGTTTTCCTCGATTCGTTCGACAATATCCTAGGGGGAACCGGCTAAGAATTGTTTCACTCATTTATTTAGTAGAAAGAAATCGTAAGTGCTAATGATAGCTTCTGAAGGGACCGTAATTTATTCAAAACGAGTTTTAGTATTCAAAATAGAGAAATCTCTTAGAATCTCCTGGACGGACCCACAAAGAAACGCTGTTCAATGCCCCAAAAGAAGATTAATACAAGTCGGATTTCTCTATTGATGGACCGAAAGGAGACCATCTATGAGAGAGTTAATAGATTATTGTTCAAGCGATTCAATATTGGTGATAGCCAAAGTAAAAGCGATTTCGTCGGAGTTGGAAACATCCGGACTCGAAAAGAAACCTTCAGGATTAACAGAAATCGAACAATTCAAACCAATAATCAAAACAATCAAATCAACCAATAATTTAAAAAAAAATATCGATGAATCTTCACTTCTGAAGCGTGCGCTCGGTACAGGGCCATGGACCGGCAAAAATGGCTCTGGAAATGAACTGATGTCACTGCACTGCCTCTGACAGGTTTTGAGAATCGAGTCCCGTCGATGCACCGCTGTCTGGACGAGAAATCTAGCAGCCGACTGCATTGATCGGTAGTTTTTCGAACTTTTCAATGTCGACTACAATGTCGACTTTCAACTACAATGTCGCGCCAGAAAACACTAATCAATCACACAGGATCGCGCCAGGGCGACAGGTACACCGGCGTCAGTACGTTAGTTTGCTCAAGTGTTTGCCGCTGAAACGTATTTTTTACAATGCAAACCTTTGGTAAGAGACCACCTTCTTGATACGTCTCAGCCGTGGAAAAATTTATTCCGATAAATTCCGCGTAAATGTTGCACTACTTAGGGAACTTCCAATACGCAGCCACCAAACACATGCTCATAAAACGTTCAAGATACATCCCAGACATAGATTTTACGAGAAGAGAATTGTAACCAAGGCTTGCCACACACGAGCGTCACATGAGGGACGTTAAAGTGCGTCCGTCTGGTACAGCCGAGCCGCATACGGATGGAGGCACACTAGCGTACTGCGGTGACGTCCATCGCGAAGCAGCCGCTGGACGTTAGCCACTGGAATGCGTACAATTTTCCTGACAGACGATGTCGTAGCTTCTTATGCATTCTTAACAAGCAGAACGCACGGAATAACAAGGACGTACGTTATGTGTTTGTTGAATCACATTGACCAGCGATATACATTTTTTCATTCATAAAATGAATAAATTCTTCATTAAGGCTCCCACAGACCGGTGCGGAAGATCCGCAGCCTTCGCGGAACGGCCGCAGTGGAAATTTCGCGTCACGTGTTGCCTTATGAGCACGTTCAGACCTGCGTGGCAGGCGAGCGTCGCGGCAGCGGATTGGCAGCGTTTTATTACCTGCGGATTTTGAAACGTAGTTTCGACCATTGTCGCTCAAGTTTCGAGAAAAGTCCGCCCGCCTTCGGGAGTCTTTGCTCCCCTCTGGTTCGAGCTCCGTTACCTTTGTTTACCGGATGAGGAAACCTGTCTCTAACGGTGAGTCATAATTGAACGGCCCCGCGGTTTCCGCGGCGTCTAGCGCGGACGTACGTAGTACGGAACTATCCGTGCCGCACCCGCTGCGAATCTCCCGAAAGAGGGGAAGCTGAGAACGTAAAAGTGAAAATGAAACGAACAGCAGAAATTCATCCAAAAATGCCACCTGCATACATTTCGAAATGAAGTTTCTTCTACAATTCTGATGAATCTTCAAAACAGAAAATTTGAAGAAGTGTTTGCGAGGTGAAGGTCATTGCGAATCCCATAATTAGCTGTTATTAGAATCTCTTTGGGATGTTAAACATTCGGAAATGAATGACATTCTTTCCCTACAAAGCACATTTAGATAAAACTAATTATCGCGTTGTGTTTAAAAACAGAAGAAATTTAAAGAATTTAATGTGTAGTACTTGTGACTGGTTCTTTGATCCATTATTACAAAATTATCTCAAATATATTAAAACACGGTGTAACAATGTAATGTTAACTGTTGACTCTTTCACCTGGGTCAATCCATTCGTCGAGCGTTCCAAGCTGAGAGGCTTCGCAATCCAAAATATTAAGGTATCAAAAGTGTTACTTCACATGTGGCATTAAGCAACTAAGCTTTAGAGTACCCTAGATTTTTGGCTAGAACACAAGCAAATTAATTTATTAAGCAAATATGCTAATACAATGTGCAAAATTAATTACATTCTATGATCAGTTTCGTAAAAGAGTTACTAGAACACAAGATCCATAACAGCTAATGGCCTTAACTACTATCAACACGAGTCACCTTTTGTAAAATGAATAATCAAATGTTAATGAAATCATAATCCTGTATGATATTCAAATTGTAGTATGATACCATATGATACTTCAGCCGTAAATAACTGTTATACATAAAAACTTCAAGGATGAAAATAAATTTAAAATCCATAAATGTAAACCTAACCTTGCACAGAACGAACTTATGTAATATTGCAGCCTGGTTTCTGAGATCGAGGAGGAGTTTCAGAAGTAGAATCCAGGTATTGGTAGACTCGACTGACGCCACCCACGACCCGAAATGGAAGCAGGGTATGTGGAGATCATATTTTATTACCAACAAACGAAGGGGTGCGTCAACTTTCGCAAAATTGCACTGAGCGTACGATCATTAGCAGTAACGAATTGTTAATATTAGTATTGTTTTTATCATGATCATTATTATTATTATTTGGGTTTCGGCCATTTCTGACAACGCTACATCTTCCACATGTAATCTGTCCTCACCTAAATTGTGTGTCGAGACAAGAAAGGCCACTTAAAACCAATAACAAGGTAGCATCGGCGGATATTTCTGGAGCGTTTTAATTTATATGATTGTTTGCCAAACGAACACGAAAAGTGCTACGCGAATCTTGGCCTGATACACAACCAACGTCAAAAGTTACGTGACTAAACTGGTATATTGAAAAGAACACGGTGTATTCGGTGAACAATTCAATTTCTGGAAACAGTTAACAGTGGGTTATGTTTAGCGTACAAATCTTTTGACAGGCAATAATCCGGCAAGCTGAGTGCGCAGTTACAAACATGCTGTACGACGCGACTGGAGTATTGAAAAGAACGGGATATATTCAGTGAACGAAATTCGATTTCAGGAAACGGTTGATTAGTGGAGAGTTTTGGCACATACGAATCAAATAACATTAATAGAACTAGTATTCAATAGACTCTCTATAATCCAAACTTCCTCCTCTCAAATAATTTCGCGAGATGAGCGCGAGCGCACCGTTACAAATAACACGTCGCCACAGGCGTAATGGAAATAACGGGGTATAAACGGCCAACAACAATTCAATTTCAGGAAACGGTTTTGGAAGAAACAAACCTTCATAGAACCAGTATTTAAATGGACTCCCCATAATCCGATGGTGCCCCAGCCCCAGTAATCGGACGCACTGATCGCGAATGCGCCGCTACAAACAACGATTGGCGTATTGAAATGAACGGGGTACATACGGTCAATCGATTAGATTTCAAGAAACGGCCAATTAGTGGAATATTTTGACACACTACGAAGCAACGAATCTTCATAGAACCAGAGAATAGATTCTGTATAATCCGAACTTCCCACTCCGAAATAAACCGGTGAGCTGAGCGCAAATGCACCGTTACAACAATCTAATTCACGTCTTCGCCAAATATCAATTGCATTTGTGTGATTTGTATAAGAATTGTGCCATAGCGGGAAAACAAAAACACATGACGTTTACGTTACATAAAATGTATGAAACTTTAAAACTATTTTTTTGAAAAAAGTAACGAAGTTAGCTTATTTGTCTAAGGAGTACAATAATATTGAGATGGGTCAAAATAACTTTAGGATTTTTTGTATATAAAATTAATGTCAAAATATCATGGGTATAAAAGAGAAATATGAACAGTTAGGAAAGCTCAAGTTAACGGCAAGAACAATGATTTCGCACGAATACTGGAAAGATTAGTACAATATTGTGTACTGAAAAATTGTTATATAAGAATCCGTCTAAGAATGAGCCTAAATGACAGTTGAAATTCACTAAACAAGTGAACATCACATGTAATTCGGAGAAGTATCCCTCCGCCGCGACAGCTGTTCAACCACTACTGTTTGTGAAGTGTTAATGTTTGTACAAGGCTACTGTAAAGCCATCATGGCTTCCCATGGTTCACAGCCGTGTATTTATATAAACAAATAAGTTGGTAAAACGCAAAGCACGGAACGTTCTCGATCACAGCTCGCCACCTTACCGCACATGAGCAGAAAACACATGCACCAGTACGCATCTCAGAATCAAAACTCTGTTTTCACATAAACATAATAGTTATCACACCAGAACTCAATTCGGAGTAATGTTCATAAAAATATTTCTTTTTACAGAAGAGCACATAGCACTGCACTTCCTAATTTCAATTATTTCTCGTGGCGCACGATATTTTCGTCAGACAAGGACGCCACAAAAGGAAGCGTCGAAGCCATTTACGAGCCAGCCAACTGCAAACAAACGAATGAAGGAAAGAGAGTCAAATGGGCTGAAGGACGACCACAGAACCTTCATTTATGTTGCCAGCACTAGTAAAAACGGTCCATTCTTATAAAAATCGCTCTATATAGTAGACAAGACAACTCAGATGGTATAGTTGTAAGGGACAAACTAGCATCAGACCATAAACAATGTGAACTAATGAAAAGTAAAAACAAGTTATATTATAACATTTAAAAAAATCATCAGCATGTATTAATTGTACTAGGACAAAAATGTATAGGAAAGTAAGATAAATTAAGAAAAATATTATGTGAAATTAACTACAATAAATTTGTGATGTCCATCAACATCATTATGTAGAGAAAACAAAATAAAACAAAAATATTTTTTGTTACTTGATTAGTAAAGAAAGATATTTCAAAGAAAGCGGCAGCCGACATATCTATACCGCTGGGATGTTAATTCACTAAAGAAGTTATTATTTCAAAAGTAGAAATGTTAATTCGCTAAAGAAGTTATTATTTCAAAAGTAGAAATCAGCAAATTATTAAATTCCTCGCATAAATAGAGGTATTAACCAGCCGGATTGGGCGAAGTATGAGCGGTATATATTATCTGCTCCCAAGAAAGAATCAGAGGCAGCCCTGAGAAAGTATGTATTATAGCGCCCTTTTATACAACCAAAATCGAGGTAGTCAATGAAATAGATATAAGAGCAATAACAATTAACTGAAAGAAAATGGCACTGTCACAATATTATCACTTTCAGTGTGTCATTATTTTGAGTATTTTCGTACAGAGTTACTGTAAAACTGCAGCAGCACGGGGTGTTACAGCAGCACGGATTTTAAAGAAATCTCAATGCCATTTAGTATATAAATTCATTTTATGTTATGACGAAACGAAATGACGTTTTTTTTCATTTTTCGTCGATTTCGACTAATAAGGCATTTTTTCCCCCTTTTTACTGCATTTTTTGATGATTTCATCGATTGTAATATCATTTTAAAAGTACTTGCTTCAAAGAATATTTACGAAATGCAACAAATATTACCACATTCTTTCTGAGTAGCCTATTCGATTTCTTAGCTCGTATATTGTAATGCCAGCTGTAGTGAGTATTATGTAATGTAAGGTTCATTTATTGGCGCCATTGTCAGTTCGGCCGATTTCGCGACAAATAAAGGCAGAGTTTTTCTTTTAAAGAAACGTCCAAACACAAAGTTTGAAAGCTAAGTGCACTTAAACAAAAGGAAAAATCCTCAATGACATCAGTAACATATCCGACATATTAGGTTGTTCATCTGAATTGGTTTTGTTCAAATTTTTTTACGTAATTTTTCTTTGTTTTTAGGGCATTTTTAAAGCATTTTATTTATCATTTTCGGCAATGTTTTAGGTCATCAAAATCCGCCACTACTCATTGCCAATCATTGCTCATTAGGTGCGAAAATTTAAGCAAAGACATCAACACAAATTCTCCTACTTAACGTTTTTTTAAAACATTTCAAATCCGCAGAGCCTTGCAACAGGTCAGATCTATCGAGGAATTGTCTTTTTCGCAAATATCCTATGGCACTAGTGATGCTCACAGTCGGACAGGCCGACGGATGTTTTGAATAAAAAAACTTTTTCGGTACCAGGAGGATACAAAACGAATTTCCGTTAAAATATCGACATCGATTTTTCCGTAACATTATATAACTCTTGTACTCTGTATATTACTCCGTGTATACGTATGTATACTAAAGAGTAAACGAAAAGTTTAACTAATTAGACATTCAATACCGGTGAAATGTAAACAAGAAATATGATGTTAAAATAATTATATTTACTTGAGTAGCTATTAACATACCTAGAAATGTTGTCAGTGTTATTGCTGCCGATGCCAAAATTTAAAAATCGAGGCGGAGCGTAGCGGAGCCGCGATTTTTAATTTGGACGAGGCAGTAATAACACTTAACATTTCGTGGTATGTTCAGCGTTTTATCGGTCAACATAAAATCTCAATGTTTTTGAGTAAATTTACGACATTACTGCGATATGAAACACATGAATTCCGTTGTTGCGGCACGATAATCGATATTGTTGGGTATTGATTGCGAGATATCTATTTCAACAATACACTTCTATACCATGGCTCGAGGAAGATGGACGCTGAAAATTCGTCCGTACCTCAAGAATTTACCAAATATTCATTTTTCAAGCTGCACAATTAATAGCATTGTAATTAATAATGAACATCCCCAAAAATAATGCATTTCTTTCATTACTATTTGTCTTGTAAATTACCACGTCATTTTTTCGTAATAATTTTGACTTGCGATGAATGGGTGGTTGTTTATTTAGGTTACTAGGGACTGTTAAAACCAGTTGCTAAGGACTTCAAATTTCTTAACCTACAGGTAGGTACAAGTGCACTTAACGAACTTATAGGGTTGCATGTTAACACGGGTTAAACACGCATGTGACCGATAAAGTATTTAACATTTTCACACAGCTTGAAATGACCGCCCAGGAAACCTTAAACTCAACACTCAAAGAACTATATCAAATACCAAATCGAACGCCGAAATAACCATATCTTCACTACACGTCTTGTTTGCACTGAAGGCGATCATGAAGTTATATTCTTGTCATGTTTAGCATGCGTTTCCAGTGAGTGGAGGCGGGCAACACTGGCGGAATGATTTGGGTCGCACGCATCCAGCAACCCCTCTCAAGGATAAGTGCCTGCTCCAGAAATCACCAAGACATTTCTCTTGCTTTAGTGCAGCTCGTTGCTCGAAAACCTCTCAGCCACGCAAAGGCGAGCAATAATAATGATTGTTAATGCCGGGAATGATATTTATCTATTTGCACCACAGGAAAAATAAGACATTGGCCACAACGTTGCTTACATTGTTGAACTGAAACCAATTGTGTCAAATGTCATTTAAATACGAGGAGGGATAGATTTACAAAACGTTACGTTTACTTTACGTTTACGTTACATTACATTTACAAAATTGTAAGACCTTGTTCCAGGCAGAAACGCATGTCGATCAAATTATATTCAATAAAAACTGCAGTAATATTGAGCAGCCGAAAAGTTGTGATAATAGTGTTGGAAATTCTAGCTGGTAGTTCGCGAGTTCATTGGTACCAATGAAGACACACACAGGCCAGATACTAATGGATATCTACATCACCTGATAAGCTGCATGATGAACACGTGGATAATACAGCGCTGCTTCTCACATTTAAAAACCAGTTACCATAAATGACTTTGATGCCGCAACGAATCACAATAACACGCACTCGATTAATAAACAATAGAACACCTTGATGCGCCATGCGAAACTAATTTTTATCTGCAGTGTCCATGTTTTAAGCACAGCATAGCGTGTGCTCTGCTGCAACGTTCAGCTCGAAAGGACCCAGCGGTTATCTTCTCCCTCACTTGGGAGAAAAGGCCATTGCATTCTGGGTAGAAAGGGTTTATAAGTTATGTTATACAGAAATTTTGAAGAGTAGTTGTATAGATTATGAAAGCATAAGATCAATCCATAATTTCACACAAATTGCTTGTGTTGCAATACAGTGCCTCAGTAAGTAAATATTAAAATAAGTCTTAAGACGGGAAGTTGGAGCCAATCAGAAGCCTTGTCGGACGAGCACAGCTTGATGGCGTTCGCAGCCTACAGCGCAGGCTATATTCCGATTTAACCCTCTAATGCCCAAGGTAATTCTGTGCGCATAGCGCTCGCCCATTGCCACGTTTGTGCGCGCACGGGAGCCGTTGGAGCTCTCTGGCGGCATGCTTTTGCAACATTTCGAGCTGACCGATTGTTGTGTTGCTAAATATTTACTACTAGAGCGCTCCAACGCGCAAACCGTTGGTTATATGATGGTTTTTTAAGGTTATATAAGGATTTTTTAAAGAATTTTTTTAAGGTTATGGGTGGATTTTCTATAAGAGAAAGCAAAACTGTTTGAATTTAACTGCATATGCCCCGTCAACTTCGGTGCAGACCAACCACCGTTTGCTTTACACCGGCTTCTCCCCCCGACTTAACCACAGGCATATAGCAGCTAAGCATGGTTTTAACATGGTGGCACTTCAAGGAGTATGGGACCCATGGTTAAATATATGGATGCGGGAACAGCATGAATGTTTTTAGCCGTTGTGTGGTGAATTCCCAGCCACTCTTATCTTTCTATGATCTCTTGGCCTGAACTGAATTATGAGGTATGGAGATGACAAATGGTCTACTGAGAATGCATGCCAAAATACGACTAAAACGTGCTTTACGATTATGGTTACCATACTTCCATTATGGGAAAAGTAGACATTTCTTACAAAAAATGGACAATTCACATACAATGCTCTAATACTTTTTTTCTTAAAGAAAAAATACCGCTGACAAAATAAATATTCAATCATTGTTATCACTTTCGCAATCACACAATAGGCCTTCATTATCATTACTGTCGTTTCCATTTTTTTACCATAAGAATTTGGTGGAAGATGAAATATCCCTCGACAATTTTTTATTTCCCAATAAGTATTCATAGAAAAAAAATACAGATTAGATGCTTAAAGTTGTATTGAACACACATTACACTTTAAATATGTTAAACCTGATCCTGTCTTTGAACCATGTGCATTTTTAGGGGAGAAGATGTGGTCAGTGTTACACTGTGGCTGGGGATTGCAAAATAAACTTCACCCATTTTTAGGAGTTCAGAATGGCACACAAGCATTGGAGATTGAAATACTGATTATATTGCCTGATTGTGTTAACTCCACAGGGCCCGCAGAACAATATTAACACCACAAAACACAGAATGTATAAGCAACATCAGCATACAATAAGTTGTATGCCAACTACTGATGGCAGCACTGTCGTATTTCATGGAGTAAAAACGTAAATATACTACAGTTTTCTATTGATTTTGCCGGTTGTTATACGAGATAGTTGCAGTTAAAGGTCATGCACCAAAAAAATGTTATCATGTCAGTGTCTCGAAAATGTTGAAAAAAGAGCAATATACTTTGTATGTCATACGCCTAGGTTGCATTTAAAAGTAGTTTCGCCTTTCCAATAAGGACATTTCATCCTTTCTTGTAAAATTCACCCGAACAGTTTTTCGTACTTCAAAAAAGAGGACATTGTCGGGGAAAAGATGACCTAAGAAACCAATTTACGAGCGATTCGAACCCAAAATCTTTCTGTGCCGCATCTCCGCCACTTCGCAAAACACATCTTTGTTACATTCAGATCCACAGTCACTCGTTTCTTTTTGGCAATCTTGATGCCACGATCCATTCGCAAATGAACCTTGAACGTCATCGCGTTGCTTATTCGCGTTGCACGTTGCTCCGCAACAGGCAACCTAACGCGGTGGCAACGGCGGTAGCGCCAGGGAGCCGTCCGGCGCAGCAGTCGCGACCGACGCCGGTTCCCGCGTCTTTAGCAAGTAACATGCGCAGGCCTTGAGTTATAATGCAATGTATGCGCATTGTAAGTTGTTTTCGACTCACCCGCCAGCTCATACGCGCGTTGCCGCGATCCCGCCCTCTGCGGTGGAGGAAATGCAATGCGGGCCGGAGAGAACAAGAAGCTGACGCGGAATATTTCACAACTTTATACAATATATTATCAGACACAGTATTCCCGAAAATGTATTCTTGGAATAGTAACGATTCTATTCGTTATCTGCTCGCTATTCGTTTTACATTCGTTATCTCTACGCATGTCTGCGTTGAATTGTGCTGAAAAGAATGCGTTGGTTCCTATGCTTGTATTTTGTAGTAGAGTTGCTTGTAAAGAAAGGGAAAACGAGTAATGATACATAGAATTCAGTGTATAAGTAGTCTAAACCCATTATAGATACTCTGGCTTCCAGAAGATTTGTACTTTCTCGCTTACTGCTTACGCAATATAGAGAAAGTAGTGTATTGCTAAAACGGCAATTTTTCGACAGAAAAACTCTTATTTTCTTAGACTGTTTATTTCGAAATTTCCATTTAAGAGGTTGGTCCAGGATATATTAAAATAAATTAGAGTTTTCTTTATTTTTATTGGGATAAATCTATCACTGCCAACATTTCGAGGCCTTATTTCAAATCTCAAGACCCTTTGAAATATTAATTGCACAATATAATGTATATAGCTTTGTATACATGTATATAAGTATGTATATAAGAGGACCATGCCACAGAGAATTAATATTAAAAAATGTAACTAAAAACCTAACCAACAAAAATCAGTTCCATTATAGAACTAAGCAAACATATCTTTTGGGATAAGAGTGCCTGCTCAGTGGAGAAAGTGGTAGGCTAAATCCAAATTTGTGTCAGAAAATATACGTGGATTTAAAAAAACTAATTTTGAAAAGTTATTAATGATTTTTGAAAAAATAAATATCAATAAAACTGATATAGCTCAAGAAATTAAGAAAGGTGTGAAAAGGAACAATATATGAGAAGAAACAAGAGTGTTTTTTAAAAATAAATTGCAAAAAATTGAAGGGTACAAAAGAAGGAAGAAAAGGAAAACTGGTGCAAATGGCACGAAGAGAAGAAAATGAAACATAGTAACAAGATGGAAGTGCTGGAGAAAGAAGAAAAAGCAACTTGAAAAGGAAGTGCTGAAATTGTCTCGTGGTCCGTAGATAACCGTCCGAAAAAAGTAGGTAAAATAGATATAATAATAAAAAGTTTTGCAAAATATGTAAACTTAATGCAAAATATGTTAAGTAGTAAAAAAATATGTAACGAAAAAATTGGATTATGCGTTGGGATTGTGTTTCGCCAAGATCACGATTTTGCGAACTATAGAAAGACAAAAAATATGTAAATACATAAAAATCGGGACTCTTAACTAATAACTGCTAAACCCTCCCGTTAGCGTGCTCGCTTTCTACGGCGCAAACCCGAGTTCCATTCCTGGTCGAGGCATATTATAAATGTGCGGTTTCCTTACAAGCGTCTCTGTATCTACTGCTGTGTGACGATAAGAAAGCCCATCCTAAGTTTAAGAAGACCAGTGTATTCGGTGAAGGGATGTCTTCGCGCTAACCACACGAACCACTTATCCCATGACCGAGAGGCCGAGTCCCAGCTGGTCGGCCAAGGCCCGTAGCGGGCTGTCGAGCCAAGAACAGGACGTTAATGACGGTTATACGACCCTGGTCGTATCCGTACAAGTGTAAGGCCCGCTTCACACGGCGCGGCCGCAGCGCGCTTCCTTCAAGGAGCAGAGCTCTTCAGACGACGCCACCGCCGCAGCCACCGCCGCCGCCACTGCGCTTGGAAGAGGGAGGATTACGACGTCCGCTGCGTCGGTGACGCGACGAGGTGCAAAAACTCTTGATAAAACTTGAAAATACAACTATCCCCACCGAATTTTTTCTTCTATCAAGTTTAATGAAATATTCTTAAGGCTTATATAAATTATCACACAGTATATAAAATCTTTGCCGATACATAATTTGTGAGCGGAACGCTCCTTATTTCCAATAATGCACATTGGATATTGCCGTCACACGCGCCTAAGAATTTTTTCGTAAAACATGAATATACATGACACGCAGCCAAATTTTCCTTTCACTCTCTATAAATTTGTATTTGTTGCATTGGGTTGTATAACTTTTACGTAAGTTATATTTTATATCTCATTGCTAGGAAACAGAATTTACTGTAGTAAAAAAGTAAAATCTATATCTATACATGTAGTTGTTTTTTTTCAAAATATGTAAGGGAAAATAGAAAACAATAATAAAAATTCATTATAGTGTTTGAAATTAGTATACACAAGCATTATCTGAGCACAGTACATCGTCGAAATGCTCTTAACATGATTTCGTAGCGGCGGAAAGGAAGTGATACCTCTACAGATGTAATTGTACATTAATTTTTACCATTATTTTAAATATAAAATACATTCGCCGCACATGCAATTTTTACAAGGAGCCGGTTCTCAAGTAAACTGTAGTACCGTGGACCAAGTGATGGATCCACGAAGGGGGGAGGGGAAGTTAAACGATACACTCCCTTCTCCCCAAATTCAACAATGCGATAAGGCAATAAATAAATATGTTCCCAACATATTACAATGGAAATATATTTCGAAATTTATTTAAATTAACATGATGTTTTTACTTACTACCAACATAGACATCTTTGATTGAAAAATATTTTAAACATTATTTTAAAGCATGGTTTTATAAATAAGGAAACCGCAGCGTACTATTTCCTGTGAAGAGCACTGACCGCGCACTCTACTTTCAACTTGGCCGTGGAAGGGGGTGGGGTCTGGAGGGGTAGGTTTCGCCGACCCTCCGGCGACGACGAACAAAGGGACCCGAGCAGGTAGAACGCCGCGACCGGCGGCACAGTGTGAACGCGCCCATTTAAAGCTGTGTTCTGCTAGCGGTGGCGCGTGGCCGCTTCTTCGCGTCTGGTAGCCGGAGTTCGGCGTCTGCTGCCGCAGCAGCCGCCACCCGCTGCACGTGGGAAGGCGTCCATTCAAACCAATGCTCTGCTACACGGCCCGCTGCTGCGTGGCGCGCCACGCGCTGCACGTGTGAAGGGGCCCTAAGTCCGCTGAGAAGGAAAGGTAAAAGACATGGATATTTTCGAGCAAAAACACGGATGTTTTACATTCCATGTTTTCTTCAGAATGTTATTTGTCCAAAAACATCGGTTTTCAAAAAAAAATTTCATGATATAATCACTTCTTTTGTGGATTGCTCGCAATCACCAGCCACTGACAACTGTCACTGTTGTCGATCCCCAGACGACACGAAACCCGTTTGCTATTTGCAACTTTTCTCCAGTGATTTTATTATTTTGTACGTGCTAATATCATAAAACAATTTTTTGAATTTTAACTACACAGAACATTAATTACAACATTTTCATGACAGTCAAATCTAAGGCAGAATATACTTAGAACTGATATTGGCGTGTTATGTATCACATGAGAAACACGACATTTTACTTCGATGATTTTAATAATGAAAGTGAATAAATAGAAACATAGCAATTGACAATGTCCTTTATTTTCTAGTTCCTTCTTTACAATCGTTAAGCAATATTATCAACATATTTCTTATATGTGACAAACAATATAACTCGTTTAATTAAGTACTATACCGTATTTAAAAATGGAAAAGGGCGGTAAAATACTATCTGTTTCATATTTAAAACACTGCTGTTTTCAAGGACATCGAAAACCTTTTGGTGATGTATCGAGGTATCGATGTTTTGCCAGAATGCGCCATCACTAGCGTGGAGGCGCCGGGCCGTCTCGTTCCCATGCAGGCGCGGGGCGCCGGCCCCAGTGCGCCAGCCGTGCGCTCAATGTCACCCGGGGCAGCGGCGGCTGACCTCTCGCGCGCCGCGGGCGTCAAGTGGCGACGATTGCGGCCCCTCCCCTCCTCCCCCTTCCCCTTCCCCTCCCCTCACGTGCCCTCCGCGCAGCGCCTCTGATCCCGTTCAATGCGTTGATTGCCGCCGCCGCCGTCGTCGTCGCTCGCGCCCCCGCTGCCGTTAGCTAATCCAGCAGGCGGCCGAGTCGTGGATCGCCGCGGGGAGGGGCGGGGCTGATGCGCCAGCTGCCCTCGGGACCGGGCGGGGGCGTGCGCGTGCTCCAGCTGCTACCCCGCCTCCGCCTGCCGCTGCACTCTCCGGACACACAATGTTCCGTCGGGGCTATCTCAATGGCATTTTTTTTCGGCTTAGCCGAAGGTTCGTATGATTGTAGTTGTGTTGCAGTTCGCACGCATTTCGCGTTTTACTGCTGTGTGTAAGTGGCTGGTGTGGGTTCGCGTCTGACCTTAGTCAATAACCAAATCGACTTTTGTGTTGCACTACGCCCTCAGAATTTCAGAAGGGAGTGCTTGTCTTCTTTGTCCTATAATGCGGACGTGTCTAGCCAATTGTTTTAGTTACCGGAGCTTCGTTGGTTTGAAAGGCTTGATAGGCTTCGTTAAACGAAAGCCGTCTCAAGCATTGAGTGAAGGACTCTATATCAAGTTTCTTCCTCAGTACTTTCATCCGTTTCCGAAACGGAGGGTGTGTTATGGCAGACATGCGATCGAGCTAAAATTGCACAGCTTCTGCACAAAGCGTTCGTACACGGCTTGGTTTTTGGAGAGTTTTGAGATAGTGTTAGGTTGTTTTAAACCAATAACGGAACATGCCTTGCTTAAACCAATAAACCTTGTCCGGAACATGCCTTGCTTCATAATTAATCTGTGTCCATACAAACAGTATTCAACCACACTTTTAATAACAAATTTTACACATATTTCAATCGACATTCTTTTTTAAATAGCTTTATTGTTTTCTTGAGACAACATTATTCAGTTTACAAGAAAACTTTGCTTATGTTTGATGACATAATCTAATTATCTGAATTAGTTAAAAATTGACATAAAAGCAGTTTAAAATTGAACTTAACTAATTTTTAACATTGGACGAAGAAACAAAATCCACCTCAGAACACATATTTGAATCAACGGCCTGTCCAAGTAGATACGCTACGTTGTTGTTGACTTTGACAACAATAGCATTCTGATTGAACTGAGTACACTTAGTCAAACACTTTCAAAAAACGTGGTGTAGTTCGCAGTTTGACAACGTGCTATTATGTGCGCACAAATCGTTGGTTCATCAAGAGAAGTCGAATGCATCAAAGGCTCGCTCAGATAATTATACTTCTACGTATATGATATAATTCATCGTCTCCATCGTAAAAGCATTACCTGTGTACGGTAATTAACAAACTACGGGACTTAATACACTGAGGTAACAAAACAACTTGCCGACAGCATATAAGGTTACTGGAAATACAACCTCAAAACCCACCCTAATTCCACTGAAGCATCGAATATAGCATGAGGATTTTCCACCAACTGCAGCAGTGGAGTGGAAATGATTTTAATCCTGAGCTACGAGCGTGGAAAGCGACCAGACCGACTTAATTCCAATGACTACTCCTATATCCAGGTCTCCAGCTCTGGAGAAACTGCTACAACGTACTTCCTCTAAATGCGAGGACTGTTAGGTAAGTTGTGGATGCAGATGAGCCGGTCTTTTCTGGAAGAGAAAAATATTTTGACTGCGACGAGACGTGTTCAAACTATGAGAGCAAGACCTCGCAAATAGAGACCAAGACGATCCCCTATTTCTGTAGACATTTTTATTATAACAATTGCTGTCTAAGATGAAGAATCATCGCCCACACTCATAAAAGTTGACCAGCTTCTACTGTCTAATACTACTTTTTCCTCGATTTCATTTCCTCCATTTCCGTCGTGGAGTCAACTTCCGTTAATACACTCTTCCTATAGTATCGTAGGCACATCAATTTCTCGATAGTTTACACATTATGCTAGTTTCTTTTTTCTATGCACCGAACTAATCCACGCATTCTCTTTTATTTAGGTGTGATACATGGCGATAGATTAAAATAAATCTGTGAAATAACATTGTCACAATTTAAAACATGTTGGTGCATGTTTTAACATCTCGATAGGCAAATCTCCAGGACCAGTCCCTAACCTTTTTTTTTTTTTTTTTTTTTTCCAAAGCTGGTTATTACATGTACATTCACATTTTCGCGCATAACAACTAACGAACATATAAGTTCTATATAAGTTCTTCTCGGCACAAATACAATCTAAGCTCGTGCATTGCTTACTTAGGCGCGCCGGAGATAATTTTATTTTCTGTGTGTTCGCAGTGAGATCCAGGCATTATTTAAAAATACAACGATATAAAATCTACTTTTTCGAATATCTTTTATAAAGATCTGTAAAAAGCGCTAATTCTATGCCTGGAAATGCAATATAACTCACGCTTAAGAATCTGAGATGTCATATTGGAGCTGTATATTGTACTTTTCATTTTTCTCCTCAGCTAATTGCTTTCAGAGACATCTTAATTAGTAACTAACCCATTGAATGCATCAGTATTACAAATATTGTTCACAGTATAAGATTCCCTATTTTTGTTCCTTCGTATTGTTTGTAATCTCAACACTCTTGATTAACACTGATGCAAGTTAGATAAGTTCAATCAGACATCATTGGAGCGTATGTACATTTCCTCTGGCAATCATTACATTCATCTTCCATAATTCATTAATAAAATCACGTTCTTATTGCGGCAAGAAATTACGCCTCAAATCTAGCTAAGAGAAACAAACACACCAGAATTTTAGTATGTAGTGAGATGTAAGATGCATTATTAAAGAAGTCGATGCATTTATGGAAGGAGAAATCTTAAGATTACAATGAAATGACAAGAATAAGCATTTGTTTAAAATATTAAGAAATGATCATCCAATTCATATCTACAGTGTTGAATTGAAATATCTTTGCGAAAGTAGTTACGGGCAGCCCCACCTTCATGGGCCGAAAAATTGCAGATCCGAGTCACAAGGTGCTGAGGTTTCGAATCTAAGTTGCCGAAATCGGCGAAGGTTTTTCCGAGAGTCCAGAGGTTCTTCCTAGCCCTCTGCCCTTGTTCCATCCACTCTCCTAAGAGTCGGGTGATGAGCTGGTCCCCGATTCTATTTGAATGCTCCCCTCGGGATTTAGATTCTGGAAAGACTTCAGCAGGATTCCAAGACACTGAATCCCGCGATAGCTGCAGGATCCTTTAAAAAAGAAGAGAATTATCTTCAGCTGTGTTCTTCCGATTGACTTTTGATTTTACAGGATGTCCACTTTTATCTTGGAATATAATATCTCGCTTTTTACGACATCTAAAGAAACAAATTCAGTCAAAATTTGATGCGAATGTCACAATAATCAGAGACAATTTTAAATAAAAGCAAAACTTGGATCGATACGTAAAAGTTAAAGGGTCAGTCGCTTTTTCCAAAGTATCTCAGATTCACTGTGAGTAATCCATTCAGTTTAGGAGTCTAGAGTGTGAGTTACTGTGTATGGGGTGGTGGTGAGAGGAGGAGGGGGGGGAGAATGAGAAATGATGATTGAAAACACTTAATGAGCTCTCCCGATATCCACTTGTCAGCTCTCAGATTTCATTACGGATATGACACAATTAACAATATGTGATCGACAAATAAAAATTGCGCAAAAAATGTTCGCAATGTAATTTGAAAAATAAAATCTAGTCTTGTAATTCTTCCAATAGTTTCCCTGGCTTGTATCGACCCTTCCAAAAATTAACTGATCGTTCCCTGACTTCTAGATCAATGAAATTCCGTGCTGTCTAGAAAGTAATAATTCCGTTTTAAGTTGCGCTGTCTCGGGCATCGCGTTCCGCCCACTGTATGCAGCGTTCTCCTGCCGCCTCTCTGCCCCTCCTCCGCCGGCTGCGTCGCGTCGCGCATCTGCCCCAGGTGGTGCCGTCCGAAGCGGCGGCCAGCGCTCGGCCGGACCGACGTCAGCTGAGCGGATCGGAGCGCATTCAACGCTCGTCACGAACTATCCAGCTCAAAGCGCCAGTTGGCTCCGGACGGCGTGACAGCGGACGAGGCGGCGGGACGGGGCAGAGGGGCACGAGTGGGCGGGAGGGACGCGAGTCGGCGGGGAGTGAGAGGGCAGTGGCGGTGTGTAAGGGCGTGTTTGGGGGGGGGGGGGCGCAGCCCGAGTGGGCGGGTGCTTGTGGGCGGGCGAGAGGGCGGCGCGAATAGATGGGAGGGTGAGCTGGGGGGGGGGGGGGGGACAGGTCACACGAGTTGGCGGGCGGACGAGTTGCGGCGAGAGAGGGCGACGCCAAGGGCGTGCCCGCCGTAGGCGGATACTCATTCGAAGGACCAGTCACTACTGTCCCCGACAGACTCGTCCCACAGTTGATCCAAACACAATTGGGCGCTTCTTTGGGGTGACTCGAGCAAGACTACTACTTTCGGCAAATTGAAGTGTAAATCGTGTTAGTAATTCCAATCCAATTGACGCTCCGCTCTTGAATGGTATTCAGTCACTGTGTCAGGCGAAGGGCAACTACGATACATCATTATCTCTCTTTGAAATCGCTGAGTCCATCAGTCTCCGAGCCAATATAGGCCTACTGGTGATCGCAGTAAGGAACGAACCATTAATCCAGGCTCAAGTCGGGAACCCTGAAAGAGTTATTTTCGGCGATTACTTAATTGATTGCTTTATATTTCTTTCTGGATCGAAAAGCGAAACGTTAGTCAGACCTAACAGTTCACGACTCTTAATTGGTTCAACAGAGTTTCAGCGAACGTGCGCATGCGCAGTGTGATTTCAGTTTGCGCGTTCGAGAATCTGTGCATGCGGGCATTCGCTAATTTAAAATTCGTGCGTCAAAAGCGTCTAAACCGTATATTAGCATGGACATCCTGATCCAGAATCTTCCAAGTGCCTATTGATGTCGTTAACATTATAATCTTGCGCGGAAATGGAAAAAAAAATCACAGCGTGTTGACAAAAATATTTGATCTTCTTTTGCTGATTCGGGTACGTTAAGAACATTGGACATTCTATTGCTTTAGCTGATCGGGACAAATAGGTGTGTAAAAGTTACATAAAGTTTCACAACAATATTTTTATGCTCGATTTAACTTCTAGGACAGAAGAGTGTCGGTAGTATCAGAAAAATATATAAATGGTATGCAAATTGGAAATACGTGTAAATTATGTTTCCAACTACTGACTTGCAATTTTCACGACGTGAGACATTTGGCTTTTTATGAGACTTCAACAGCAGATCGCAATATCGCAATCTCGCAATATCGCAGCAGCATAATCGCAAACGCATGAGGTCGAATTCTAAAGTGCTTTTGACAATTAGAACACGAGGTTTGAACAAAAATTTGAAATGCCTCTGTCGGCCGTTAGCGGGCACGAGAAAGGACGGAAGAGACGCCGAACCGTTGCTACTTACGACGCCCAGTGACCTTTGATCAATCCAGACCTTTGGCAGCATGGTCTCACCGCCAGAAGCGCGAAAATAGATTGCCGAATGGATTCCAAATTGAGCGAGATATATATTTACCTATACACTCGCATTGTACATAAATGTAATAGTGTTCAATATGATTAATATACAGAAAACATACCATAGCATCGTACAGTAGTGTCATAGTGTTGGTTTTATTCATAATTAATAAGATAACGCATAAATGCCATCGTTTGTAATTTTCTTAACGCGCAACATTAACAATACACTAACAACCAATGGGAGACCATATTTAATGGTTCTTATGATGACACATCTGAAGAATTTCCTAATGTGTGGAGTAATGTGGTAGAAGATTCATAAACAAAATATATATTGTATTACAATAGAAAATAATTATTGCTTTAGCCTGAATATGGGTAAAAATCTCTACCCAAAATGCTGCCGTAATGTAATTATCAGAATAACTGTGACAAAATGAACTGTATGGTTTACAATGTTATGTTATAAATGTGTTAGTATATAAATCTGTCTGACAAAAACGTGAAGGGCAAGAAGAAAGTGTAAAATAGGTATCGAATGACAGGCTAAAACTAAATATTAGCATTTTTTAAAACAAATTAATTTATTATCATTATATCATTTCAATACATGTTATTATTAAACTGTTTCTAATCAGATAAAATGTGAGGAGTGCAAATTTGGCACTGAAATGAAAAAGATGCCGAAATGCTTCAGGTATCTAGTTCATTCTGGTTCCTCGTCAGCTAATCTGAAAGCTGATTCCCGCGCTTGCGCTGGTAAGGTGCTCCTTGCCTGTGGTCTGGCTTGACCTTACGGCCGAAGAGGACCGAACGAAACCTTGAAATTTTGTTCATAACTCGAGTTCTATTGGTCAAAAGCACTTTAAAAAATGAAGTCTATGAGTTTTTGATTTTAAACTACTTACTGTTAGTCTCGAAAAATTCTGAGTGTCCAATATTGTGAGTGTTGCCTGTACGAACTAATGTTACACTAACAAACTAACGTTCACGAACAAAATATTTCAATATTTGAATGTTATACTGGGCTAACAACTCCAAGCCAAGTTCAATTGGGCCGCTTTGTTCAAACGGAACGGACGGAAACTTTTTTCAGGCACTGTCAAGCTATTGGATTTGTTATCGTACTACAAGTATATAGAACAGTTGTCATAAAATAAATATATCACTTAGAATACTAGTTATGTGGCTTCACATAGCTATAAAGTTTGAAACAGACAGCTCAACGTATTTTTAACTCGTTAACTAAATTCGTTAACACATTTTGTCTGCAACGATGAATAATTACCCTTGCGATTAGCTTGAAATGATCACATTTAATTGCACTTTTGTAAATCTGAAATTAAATTTCACAGAAGTTGACCTAATTATATTTGCTCATTTTTGTTGGGGGAAAAAGCAAACAAACTTTTCTGAACAATGTTTGAGCTTGCGCAAATAAATACGTTGGAAAAGACGTGCAATTTACACGGCAAAACAACCGAAACATTATTGCAGCAGTCACTCGTTGCCAGAAGCCGCCAACGCGGCGCCCAGTGGCTTTCAAACAACTCCCGCGCGCCGCCATATTTCTGCGGGTCGACACCCAAGTAAACGCGGGGCGGCGCCGGCCTCTGCAAGCAGCGGCTGCGGGGGGCGGACGAGGGGGCGGTGGCGACGTCTGGCCGCGCTTCCCCAAACGCACGCTCGGGAAACAAACAGCGGCTCAGGGCGTGTTCCGCGGAGCCGTATTTCACGGAGCGCCTACTGACAGGAATTAAGGCGGTCAGGCGCACGCTGGCTTCCGGGAAGGCGGGGGGCGGGGGCGAGGGCCGCCAGAAAGAAGCAAGGACGATGGGCAAGGAAAACCAACACGAAATATGTTGGAAGTGCTTTGCAAGATGGCGTGTTTCACTACTCAAGGATCAATTATCTGTTGAGATTAGTGCGACATGAAAAATTTCTGGAGGGGATGTTCAATTATTGTATTAAAAAAATCTTAAATATGACAACCATAGTTTTATTTTAAATGTGGATGTGATAATATTATACACGCTTGTAGTCTCCATTTCTCCAAACGGTCTGTATTACCTTTGAAGTAGGCTCGACATCTAATGCAACTTCGCCAATAAACAATCATATTTTACCAAACAAAAATTTGTTGCCAGATTCCTGGACTTTAACATTAAACACAGTTAACACATAAGCGCCAAAAATAATCCAAATTTGGTGCCTAACCTCAAATAGAATACTAACAACCTCTCTTTGGAGAGAAATTAAGAGCTAAGTTTACATTTCAAACGTTTCAGATGGTATATTTTCCCTTCAAAAAGCCACGAAGTTGCGTGCAGAGAGAAGAGAACAATATTTTTCAGAGAGAAACGCTTCCAAACGGATTTCCAACGTGGCTACGGCAGTGCGCAGCACCCTCCGAACAAATGTCAGAATTGCCAAAATGGGTTATCGCCAAATGTGAGAGAATTTCCAAGGAATTCGTACGCATTGTTCAAATCAACAATCGGACCAGCCGTGGCGGATCGCGCCTTACATGAAGCGAGAGACATTGCGCATACCACCTCGACATTAGATGCTCACTGCTTTATCGAAACTCCTTGGTCCGTTGATGTAAATATTACCCCTGTGACCACATTCACTCCCGCGTGTGTATTCACCTGGGTTCGTTCACCTGTGTACGCGCGTGGATTGGGAAAAAAGGGTAACGGATACATAATGTGACGGGTGATACACAATGTTTTTTTCTTGAAGTACTTGAATATTGGAAATCGGATTCTAACGCCGACGTGTGATGAAGTCTTATTTTCTTTATTTCAGAATTTTGTACTGCAAGAATGAGTGAAGGCGGTTTTTAGAAGGTCGTCGAACAAAAAACTCTCCCACCCCGCGAATGAAAAATATCCTTTCGATGCCTCGGAAAATACCGTGAAAATACTAAACAAGGCTCTTAGAAACGAATTAAAGTGATTGTGCCTCTAGCAGGCCCAAATTAATTACCGGCAGAAGATTTCCAATTCTTGGCGGAAGGGCATGCCCAGCATCCCTTCCGTCAAATTGAACCCTGATTAAGATTACTAATTATGAAAAACAATTTTAAATAGGTACTGCGAGCTAGCCTGCGTCATTTGATACAGAACGTAAGGTGAAACTACTTCATTATAAATACTCGAGGAACAGCAAACTTATGTTGGAGTGCTCGACAGCAAACTAAAACTGCTTGAAATACGCTATATCTGAAGGCAATAAAATGATTATTGTATCGCCATTTTTAGAGCATTGCAGGATATCTAAAGCCATATACAAGTTATGGTAACTGACGTGAAACGAAGATCATGAGCTTGTGAAGAGCGTCTAGACCTAAAGGAGGCCCTACACGGTCAAACAGTTTATCAAAAGCTAGTGTCAATCGTTTCAATCAATCATCATTGACTGTTTAGGCACCCGCTTGACGCTTGGGCCAAGCGTTGACGGAGGTTGATAGAAAGTTTGAATGGTTCAAGCGGTTAACGAGGGTGCTGGACCGTCTAGACCAATTTTGATCAAGCATTGAGTCAGTTGAGTTATAAAGATTTCACCCAATATGTTAGAAAGGAATCCTTTCTTTCCCTCGTTGTTGTTGTTGTGTTGTTGTTTTTGTTGTTGTTGTTTGTCAGAAGCAATGTGCGTCGCAGTCCGTCAGTTTTCAGGTTCCTACATGTAGTAAATTACTTTCTCCAACACATAGAGCAGTCAGAATCCACATTTTTGGGGTCCTCAATACTGTATTGTTTTTAAAATCGCCCATCCACCTGTGAACAACATTAGCTTCTAAACTATTTGAAGGATTTTTACCTAGATGTACATTCCTCGCCCTGTAATTGTGTCTCACTCAACACCCTGTGATTTTGAAAAGAACTCGTGAAGTACTTTACATGTAGCCTCTGAGATATTTTCAAAATAGTTTCAAAAATGGCTCCGAGAGTGAAGAGAGCTTTGCTTGAGTACAGAAGTGAAGTTCCTCGTCAGTTCTGATATAATTTTATATTTAAACTGTACTTACGTACAAAAGTTCAGCTTTTTCTGTTATTTTCGTAACGGGATGATAAGTTAAAAACAAGTGCTTCGTATCTGTACAGCAAATTTAGGAACATAAAAGAAAATTTAAGAAAAACAAAACAATAAAAAAAACATCACGTTTGCTGGGTCTATTACCCACATCATCACCATTCCCACGCCTTTCTATTATTCATTATGAAGAATATTCATTATTCAAAGGAATGTTTTATGGCATACGGATGTTTTACAAATGCCCTTCATTACGTAGGTGCGTGGGCCATTTATCGATCAATCAAAATTTGACACTATGTGATACACTTCTGCTTTTCAATCAATCAACTAGGTACCGTTTTGAAACTACTTCAGAGACAAATCAACTTGTTAATGACATGCATTTACTTATTTTGAGTGTTTTCTCTTATACGTGAAGTGGAATTGTAATCGAATAAAAAGAATATCCGAAGTTGCCAAGAAGAGACTGACACAAACCGATACACATTGGTATGTCGCGTTGTGACTTAAAATTACTTTGGCCTTAATATCCTAGGGCTTAAATATCTTTGGCCCTAAATTGTAATTTTGAAAGTGATAAATGCCGAGGGGATTGTAATTTTATTGACATTAAGAGAACTTTCAGGGAGTAGAATGCCAATAAATATCCAGCGAGAATCATCCAATTATTTAAACTCCGCAATTCACACTTTTACTCACTCGTATGAAAACACGAGAACATTTTAAAAACGAACGTGTAATAAAGATGATAGTTTAAATAACAAATTTTACATTGAAAATATCGCAAATATACAGTATTACGAACTATTTTTTAAAATATTTACAAAATGCAATTCTTAATGCTATATTGTGCTATACAACGAGTTACACTTCGTGACCATAGTTCGGCTTCAGCTCTTACCCGCCCATTGAGTTATTTTTGTTCCACCTCTTTAATAGCCTTAACGGAATCAATTATGTTTTCTGTATCTGATAAACTATTTCAAGTTGGCCAAAGGTCATCGGTTCGGGGGGGAGGGGGGGAGAGAAAGCCCGAATTGGAAATTGCTTTCTGCGCTCGCTTCAGTCTTGAAGCACGTCAGCTCTGTAAAAGCACGCTATAGCTCGTGTCCCTTTGAGACTAGCACGATGAACAGAAATATTGATGCGCCAATATCAGGGCAGGTGTATAGGCTAGAGCAGAGAGAAGAAACGGCGTTTGCTGTTCCATAAGGAAACCTTTACCGCAGGTTTTACTGAGCGGAATTTACAGGGGAGGGAGTATCGACACTTCAACACTCAGTACCGCACTGCTGACAGTGTGCTTTTAAATTCTGCTATAGTCAACTCCGGATTCTTATTTTTTATTGTGTTAATGGACGCTAAAAGAGCTCGTATTAAATTACATTTGAGAATTATTAAATTGTGAACAATTGGATAAAAGTGCCGTCGATATAACAACTGAGTATTCATTGTTCTTCAAATTGATGAATTCAAATGAATTACATTTAATCGAGATATGAAATAATTATGTGCTTTTATATGTTAATTTCATTCTTTTTTCAAAGTTCGGCAACTCTTTTAAGACATCCTTGAGAATACATGTTTATCAATCCATCATCCTATGCTACAATAAAAATTAATCATATTATAATAATGTTTTATTACACGCACAATTTAGATTAGCAGGAAAACAAATATTTATTGTTGAATTACATTAGATTCTTTCTTGATAAACTAGTGAAAATGCGCGGCAACGGTCATCAGATCCATGGATATCTAGAGCGGATTTTAACAATTGATCTAATGTCTCTTGTCCTAGTAACATCGGTGGAACTAGCACTGAGTCATACGTTTGATTTGGTCAATTAAATTCACACCATCGTATACATAATGATCCATTAAGTTCAAAAAATTGTCTATGCTTACAATCACATTGTATCACATTCATTACATCACAACTCACACTATGCGATTGCAGATGACCCAAATTTTAGAAAATAACCAAGTTTAAATTTTAAAAACTCACTTGTTTTATTTGCCTTCTCGTTAATACACAGAAATTATTCATCATTGTTATTTGGGTTCAATTCTTCATTTTTAGACCTAAGTTTCTTTATCGCTATACACCCTAGATATGCAACATTGCTATAATTTGTATAACGTATCGAGAGAGACCCACAAAACAGGGGTTCTAACTACTCTATGATTTCGAGAAAATAATTTACTACATAACGAAATAAGGAAAAGTCCCCTTTTTTGGTATCAGGAATGTAGTAGAAATAAGGAAAGAAAAAATGTTCAAATGCAATAATGTAATTTAACGAATCACATCGTGAGGTCATATGAGACCCAATACAAGAAAAAGCGCACAGTTCACTAACGTAAACCCTATTCTAATCGCGACCATAAAATAAAAGGGTTCCAACTGCACTGAAGTAAATTTTACTGGAGAGGCATTTGAAGATGAGGCTTTAATTTTTAGTGACGAAATGTCATCGTAACTTAGAGAGTTTTTAGCAATTTTCCCTTCCAAGGAGGTTCTTTCTCAAGACGTTATGTGTTGGAAGTATAGTAATTTTAAACATAGTATTGCAGATACAATTTTTTTGAAGTTCGAAAATAGACACTTTACTAACTTTCACCCAGATAAAACATGAAGTTTGCTTTATGTGTTACAAAATAATAATCATAAATGAACATTTAATTTTATTGAAACCTTTTCGTCAAATGTTACAAACCGCAGAAATATGGGATTACTTATTAATTGCAGTGCAGTGTGGCTGTGTAATGATTTGTCTACATCAGACATCAATTTCATTATTGGCTTTACATGTCATATTTTGTCTTTTGAAAGTGTCGCTTAATTATTACTGATGCAGAGAGGTGAAGACGGTGACCGTGAATTTTCTTCCGAACGTCTAGAGTTGTGGTTTGATCGAACATTTGCAAAAATAAATTGTTGATCTTCATGCTTCAGTTTACTGGATTTTACCGATATTTCCTGTGTAAAATTAAGTTGTACGAGTGTGTAAAATGGTATTTTTATACCGTGTTCACTACCATTATAGAAATGCATTGAAATCTTGATTTGGCTGAAGCTGTGTCATGAATTGGTCGTTTTCTATACACTGCAAGTAGAATACAAAGAAATTAAATATATGACCAACCTTCACAGAAAGACATTGATTTTTTTCTTTTCTTTCTTGAGTGAACACTGACAATTTCTTGGACGCTAGAATGTCGTGTATAATTTTTACACTCTCGGCACCTGGATGATTAGCAATAAAATCCGTCATTGCTAAAGACGTACTATCACCACTACTGGGAAAATACTCTAATCCAGAATCTACAAGACATTTATGTACCATCACACAACATTTTCTTTGGAAATTACACACTACGAAAATTCTAGAAGATAATACTGGCAAACTTTGTAACTTCAGGCGCGCCAGCGTAATGATATCTACATTTCTTTCGTTCCAAAGGAAAACGATATTTCTTACAGTAAGGTAAGGTATAACACGTAAGGTTAACAGTATTTTAATTATAGAAGTCTGTTGAACTGTATTAAATTCGGCATTTCATGGGTTTAGAAAGAATTGGCAGTCTTCAATTAAACCTGAGGAGGAGCTTTAGTCAATAGTAATATCTTGGAGAGAGGTCACCGCGATTCTTGCAGATAGAAATTTTTACTTTTAAAAAAGTATGAACATGTGCATATAGAACTTATTACACTGTCCATATGTCGAAGATAAAACAAAATTGGCATCACGGTATAATACAGCCGATAGAAATATGCCTGATCTATCCAACCGTGTTGATAACTCATGTTTACATAAAAACACAGAACTCTTTTAATGTCGCGTAATGTTATAGCTTGAAATGCCACTTCAAACCCTGAAAGTATTCGAAGTAACTTCAGAGCATTTGACGCATTCTAGTAATACGGCAGGGTCGTAGTCGAACCCCACATTGTGGTTCTAGGGTGAAGAAACTGTGAATGAGAAACCATAAAATCAATATTAGAACTGCAGTACCTTCTCGATACCTGCGTAATATGCAATATCTTTGAAACAGCATTAATATTTTCTGACGTGTGCGCAAATTTACAGCTTTAAGAACTTTAAACACAGATTTTACGAGCGAAAATTTGTGAAATCCAGTGCTAGCCGCCCGTTGTCATCAGAAACGAAAGAGGCTAACGACGTAATCGACTCAACCTTGTGAGTCACCTTACCACCCCACGCGTTATTCGTTTCAAATTCCCTCGGAGTTGAGCGAAGGCCTCAGCTGGAAGACGGGCTAACGGGGATGGCCTAGAGAAGAAGTTGCGCTCTGCCCAGGAGAATGACGTTATTTTCATTAGACCAAATAAGCCTCAGTGAATGAGGCTTGTTTGCGAATCACTCTAAGGGCACTGCTCTCGAGCTAATTAACGATTAGTTTCCTCGCTCTCTCACACATGCGTAATGAATGCACTTGTCTGTCTGTAAGAGGCTTGAGAATGAATATGGTTTAATTGTGTTTCTTCCTTGTTTTCGTTCTCAAATTGGAGAAATTATCATTTGCTTCTATGAAATGTCCAAAATGTATATAACGCCAGGAATAATTCTTAAGTTCATACATACTCTCACAAATATCTCCTTTTTCACATATAAAATCTCCTAGACGCTTTATTGTTCTACCTTTTAAATATATTGATTCCGTAGGCGAAAATTTTTGAAACAGTCTTTCCTCTCCGTAGAAATGGAAAAGCAAGCAATGATTGGTAAAACAGGAATATCTTGGATTCAAAACGCCAAAATCCTTTCTTTGCCACGCCCGTGTCAACACCATAAATTGTGATTCAAAATTCCTCATTTGTGTCTTAGCCTCCGCTATCTCTTAGACACGTTACATTAGAAGAAATAATGACTAAAAGCGGAAAAAGTGGGAAGAAAAGCAAATTAATTTAAATCGCGGGGTGAAATAGGTATTATGGCTCCAAAAAAACAATTCTGGCAGAAGCAAGTAGCCAACCTATAAAGTGAGTACAATTCTGGGGGAAAGGTGATATATTTCGCAATACTTAGCTATTTATTTCGTTTTTAAATAAACAATCTCATAATGACAGAAAATATTATTGTACTTATTTCACGGAGTGCAATACTTTGAAATACGTAATTGAAGGCGAGAAAAAAGTGTTGTGATTCAACTTCAATCTGTGTGGAATGTTAAAAGTAGCTTCCATAGTACATTCAAAACTTCAGCAATTTATGAGCGCAGTAAGTGTGGGACCTTCTAAAGAAAGAAAATGTTTATTACCCATCATGCATTATTCTCAAAACATTTGCATGAAATAAATTGAGAAAACGTTGTTGGACATGCTGCATTCAAGCACAAAATTACGTAATAACTACTCTTTTTCTCCAAAACTTGGCCATTATTAAAGATCTCGAATTTTTTTTCTTCTGATGATTGACAAATAGATTTTTTGTGAATACAGAACAAACGTCACATGGCAGAATTTTTTTTACACCGTATAGTTTCTGTTGTCTTACATGAAATCGTTCCAGAAAACGATGCTGTTAAGTCATGTAATGATATAGTGATACCTGAATCGCACAATACCTACAGTTTTACTTTCTCGCATACTCCTTTCGTAGTATAGAGGAAGTCATGTAACGCTGCAACGAAAACGACGATTTTTCGGCACAAAATGTATTGAAAGTCCCTGATGCTGAAAAAAGTGGATAATTTTTGTTCCTATTGTAAATTACTTCCTCTAGAATTTGGGCACACAGAATCCACGTTTTGTGGGTTCTCGGTAAGGAAAAATGTATTTACGGCAAAATAGGAGTTGAAATCTCAGACGATCCATGTGAAATTTGCAGTGGGCAATGCGAGTTCGCGAAAGATTTCCTCGGTCTACTCCTATTTTCCCCTGCCTCCCAATCCGCCATTACTTAATGGCTGAACAAGCTAGGGACTGTGGAAGTTGTAGCCGGTCCCCTTAGAGCAGGAGGTGGTTGTGGCAGCCGTCGTCTACGCTGACAAGGGTGCAGGTTCGAATCCTGTGTACGCATGGACGTATTTGTGATTGCCCCCTTCATCTCTCATTATCATCCTATCACCTCATAGTTCATAATTCAGGGCTTGTCTAGACAATGGATACAGCCGAAAAGGCTGTACCTCGAAGCGAGTAAAGACACGTTGACCCCTCTGGGATAAACATGACAGGGCCTCGGAGAACAAGGCGGTGCGTGGACCGAGATGGCCGATATTCGCAATAAAAAAAATTAAAAAGAAGGAGGCGGAGAGAATAAAGAAGAAGTTGTACTCGGCGCCCTTTGCTAGGGATGCACCTTGCACGCCGTGCGGTACCGGCAAGGCAGGCGGAGGCGCTAGGCACTCGGCGGCGGCGCGGCGTGGTTGAGCGCCTGGAGGAGCAGCGAACCCGATGACCTCGTGAGTTTCTTGCCTTCACCCTCCCCTTCCTACCCCACCCCAGGAGGCGCTGCGGTAGCGGCGGCTCGGGCAGCTCGAGAGAACAATGACTCTCCAGACGAGAGCAGCGGCGACCTCAGCAAGTGGCACCCCTCGAGAGCGCGGGAGGCGGCCCGCCCGCTCCGCCCCACCCCCTCCCCGCTCGATCAAAGGGAGTTCGGGGACGTGCCTTGTCGCAGACGCACCGTCGCTCGTCGGCAACTGGCCAGCGTCTTCCACCGACGCATTCGGCATTCGATCCCCGTCCCACGCAAATGAAGTTAGTGATGGGTGTGCCGGTTCACGACAGGTCTTTTTGCCTTCCTTTATAGGGACAGATAATTGTAGCGTTCGCTACTATGGAATCCATCCATGTGGAATTTGCAGTGGGCAATGCGAGTTCGCGAAAGATTTCCTCGGTCTACTCCTATTTTCCCCTGCCTCCCAGTCCGCCATTACTTAATCTTTCAAATCTTATCATTCATTGGCATTCTCATTCGTAGGCAGGAAGAGGTGAGAGCTGAACGCGAGGGCTAAGGTTCAGAGGGATGGTGCCATATTGGCGCCAGATGTGTCGCAAGACCGCGCAGTTGCAACCTGCCTCTCACTTCATCTCTATGCTCATTACACCTAATTTCATCAACATTACATTTTAGCTCGAAGGTCATGCGTCGGTTGTGTTGAAAATAGAACTAGTACTATTCTGCTGCCTCCTCGGAAATTCGGGCGAGAATACGTCCGAAAAATATACAGCTGAAGCTTAGAATTAGCTAATACATCATTCTGGTGAAAATTCTGCTCTATCAGCTTATATAAAGAGCTGCGGATAAGGGGTAACTCAATGAATTTCTTACAGGGTTGTCAGATCTCTTGGAAAGATATTAATATGCATCAATGATTATAAGATCAACACACTCACCCACACGAAAATATATACACTTAAATACATTTCGTCCAGTTCATTAACAGAACGGTTTTTCATGCATTTGTATTCCAATTTTCCACTTGTACTCACTGACTGCGATTAGCTCAACGACAACACATACACTAGCCTACTAGCTAGCGGGGCCGAATCCAACCATTAGAGAGTTTTAGCGCCAGGCGTAAGGAGCGCAGCGTATGCAACTCTATTGATCACGTGACTAACGCCTTTATACGGTCGTAATGAACAACGTTCAGAAGAGATATAGCAATTGCGACATTGCGTTATGCATTATAACAAAGGAAGCATTTCAAGCGTTGAACAGAGAAATTGCATAATATATCACAGAGTGTAGGCTAGTGGTGAGACATTTAAAACGCGTTACGAGTCAACAGAATAACAAATACATATTGCGCATGGAGAGATTTTGTGGCCCTCCGTGATGAGTATGCAGTCTGGAGTTTTGAATCCGCTTTTCTTGAAAATATATGAAATACCTTAAAACAGCGTTCGTTATGAGCATAAGACATAACCTATCCCGAAGATATGATTTGAACTCCTTTTTCGCCCATTTCTTTCCTGTCACCTCTCCAACCTATCCCTTTAATTTTTGCAAGCGTTGTGGAGTTGGTAAGGAATAATTGTAACTGCCTCACATACGAGAATGGGTTTACCAGAGTAGGAAAAATTCAACTTTTCCTGTTTATAGGCGGCCATTTTGCCGCTTGTAAGGTGACCTTAGAGACTCCATCAGGCGTGCACTATTTATAAAGGTTAAACGTCGTACTTTATGCCCAAGGTAAGACGTTATGACTTCAACGTCCGTCACGAGACTATGTGCATAACGCCGCTACCTTACGCGTGGCGCTAAAAACCCCTATTGTCAGGAGGGGAATTCTAGAGGCCACCTGCTCTATGCGTTAGTTTTCCGTGATTCTTCAATCAATACATGGGATGTCGGAGCACCATCAGGGACGAGCGGCACCGCGCGCGATCTTTCCGTCCTCGTGCTTGCCCTCTCTACTCCCCTTTCATGCCCTACATCCACACATGATGGGAGCTCAGAGCTTGTCCCGCTGCAACGTACCAGGTATTACTCATGGAACGATAGATTGAAGAAATGCAGGTAGAGTGGGCCTACAAAATATTTTCTAATAGAAACCGAAAAATGAAGAAAATGTCAAAAACATGTACTTTGGGCGGCGATAGATGGCAGCGATCAAGAATGTGTGGCAAGTTCGAATAGCTAACCGAGACCGAAAGAAATAGAAAACTAATACGGGAAAGTAAGTGCATTCTGACTAGTTTTCTTCATTATTATGTTCTAGATGAAGACTGTCTACAAGGCGGCCCGCGGAAGATTACACAGGCACACACACAAAAGTCAGACCTAATGACTTGACACGTGTATTTTGACGCGCTGAATCCGAATCTGAAGCTACATTTGCACCATCACCTTTCTTTGAAAAACACTTGCATTTTTGGTTTTCGGGGTTTGTTGTCAGATGCAGACTTGACACATGTCGCAATTCTGGCTTCAGTTTTGGAATCAGCGCGTCGACATACATAAACACGCGTCAGGTCTTTGGGTCTGGCAACTTTGTGTGTGTGTGTGTGTGTTGTTAGACAAACGTGAAAATCTCTTGCACCCATGTCAGGCGAAAACGGCCGCACCAAGTGAACACGTCCTGTTGGGATCAACACCTTATTGTAAAAATAGGTGAAGTTTAGATTAAATTTTTTTTCTAGTAATATCAGAAATTCCAAACCATTCCAATCACGCGTGGTTGCATTACCCCCCCCCTTTCAGAGCAAACGATCACGTGGTCACGGTATGGGGTCACGTAGAGATCGCCCAAGTAATGAAAAATATGGCCCGCAACCACATTAAACGGTTTTAGTTGTGGCCCTTGAGGACTTGTAACTTGGGCACCCCTGTTCTGTTATTTACTTTCTCGTACATGTACGCCTGTACGGATTATTACACGTAGTTTAGAGAAAGTTATGTACTGTTGCGGAAAATCGATTTCGAGATTTATGAATACACGTTTTGGGGTCTCCTGATACCGAAAAAGTTTTTTTACTTTCTCGATACGGAGTAGAGAATTATGCAAAGCTGCGCGAAAAAAACGGCGCATTTTCAGCAGAAAAAACTATTACAAAAATGGTTAAATCCATTAGCGAAAATTAGAGAAAAAAATACTCTAAAACGTGGTGAAGCCAGAATCCATGTTTTGTTGGTACTTGATACCGAAAAATCAAATGATGCCAAATATAGCAGTTAAATTGTATAAAGGAGCTGTTTTGTGTGTTAATTTTTTTTTATTTTGAACAAGTTCATCATTGAATATCCATTTCTTTTGTAAACAAACAATTTACGTGTTTCTTGATTATTTATGTTTCTGCAATGCAAATTTTTGCATAGAAATTATTTTTTCAAACCGACTTTTGAGTACTTATTGCGGTTCAGCCATTCGTAATATCCAACGAGTTTATTAGACAAAAAATATGCTTAAAATTGTCTTAAGAGCTTATCTTCGAAGATTCAATGCTTCTTCGCAGACACTGTGTAGTTAAGTGTGTGTTTTTTTTTTTTTTTAAAGACTGCGATTTTTTTTTTTTTTTGGGGGGGGGGCTTTTTCAAGGACAATTTTGTATACATTTTTCTTTAATGAAATATCCTTAGACACACACAATTCTTCAAATTAGGTCATGTACAATTTTTCAAAAGTACTTTGCGCGTAATTTAGGCTTTTCTTTTCCCTAAGTCGGAACAAAATATTTTTACTTTAAATTTTCCCCTTGTACTTATCAAAGGAACGGTAAAATTTGGTGTTAGTCCCAGTTTCGGGGAGCAAACAGACTTTTCAAAAATTAAAGGAAAAAAAAAAAAGAAAGAAAGAAAGAAAGAAAGAAAGAAAGAAAGAGAAAAAAGGGGAAAAAAAAGAAAAGAAAAAAATCAAAACTACTTGTCTGAGACAAAGTCTGTTCAGAATCACCTCTTTAAAAAAAAGGTTATGCATAGCTTTTCAAAGAAAATGAAAGTGAGGTCTCGTTTTTGTTGATGTAAATTTTCGGAAATTGCAAATTTAGAAATAATGTGAGAAAATGTGCTTTTGTAGCTAGTTAAGATTATCCATTGCCTATTTTGTAACATATCTCACAAATATTTGTATTACAAACCTTATGAATTAAATTCAAGTAGATGATTTATATCATTAGACCAAAAATTCAAAAGTTAGAACAAATAGATCCAGAGATCATAAAAAAATGTAAATTAATTATTTTTTCAGGGCATTTGTTTCCTCCCCTCATTTCAAATATTTTCTTTAATTAACAACAAATTTTCAGGGTTATGAAATCAAAATCACAATACATAAATAAACTAACATCTGTTTTTTCATGTATCCAACTTCAATATGATCAGATGCAAAATTCATATCTCAAAGAAGAACTGACAAATAATTCTCAACTTTCTGCATGTCTGAGAAACTCTTCACTCCTAAATAACAATTCCTCTTCCCAGCGTTTAAATTGTAAATATAAGAGAATATTATTGATTTTCTTTACTTTTCAATCCCAAATTGGCAAAGGGGCAAATTTTTTACTTTCTTCTTCACAAATATTTAGTAGATTCTACCAAACTGGTGGACATAGCACTACCTCTGCATTGCTTCTCACTTTAACTGCTCCACCCGCCACCATTGTCTCTATCATTGCAGTTATTTTGTACATTTACTGTCAGTATATTTTTATTGAATTCATGAATAGCTGTCATATGAGATGTACAATAATCATATAACCAAAAATTATAATCTCTAATCTTCTTCATAACTTCATCTTTCTTAATTTACAGCACGCACCATGTTATTTGAATTAAAAAATTTGAGACACTTGAAATAATAGGACAGACTTCATTTGAGATATTCCACAAATTTTATGTTCCTAACATGCCAATGACAATTTGTACTTAAAAACTGCTGTATTTAACACCTGCAAAATATTACTATAAATGTATTGCTGTTCAGCAACATAAAAGCTTATGGACAAAATTGAATGAGTAGATGTGAAAATTTAATGTTCTACTCAGAAGTGATAGTCTAACAATATATTATGTACCCAAGTTATGTTTCAATAATGAATTCAGTTCTGTATCCACAGTAAGAACAATCATTTGTCAATTTTCCCAGATTCAGAAAGTCTAGTATCTTCATTGTATCAGAGGGATTTTCTAAGTTAACTCCGAATTTGAGTACTTAGATGAAAACAGATTTTTACTATTATTATTACTAATTTTAAGCAATCAACAGAACACTCAATATTAAATGAACTCGTGATTCCATATTTATGGTGAGTTGTCTTGTAACTTTAGCACATTTACTGGTTCAAATGAAAAAGAACCTTCATCCTACTTAGACAATCATTATTACAAGATTAAATCTCAATTATGAAACACAATTTATTTCATTTTTCTATTACCTATGTTAAAGTAATAAAATTAAAATGCACTTTGAATCAAGTACTTCACTGAATCATGAAATACAATATTTTACTTTCATCTACAGTGTCCCCACCTTTGAAGTGTTGACAATTTTACCTTGGAAACAAAAAGAAGGAAGCTGGAAATAAATAAGTTGAAAATATGTAGTTCTATACTGTTTATTGTAGCTAACACAAATTCTATTCTTGAATGTGTTCCATTACCACATGCAACCCTTGTTAATACTGTACATGATGTTTACCCAAGCTTTTGCTAGTGTGAATTGTTTTTATTTTCAGCAGTGAATTATTCAATATTTACAATTCATCTCTACAGCTAAATAAATTATAATAAAAATGTTCTTTTCCTTGGACTATTTGACACCATTTTAGTAGCAATACCAGTGAATTTTAATACTTTATTTCAATCAGTTTGTCACAAGATACCTGAATAAAATTTTCTTTCCTAAAATGACACAATTTGTACACACTTACAAACATTCACCGATGAGTAATAAAGCACTATGGTATCATTTTCTTAAAAAAGTAGTATCAGATGGACTGAAACAGAGGTCCTACATCAACACCATTTGCAATGGACATGGAATAATTTTATAAAGCAAATTTTAAAAGAACAGATTAATGGCCAAATAATTGTTTCTATTAGTGCAATTAACAATGGGCATCAAAAGGTTTATTGCAAGTCTAAAAACAAAACTACAAGTACATCTACAAAACGTTCAATTACAATTGAATGAAAATATGATTACTAAGCAGTCTTCACAGGTAATACATTTTGATAAAAAATAGCATGTAATATTCTGAAAAGAAAATATAATGAATTATTTTAGCAAAGCATATTTATTTTTACACAAATAAAATTTTTAAAAAATTAAACTCCAATTCAATCAAATGTATATGAATTGTCAATTTTTGTATTTTAATTTGATAAAATTCCTACATCAAATGCACCATAGAAACAATCATGCCAATGTTTTTCCTCCCACCTCCTCAGTATTTTGTGAGTTTTGCTTGTACTATTTTACCAAATCCAATTACAAATTCCACTACTTCACAACACACATTCTTTATTATAACACATCTTCCTGTAACAAATTCTATTGATTGTACATATATGATAAAATGTAGGGGCACTTTAAAAGCTGACTAGGAGAAAATACATCGGTGGAAAGCATAAGTAAACCGGTCATGGACAACTGGATTCTGTAATTACTATGCTTAACAAAGGAACAAAGAAAATTGCCTCATTTTAAATATATATTCCATACAACTATAGTCTTAATTCTACATGAACTAGAATGCATTTAGTATAAACCTATTTGATTGATGAAAAATAAATTTCCATATATTGTCAATAGTTATTAGTTTATTATGCTATAAAAGATTGCACAAATAAAACATTTTAAAATCTAAAATCTGAATTATATTTACTAAGAGTTATGGTTCATTGTATTGTATGCTAATATTGTTTTAATGTTATGCTAGTATTGTATTGAGAGACATGATACATTTGGCATAGCAAATTAGTGGCGGGAGCGTTTAATGTGGTGGTGCAAACAGTGTATGAAATAAAGTTGTCAATCATAAAACAGTTTTTAAATGAAATGTCTTGAATGAATAAAAGTGTGACATTAGAAGTTTAAAACTTATAAATTTATCCACATTACAATTGATTAGAACAAAGAAAAATAATAATTGTTACTGCAAATTCAGTTGTGTAAATTTTGCTAGTGTTCTATCAGAACATTAAGAATCCACACCACCAAGAATAAAAATTAAATTATTCGTATCTAGGAAATAATTTGAGACACTAATGGAAAGTATGGAATTATTTCCAATTTAATTTTTATTCTATTAGAATAAGGTCACGAATGAAGTCAGACAAAATTAAATCTAAAACTTCATACAATCAAACTATTACAATATTTTTCTAAATGGTGATTTAAAAAGAAATTAAGAGGTGTTCAGTATTTCTGGGTAAACAGCTCATTTCCAATATTTCCAGTATTTCCAACATTTCCAATAGGGAAATCAAGGGAAAATTTTGAGTCAATGTTTTTCTACAACCCTGTTAACCAATGAGGTGATTGCACTTGCATACATAGTTGGGTTTGTTTCTTCACTAACGAAAACACCAATACAATGTACACCGATTTTACAGTATATTAAAAGAACACTCAAATGTTAATTTTTCCAAACTAAAGATACAGATTGGTAGAGAATAATGCAAGTTGATAACGTCGCTTACAATGGCAATTAGAAAGAGGGGAACCAAACATGCTAAAAATCACTTGTTCTACATTTATGTAGTTTGGATCTGATTAAAAAGAAAAATTGCAGAATTAATAAGAAACAAATAATTTGTATTCTTACATGAAGTTCCCAATAATTTAACTCCTGATTAGCTTATGTGTTAGATTTCATCTGTATAATTTATGAAAATCAGTCATGTCAATAGTGCTTTAGACATTTTTGGATAATTGATGTTGCAGACAAATCACATGATATAAACACTCACCTAATATATTACCTGATCTACAGAACACAGATATAATTCTCAAGGCATTAAGGTTTTGTGGCCATTAGATAGCATAGATGAAGAGATCAACATTCAATTCTATGAACAAAATGGCAGACTAAGATTGTTATAATAAAAAGTTTTTACAAAATGAAGTAAAACTTAGTCTCTTACATAAGATTAATGAAAATATTTCTGTGCTTGAGAGGAAAGGGGAACTACATCCTTATATTTCCCTTTTTCAAACAGGATATTTTACTTTCAATATAACTGCTCTTTCTGGAAGTACCGATAATTGTATCCAAAGGACATTAATAACAAAGCAATTGAAACAGTGTCTTGTCATTTAATTATGTAAGAATACAATGACTTTGAATTGCTGTCCTGTAACTAAGGAAAATGTGACTAAGTGCCCTGTTCCTCCAAGAAATAGACTGGTAAAAAATATCTCATACCCACAATAATATATCTTATTTTCAAAACACCTCATATCTTGTGATTGAAAAAACCTTAATTTGGAAGTTGATAGTAAAATTTTTTGTGCATACAGAATTCACACTCTTCTAGAAATACAAAAAAAATTAAATATAATTCAAAGGCATTTCTTTCTCTACAAACACAACACACTTCAGAAGTTTATTAAAATAGATTGGATATAAAAAAGAAACATAACTTGAAAAATATGAAACTAAATATTCACTTAATGAGATGAAGAGGGAAAACTGCGTTTCAAATTAAAATATCAATAACTATTCAATTAATTATAGAGGAGAGGGGTTGTCCATAAATTATGTTACGCAAAAGAGGGAGCAAAGATGTTTGAGGCAGCATAAAGCTGTGTTACTTAGGGGTGGGAGGGTATTAGTTAAGTGTTATGTAACGTTGATTTTTTTATATATATATTTACATTTTTCAGCATTTGCTGAAATAATTTTTTTTTCTTGAGTCTTGTACTAAAACATTAAAACTAATTAATTTGTTTTAAAAGAAATAAATTTAAGTTATTGGATGTAAATTATTACAATGGAAATATTTTTTCACAAATTGTTTTTATCGAATATGCAAGATTAAAAGAAAATATTCATAACTGATGTGTAGCGTATTGTATAATCCATTTAATTTGATGGAGTAGACTCTCCCTCATCCACTCGCAATATCTCGACAGAGTTTGCACAGCTTGTGTTCAAATTTTGTTACCAATTCCTTCACTCACAACTTGCCCCCAATAATACTGTTAGGTGCAGTCAGCATTGCCAACTAATTTCAACCTTAATTATTATCCTTTTTCGTATACTGCACAAGTAAAATGAATACAAATTATTTTTACTGTACTATTATTTCTTTTCACTTCTTTCGGGGGGGGGGCATTACTGTGGAAAGAGGTGGCATTCAAAATACTCCAAATTTGCGTTACACAATTTATTGACAGACATCAAGAGAGAACTAGAGCTTCCCCGATAGCATATATTTTCTCATATTGTTTCCAGCACTAGCCTTCCCGCCATTAGTAATAGTTACGAAATACTATTAATACAGCAATTTATGTTTTAATTAATACACCTCAGTCATAATTTTTTGTATAACTCATTACAAATTGTAAAACATTAGATGCAAAATCTAAATATTTTCAAGCAAATACCAACATAAATTTAATTAAAACTGTGTTTCATACAGCTAAATCATGCCCCAACAATGAGACGAAATTCACAGATCTACAATTGCTGTCCTGCAGAGCAGAATGCCATTACTACATTCTAATAGAATAATTTCATTTAACAAAAACCATAAGTCTCATTTACCATTAAAAATATAATTTCACAAAAACTACTTCTGCAATATTAAATTCTTGTAAATTTGTAATTTTTAATTTTTTGCCCAATAAAAGTAATTGTGCCAATTTCAATTAAAGTTATTATAAATTGACACTACCTGACATGATGGTCTTATATATCGACACAGCTTCAAACAAAGCGTGGGAAATTCGAATTTACCATTTTCAATTTTTTTCCAATCTTCAAAAATACAGAGTGCAACAAAAATAGAAACATCGGCACTTTATTTATTACATACCGAGGGAGGAGAGAGAAAAATATTGGAGCTGTTTCTGAGAAAAAATGTTAAATATTTTTAAAATTGCTTATGTTCTATGCCAAATTAAAAACAAATATTTCTTTACGCTATTGGATGTCAACATCTAATACCAAAATTTGGTGCCTTTTTGCTTTGAGAAGAAATGTTCAAACAAAATTAAAAACTGCCTTTATTTCATGCAAAATTATGCGATAAAGTGCTCTAATATTCGAAAAATTGTACATGACCTTATTTCAGAAGATATCCTAGAGACTTGGTGTTCAGTACCCCCAAAATTAAAATATCAGTTTCAAATTCACGTGGCCGCACCCAGATCAAAAGGAGAATGTCAATTTTGAAGAAAATGGGCTCAACGGTTTAGCCCACAGATGTCTTGATGTCAATCAATTTTCCGGTATCAAGAACCCACAAAAGATGGCTTCTGGCTACACTATAGTAGGAGTAATTTTTTTTAAAATTACCTCACTACACTGTATAAGCTGTAGCAAGAAAGTAAAAATGGAATTCTAGAGAATTACACAAAAACTCAGAAGACTTAACAGAACTCATTAGAATGACTAGATTAAAAGTGGAAATAAAAAGTCACAAGACGGTTCAACATTGGTATTGTAGGCATGAGTACATACTGATTATTCAATTTATGCACACTTGATCAGTATGCCGATACGCTTGGGAGTTTCCATTACCCAGTTTACTCGTAAGTGTAAGTTAACTTATAAAAAAATCACAATATAAGAGATTAATACATCAGATGGAAGAATTTATAATCTTAGTCTGCCATTCCGTCAAGTATGAACAAAATCTAACCATAACAACAAACATTTCCAACAAATTCACATCCTCAATCACATTACTTATGACATGTTTTATGTGGTTGAATATCGTATGCATACCACTGTCATATCATGCAGAATACTTTTAGATATTTTGAGAAAATATAGCAGCTACATCACAAGGTACGAACAAAAATCTTTTCATAAACTTACAGAGATATGAAAATATCACGAGAAGAAACTTAAACATAAATCATTATTTTTAATATAAAAATATCTCAAAAATGGCAAATTAGTTGAAGGCGGGCTACATTTCATTTCTGAAAAAATAAAATGAATAACAAAAATCTTATCTTTGCAACCTTTCAAGTTTAAGGCAAGGAGAACATAAAAGGCACAAAAGCCTATTTTACTTCACCAAAGAATTAACAATGTTTAAAAGCAATACCTTATCGACTACTCCCCATAAATGTGAACACAATTTGATAACAAAATCAATGATGTACAGAAAGTAGTGTTGGTACAAAATGATTGTAATTGAACAACAAATGGCAATTCCCTTTCACATTCAAGAGAATAATAAAATACTGAATATACTATGTACAAATAATTGTTTAAAAAAAGTTACACTTATTCAGTTTCACTGAATACTTCTACTTGGATACAGGTCACTACTAGTTGAAACCTTGATATGTTTCACTCACTGGGTTTATATTCAATATAAAATACATCACTACAGTAATAGGTACCGTCAGCTAGTTTCATCATGGAGAAAGCTGCTCAAACATTAAAACAGAATTCACAATTCTTATCAGATTCTTTCAGTGAATTACATCTCACTACATCTTCTATACTCTACACACAGAATTCTCAATTAACTATATTTCCAAAGCTGCATGAAGATTCAGATAACTACGTTTTACACAAAACTTTTCTAAAATCTTTGTGTTTTATAAATCTAATGACAAAGTTATTTCTGCAGGGACAAGACATAAAAAGCACTAATAAAGTATCTGGGCACACAAAATTAACAGCACTGTAGCCTGTTCAAAGTGTTGAATGAATTTGGCCTGAAATCTCACCAGGCAACAAGTGTATTTCACCATTGTCCACCAGTGTCACTTTAAAACAAACAATAATTAAACATGAACCTGCAGTATTATACAGCAAATGGAGCCATAGCTTACATGTTTAGCACCTGACAAAGAAATAAAATGGCAATTGATAATCCTACTCCCCAGGTGCTGGGATAAGAACTTCAAATTTGTCTGGTGACTGGGATGTTTCACCAGGAGCAGGAATAAGAACCGTAAATGGTTTTGTGTCCTGTTGCACAGGTGACTGTGGTTCAATCTGAGATTGAGGTTGTGATTGAGTTAGTGTAGATTGTTGAGGTTGTAGCTGTGACTGCTGTAACTGAGATTGTGTTTGGGGCATTTGTGTTTGTTGTTGTAATTGTTGTTGCAACTGTTGTGATTGAAGTTGTGGTTGCTGTTGTAGTTGTGCTTGAGTTTGCAACTGAGGTGTTTGTTGCATCTGAGATTGTGGTAGTTGTGTTTGCTGTTGCTGTGACTGAAGAGGTGACTGAAGAGATTGTGTTTGAGAAGATTGCAGTTGAGTTTGTAAAGGTTGATGTTGTGTTTGCTGAGACTGGAGTTGTTGAACTTGCAATTGTTGCTGTTGCTGCTGAACTTGCAATTGTTGAGCTTGAAGCTGTTGTGGTGACTGTTGTTGTTGCTGTGGTTGCTGTTGTGGTGGTGGTGGTTGTGATTGTTGCTGTTGTTGCTGCTGCTGTGATTGCTGAGGTTGCGACTGCTGGGTCTGTGGCTGCTGTTGCTGTTGCTGTGACTGTGACTGTTGCTGTTGTTGCTGCTGCTGCTGCTGCTGCTGAGAGTTATTGGCATGATCCATATGTTGCCGTGAGTGTAAGGCAAGATGATTCTTCTGGAAAAATGCTTTCCCACATTTGTCACATACGTGCTGTCGAATGTCACAAGTACCTCCACTGTGGCGTTTGTTGTGCTGAGCTAGTCCATGTCTCTGAGTAAAACACTTGCCACAATCCGAACAAACATAAGGTTTTGGTTTGGGCATATTATGTCCCATGGTACCTGTGACTGTTCCAGCATTTGCAGTTATCTGTTTGATGTTATTGACAACTGTGTTCACTGTCTGTGGCTGTGGACACAAAAAGTGTGCAGCTGGTTGTTGCAGAGCAGATGCAAGACCACACAGATCAGCAACAACATTTCTATCCCCTGCATGCAGGCGATAGTGAAGTGCCAATCCTTCCCGACTGGAGAAACAATTTCCACATTCCCTGGACATAATAAGAACATTACTAGATTGTTGCTAATAGCTACAAAGAAGAAAATATTCAATAAAAACCTCTCATATTCACCAATTCAATAGTTTGTCTCGAAGTACAATAGAAAACTATGAAGGAAAATTAGTAGATATCAAGCATATGAAATGCACTCAAATCAGCAGAAAAGTTAATAAAATAATGCAATTCATGGTAAGAACTAAAATAAGTGTTTAAAGAGCCAAATCAAAAATTAAAATCCTGGCCCACCAGTCGCAATGAAATAATGGGAATTAAAAAATTAAAAGTTACGAAAGTTATAAATATTGTAAGCAAATTCAATGTTAGAAAATCCAGTAGTGTTTTGATTTCATCAAATAACAATTGATAATGGACTACAAAATAGGTACATGTGTAAATGTTGAAAATCGCTGATGTTTAAAAATGTAAAATACCAAACAACAATTAGAATAACAATTTCAACAACTGAGAATTAATATTCGGAGGTGATATTACAGAACGACAAAGAAGCTGCTGTGTAAAAGTGGCAAACTTTGAGACATTTTTGAAACACTTATCAACAGTGATGTACCTGAATTAAACATTTACAGAAGATTTATTTTTGAATTTAATTGTTCACACAAAAAGGTTTTATAAAAAGAGTTAATGAAGATCAAAGTTGCAGAAGAGATCAAAAATACTTTCGGATGTAGTAAAGGATTAAAAAGTGTAGTGTAAAATCACAATTCGCCTTAATCACCAACTCTAGGAAAAGGGCAATATGGAGTGGAAAAAAAATATATATTTTTTTTCCATTTCTTTAAAAAATGTAATTAACATTCTATTTAAAAAATTAAACAGTACAGATGTGTGAGAAGAAGATAATATATAACCCAGTACAGAATGTTCAATCATGTACAGAACTGGATATGAATCAGAAGAAAATTGATAAATCCTTAAACAATCTGGATAGATAGATACTAAAAGTTATTCAATTACCTTCTGCCTGTCATTGAGATTTCTATTTTTAGTCCAGATTTATTTTAAACAGTCATGCTCAATTAAACATATTTAAACCAAAAGCACATTAATCAGAAACTATAATTTAGATTGACGTATTTTTATTAAAATGTTCTTTTAATTTTGAAGTTTTTACCTCTCAACATTACAAAAATTACTTTTCCACTTCAGGAATCTCAATAAATTCCGGTAATATTTTGGCCAATAATAGTGAATAAAAATTTCTTCAATAAATTCTGGCCTAGCCACAGAAGGGAAGAAACAACTTCCATTAATGATGTAGGAACATTTTCTTATAGAGAGTGGAAATAATATTCAAAGAGAACTTATTAGTAAAATTCTTCAATCTAAAATATGGAATCTTATTAATGAGTTTTTGGTTTCAATATGATTAATAACAGTCAAAACTATTATTAGATTCAATAGTACAAGTTATATAGTTTAAAGTTTACAAACATTCTTAGCATGGATTTGAAAGTCAAAAATCTGCTAGTCCTTATATTGACAAATACTCTTTTCACACTTAATTGTATTACTTTTGGGATGGGGGATAATGTGTATTCTTCATAACTTATAACCACTTTGCTGTGATATACTATTAATGGTACATCATCTATAAAATTCCGAATTTTACTTTGAGAAATTAATTTTGTACAATTCGAAAATTGTATGCTTTTTAAACACTTGTTATCAAAATAATCACATATCATGTGGTTTAATTTCATTAAATGAAATTATTAGGTTATTGTGAAGAGTGCTACCAAGGACTAAATTAATAACTAAATAAATAAATAAAGAGGAAATTATACATGAAGGATTCAGACTTAACACACTCTTTACATAACGAAATATAATCTTACATATTTTCTTAATGTTTAAATTAGATTGTTAACGTCATCAGCTTAAAAATAAAATGAAAAATTAAAATTTTCTCTGAAAATGTACTTTATTAGGTTGTCAAAAAATGTATTTCTACAACGTGGGCAAAAGAACGTCTTGATGGTTACTTTATTAAAACTCTTAGAATTTGTACTAATATGAAGATAAATCATTTTAACACAAAAATCGCTACAAATTTGATTCATTTCTAACCTCGCATTGTAAATGCTAGAAAACATTTTGATAAAACTAAACTCATTTGCCAGAACTATTAAAATACCAAGTGGCATTTCCTTGCTAAAAACATACATAATTCAGCATCATTATCATAATCATCATCATCATAAATTCCAAACTAAAACAAATGAAGCAACACGAATTAACTGGAAGAGTCAATTTATTACAAATGATAACAAAAGTAATAAAATTGGTATTTCAATTCCCATGTCAACTTTGTGCTAACTCTAGGAAATGGACAAAAGAAACCCTTAGAAAATGGAGAAAACCAAAAAATCTCAACATACCTGCATACAAATGGTTTGTCACCAGTGTGCATCTTGGCATGCTCAGTAAGATCTGTTTTTCGAGTAAATGTTTCGCCACAATGTTGACAAACAAATGGACGTTCCTCTCCAGTGTGGAGACGAGTATGAGCCAGAAGGGTGCGCTTTTGAAGAAACTCCTTTCCACACACTTCACATGAATGAGGCACACGTCCATGTAAGCGACCATGATTTACTAACTCAAACTTTCGAGCAAAAGTGCTACCACAATCTGGACACACATAAGGCTGTAGACCACCATGGAATCGTGAGTGAATAACAAGATGGTCTTTCTGTGAAAAAGACTCTCCACATTCTTCACACACATAAGGTCTCTCCCCAGAATGAAACTTCGTATGAGTAACCAAGTGTCGTTTCTGGGGAAATGTCTGACCACATTCTTGACAAATGAAAGGTCTGTCACGACTATGAACTCTTGCATGTGTCACTAAATGATGTTTTAGAGTAAATGATTTCTTACACTCCATGCATTTGTATGGACGATCACTAGTATGAAGCAGAAGGTGAGTAGACAGACAATGTTTATGGGCAAATGTTTTCCCACACTCAGGACACACATGAGGACGTTCACCAGTATGAACACGAGCATGGGTCACCAAATGATGTTTTAATAAAAATGATTTGCCACATTCTTGGCAAGAAAATGGACGTTCCTTGTCTACACGATATTTATGTCCTCCAACATTAGGTAATCTCACTGTGGTAGATTGCTGTTGAACTTCAAGTTTTGGTTGGATGTTATTGTTTGAATTAACAGTCTGCTGAGAGATGTTGGGATCAGTAGTAATAATATTGTTTGACACAGTAGCCTTTTTTAATAAGAACTCTCCGCATTCTTGTGCTGTCAATTGTAATGGGCCACAAGGGGTCATAAAATGCTTTGCAGCACCAACATGCTTGTCAGTTGAGAACATCAAACCATTCCCTGTTCTAAATAATGAATTTGTTTCACAATTGCACCCCTTTTCACATGCTATGTTGAATATATCATGTTTCTTTGTATTAGATGTACTAGGTTGCTGATGGGTGTTGTTCTGTTGTTGCTGTAAACTTTCACTCATCAAAAACATAAAATTGCTATTCATGTTTCTATTTGAATTGTACTTTACTTGCTTATTACTGCAAACTTCTTTTCCAATTACTGTACCATTGGTAGCTTCATTGGCATCTAGTTGAAATTTTATGGTTGTTGTTGTTGTGGTAGCATTAGTACATGGGTTATTACACTGTATATTACACTGAGTAGCAGCACTTAATGCATTCTGAGTGGGGGGAATGGTAGTTGTGGTTGAATACATTTGACAACTAGGACTGTTCTGAACTGCATCACGAAACACTGTGTCTTCCAGCTTGATTCTTTCTACAAGATGCTCAGAAACAACTCTCAAGGAGTCAAAGTGCATGGGTGACGTGCCGGTTCCCCATCCCAGAGGCGACTGATGGCTGAAAAATTACAATGGCATAACATAAATGCGTTATTGAACCTAACTAAATTAATATCAATCCTAGTTTGCATTAATCAATAATGACAAAATTTTCGGATAATCTTACGAAGACCGCATGAAGTGACATTTTTTACCTCCAAAAAAATTGTTAAAATTAATCGAGAACTTACCACACACATACTTAAAAGAATCTTGCAAAATGTGACTTGCAATAAAATCATAACATCAAAATTACACCACGGCTAAAATGAAATCAGGCCATTTATAAGAAATCAACAAATCCCTTGTCAAGCAGCCATTTTCATCAAACATTAAGTTGTTGCCAACCTTTCCATTAGCGAAAAAGTCCCTAACAAAGAAAGTATTGCGTACAAATAGATTCCGGTCTATGAATTACTGTTTCTAAACTTCGGCAAGTAGATGAAAAGTCTTTAGTGTTCTTGTGGGCTAAGATAAAAAAGACAAAATTCAAGTAAGAATATGTTATTTTTCTTAAGATATTCTAGAAGTAGTAATACCAACATTTTTTGAACAAATTGCACTACTTCCACATGACTATGTATTGTTTTCATACACACAAATCGTCGTAGATGTCTCCACATTTATATCCAAATAGTTAAAATAGAATATTTAAATGGCTTACACTGTCTCGCTTAGTACACACAAAGGTTCTTCTTTCACAGAACTAGAGTGTTCTGAATTTACAAACAATGGATCTTCCTGACGACTCGACATGCCATTCTGTAGAAGTTGCTTTCTTCGTACAAAACAATCGCCGTCGGGGAGAGTTTTCAAAAGCGCTGATTTCAATATGTGTATGTCGCCGGTCACTTCAGTCGATGTTGCAATGTGATCACAACTACTCACTTCTCGACATTCTTCTGTTTGTTGAAATGTTTTCGGCGAGATATTTATTTTGTGTTTAGTGAAAGTGTCTGGGCTAACTTCATCTGCATCTGCACCGACACGCGTAGAATTAATAGAAGCGTTTTGTTTACCATCAAACAATTTCAAAACCGACCACTTTCGTGGAGCTAAACCCATTGAGGTCATTGCTTAAAACACATTTTATATTTGGAGGAAATTGTTCACAATAACCTTAAATCACACTAAAAAACGCAAAAAGGCAGTGTTTCCGCAAATGAGGTACAATCTTCGATTTTGAGGTACTATGTGCATTTCGTTACGAGGAATAATTCAACTATCACACAAACTAATATCTCTATTCTGTATAACACTGCTGCAAATTACTAATTACACATTGACAATGATGTACATGGATGCATGACATCAGGTTCTCCACCAATACAACAAAACAATGTTTTGATTACTGAAGGACGTAACCAAATCATTGTGATGCTTTGAGGATACCTGCAATCCGTGATAATTTCATTTTGTTGTCACACATGCTATATTTATGAATTTAATATGAATTGTTAGTGCGGATCAATTAATTTATTTGAATTTACTGTGATCGACAGATAGCACTTTCTCGCAAGCTTTAACGGTACCTGTCGGCGGATGTTGGAACTACTTGTGTGCTGCTTCCCTACTCTCTACTCTGAGAGCGCACGCCAATAAATGCCTCTTGCATAAAAACATTGCTCCGAAACGAATTATTTAATTTCAGCAAAAATATTAGTAAATTAAGTATGAACAATGAACACTTGATCATAATTCTTGAATGAGTACTGCAAAAAAGCTGCTATAAACAGCTGTGATCCACGTTTTTATATCACTGCATGTAAGTTCTTTATATCAACAATATTAAATGAATTTCGGGAGAGGTTATCCTTCACCAATATTAAGGGTTAAGTACTGAGAAGCCTAATTTGTAACTATTTTCCGATTTAAACGGAAAACAAATTGACGTTTGATCTGATGGGACGCAGTTAATCAATCGGAAGCTTCGATTTCAGAAATCAAGTTGTACGAAGCTCCTGATTGGATAGCCTCGTTCCAGCTGATCAAACGTCAATTCGCTCTTCTTTTTAATCGGAGTATAAAGTTAGTAGCCAAATTGTGTGATATTACTGTTATCTATTAAATTATTATTATTATTATTATTATTATTATTATTATTAAATTATTCTTTCAGCACATGTCTCTTCTTCCTTTTAACTGTTTGAAATATAACGACTGATCAAAGAATATTCATAACTCGACGAATCAGCACAACTGATGAGAGAGCAACATAAAAACACTTCACTGACGAATTTTTGTAAATAGTTCCTAATGAAATGTATATATTGTTAATAGTATGTTAAGGTCAAGAATAAAACTTTATTACTGAAAGTAAGTTTATAATAATACGTAAACAATGTATAAAAACATTGTACTGTAACAATTCATTGCTAAAAAATGTCTGATGATGGCTAACAGAGATAGCCGAAACGTCACATCAACAATGAATGTAACTTAAAAACTACAATTACAGAATAAATAAAATTGAATGTCTATAATGTAAAGGATCTCTTTTTATTGAGTTCATAAAGGCAACTATCAGAAAGAGAACTATTCATAAAGAGAATTGATCAGAAGGAAGAAGTGGTTTAATAATAATATTACTGTCATCATTCTTATTGTTTCCAATGAGTGGCAACATCGAATGCCTGCGTTATTAAGAAATAATTGGTATTACTTCTCATTCCGTTTATGCGTATTGAATTCTGCTGAAGTTAGGTAGAGTAGATTTTTTTTTTTTTTTTTTGCAAGTTTTTCGTTTTGAAAATAATTAAAACGTAGGTACTATTGTTCATTTCTGAATTTTTTTACTAAATTTCATGAGCGAATTTCATTTTGGAATGGGCAAGGTTTCAGACAGCCGCAAGGAAAATTAAGAGAAATACTATCATTATTACTTCACTCCACACTTCAATTCACAGATAGATGTAGCAACTATTACATATGTATTGAAATCGGTCGTTAACAAAATATAAAATTAAAAAAATGATCAGAACAAATCCCTGGAAGCAGGCCATGTGGGTAAATGTAGCCGTAAAAGGATCACCAAACGGGGATATCCGCCTCAATCGTAAAAATAGTGTTGCGTCTCTAAGATGATAAACGGCGACGAAGTACGTTTCCAAAAGGACACACCGGAGACGGTTAGCCAAAGAGAACGGTCGTCGTCCTATCAAAAAAGCACGCCTCATCACGTCATGAAAAAGAAGCGACTGCAATTGGTCAGACCATATCGAAAAGCAGACTGGAATCGAGTAAGTAGAATCTTTATTTTTTATAATGTTGCTCAGTTTTTCGAAAATTTCAAAACTATAAAATCAAAGATAAGAGATTTTTGCCTCAGGCAAAGTCTGATGTACAAAATAAGCTCTTTAAAAAGGAGGTCAGGTACACTTTTTTTGAAAGAAACTGGTAGTTTTTGCGTAATTTAAAATGCACGTGGCAGAATCTTCTTAACTGTGTAATGTGTGTGATCTAACTACAATATACTTATTTTAATTCTGCATATTTTAAGGGTCCGAGGTCCCTTTACGCTCCTTGGAACAGCTCGAGGTACACGTAGAAATCAGTTTCAATGAGTTAAGAATATTGGATACAGGATAATGCCAAAGTAAGATTTCTTTACTCAATCTGATCATTACAATACTATAGTTTTCCGAAATGAACACCGTTATGTAAAAGACTCATTTGTTCTTTTTCTCTTTCATGTTGTTCTTTTCTGCTGCACAGCTGTTTCTATACCATTAGAGACTATACTGAGCATCCAAAAGGAAAGTAATATTAATTTTAACAATGACATTTAATGTATTATATATCATTTGGATCGTATAATTGTAAAGAACCTGTAACAATTACTGTACTTCAGCTTCTCGGTCAATGACCCCCATCTCGATCAGGTTTTCATCCAGTTTTCCTGATCCTCGAGCAAATGCTGAGATGGCCCCTTGTTTTGCTTCTGGACATAAATGTAACTTCAAATTAACTTCTCCCCATAGCACGTCACACACAGTTTTTAATTGTTTTTGACGTAAATAAATAAATAAATAAATAAACATTTCAAATACGAAAGCGAAATGACCATCACGGAAGCAGTGACTATGACAAGCAAGAGATAGCAAGCTCTTTCTTGTACTTACGAGGAAAACTGAACTGGATGCAATCGGAAAATGCCCTTTTTTTGGCGGGGGGGGGGAGAGTAAAATATTTAGGAAAGATTGAACGCGGGATGAAAACCAGATACGATTACAATCCGTTGTCTTTACTACATTTGTAAAAAGGCGAGATAATGTAAATGAATCTTCGGATTTCGTTCGTGATAATTTCAGACGCGAGGATCGCCCGATTGCGTCCCGCTGTCTGGTTTCCCTCTCTTTCCCCTGCCCTTCTGGTTCCCCGGTCCTCCCGCCGCAATGCGATAACTGGCGCTCGTGTTTGCCCGAACGAGGACAAACTTAACGAGCAAAATCCTCAAAAGTATCCCGAGCGTGTGTGGGACACACTGAAGAGCCAAAAAGAAAAAAAAAAGTAGCACACCTGCCTAATATCGTGTAGGGCCCCCCGCGAGCAAGGTGTCCGCAACACATGGCATGGACAAGACTAATGTCTGAAGTAGTACTGGAGGTAATTGACACCATGAATCCTACAGGGCTGCCCATAAACTCGTAAGTACGAGGGGGTGGAGATCTCTTCTGAGCAGCACGTTGCAAGGCAGCCCAGATATGCTCAATAATGTTCATGTCTGGGGATTTTGGTGGCCAGTGAAAGTGTTTGAATTCAGAAGAGTGTTCCTGGAGTCACTCAATAGCAATTCTGGACGTGCCCCATCTGTCTTGCACCGACTATAACATCACTTTCAAACTCACTTAAATAGTTATAACCAGCCATTGTAGCAGAAGTAACCGATCTAACAACTATGCCAGACTCTGGTTGTCTTACAAGTAATATAGTCGTTGCCGACCGAAGCGCCAAATTCGGATTGGTTCCAGATCTCTCTATTTCAATACGCATGGCTGTACCAGTTTTTTGGCTCTTCAGTGTACATGACAATGAAAGAATTTTGATTAATTTGCCTCGCGATTATACTTCTTCCTCGCGCCAGCACTTCTCGGTTGCTCGTAAAACACACCGTGACAGCCTCAGGTTTCGTAATTAGACGACGTGGCTAACAGCGGGCTCCGATTAGAACTGAGCACTCGGGGTTTTTACACACGTATTTATGACTCTCTCTTCCGCTTCGCACGCTTCTCTATCCTCCCGCAAATCAATGAACCGTGAACCAGATATCAAAGCAGTGTTCATTCTTTTTTTTCATTCCCTTTGGGCCATTATTGGCCTTCGGTCGAAGAAAAGAGGAAGGGTCGAGATACCGATCGCTACGTCATCGTTCTTCGCTGAGATGTGCGTGGCTCTTTCACCCTTGTAAAGCTTCTGCGTCGAACACAAGTCCTCCAGAGACACTGCCGTCGTTTTTATTATCAATAATATATTTTTGTGCCTCGTAGAATGGCCTTTGGTACGAAACTCATTGATAAAATATTTTGTGGCTAAAATTATTGCGTTGAAGAATTACAAAGACAAAACTGCCAAACTGTACTTTTTTTACTTTTTGCTAGTGACTTGAAATAACGTTTGGAAAAGTTTCAAACAGATGCACCTTTAGCGCCCTTTTCGTTTTCCTCGCTGTTTTACTCTTCGAGAATTTTTTAATCATTAAATCATTAAAGTAAGAGATAATTGAACAAAAACAGGTAAAAGCTTTGTTAGTACTGAAAAGTTGCTCTTAGCTAAGAATTTAGACCTTGGTTATGGTTAAAAAATGTTTTTATGTGTAAAAACTTATTTTACAAAATGATGCATTAATATTACGTTATATCTCTTTTCACATACACTTCTGTCGTCTCATATAACGTTACTGTTGTGCTATTATTCTGATAAAGTTGCCACATTAATGAATGTTCTAACGTTCGTTTCAGTGTTCTGTTTCTGTAATTTGAAGAATTGCTTGTTCTTTTCTCAGCACTAGTATGGTTTTCTGTATTTGGTTTCCCTTCCGTTTTGGTTTGTCTCATGGTTTGTCGTACAACAGTGAAAGGATTCTAATTTTTTGACGATTTTTCTCACACTCATAAAACGTTACCCATTCTCTATTTATTTCCAACTTCTGAAAATCTATCTTGACTGTGTGTCCTTTACTGCGCTCTTCCCTGACTCTTTCCCTTATTGCTGCTTGTGAGAGCCTTTCCTTCCTTGTCAAGTCATCTTCTTTTAAACAATGGTTGAATTTGTGTCTATTCATCATTATTGTTTATGTATTTTCTATTGAACCCACTCGGATGAGAGCAATACCCTTCTCTTTCCTGTCTTTGCCTAAGTATGTTGAATTGTCATGTAATATATCAATGCCCATTTTCTTAAATATCGTTGACACCGTGTTTATGAGGTCTCTTTTATTTTCTTCGATGCCTCTGCATTTAATAATTACATTGCCTTACATTACAAGCTCATAAAGCGAAACCTAATTCTTTAAAATGTAATAATGAACAGAAATTTGACACAGCTGCGTTCCACAGAGCGAAGAACATTATTGTTCAACACTGCAAAGATATTTTCAGAATTTGAAATTACCGTGTCGCGGTATTGCCATTCAGGTATTACGATCTCGTGAAAGACTTTAGCAAAAGAACCGCGAGAACATCCAGTTAGCAATTATGAAGGTTTGCAAATTATAAAGCGAAACTACTCATATTTTCATAAAATTGTTGTATTTGAAATGTTAATTTTTTGCATTTTTCTAAGTACTGAAGTTCACCGAAAATGGGCTACGCGCCAGTTTTGTATGCCTACTTTGCTCTATCTGAAAGAAATAAAGAATACAGCCATTTTTGATGTTGACTTAACTGTCTTCTTTTGGCCCACAAAAATCGAGATATCCGTTTCAAATCAAGGAGTCGCGACATCAGCGAGATCCATCGGATCCATTTTAGTTTAGTGGAAATCCTATGAACGGTTAGAGGCTGATGTTATTCGCAGACGGACAAACAGGCGTTCTATTGTACACCAATTTTTCGGTATCAAGGACCAAAACAATATAGATTTAAACTACACAACAAATTAGCGAAAGTAATTTACAACAAATTGAGCATGAATGATCTCCTTGTAAAGCATAAGAAACCACAATATCAGTAGTTGTTTTTTGTCTAAAAATCTCTTTTCGCTGCAGCATATTTTCTCTACTCACATTTTGCAAATTAGCATTTTTGATACTGCCAGAAACAGAATGGAAATGTATAGAAAAATATAATAATGAAATATAATACTGTTATATTCATTCAAACAACTCGTTTTTACACGAATTACTCGTCAATTTGTTATTGATGAATTCATTTTACTAAGGGAAAAATTTGCATCTTCATAATTATAGTTTTAGGAAAACGAAAGTGGTTTTACTAAATTCCCAAATTTTCTATGTGAATGGGATAGTAGGGCATTGGTCTAAAAAGAATTCGCCTCTAAGAAAATATTTAAAGCCAGGATAAAAGAACTTTATACGGGAACATCTCAATACATCACAAGATCAACACAAGATTCTGCTGCCTCCATTGTACATAAAATTAGGCCTCATGAAACAATTTGTGAAGGCCTTAACAAAGATGAGCAGTGTTTCAAATACCTGTGAAGTTTCCTCAATTGTCTGAAGCGAAATTAAAAGAGGTAATTAAAACATTATCTTCATTGGGCCTGATATTAGAAAAATGATGTTTGATCTCCAATTTGAGCTACATATGACAGTAAATGAAAAAAAAGCGTAGATGGCACTTAAGCACGTTGTAAATACGTTCCTGGGCAACAAAAAAAGACAATGAAGCTATTGTTGCCATAAGGTTTCTTAACGTTCATTTTTTAAAGTCATTTACAATTCTTTACGGACAATTTACGTGATGTTAGTGAAGAACAAAGTGAGCGTTTTCATGAAGATCTAAAAGTAATGTAAAACCAGGGACGCTGAAACACGAACATTATGGCAAATTACTGTTGGTCACTTCACCGAGAGAGCAAACGGTATATAGGAGAAAAAGCTTTTGTTTCTAAATGTAGCACCTGGGTTTATGAACTATCGTTGCCACGGCCCTGTAAAGAGGGATTTTATGCCGCAAACTCGACGTTTTTTTCGAGCAGCATTACATACCTTTCTCTCTACCGCGGTAGCGCTAGCGAAAAAGTAAAAATTTGGTTCCATGTTTTTGAAAATGTCCAAGGGGATTCATGTAAAATGCCCCACCCTTCCGTTGAAATGTCGGTTTCGGATTCGACGGCCCGCAACATCAGCCAGACCGATTACGGCGTTTTGGCGTCAACAGCAGCCAGACGTTTTGGCGTCAATCGATTGTTTGGTATCAAGGACACACAATACATGTATTCTGGTTACACCACGTGTCAGCGTTTTTTTGGTTTGTTTGTTTGTTTGATTTCTTTGTTGTTTTTTATTATTTATTTATTTATTTATATAAAGCAACTTGATTTGTCCACTTTTTCGTTACCGGGACTCGGCAGTTGGATATTTTGTGTCGAAAATTCACTGTTCACAATACATAGCTTTCTTTATATTGCGTAAGTAGTAGCGAGAAAGTAACAAGGCGGTACGGTATATGAAGACATCAAACTTTCCACATTTCTGAATTGGATTCTAGTGGTTCTAGGGAACTAAAGCTTGAATTAAAATTTAAATGGCCAAGTGAGGTATATAATTCTGTTAAGGAAGAGGCCTGAAATTTGACTTTAAGCGAGTTATAACGAATGAAAAATGTGTAGTTTTCAGATTGGAGTTCCCAATTCGAAGAATTTAAATCTGAGCAACTATTTAAAATGTAGGATTCAGTAGCAGTATGCCATGTTCATAATTTTAATGACTACAAAAAATTGTATTTTCACAGATGAAGTAATTGGTGAATATAATTTTCAGTCTCTGCGCCAGTTGTTATATTTCAATTCATCTAATAGTAGGGGTTGTCGATTTTATGTAAATGTTTATGGATCTACAGTTGTTACTTCGGTTTGTGGGAAAGTCAGTGATATTGCAATCTCCATGTCTGATTCAGAGAACAAAGTCTGTTTTCATGAATATGCATCCAGAGAAAAATTTATTGAAATTGACCTGCGTTTGGAATATGGCACAACAAAAAGGAAGATAAAACTCTTTTCTGATAGTTTTGTAATGGCTGGTGGTGCTAATACAGCACATACTTTTTCGTCCGTCAGTAATGTTTATGTAATATTTTACCGCAATTTCTGTCTGTATCAGTGTTGCCAGATTTCCGCATTTTCGAGTTCAATCCGTATCCGCATCAAGCCATGCGGATGAATAAAAAATCCGCATTTTATCAATTTATGAAAATTATATTTTTTTATTATTTAGTCAATTTGGCGGGTCATGTACTTGCGTAGCGACGGTCTAGACCATCGAGACACTCGGCTCTCAAGTTACGCATGTGCAGAATCACCAGTTGTCTGTCTTGTACAATTCCTGGTTATCAAAGAACGGTGAAATTCCAGGTTATCAAAGAGAACGGTGAACGGTTATATCACAAGTAGTGAATCCAAAATCTGACGTTGCTTATTTGTCACACCGGGCAAGAACATAAAAACCATGCACGATAATGATTATTTGTTCATTCGCGACACCTTCCGTGGATCAAATGTCTCACCTATTATCAAGATTCGTCGACGTATTAGACATAATCATTGCTCTACGCTTGAAATACTTGGATTTACAATGCAAAACGCAATGTTTTCGTGAAGCTTTCACATGAAATTTGTGCTTTCCGGTATTATGCAAAGTCGCTAGTCACGTGGTCAATAGCGTGTAACGATGGCACCATATGCTTACCCCTTAGTGTTAGTGGCCGGGTGAACGAGTGTGTGTGTGTGGAGGGGGGGGGGGGTTAGTGTGTGGAAAAGTGCCCTTTGGTATTCCACACGGCCGACTCCCCGCCACCTCGCACGCCAGCCGCGTGACATCAGCGCCCAGCCCAAGGCTGCGGCTGGGGGCTGGCGCGCCTCCTGACTCACTCATTCCTCGTGCTCGTCGCCGCGCACTGGGCCTCGACACCTCGCAAAATGGGGGAAATCGTTCGGTTGATTCATTACCTAGTGTTTCCGGCAATCGCTACGGGGATTAGACTTCTAATGTACAGAAACAGCCCGTTACCATATCACTCTTCAATTGCAATATATAAAACCATCCCAAGACCGTTACTGCAGTATGCCTACCCCATCTGGATAAATGCTGCACAAACCAATCTTAAAAAATACAAATCATCGAAAACCAATTTCTCAGAACAATATCCAATGCATCATGGTTTGTCACTAATCATCAGCTTCATAAAGAATTCACCTTAGAACACATTGACCATTACATCATATACCTAGCCACTAACGTTTACTATTATTTTACCCTAGATCCCTTTCCTTGCAATCTTAATGCTCGCAAAAAATCCTAATCACACCAGAATAAAAAACTAATATCATTACAATGTATTCCTAAGAACCTTCTACGATATCGAACCTGAATAGAGAACCTAATAGAGCATCCTCAACCTTATATTAGATTAAAGTTTTAGAAGTATGTTTGGAATTTAAGTTAGCCTTTCAATCACATGTGAAGTTGGAAATGAAACTGACCTATGTACAACCAATAAAAATCAATAAAATAAAAATAACAAAAATAACAAAAATGACGATTAGACCCGTTAGTGTAGTGCATGTTTTTATTACGGGAGGTGACGGCGTTCCTCCAGCTGGATGGTGAGATCCCGCGCCGACCTCCACGTCGGCTTGCGGGGTTTTGCCCATGCAGACATCTCACTAATGGGACACCGCCCCAGCCGAGACAATGCTCGAGGCTCTCATTAACCTTGGTCTTCAGATTTGTGGAGTAGTGTAATGTATTTAAGCATGTGTTAAAGGGGAAATGAGGGGACAAGGATGAGTAAGGGAAGATCGTGTCCGGTCCTTGACCCATTGTTAGGATACTGCTCGGGCATTCACGAAAAAATTAAGCAACGCAAATGTCAACGTTACGAATGAAACTGAAAAGCTTTGAAATATCAACACTCAAACTGCAAACGGGAAACTTATAATTCAACTGACATTGCGATTGAAGGACAGAAAAATAAATGAGAAAAGCGAATAAAAAAATTAAAACGGGGTTATCGTTCAATGGAATAAAAAAAACGTCTGTGCACTTACGCAAATACTTACGTGTTTCATAGAAACACAAGAACATTTTAATAATTTTCTTAGTCTAATGAAAAATGACATTTAAACAAAGTAGCAAAATGACAATTTTAATTAATATGTATTCGATGGTTGCGGAATTGGATAAAAGAATGCAAAATGGAACATCCTACTCTATTCTCTTTATTCTGCTTGTTTTATTATTTTCACGCTACACATTTACTTTTGTCGGTTACATTCGTGCTTCAAAATCACGAAAAAGACGCTGTGCATTGTGCGATGCATTTGGCGAGGATTGGGGCCACTGCGCGGCGCCAAGACACCTATGCATCGCAGACGGCGCGGCGCAGCATGGCCAAGAGCCATTCCCCGGAACATCCTGTACTCGTCACCTTGTGCATAGCGAGTGCCGGAACCTCAGGGGCTGGACCATCGATTAAAGTAGATACACGGGTTTAACAAAAAGTAGTAAAATATTGTAAACTTCAGATATCTTTCTAAACAGCTTTTTACTACACTGGGAATAAAAAACAAAATAATATTTATTTTAAATATGATTTTAATATATTAGCTACAATGCGGGAGTTGGTACCTGGGCCGCCCAGGTACCAACGCGAGCAGGGTACAACGCTAGGCAGCAGGTCATCCTAATCCTCTCGCACACGCCCTCTCAACGACTCACTGACGACTGTCGACTGTTTTACATGAAATGAGTCACACAGATTACAGGTATCCTTCATCACTTTACCACCTGTAAAGAAACATTAATGAACAGGGCTCGGATTCTGATATGACACCTTTTTATCGGTGCTTTGTAGACGTATCTAACTTGTAAATTAATGCTTATCGTGACATATGGGTGACAAATGTATAATCATTGGATCACTGGTTTTTGTTATTTTTTGCCGGTTTCCAATTTTTAGTTGTTTTTTTAACCTTGTCATTTTTACGCAGTTTTCCCCTTTTGGTGTTTTTTGTTAGTGAATGTTTTATGAATTTGCAATGACTCACTAAAACAATGTTTTTATTGTATCTTCAGTTCATGACGAAATTCACTATAGCAATGGATCTCTAACAATTACACGGATCTTCGGTACCTTCCTCCACCTTCCGTCGGTTGGAAGATCGAAGCTAAGGATTGCATTTCCTCCTAAAATGAAGACTTTATATTAAATATAATTTTATATAAATAAAATTTATTTAATACTGAAACATATTCAAACAAATTTTTCAGTATTCAAAAAAAGTTACGTCATGTCCTCTTATTTTTAAGTAATTTTATGTCATTTTCAAAGAATTTTTAGGTCATCAGAATCTGAGCTCTGTAAATGACCATCAGTAGCTACAATGAGCATTTGCATGACAACCTTCAACATACATACAACTTTTTAACATATTACACTTTGCACATCAGCAACATCACAACACGAAGATGATTGTGATACCTGGTATTCACTTCCACCGACGGTATTGCCGTTATCCTCACCAGAACTGGAAAAACTGTCATTATCTGAAGCGAAAAGTTTCCCGTTTACTCTTCTAGACACCCTCTTGCTGTCATGAAACACACGTGGCTTACCATATTATAACAATACTTTATGAGCGATGTTTTGAACTACTTGGACACTTCATCAGGCCCACACCAGAGGGCAGAATCCACTTCTATGAATATTTCAATTTTCCACTTTTTGTTGGTCAATGTTATTTAGCCGAATCATGCAATTAATAAATTCGATTTATTTGATACAAGATGTGGAATTTAGTAACTATTCTTTAAGAGTATTGCGTCGTTGTGTCCTTAAACCATTGATGGTTAACCTGACTCGTTAACCCATAAGCCAGAAACCGCGATAAGATATTTACGTTCACTTTCTCATTCATCATAATTTATAAGAACTTGTAAATACGCAATGGTCTACACAGAGAAGCTCCTCCTGTTCACGTTTTCAATCTCTATAACAATTTCTATCATTATTTTCAGTGCGCTTCCCCAGTACGCTCACTTTCAACATACGAAGTTACTGTCCCAACGCATTCACTCACGGTCCTCCAATGAGCAATGAGTACTCCACGCTAATCCTTCACATTTGTCCCCCATCATCAAAATTGAAGTTATAAAAATATCTAAATCAAAAAATTTAACTCATCAAAATTTAACTCATCAAAACTTCTAAAGTTCGCTACACTCAAGACAAACATTAATGGCCAAATCTTATTTCCTTGGAACAAAAAAAGAATACATTAAAAAAGAAGAAAATTAAATGTCCGGATGTTTATGTGCAACCAAATTGAAAACTGTGAAGATCAGGAAACCTGAAACCTAATGGCTGAATTTAATAATAATTATTTTGAAACCTAATGGCTGAAACCTGAAACCTAATGGCTGAATTTAATAATAATTATTTTCTGACGTTGATTGATGTTGAAATTTAGGGTTTCGTGCTCACTCGAGCACATCACCTCATGTCTTGAATCCGAAGCAGAAAAATATGTTAAGGTAGTATCAATGTTTAATCTCATGTACGAAATTCATAAATAAAATAAACAGTATAAAGCATCTGATGCAATGCTCTTCAACAATTCTGTAGCGGAAATTATAGAACTTTACCAATTCCAGGATTATTATCCAAAATTCTTACTTTTGAAAAAAATAATTTTCGAATTTACTTACTGCCAAGAGATAACGTAACTGTCATTACCCAGTAGTTCTTAAACCTCTCAGGCTCGCGGTAGGCATATCCATAATTGGGAATATTACGGCACACCTCTAGGGTAGAAGCAAACCATTGTGCATTAGGACTTAAAACGCTCCCTAGCTGTCTACACTTCAAACGTCCGTTCTTAATTTCGTACCTGTGAAGCAGTATTTTCGGCAATTGGTCTACAATTCCTTCCCGTTGGGAAAGACTGTAAACAAACCCACATTATACTTCACATGTAAAAATAATGGTGGTTCATAATGGAACGTTTCTGTAATTTTTGGAATAATTACTTAAAATTATTATTAAATAGAAATTTACATAATAAATATTTCAATAATTATTGCTAAAGACTCTTCACCAAACGGTTCGAACACAATATCCAATTATGTCAATTTGCTAACATCTTACAAGTCCCACTTTTCCCAGAAAACTTTATCTTAGCTAATAATCTCACTTGCACACTCTGAATCTATAATGTATGAACATAACGTTCAATAAAATTTCTTGCCATGTAGTGATAATAATCTAAAAACAAGCCTATTAATCTTCATATATTACACTTGTAGCATTTACTTGAAAACACACGAACTGTACTAAAAATGTTCAAAAGAGTAATTTCGAGAAAATGTCAACTCGGCCAATCACGATTTAATTTTCTAGAAAAATTAGGACTACTTTAAAAACTCTTTTGTACTGGAAAATTATTGAATTTGAAGTATATCTTAATTAGTTATTAAGTTATTAAAACACATTTTGTTAAATATACATTAAACTTAGAAACTATTTTGTAACGTAAATATTAAGGTCTTGTGAGAGATTAAAAAAAAAAACTTTTTGAAAATCACAAGTTTTAAAAAGAAACTTGTTTATGTAAAACTCAGAAAAAATTAATACAGAAAGAAACTGGTTTATTATGTAATTCAAAGCACAGTATCTCAAGGATAAAGATGTTCCTTGTTTAATTATTTTCGTGCATCATTCACGTGATTTCGCAGCAAACCTTTCGAGAATTACTACTATTACCCACAAACTCTTATCTTTATACTATTATATTTTTTAGCCTATTTACTTTATACCCAAAAGGCCTTCAGTTCTAAAAAATTATATCAAATATTTTCTTTTTCTAATCGCTTTATTTTGTTGTTTTAAACAACATATATAAAACAAAAATAGAGAATGATAGCAGTCCAGCCAAAACAGTTCTTGAATGCCAAAGATCACAAACATCCGTTTTTCACAAAACAAAAATTGGTTTTTAAGGCTCAAATGTGAATTATGGTGATTACAAGAATGAAAGATTGTGTAATTACCTAGAAAAATGGTTCTATTCATTTTTCAATTACGACAAACCGTTTTAACGTAAACAAGTGGCGAAGTTTCGGCGTATACATACAGGTAGTTATTCCCGGTAACAAGATACACGTCTCAACATACATCGATACAACAAGAAGGTTCGTCGGTCCTTCCGACAAAGGAGTCAGTGAAAGGAGCGTGGGACGAGCTTGCGAGTGAACCAGAATAGCTGGGGCAGCGGAAGTGGAAGAGTACGACGGTGGAGGGAGGCTGGCAATTATCCGGCGCCCGCGGGTTTCAGCAATTCCTTCACGCGCTCCCGCGCCCGCAGGGGCTTCCCTTCCACGCTCCGAGAGCGTGCCCCCCCCCCCCGCCCTCGCCCTCGCCCTCGCAGCTAATCGCCCAAGGCGACCCTGTGGGCGAGGTCGGTCGCTTTAAAATGGCGTTTTTGCTGCAATCGTGGCATAACTTCATTAGGGTTTTTCAGGACTTTTGAAATTTAAAATTCGAGCTTGAAATACAGTGATGATTTAATTTTGTGACGTGGGAGAAGTAGCAAGCAACATTGATTTGGCTTCTCAATCCGATTGAATTTTAAAGCAAAGATAGACCATTATTCATTATACACGAATAAGGAGCTCCCAAACCTCCATTTCTTCTGACTAATGAGTAGCTCAGAGTGGCCAAATAATTTCCCTCAAAACAATAATTTTTTGACCCTGCTTTTCACTCATACTTTTTAAAACTTACTTTCATACCCAATTAGATTTCATTATCGCCAGTTTCATCAATGAAGTTATTACGATTCAAGTTATGACGGAAAAACAGTAAATTAATTCATAGCGTTTCACATCTGCATCTGTTCCTTTTGGCTAATAACTAGCTTAGTAAATAGTAAATATTCATATGCGTGTGTTTATGCCAGCTTAAAACATAGATCAAATGTGACCTGTCCCCCAAGAAGATAGTATGAGGGTGGATCAAATTTGAACGAGACTTTTGTAATCAACGTTATATTTTTCTGTCATTTTCGTAACAAAAGTACAAAGTTGGTAGTAGTATTTATTCTCAATCAAAGTTGCACTTTTGATTCTGGAGTCGATATTGTTGTATGTATTACAATGAGTGAACATGTACATGATTCAGTTGCGCAACGCATTATTATTCTGTTTTTGACGAATGAAAATGTGAAATCTTCGGAAATTTTGAAGCAATTGCGTGGCAAATTTGGAGGCGAGACATATTTCTATGCCTCGAGTCTAGAATTGGTGCAACATGCTAGACGTTTTCGTTTGTGACGGAAGTGGACAGGCGGCCGCTGCGCGAGTTACCTTCAGCATCGCGGATTTTCGCGGATGTTACCAAGAGATCTAAGACGCGCCTTACAGTATAATGAAACTAATAAATGAAAAGGCGCCCATTTGTGATGGCGAAAGTTATTAGGCTCCATTTATAGCTATTAACATACCTAGAAATGTTGAGTGTTAGTGCTGCAAATGCCAAAAGTTAAAAATCGAGGAAGAGCGTAGCGGAGCTGAGATTTTTAATTTGGACGATGCAGTAATATCACTAACATTTCGTGGTATGTTAAGCGTTTTATTGGTCACCATAAAATCTCAATTTGTTTGAGAAAATTTACCACATTACTGCGATATGAAATACATGAATTCTGTTGTTGCGGCACGGTAACCGATATTGTTGAGTATTGCTTGCGATATATCTATTTCAACAATACACTTGTATACCGTGGCTCGAGGAAGATTTACGCTGAAAATTCCGCAGTACTTCAAGAAATTTTGGATGCTGCTGCGGAAGCCACGCCAGATTTAATCTCTGAAAAATCTAAAGCACGATAGGAGAAGCCATACTAAGAATTTACAACTTGGCAATTACAAAATCACGTAGCCGTGATTACAGAAGATGTAATGCTTGCGTACTTGAAGAACCTTTGTATTTCGTTTTGTTTTACAGTCGCAGGTACATAAGCCAAGCCCATTATGGGTATATTGTTCTATGCTGAGATGTACAATAGGTATAAATTAAAATGTGAACTTGAAAACATTCCACAAGCTTTATGCATTCTTACAGAGATTGAACGTTGGTGTGCAAACAAAAAACCCAAAAGTGTTGGCAAATAATGATGTATGGAAGTTCTTGATAGAGGCGGGGATGAAAAATATTTGTTTCACAAGGTATGATTATTGTTACATTAGTATTTTGGAGTGAAACACAGTACAGATTTGGAGTAAAAGCAGTCGATGTTTTTGCAGGTAGGCTATTTGGCTTTTTCGGTGTCGCTATGATGAAATATACCAGCTTCCTTTCAACGATATTACGAGGGAAGGTTCCGTTCTAATTGAGCATATTGCGTATTCTAAAAATCATAATTCACGATGTTTTACCATAGTTCCCGATGACCGTGTAAACAATGTAGTAACAGTCGTGAAATTTATGGACTTGCGTCCAAAGCACATTGACCACGACAAATTCTTTTTTTTACAACCGTGGAAAATGCAGTACACAGAAAGTTGGCATTCACAAGATTTCAGGAGTGCCAAAAATTATAGCCACATATCTTGGTCTCCCAGAAGCCGCAAGATACACCGGGTACTCTTTAAGAATAATTTCGGCTACGGCATTGGCCGATTCGGGAGCTTCCCTCACTGATTTGATACGTTTTGGTGGGTGGCGGAGCTCTACCGTGGCCGAATCTTATGTTGAGAAGTCTTTGGTAAATAAAGTGAATGTGGCAAAACAATTACTATCGGCCAGGAAGGTGGGGCGTCGACTTCCAGTGGCGACACCACATCGTCAGTAAATATTACTTAAGAAGAAATTCATTTTGTCAAGTACTACGAAAATAATGCTAATTTACCAAATATTTATTTTTCAATCTGCGCAATTAATGACATTTTAATTAATAATGAATCCCCATGTGTTTCTTTGATTACTATTTGTCTTGTAGATTACCATACGATTTTTTCGTAATAATGTTGACTTGCGATAAATGGGTGGTTTTTTATTTAGGTTACTAAGGATGTTAAAACCCGTTGCTAAGGATTTTAAATATCTTAACCTACAGGTAGGTAAAAGTGCACTTAACAAACTTATAGAGTTGCATGTTAAAAAGGGTTAAAGACGCATGTGACCGATAAACATTTTTTAAAGGTTTTTCTTAAGTGATATAATTGTTTTCCAGTCGTTCAAAATATGAAGATGTTTGTTGTGATTAACAATTAAAAATTCCTACTTCAAAATAACGTATCTTTAATACATTTTCTCTAGTGATTCCACGTGCGTTACAAATGGAAATATAATAAATATGCTCTAGTACCCAATATAGAAGCCATAATTTTGTTATTCAAATTTTCAGGTATCAGTAAACGATTCTTGCGGAAGTTGGTTATAAACGCCTACACGCATTTCCTGTATTGACGTCGGATGTGGGAGAGCTATCGCCCTCAAGAGAAGGGACGCACGTGGAATTCAAACGATAGAATTTTCGAAGAATTAATTCACGAAGAATATATCCAGACTTCTATGAAATTCATTGTTGCGTAGTTTTGCTTCTTCGAAATAATAATAATAATAATAATAATAATAATAATAAGTGGGAGGTCGCCTCTGTTGAATAACGCACTCTGCGGAAAGGTTCGTTGTTTCAAAGCCTATTTCTTGAAAATTAAGGTTTTCCAACCTGCATCGTGGACTAAAGTACTTACAGATCCTCTAGCAATATTTCAGTATTCAAACGATTGCTTCACTAATTTTTTTGAATTGAACATAAAATTAAGTTCATTATTCTACGCGATCTGAATACTTTCAAATTCAGTCAGCCTTCATATTGTTCGTGTGGATTTCAGGAATGTTCCCGCCTGAGATATGGCAAATATTCTGGGGAAATACGAGGTAGAGTCAGAATGTTTCCGGAATCGCCAAATTATTTTCATTTATTAAAGGTAAAGTAAATTACCTTTAAAATTATTCCATTTACCTTCAAAATACTCCCCCCTACATTTAAATACTTTCCCCAACGTTCGTATAATTATTGGAAAGAGTTTTGAAAGTCATTTCTCAAAAGCTCCATAAGTCACCTGGTCGCATTTCCCTACACCTCTTCCGAATTAGCGAATCGTTGCCCCTTCATTTTCCGTTTTAGCTGGGGGAACAGGTGGATAGGTCGAGGTCGGGTGATTAGGGTGTATGTTCAGTTTGTGGTTCAAGTGGTAACGCTGTTTGGTGAGAATTTTTTACCAATAATGAATGACATGGGATGTGGCATTGCCATGGAGTAGGGACCAATCTTTTCCTTCCCATTTCTCTGGACGCCCCCCCCCATTGAATATTGTAGGCGGTGAAGAATTTACATATAGAAGTTCTTTGTTAGACCATCTGAAATGGTCATTTCGTCAATTGTCGTTCTTCTGTTCTCACGGATGATACAACGAACATGCTCGATGCCGTTTGTGTCGGAAGTGGACAGGCAGCACTAGCCCCATCTTCACAGAAACGCTTATGCCACTCGTACACTTGCAACTTTTTCATCGCAACTCTCCCGAAGGCTATCGTCAATATCTCAAAGAGTTTCAGAGATGCTGATATCGCGCCCTTTAGCATCGTCGAGGCATGCCGGTACTTGCATGCACGTTTCCACATCGTTTGACGGCTGTACACCGACTGATCGTGACACTGACCTGACCTTTCACACCATGGAGGACGCTGCTGGGCCAACATGCATGCCATCTCTCCGCAAATTTAATCACTTCTTATGAGCGGCATGTCTGCCACTCATAATTTTGCATAACACTGCCATATTTTTTTTCACTTGCTTACTCGCTCATATTGTGTATAACTGAATTTTGATGTTATGTATATACCTTAAATTGACAATAAAGCTGACGCCCCGGCTCAATGGTCCTCCGGCGGAGCGTAGGGCCCCGGACTACATTGATTTTTAAGTGATTCCGACCATTCCTTCTGGGTATTGCAATTTCTACAAACACCAGTGTAGTTATTCAAATCATCGTTCTCCATGTTGTCGCGGCAGATAGTGGAGTCCTACACGAGGGGCACGATGAGGTATAAGGGCCCCTAATCTATAGCTGATTGGCATTTGAAAATTGTTTTTACTCGCCGAAGCGAATATTTCCTTATATATTATTACCAAAACGCTCATTTCCTTCTGTATTTAAAATTCAACTTGTATATGGCTAGGTAGAGATCCCAGAATTAAGAAAACCTGCACAGAATGCACTTTCTCCTTACACGTTTTTAAAACTGTTTTTGACGTTAAATTAATTTGTCTTTGCCACACAATACATCACACATGGTACATTGTCTTTGCCACACAATACACATACATCATGGTACGTGACCTGTCCGGTATTCAGTAAATAGTACGATAGTAAAGAGTAAGATTTTATATCAAATCGTCTAATATACCTGAACACGCTTAACGTACTAGTAATTAGTTCCTTTACCGACTGTAAGAATACCCTGCTAGTACCTGTAGTATCACGATATATCTATTTTCACAACACAAGAAATGATATAGAATATGACAAGAAACAGACATTGGCATGCTGGTTTGGTGTTCTCTCGCGTTAATTCGTAACAACGTTCGTATACAGACACGTCCTGCAACGAACGTGGAGTGAAGTAATCCTCAAACACGAACGGCGCAAGATAGGCATATTTGGCGCCTAATCTCAAATAAAAATAATTATAACCTTTATTTGGCATAAATAATTCGGAAAACTTTAAATGTTGTTTTCTGTTTTTATTACAGGTAATTTATTTTTATCCACTGTAATTATTGAAAATTGTGGGAAATTATAACAAACTTGTAGTAAATAGTAACCCAACTCTGTTTTAATTTTCGAATTTAATTTTCAAATTAATTACTTGAAGGTTATAACTAGGAGGTGGATTTTGATGACCTAAAATTACCCAAAATTATCAATAAAATGTTCTTAAAATGTTTTTAAAATGCCCTAAAACAAATTACGTAACAAAATTTATGAAAACCACTGCTGATGAACTCCTGCTGTTGAGTATGTAATTGGAGTAATTAAAGCTTCTTTCTTTTGTTCAAGTGAACTCAGCTGGCAAACGTTTGGTTTGGACTGATCTTTTAAATAAATCTCTACCTCGATTTATCGCAAAATCAGCCGAACTGACAATGGCGGCGTTTGTCGTCCCAGGAACCATAGATTACATAGTATTCACAACGGCTGACATTACAATATATGAGCGAAGAAATCGAATAGGCTAGTCAGGAATTCTGTGGGGAAATTTGTTGCACCTTGTAAATATTGTTTGAAGCAAGTACCATTGATATGATATTAAAATCAATGAAATCTGTAAAAAAATTCATAAAAAATTACGTAAAAAGTAAAAAAAATTACTTATTAGGCGACATCGACGAAAAATACGAACAAAAAAAGACATTAAAAAACGGGTCATTTTGTTTTGTCATATCACAAAATGAATTTCTATACTAACCGGAACTGTTTTGAAGTGGAAAGAAAATGTCATTTCATTAAAATCAGCTCCCTAGTTATAACCATTATAAAACATTTAAAGTTTTTATTTCAGGTGAATGTTAATCAATATCATTTTATAAGTCTTCTGTCACATGCAGTCATTGATCGATTCTCTTTCTGTCTCCGAAATCAGTCTGCAGGAGCCTCCCATGCGATGTCACTTGGTAGCGCGGCAGGTTCGAATTTTAAGGAAACAATGAGACACAAGTATATATTTTCTTTATGTGTGTGTGTGTGTTTAATTTATAATTTTTTAGGTCCCGGAACGCACCCCAAGTTGCTTATTTTTAAAAGAATTAATTATACATGTATTGTATAATTTAATAATAATTCCGGAGCTACCGGAACGCCGTTACGCCAGAAGTTAAGCCCTGTATAATTACGTGTAGCCTTGAATAAATGTGTGTATGTACATATCTATGTTAACATACACACACCCACAAATATATATATATATATATATATATATATATATATATATATATATATATATATATAGCGATGTCCATTCCACTCGAACAAAAGAAGAAAGCGGTGCATATCGAGCCGCCTGGGAGCGTGTGCTTTATTGCCTAGAGCGGCGCGGGCGTGAGCGAGGCGCGGCAGCCGCCGCCCAGCAGCGCGCCCAGCGCCGCGTGCGCGCGCAGCGTCCACGCCGCGTCCGCGGCCGACCGCCCCCACACGTCGCGCGCGCGCGCGTCCGCGCCCGCGCTCAGCAGCACGCGCACCGCCGCCGCGTTGTTGCTCTCCGCCGCCGCGTGCAGCGGCGTGCTGCCCAGCTCGTTGCGCGCGTCCACGTCCACCTGACGAGAAGCCAGGGCCGTTAGCCAATCAGCCGTTTTTCGCTTTCGGCGCGGCAGTAAGGCGATTCCTTCGCGTTATTGCAATTATGCGCAATTATATGTGCAATTATGCGGCGCCCTCCTTTGCGTGAAGCTGAAGGGCAGGCAAAATGACCAGAGCCTAGTCACCAACAAGGACATTTATTTATCTACTTATTCTAGAAAATTATTGCTTTTGTCGTAGAAATTATTTAGGTTCTGAGTTACACAGATAAATTATAAATGCGAATTCATCTGTAAAACACAATCTCGTGTCTGCCCCCCTTATCTTTCACACGCCGTAACACTCAAGTACACCACTCGCTATTCCAGTACGGAGTACGCCACCATCCCCCCGCACAAGCACTGTGTGACATCCGGAAAACTAGTCGTCGTCTTCGGACAACAGATAATAATATGCAGCAGGCAGCTATTCTAGAATCAGTGCCGTGTGACCACATACAGAATTTTTTCGCTCTTGGAGTGGTCCCAAAAACCGGGGGGAAGTTTCGTGTAATATATAACATGAGGCCAAGGACCCACTTTTACGCGCCTCCCCCAGTGCTATTGCCATCGCCGATCGAAGTTCTCGAAACCTTATCAGACAACCTATGGGCAGTCAAAACAGACTTGATGGTTTTTACCATATTCCAATCGGCGAAAAATTTCGCAACTATTCGTACTGCAAATACGGCAACAAATGTTCACTCATTTCCTTTCCGTTGGAGTTCATTTCATTTCATTTTCATTTAGGAATATAATATACATAGGAAAGTGAACGCTAGTGAAATTCATCGTCATTTAAAGAACGTTTCTGGTTACACAACTGTTTTTGAGAAAATGTTTAAGCATTTCTGAAAATCGCGAAACCTTATAGGAAATCATTTCAAGCATTCGCATTTACAAATACAATGAAGAAAAACGCCCGTAATATAAACATTAACGACGTGAGAGCGATATTATTATTCGTGCGTTTTTTAAATAAAACAAAAAAGAATTTAACGTCATCTCTTCGTATCATCTATTACAATGCGTTTATCAATACTCGTGCAACGAATAAGAGAAAATTTGGAGCCATTTTGAGAAAACGTTTTCAATATTGTTTTTTAAAAATTGCCATATTTCAACCAAAATTGCTCGAATACAATCCAATGTTTTAAAAAAACTACTTGACGTTAATGAAAATACTAATTGTGAGTTTTGAAGCTCATTTTCCTCTAAACGTTCGAGTTTTTGAGAAATTTCATTAGAAATCCTATGAAATACTTCTACTCACAAATGAAAATATGCGTGTAAATCGACGGTATAGTAAAAATTAACGTGAGGTGTATTTTAAAAACGTACGTGTTTATTTTTTGAACAAATAAAATAATAAAGCAAAATTGTGTTTGTGTCAATTTATACAGAACATTTAGTACTATTACTACCAAAAGTTTAAGGAGGAAAATGTTGTAAATTACAACTGTGTATTTTTTGAAAAATCGAAAGAATATACCAAAATAGCGTTTATGTCACGTTATTCAATGCTTTTAGCTACCCTCAGTACCTTTAAAAAAAGCTTAAAGGAAAAAATTGGAGCCATTTATAGAAGATATCTGGTTGGGGTAAAACTCCAGAAGCAGTCCGGTATGTCTCGCCAGCCAGCGCGGGAATATCAATCACCTCCAACGATGGAAACATACACTACACTTATAGGACTAATGGCCTGAGCCTTTGACGCGCCCGGAACTTGTAATGAATAAACCAATTCGGGTTCAATTCCCGTAGAACCTCATGTGAAATTTGTTACGCCAAAACAAGTTTGCGTGCTTCACAGAGGCTAGTCCACCCCTGTGAAGTGTCCTAAACCCTACCCCAATCCTAATTCCTCCCCAATTGCGACCGTTGAGTAGGAGGAGAGTACACGGAAATGCTTCTTAGCGGTCCTCGTTGACAACTGACTGTGACGAGACGTGACGGATATGACATACTGTAGTGAAAGGAGGATTACTCCCGCGCTCATAAATGGAGAATTACTCCGAAAGCGCAAAGCGCTGAACGGCCCCCGGGGCTTGGAGACGCGTTAAATAAATAAATAAATAAAATTATTTATTTATTTATTTATTTATTTATTTATTTTTCTTCTTGCAAGCGCACCTGGGCGTCCCAGTCGAGGACGAGCGTCTCGAGCGCGGCGCGGCCGCGGGGCGAGGCGGCGGCGAGGTGGGCGGGCGTGTAGCCGTTGGCGTCGCGCGCCGACGCGTCCGCGCCGGCCGCCAGCAGCAGCTGCACGCAGTAGGCGTGGCCGCGCCACGCCGCGCAGTGCAGCTCCGTCCAGCTCATCTTGACCGAGCGCAGCCCGCACTGCGCGCCCGCCGCCAGCAGGGCCTCCACCACCTCCGCGCACGCCCCAGCCACTCATTCCCATGCGTTGTTCATTGCGTGAACACTTTAGAGTTCAGAGGCGCTGCTGGCGCCTCTGAACAATGTACATCGCAAAAGATTTATAATCAAACTTGAAAGAAGGAAGATTGATGAACACGGTCGTCGGGTTGTGGAGTATCTTTCACCAGCAGAGCACCGCCACAACCGGGACAAGCTCTAAGCTCACGACCGGTCACCCGGCATCTGCGGCAGTGTAGTGCATGAAGAACGTGTGTGTAAGTAAGGGATATGATAGGACAAGGAAGAGGAAGGAAAGATTACGAGCGGTCAGTGGCCCATTTATTAGGGTATTGCTCCGGCAAAGCAATTCGTCTGGCATTGATTGGAGAAACCACGAAAAACATGCGTGAGAACAGCTGGCCGCTAGAATTCTCCTCCAGACAGAGCTCCGTCATTCGCAATATTGTGCGCGAGTTTTATTCACGCTTCAATACTGATATTCGTATATTAAACATACCTGTTCGGAACCAATTGAGATGGACAGTTTTCATATTATATATTTCTATAATTATTGCTTCTCAATTTTTGATGCAATTCGCAGGACTTTATCCTACTTCGCGAGTGGAGAAAAAATCTTTCGCCACAGCCTGGCCCCAAACTCATCACAAGACTTGTCACGATGCTTTCGGGCGCTGTAGATGTCGACATCGCGATGACGAGCGCAAATACCGAGCAGGTCACGGCCGCAGCCTTGAATGCGCAGTCGGCGAAATTATCTTATTTTGAATCTGCAAATCTCGAACCAAAGAAAGCTCTAGCTTCCTGGTTAATACATACGTTTGCACACTTTCCAGCCAGCGGACACCAGCGACCGCGAGCAGCGAAGCATTTTGGAGATGTTTGTACCCACCCCAGGTGCATGTGAGCGCGTTTGCTAAAACTCGCCGAAATCGTTCGTCAAAGGGACCGTGTAAATTGGGTGTAAGGTATCACTATGAGCAAGGTAGGCCTAATTAAATATTGTTAAGAGGACTCGTTTTAGATTAGGACTCTTTTACTTGTAAATGTGCTCAGAGTTTGTCTGAATCATCTCATTTGCTAGTCGCCGGTATACCACTCCTGGATGGTGCCTCACCGGAAGGAATTCGATATAAAACGTCGGCCCATCTACTGTTATAACTAAACCATCCACAAACGTCCCATTAGCCGAAGGTGTTTCACAATTGGCCTCAGTAGTCGAGAAGATGATGTCGCTCATTAGCCGTTTTCGAGCCGCAGGATGTTTTACGCCTCCACTGATACAGAGATTTGAGATTTTACCCTAATATCTTACTGTGCATGAGCCTTCATGGCTGAACACACTCCGCTTTTACTTTCAAAGAACGTGAATCAAACTGATATCATTTTCCGCGATAATTTTCACATGGTGTACACAGGTCATCAGTCACAGTCAATAACACAATAAAAAGGGGGATTTGATATGAACGGTACTGTTTTTGTGAACAATTTTGTGAGTGATAGTTTAATGACAACCGATAGCACGTAATACTTATAGAAACACGTAATTAAAATTGTCTCATAAAATACGAGAGTGGGGGCAGGTAATGGCAACTATTTTTCGACTTCGATCGTAAGTTATATGTGCGTTCGATTGCCCATAAGTTAAATCTTCAAAACTCCAATGTGCCGTCAGTTGTGACGGATCGTTTGAACATGCAAAAAGACTGCGCGAGGTTGGTGTAGAAGGTACTGATTGAAGCGGCTGGTGTAGAAGGTTTGAAACAAAAATTTGGAGGTGAGTACTGATTCGATAGAATTTTTTTCTGGACAATACGATAACTGGAAACGATTTATGTAACGCTGTTCTAGATTACGCTCAGCTCGATTTTCAAATTACTTATATTCTTTATGAAATACCGTATCGCATTGATCCTTCGGAAAAAGCAATTTGTCTCGTATGGGTGGCATTGTTTAATGAGTAAAAACGAAGGAAAATCTGCGGAATGCGGGATCACCTGGTCGCTGCCGAACCAGGCGGCGCAGTGCAGCGGGGTGCAGTTAAACGCGTTGCGGGCCTTCTTGTCGGCCCCGCCTTGCAGCAGCGCCTCCACAACAGCCGAATGGTTGCGCCTCGTGGCCACGTGCAGCGCCGTGTCGCCCTACGGCAGAGCCCTCTGCGGTGAGCATTCGCGCGAGGACTAAGAGCCCCTTCACGCGAAGCCACACAGCAGCGCTTCCCGAGTGGGGCGTCTGCTGATAAAGCATTGGTTTAAATGGAGGTTTTCACACCAGCAGCGCAGTTTCCCCGCTGTGGCGATTCGTGACACTTTCCCGCCAGCAACAGCGCAGACGTGCTTTCGCGTCACTGCCAGCAGAACTGTTTCAAATGTCAGCCTTAAGACTGCATTCCGATTTAAACATAGTGGCACTTCAAGGTCACGAGTCGGACCGAAAGTGGGACACCGTCATCCAATCGGATTCGTTAAGACTTAAATTATTCTTAGCTTGATTGAAGCTCTTCATTGAAGAAAATGTCCATTTCTTCTTCTAGCTCGTGTCCTTGAAGTGCCTCTAAGTTTAAATATGAGTATAAGGGGCGTCAGGCGTACGAGCACGCGAACGACCTTGAGTGCGGTTTCGGGTGCACGGCGTGCTCCGCTATTCGATGAGGAAGTTCTCTCGGGTGGAAATTAGAAGTGAACAATTTCCACGACAAAACAAACTAGGCAGAAGAAACGCGTTTGAACATTCATAGACATTGGGTGGTATGAATAAAAGTAAGCAAGTACTCTTTGCTCCGAGTTTCCGAGATCCTACTCATTTTCGTGTGAATAAAGTGGGTAAGCAATTGCTCAGTCTCTGAGCACTTGCTCCAACTCTGAGCGTACTCTCAACTGGCGAGCAAATGCTCAAAATTGGTATGAATAAAGTTAAGCGTTTACTCTCTAGAGTGAGCACTTGCTCCAAAATTTCGGAGGGACCTTAGTAGCAGACTCACGTTTGAAAAGTAAGGTTAAATTGGCCGATTTTTTTACCGTGTGTTGATATGTATATGCAGCGGACTAAAAAAAATTCAAGATAAGGCGAAATTCTCGTGATGTAGACTATTAGAATCTTTGCCGATTCGAAAAGTACAATGTATGGTTGGTACGATTTTTATCAGCCTTTGCTTTCAGGCGCGTTTTCATATTGCATATCTTCTATGTTAATTGGCCATCGCTCTTTTCTACTTGAAATTTTTCGGGGTACTGTTTTTTGAAACTTTGTAATGTTTCGTTTTGGCCACAACGTACTTCCGAAAGCTGGCTCTTTTCAAAAATAATTTTATATTCACTTAGCATTTCGGTAAAAATTAGCTGGGCCACTAGCGCCTGTTTTTCGTTACTGCTATTCATATTCGAATTTAAAGAATGAGACAACAAACCATTGCTCTTTATTCCGCACAAATGTGCGCGACGCGCGTAACGTATGTAACCTCTTCGTTGCTCAAGAACCCAATTTTTAAAACTCTTAGCCGGCACTATCACTTGTTCACGACGAGCAAATGCTCGCCAGACATGAGTAAGTTCTTCGGTGACATACGAAGTTTTTATTCATACGAAATGGAGCTTCTGCCGCGGAGTAGAATGCCGCGGAGTAGACTCTCTTTGCTCCGGAGCAAGCACTCATGAGAAAGTGCTCATTTTTATTCATATGACCCATTGTGTCAAAGCTTTAGAGGAAATTCGCGTTTAAATAGAAAACGTACAAACAAATTGCTGTACATGCATTGTTCATCAACCAAAAACTTTAAAGGAAATTAAATCCAATTTTGTACTTAAAATTTATAAAAAAGATTAACAGTAATTACACTTAAAACAAGTGGACTATTATCCCTAGAATATTAATGCTTATTTACACATTCTATATAATAATTAAAAACATTTACACAACGTAAACATTAACACAACGTAATCATTAAAAACACGTCTATACACATATATACACGAAGTAATCTTAACGAAATATTCTCATCCAACCATCACAAGAATTGATAATACGTGGATCCACTGACATTGACCTCAATGATGTCTGTAACAAGCCTTTCTAGACACACAGCTCACAATATAACAAAAAGTTATTATGCGTAAGGAAATACGTATAGTTAGTACTCTAGGCTTAACAATGTTTTCCGCATATAAAATAAAATGCATCGTATCCCCCACTAACTGCACGAAAATGGCCCACCCGGAGTAGAATTTGCTGGGCAGTCTCCTAGCCTCCCTTCAGGGATGCAGCCTGTGATGTCCTGTTGAATCGCAGCGCTTTCTTCCTCTGGCCGCGGGCAAGGCATGTCCTACAGAGCGCAAGCGTGCTCCGAACCCTGTTTGACGGCCGTTTGGCACTAGACCATTTGGACGCGCCACTGAGCTTAGCTTCTTACAAATTGACTGCCTTGCGGCTACCGATGTCCACTACAGTGGCGAGAATCACAAATTCTTTATTTCCTACACTCAGTGGTGCTGTGGTGTGTGAAGGGCCTCGACATTTATCGGTGGCGCCACTCAGTGACTCCGTATGAAGGCGGCTTAAGTCTCTGGGTTCGTCAATGTGAATACAAGCGTACATTTTTTGCAAATCGTTCTATCTTAAAGGTACGAAAAGAGAAAGCAACCATTTCGTCCGTATACTAGCGAAAGAAAAACATTGATTATCTAATGCTACAACATATTACAAATGCTAATGTACTGATGTTGTTGTTTTTTTTGAACTGACACCAGGTAGTACCACCCACGAGTTGGGACCAAATATGTCTTGTGAACGGCAATACTTCCATAATTTTTTTCTAGTACAAATTCGCCCTTTTATTAATTATATCTTTACATAAACGTGGTATTTTAGCTTTATATTGTACGCTCAGACACTGATTTCACACTCGATTTTGAGTAATTTCTTTTCGGTTTCTGTTGGCAAATACAGTTGCTAGTCTTTCCAGAATTGCACGATTTGTAATGTTAAAAGATGAATGGTGACATAGTTTGGTCATGTCATAACATGAATGGTACGTTTACGGTGAATTCTATCATTTTCATAGGATTATATCACATTATACGATAGAAACATTTCTATCGTATTATTTCGCAAAGTCGTCTAATTTTGTAAAAACTCTATAGAATGCAGCTTCCCTTTACAAAAGTAAACAAAACAGAAAAGTTTGCCCTAGCTAAAAAAAGAAACTAACTAGTACGAGAAAGTCTGTGCCAATCTCAAGTAAAATTTGTTCATTCACTGAAATTACTTGTGTAATTAAACTTAAACGCTTCGTCCTATGGCAGTTGTCGAGATATATGACTATATACATGACGTTTCCTCTTGAAATATTCAGATACTCTTACATAAATAAGAAAACACCCACTTTCGGGGCTTACACATGTGTTGATGTATAGTTTCGATCATAACCGAACAATAAAACCGTGTGTCGCAAGCTCTATTCATTATATGGATGCGTTTCTGAGTAAGTTCCTAATTACGAGTCGAAAATGAGAATAAAGAAACTATATTTTTTAAAAGTGTACTTTACATTTACTTATTTTGTTCTTAAAGAAATATAAAATTTGCACATATTTACGTCCCAAAATATTATCATTTATATATGAAAATTTTCATATTACGTTTTATTTTGTTTATTAAATTTGACGGCTTTCTCTAAAGAATTGCTCCGCAATTCGCACTTAAAGTGTCCTTCACAGTCATGTGCGTGGAAGATTTTTTCGAGACCCATTGCAGATTTCGGGTGTCAGATAGTGATGCTGACTTACGAGTCGGTTGGCCTGAGGAACATGATATCACCTGCACCCAGCCTTTTCCACAAAATTGTCAGTACCTCTCAATGCTCTCCCCCTCACCACCATGCGCTTTTCGGCTGACACCGCCAGAGGTGGCTCAACTGATGCCACTGCAGTGGACAAATTTCTAAACATGACTTAACACATATTAATTGATCCTGTTTCTATTGAAAACTCTGGAAAAATCACGTCGTTACAAATCTTGCGTTAACTTCCCATGCGTACTGTTGCTGGCTTCAAAATCTGAAATCCACATGAGTAAAGCAGTAATTTTCCAACCTAACTCTTGTATGATCGAAATCTGTTTAGTTTGATGTGTCTCATAGACTTTGGTGAAGCTCTGTATACGCTGTGTCTCTCCCTTATTTAATCAAATTTCAAAGTTTCAGTTTCTTTGATTCGGCTATTGAATGGATTATTTCTTGCTTAGTAAATCGTATGCAGTCATCTATCTTTTGTGGAGATGGGGGTCAAACAAATCTATGCGAATACCTACTTTTGTACCTCAGTGGTCAATATTGGGCCGACTATCATTCAAAATCTATGTCGCAGACTTCTTTACCATTGACATAGCAGGTAGAATGGAATGGGTGAGCGCTGGGCTTAGTCTACTGGATCAGCCATGTCGTAGTCTATGAATTCACAAATAGTACCAGAGTGAATGTTCAGAACTCGTATTGTTCCAATTATTCTTTAACATCTTTGTAGAAGGTATTTATATTTACAACATAGTTTAACTTGTCGATAAGTGAATAATAAATTTAAAGACGCAAAGAGCACACGCTGTATTTTTCAATCAAAATAATGTACTTATCCCTGAAATTGATATAACAATTTTGAAGTATCATCAAATGATAAATATTTAACGTTCTCTTTCAAGTCATAAACTAATATGTTCGTTTGAAAATATCAATATGAGTAGATAAATTACGGCGGCGGCGATGGTGTAACGGTTAGTGTATTGAACTGTTATACACAAGTTAGGGGGAAGAAGGATCGAAGTGGATTTTTAAGAGCGAACAAATCCTTAATAGGCCTTCCTTCGGAGGGGAAGTAAAGCCGGCTGTCTCATGTCAGTAATTTACTGCACGTTAAAGATCAAGAGTAAATGAAGCCTCTGAGGTAAAATCAAATCGCCTGTTTCGTGGTATCTCCTTTCTAGCTAGTGCGTGAAAGGAGCGTAGCGAAATTTGCTAGGTCAGACGGAAGAGCGGGCCTGATAGCCAGAGTCTCGTCACGTAAAATAAGGCATCAATTCAATTAAATATAAATTCAGAAAAGGCGATTTTGACTATTCCATAATATGTCATACCTAGTAGATAAATAGTATTTTATGGGTTGGTAAAACATAGTTTACATATACCAAAACGACTCGTTCTTTGACATTTATGTAGTGCGGCATCGACTGTAATGTTTTGTGGTGACAGCCCGCAGGTTGCTCGAGTGACTCATGTGTACGTGAGATGTTGAACGATCACCGCACTTCAGGCTTGGGAGCAGGAGTTTCAAAACTTTTCAATGGAAGTCTCAGTTCTGATAATTAAGGACGGGAAACGCTGCAGTAACATTTTCAGGATTTCGCAATTACCTAATACACATCGACGAAATGAACGTGTAGTTGAAAGTTTGTAGGAACATTTACGAAATATTATATATTTTTGATTAATTCGACTGAATATTATTATGCTGCCAGCGCAATGGGCGTACGACCTTGAACACATTTTTGACGAATGACATAAAGCGATTATGAAGATATCAGTTTTGATGAACCACTGGCGGAATAAGAGATAGAGGAAATGGAGTAACCCCGAGAAAATCCGCTTTGGTAATCGCAAGTTCCGCCACCGACCTGGATTTGAGTCGCTGTCCCAGTGGTGGAAAGCGAGCGGTGTGACTCCTAGTATACCATTCGAATAGACTCTCTTGTATCGCACCCATGGTGGAAAGATATGGGTGGTCTACTCCGGACCACGTGACCACAACACGTGCACTTCGTTTGAAAACCCAGAACAGTCGCACGACGCCATGTTGCATGGCGAGCAAGAAGTGTTGAGAAACATTTTGAAAGTGGTATGTGACAATTTTTAACGAAAGGTAACACGATGCCGGTGTAATTGTTGAAATAAGTGGCAATATTAAACAAATGATTCGTATAACTGTTTGAATGACTTGAAACATGGTGAAGATTGCCGACCTGGATAGCCGAAATCGCTAAGGCCGTAGTGTCGTGTCGATCTCAGACGGAAGAATCGCGGTTTCGAGTTATGCTTCGGGCATGGGTGTATATGTGTGGTCCTTAAGTGTTGTGTTCCCCTACAGTTACCCCAAAGTAAAACTATCGCAGTAGTCGCTACACGATCTTGTTGTTTAAATGCGACCTAAAAAATTGATTTTTTTTGGTAACTGGGTTCATTTAAAATTCCGGCAAACTGGTGCCTAAAGCTCATTTCCCCACGTCGGATGCCTCTGCGCGCACCTGCGAGTCGCGCAGCTCCAGGTCCGCGCCGGCGGCCACCAGCTGCTGCACCATGTCGTCCCGGCCGCGCGCCGCCGCCCACAGCAGCGCCGTGCTGCCGCACGCGTCGCGCGCGTTCACGTCCGCCACGCCCTCCTCCAGCAGCACGCGCACCACCCGCGCGTGGTCCGACAGCACCGCGTGGTGCAGCAGCGGCGCCTTGCGCGCCTCCCACGCACGCCGCGCCTCCGCCGCCCACCCGCTCAGCAGCTCCTTGAGCGCGCGCGCGCGGCCCCAGCTCACGGCTTCCAGCACGGCCGACCGCCCCGTGTGGTCCTGCGCCTCGCGCTCCGCCCCCGCCTCCAGCAGCTGCCGCACCACCTGCGGGCCGAGGCGGGTGGCTCCCTCCATGAAGCGGCTCACTTGGGTAGTCATAAATCGCGAGGTGGTTGGTATAGGGCCCCTTAGGGCCCCTTCCCACGGCGCGGCCGCAGCGCGCTTCCTTCAAGGAGCAGAGCCCTTCCGACGCAGCCACCGCCGGAGTCACGACCGCACCGCCGCCCGCCGTGGAAGGGGGTGGGGTCTGGGGGGTAAGTTTCGCCGACCCTCCGGCGACGACGAACAAAGGGACCGGAGCAGGTAGAACGCTGCGGCCGTGGCGCAGTGGGAACGCTCCCATTTAAAGCTGTGTTCTGCTAGAGGTGGTGTGTGGCCCCTCCTCCGCTTCGCGTAGCTGGAGTTCGGCGTCGGCTGCCGCAGCAGCCGCCACCCGCTGCACGTGGGAAGGCCTCCATTCAAACCAATGCTCTGCTACGCGCCGCGCTGCTGCGAAGCACGCCGCGGCCGCGCCGTGGGAAGGGGCCCTAACGGTTACCGTGTCGGGCTATTATACTCATGTTCGAGGGATCAAACACGATCGAAGCCGGGGATATTTAAGGGCGAACACATCTTTCGTATGCCTTCCTTCGGAGAGGAAGTAAAGCCGGTTGTCCCATGTTGTAGATTTGCTGCATGTGAAAGATCCTCAAGCCTATAAGAAACCTGTGAGCTAAATTCAAATGGCTTGTTTCGTCGCACGAGTGATGCCTTCTTTCTCCGTTGGATGGTGAAAGGAGAGTAACGAAACTAACATAGTCAGGCGGAAGAGTGGCCCCGAAAAATACCATTAATTAATTAAATCAGCAAATTAGCTCGTGATCCCAAACATTATGCAGTGTCCAACGGACTCCCAATCCTAATTCTTAAGGGTCAGATAATACACCCTAAGGTTCTACGAATGAAAACTCTGGTACTGAAATATATTCATGAAACTCAGCCCGTATAATAGCTTCATGCAGGCAGCGCGACCTGTGAACAACTAACGTCGTTCAGGCCTTGTGCTGTCCTAGTAGGATACCTCCCCGTAAGCTGCAACTCAGTTTTAGAGGTGTTCCCGATCAGCATCACACTTATGGTTTAGTAAGTGTGTTTAGTAAAAATGCAGACGTGCAACAAGGTATGTCCAATCCTAGATTCTTGATTACATGTCCTTCAGACGTTCTTCTGTGCAAACTCCCATTCTAAAAGATCGTCTCCTATATTATTTCAGTAGTATACATACCTTTTGCGGATTTCACTCGCAACCTATCTGTATGAACGATGTCTCTAAAGAAAGATACTTTTACAGAAGACTGAAGAATTGCATTTACACTTTAAAAATATGAAGGATCAGATTTTTTAAACGTATCTAAATATTTATGCCAAATGCAACCCGCAAAGCTCAGCTAAGTCGTAAAATAGCCCCTGAACGAAGCGCTCTAGGTCATCAATGACAAAAATTTTGAAGCCAAAGGTCTCAAAGAAATGTTTCTCACGCCATAATTTACCGGATGAGATATTCTTAGACATTCTATTAAACTGGTCGGTGCTTACTGATACTATCAATATCACTTATACATGGAGGAATACAGAATATATCCCTAAATGACCTATATTTCAGCTCTTGCTACTGGTAGTCTTCTTTCTGACGTCACGCTTAGGGGGCTTAGATTCCTCCATCTTATACTATTGACGCTTTCTGTGCACACAGTGGTTTGGCAAGACTGACGATGTATATTTGCGTAATAATACATTCAAGATTTGCTCTCGCAGCATCAACTAGAAGTACTATTAAGAGTTTCTTGATACCAATGAAGATTGTTTCGTATTGTGTAGTGCAACCATTCATTTAACGTTTTGCCGTGGTCTACAAATGCTGTGTACCTAATTTTGGAGTGAAATGCGAAGGAGAATTATCCCATGTTTAGAGGAGAAAGAAGCTCACAGGAAACAATTGGGTGGGGTTTAACATGCCAGAGTGCTCGCACGGGTACGGTAAGTCTTCCTAACACAATCAACAAGTCTGAGAGCCCGCTCCAGCTCCAGCACGTGGTGCCCAAGATGGCGAACACACCATGTTGTCTTAGGTCTTGCTATTCGACACACATCTGGCAGAAGGCGTACAATCTGGCGCCTCACCAATTCGAGTTCATCTTTCAGTATCTCAAGCAGCAGTTGCTGTAATGTCCCTAATCGCCATCACACTCTCCGACTTCGCCCACAATAAAGATACTGACACTTCCATATTCACCTACTTTACAAGGAGTGTTGACTCCGACTTTCAAGACGACAAATCCTACAGAGATTCGACAATTAAAATTACCTGGAGAATACCGTGTTATATCAAAATTCGCCTTTTGTGTCTTAGTAATAAGTGCTACGAAGCTTTTTGCAAGTCATCTTATAATTTAAGAATAAAAGAACAGTTTTGAAGGAGGAACTTTTTTTACATCTTTGGGTTGACTTTCGGTATAAGAGTGTCGACATCGATATCCAAATTTATCTATACTGCTCTATCTGAAGAGAGGAAAAGAACGACTTAGGAGTAAATTTGCGAAACATCATGTCAACAACGTGTCATTAATTAAGCGTGGATCGAGTAATGGATGCGCTTGGGGAGAAAAGCCTCTCCAGAAGCGCGCGGTGCAAAGCTGGTGCGGAAGCTGCTCAGGCAAGTCAGTTCTGTGTCACGTCAGTCGGGCGTTCTGGATGACGTGTCGTGCAAGCCAGACGCCAACCTGAACGAGAAACTTTTCGTAACTTCAAACATCTTTAATAACCTATCCGGAAACGTGTTGTGCAAAGCTGATGTGACAGCTGATCCAGGCGAATCACAGGACAACATGCGGTGCTCGGGCGTTCTGGATGACGTGACGTGCAAGTCAGACTCACACCCTGAATCAGAAACGTTCCGAAACTTTAAACATTAGACGTCGTTCTGTAGAGCTCCCACAAGATAACTTACATAGACTGAACCATCTCAGTTGACAACAGCAAATAACTTCAAAACAGTTTGAGGTATCGGAATAGAATTTGCGCCGGGTTGTAGATAATACATGTCGTTTTCTTGTTTGAATCATGTTAATTTTTGATAATTGAAAACAAATTCTGATTTTTAAAAAGAAATATGTTTTTCCTGAAAAGTTCTAATGTGCTTGAAGAGGCCAATACAATAATATAAGAATTGTTGCCATTTGCAAAGAATTTGTATAAAATGCGTCGTACATCTTCTCAAAAGCCTTGTGTATTGCACCTCAATGGGTTTTTGGAAGGCGAAAAGAGTGTTCCATTCGCACGTTTTGTATTAGAAAAGTACAATACCAAGCTTAAAAGTGTTGACTTGTAGGCTACTAAAATACTTTGATTCTCAATATAACAAATATTGTAAAAACGTCAATGACTCCCACTCGAGATTTCACAAATGCACCATTGAGAAAATACTGAGTAGGTCTCGTGAAATGCTTCTGATATTTATCTCCTCCCCTCCGAAGTGATACAGAATGGTAGAATTTTGGACATAAAGTAATAAAACAAAATGATGTTCCAAATAATATAATAAGGAAGTAAAAACTATCAAAAACACATTTGACAAGTGGCGATTTTAGACAAGTTCACTGTACTACTGTGCATCGGATTCAGTTCGGTCTAGCCAAGCAAATGCTAAGTGAATTTCTCGAACTGCTTCTGGAAATTAAAGAAGCTTTCACCTGCCTTAAAAATTCTGTTTCCGTTCTTGCCGTAAAGTAATGAAATAAAGCAAAATTATGCACTAAATACGTAAAATTATGCATTAAATCGATAATACAAAAATTCCCATCAAAATCATATTTGAAAAGTCGCTTTTCTTTTCAACCAATATGCGAAGTACCGTTGTGTAGTTCTTTACCTCTTCCACTAGTAAGAAAATATTGAGCTAGTCACTTGCTCTGTGACTGAATATTGAATGTAGCTTTTAATGTACATCTAAAAGTGAGTCAAACTGATACAATCTTGGAGGTAAAATAACAATTTGAATCAAGATGCCCCGTACTTATAATGTACTATTCATCAGAAATACATAAGTTCCATCGAAAGCATATCTGACAAGTGGCAACTTTCGTCCAATTAGTCCGCGCCGCTGCGCATCACGATTCAATCTCTGAGAGGTGAGCAAATCCTAATCCCCTTGCAATTTCTGGATTCTGAACGTAGATTAACCAATATTACATCTTCAAGAAAGACTGGTTCTGTTTCTCAAAGAAATTACACAAAATATAAATTAAATAATATATTCATCGAAAATCCTGCCGAAATCATTTTACAAGTAGCGATTTCAGCCATTGCGTACGATACACATTCGCCTTAGACACACGCTAAGTCGCTTGCATTGATTGACGATAATACGTTTTGATTTTATCTATCTAAAACTATTATAGAATGGTGCAATTTTTAACGTAAAATAAAACAATTTAATACATTATTTAATGTCTTCATCGACCCCCCCCCAACATTTGTCGAGGTACGATTTCACTGTCTACAGTGACACTGTACATTGCGTCTTCATGCGCCAGAGGTAAACGCCTATTAGATCACTTGCGGTAGTGTATGATGTGTAGCTTTTACTTCATCTCTAAAGGTGTTACAGAATAGTTGATTTTGATATACAACAATCAAATAAAAATTCCATCGTAAACATATTTGATACGCATCGATTTTTGTCGATTTAGACAAAACCGCTGTGCATCGCGTTCCAATTCCCTTTAAGCAAGCAAATGCTGAGAAGCATTCTTGCATTGCTTCTACCTAGTGTCCCAAAATTAACGCAAGATTTGAATTTCCCGCCATTTGTGCAGTAAAGTTTTGGCACCCATTAAAAAAACAATTTAACAACAGATAGTTTAGGGTTTGTAAAAATGAAGCGTTACCCGACAGATTAACGTGTTCATTGTTGATCAATATTTCAAACAACGAAAAGTTTCGCAGCCACAGATCGAAAATGTCGGAATAATGGTTTAACTTCGTCAACTGCGAAGAGAGTAATTGAAAAATTCAGAAAGACTTGGTCAATGGAGATGCCAAACAGAATAGTCGTTCAAAAACAAGCCGTTCAAATGCCAATATCGACGCAGGGCATGGTGATGGTGTTGTGGTGAAATACATCAATTCGGCGTCGTGGATAAGAATTGCAATTTTCCAGAAGCTCATACTCACTGAAGATCTGCGCCTCCACGCTTTCTAAGTTCAATTGACACAAGAACTGAAGCCTAATGGCCCAGCCCAGCAAAGAGAGATAGTCATAATTGCCACATTTGGGGTTAAGGAAACCAAATTTTAGTGTCCAAAAACAAATGTATCCACGTTTCACTGTTTGGTGCGGATTTTAAGCTGGGGGCATGGTTGTACTATACCTCTTCGAACATTAGGCTGGTAAAGCAGTAACTGATATCGATATCGCGATAACGAGCACCAATAACTGTATTCTCTCTCTTTCAATTGGATGATAATGATTTGGAAAACACGTGGTTTCAACAAGATGGTGTCACAAGCCATACAGCCTGTGGAACAATACAATTACCAAATGAGACATTTCCTTGTCGTGTAATTTTTCGTTTCGGCGATCAGAATTGTCCCCGTAGATCGTGCGATTTAACACTCTTGAATGTTTGTTCGTAGGGTTATTTGAAGCCAAAAGTCAACGGCAACAAGCCCACAACCACCTGTGCATTGAAGTAGGAAATTTAACGGCACATTAACGAAATTGGGCCACATTTACGCACAATTTTGTCATTTCGACAAGAGTGTGTGTATGTGACCTTGGCCTCGGAGGCCATTTACTAAATGTGTTATTCCATACATAATCCTAATGTATGTATTTTATTAATCAATAAAAATAATCTAAAGAAAAAAGTGTTTTATATTTAGTTGAAATCTTGCGCAAATTTTGGGACATCCTATAGATATTAATATAGATTTAATTTTTTCCTTGAAATCTAATATGTACTGATACTGTTTTGAGATAAAACGAAACCAGATGAGAGATTAAGAAATGTATTCATAAAAAAAATCACAAACACAAACACATCACGAAAGAGGCAACGGGGCTAGTCCTCGCGGCGCACCTGCCAGTGGCCGGCGGCGGCCGCCAGGTGCAGCGGCGTCTTGCGGGTGGCGGAGCGCGCGCAGGGGTCGGCGCCGGCCCGCAGCAGCGCGCGCACCGCGGGGCCCTTGCCGTGGAAGGCGGCCGCGTGCAGCGGCGTGCAGCCGCGCTCGTCCTGCGCGTTGGGGTCGGCGCCGGCCGCGGCCAGCGCGCGCACCGTCGCCTCGCCGCCGCGGGCGCACGCCGCGTTCGCCGCCAGGTGCAGCGCCGTCGCCGAGCGCTGCGCCGGCGCCTGCGCGCTCGCGCCGGCCGCCAGCAGCAGACGCACCACCTGCGGGCCCCGCGCCCTTGCAACCTCTCGCAAGAACTAAGATACATTGGAACTCAGTGGTACTTCAAGCTTCGTTGGTTATCAGTGATTTCGCGCGCGTCAACAGCTACGGTAATTAATCCCGCAAGTGTAGTGCATGTTCCCCCCCCCCCTGGGAAGTGGCTGTGATCTTTCCATTCTGAATGAAGAGATCCGATGCCGACCTACCGTCGGCTAGCGGGGTTTTCCTCAACCAGGGATCTCCCATTATCAAGATCACTACAAGGTAAAGAGCTGGTCGGAGATGGGGGCATTATCATTGTTATGGCATAAACAGATAGGGCCGCGGCATCGATCCAGCGGCACGCCGGAGAGGCCGGTGGTACTCTGGCACCGGCCGACTGAGCGTCGGGCCCAGCAATGGAAGGTGGTGGGAGGCGCCGCTAGGGGGCAGGGCGGCAGGGGAGGCCGGGCTGTCCATTGAGCCGGAACGGCGCGGGGAAAAGGGAGACTCCCTCCGCAGGCTCGGGAGCTGTAAAGCGGACCGCCCGCGAGGCCGGAGAGAGTGACGGTCCCAGTGCAGTGAACGGGCGCAGTGATCGACGGTGACGAAGTGCTGTTTGATGTGCTGTGTTGGTAACTGATTCTTCAGGGGGTTGATGATTAGTGTTTGTAAAAGGGACTTCTTCTGAAAAGCGGTAAACTGGTTTGTACTTGGTTTATGCTATTGTACTCGGAATAATAAATCTGCTTGATAAGAACTGTTGTCTTCTTATTTGTACCTGAATATACAACAATCATCCAATCGCGAGCTTCCTTACGACTGAACTTTTTGGTATTGGAGCTCCCAATAGGTTGACAACGTCATCATCTCCTTTCAGCTCATGATCTTGAAGTACCGCTGTGTTTAAATTGGAGTATACTTGGTTGTCCGGGAGATGCCACATTCTAGGCTCAGATACTTGGGATGGGATGCGAAATCGGCAACAAAAGATCGATGTTTCTAAACATTTTTTGATACGATTCATGGGCAAGGCATGGACTGATGGGACACAAGTATCCCCCCCTCGGAAATAAAACTCGCGTTGCATTCAACCACTGATTTTTTACGGAAATAAATACTCGTACTTGATGACCGCGTATTTCTTATTTTCCCTAAATGCGACAAATACTATTAATCGTGCGAACCTTGTCTACAACCGTACTTTGGCTCTAAAGTTTCATGCCCATTTTCAACGAGGAGTTGGAGGACCCTTCGATCACGGAAGACACTTCGCTCACGGTCTTGCAATGCTCACCTCACATTGGTGGCTGCGCTTACTATGGCGCGGACTGCCCTTGCACCGTATTGAAGGAACGAGAAGTCAAGTTCGTTGCCAATACGAACAGCGCATCCCTTACGCTGGCGGGAGACGGGAATGCCTAGTGGAGAGAACGCTCTTATGTTTGCGTATAATTCAGTCTGGGTTTGTTCATGAACATACGTGGTTTAATGATTGAAGATGAAAAAACTCTCAATGACATTGATTTCAAAACAACGGTATATCATTTTAGAAAAGGAAAGACAAGACCAGCATCCCTGTTCACAAACTATCAGAAACATCAGTTTCACCTCGTGAAAAAGATGAAGCACATTGATGTATATGTCGCAATAATAATAACAATTATTGCAAAGGGCAGATTCTATATGATGGGGTCGAAAACGCTAATACTTTACGTGCCATGTATGACAGAAAAGCTGCAACCATGAGAACAAAAAATAAAGAATTTTTAAACACATTGACTCGAATTTATTGGTAACAGGAGTGGAAAAAATGTGTTCCCTCTCAAAATAATTCAATCTTAATCTTATTCATTGTGTATTCGATGCAATGCAAAGTGTCCTCGACTTATTAAGTGGTGAAAAGAGGAACTTTGTACAGAAGACCATTCAAAGTAAAAGAAATAAAAACAATTTTCTGATTTATTCCTTTAATCTGTTGATGGTATTTCTGGATATCACTAGGCAAATTTACGAAATGTTATGAAATTTATCACGTGAACTGGTGGTGTTCTACCCCTGCTGGATGGCGAGATCCGGCGGCGACCTACCCATCGACTAGCAGAATTTTCCCCAACCAGCCATCTTCCATCAGCGGGCTCCGCCCCAACTGGGACACGCTCTAAGATCTGGTCTCCCGGCATGTGTGGTAGTTTAGTGCATGTTGGTGTGTGTGTGTGTGTGTGTGTGTGTGTGTAAGAAAGAAGAGAGGATGGGACAAGGAAGAGGAATGAAATACCGCGCGCGGACCATGGCCCGTTTGTTAGGGTGTTGCTCCGGCATTTGCCTTGAGTTGATTGGAGAAATCACGGAAAACTATCGACCAGATTTTCATATTTTTCTGCAGAGAAGGGCCGAACTCGATACAACTATCGATAATCCTGCCACCGTTGCGTCGGGACTCGAACCCCAGGACCTCCCGGTCAGAGGACCTGCAGTGTCATCAACTAATGTCCTAAGCAACCTAAAGTAGTACAGAAATTGGAAACGGAAACATTTCCTATAGCAGTCTTTGGATTTATTCCAACCATGCGGCGTAAACCCCCTCATATCCCCTCTGGGTAAAACGGGCACTTGGCACCGACCTCCGTGTGTCTCCAGGAGGGGCCGTGCAGCGCGGACTAGTTACTAATTTATGATTTCCACACTTTAAATGGTTCAAATAAAAGAAATTGGAAAATTAAACTTTTCTTACAATATTCTGCGGATTTATTTCGCGAAAGTGAAGATGTCCCCCCTCCCTCTGAAAAAAAAAAAACCGACCTCCGCGTGTCCCCAGAAGGAGGCGCCGTGCAGCGGCGTGAAGCCGGCGTCGTCGCTGGCTTCGCGGTCGGCGCCGGCCTCCAGCAGCAGGCGCACCACGGCCGCGCTGCCGTGCCACGCGGCCTGGTGCAGCGGCGTGGCGCCCTGCCGGCCCCGGGCCTCGAGCGGCGCCCCGCGGCGCAGCAGCGCGCGCGCCGCGTCCGCCAGCCCCGCGCACGCCGCCAGGTGCAGCGGCGTCTCCCCGTGGCGACTGCGCGCGTCCACGCGGCACGCCTTCGCCTCCAGCAGCACCTGCACGCCGGCATTCATACGACACCCCGACACTTAGGTTGTTCTCTGTTCGCTGCGAATAGTTTCGCCGCATAGCGGTAGTTGGAGCTAAGAATAGTAAGTAAATAAATAAAACAACGTCGTGTTAGTTACACCATTCATAACTCAAGAACGGCTGGTCTAATTTCAATTACTTCTAATTTTTTGGATTCATCTCCGCTCCGAATAGCAGAATAACTATTAAAATATCGGAAAAAGTTACTAGATGGCACTGTAAAACAAAACTAAATACGCGTGTCAAACGCAACCCGCAACACTCTGCGAGATATTTGACTCGCATCGTTAACTCCTAAACACAGCGTTCTAGGGCATTCAAAACTAAAATTTTGAGTCCAAAGGTCTCAAAGACCGTCTCTCACGTTAATCTATACTACGAGTTCTTCTTGAACATTCTATCACATTTTTGCTGCTCCGCCGTTTCTCGATATTGCCGTTCCACGATATTGCTCAGAGACGGCCAGAATCTGTATGTATGTATGTATGTATGTATGTATGTATGAGAGGGACAAAGGGAGGCAGAGACTCAGAGAGATGGAGAGAGACGAAAGATACTAGCAGAGAGGGAGAGACGGAGGGAGAGAGACGGAGAGAGGTAAGAAAGAAGATGAAGGGCAGAACCTTTCCCAGGTTCCGCTAGTTTACATCATAATGAAAGAAAGTCGACATTTTCATGACGAGACAGGAATGTTCACTCGGAGAGGGGAGCCAAGATGGGTAATTCTGTCGATTCATAAAAAGGGGTAAATGCTATATGATGTTCAACATTTTATTCGAGACCTCATTTTGTGCATGTTTTCTTGTAAATAAATTATATCACTGACATGAAATGTATTGTGTTTATTGCTGGATCATTCGTTCTGTTAGCATGTCCACATGTTCAATTGTAACGAAAATGTCAGCTTCTGTAGATTAATTGATCTTGAAATGGAAGATAATCTGAAAAAATGGGAATTCCATTCTATATATAATATTACAAGCCAGACCCGCAACGTTTGCGTTTTTTCAAATTAAAACCGATATATAGATATGTGAAATAATATGGGGAATTTTGTAAATGTGGAATACGAGAGAAGTAAGAAGTGTCAAAGAAAACGTGTATTCCCATTCTTTTCAGAAATGAGTAGAAACTAGAAGAGCTCTTTAAGTCGTCAGTTACTTTTATTGAATAGATTCAAATAAAATATCACTTATAAGTGTATTCACGAGCTGGGTGTCGTACGAACGAACATTTTGAACGAACGAGGAGGCAACCTTATCATCATCTACGGCCAGACGGCGGAAATTTTCGAAAACGTAGCAACATCCACGGCTAGAAGTCGGTAAATATCGTTTGTACGAAAGAAACTTTTTGAACGAAATACCATACAATTGTACGCAACCGTAAGCGATTCACGACCAGAAAGCAGTAATTTTTTCTGATGCTAAGTGGCGGTTAACGCACGGTTTCCGTGCCCATTGTATTCTTACAACCGTCATCAGATTATCGATGCCCTTCAATTTTTGCAGGTACTTCACACTATCTACATTAAAGCGCGTGTGAAAGCATTTCGCCGAGCCCGACAGAGAAACTCTAGCGAACGATTAGAACTTTGGTCGTATTACTCTGACAAGAAAAGAGGCGGAAGAACACGACCCATGAGCTTCCACAACAACTGACAAGCAACACTGCTGCACCAAGCTGAACTAAGGCAAGTAGGTGAGGCACAGGGCTCCCGCTCCCCCTATTCAACTGGAATTTCACACCCTATTCAAATACCTAAATTTCCTGCCATACCACCCCTCCCAAAGAATCCCCTCAATGATGGTTTCTCAAATCCTAAACATACCGCACAAGCCCGAAAAAACTAACTTCAGTTCCAATTCCCAACACCAAACTTTTCAACCCACTTACCACCCAAGAAGAATCTAAACAATCCTACTCTAGCCTACAACCACCACACCAAATCAACTACACAACCTCAATCTACGGCAAGTACCAAAAACCCAGCACCTCATCACATATCCATACCTAGAATTGGCACATCATTTGCACCTAAAACATCCTTGATTGAAATGAATATTCCAAATACTTCAAAAATCAACCAACTAAAAGATCCAGGAAATATACACTAAATACAATCTTATCACCACCCCCAAGTTCCTCTCTGCTCACCAATCATCTCGACTCCTATATGTAAAAAAACAAGAGATCCTTCGCACATTACCCCACAAACAAAAAAACCCTTCATCACAAAAACACCCACTTACTACCTCCAAATCTTAAAAAACAACCTCCTCCACAACAAGTCTCTTCACTCTCATAAAAAAGTGCAATCTTTCCAAATTTTCCGAGAAACCAGGAGAAGACCACTTACAAAAAATTCAGACACCCAAAAACTTCCATTCCAACAAGAACTCTAAAACTCTTCAACAATCCTCGTATATATATATATATATATATATATATATATATATATATATATATATATATATATATATATATATATATATATCCTGCACACATTGCGCCACAAATCAAACCTTGTATCATAAAACCACCCAATTACTACTTCTTAAATCATTTTCATCCATCTCCGACACAAGTCATAGGAAATCTTCACACTCAAACAACCAGGCAATCTCTTCACCTTTTCCTAAAACCACGAGAAAACCACTTACAAAAAATGCAGACACCGAAAAAATCCCATTCCAACTACAACACTAACATCCTTCAACAATCCTCATATATATCCGCCCCCAAAGATCCTACACACATTCCGCCACAAATCAACCCTCCCCCCATCTTAAACTATCAAGTACTACCTCTGACTTCTGTTCATCAACTTCCTCCGTCACAAGTCATAATGAAAACTTCACTCTAATAAAATTTTGCAATCTTTCCCACTTTTTCGAGGAACAACGAAAAGATCACTTAGCAACAATGCAGATCCAAAAACATCCCATTCGAACTACAACACTAAAAACCTTAAATAATCCTCCTATATATCCTTCTCCAATAGATCCTATTCACATTTCGCCACAAAACAAACCTTCCATCATAAAACAACCCAATTACTACTTCTGAGTCCTTTTCATCCACCAACGCCGTCACACGTCTTAAAGAAAACTTTGCTCCCATAAAATCATGCAATCTTTCCATCTTTTCCGAGAAATAACGAAAAAAAATTCCAAAAAATTCAGACACTAAAAAAATTACATTGCAACAACAACACTAACAACCTTCAACAATCTTTATATATATATATATATATATATATATATATATATATATATATATATTGTGCCGAGACGGGATTATACAACCCCGTCACACCACAGTTTCGTCGGCGTCAACGCTCACAGACGGCGAGAAGAGCGGTCGAATACCTGAGTAGCAAAACGCGCAGCCTGGTATCCGTTGCTCGCACTAGCAGCCACAAACTTTCGAGTCACGTTTTTCCTGAAAGGAGTGAAGTAGGAGAAATTACCCCCCCTTCTCAGTATCTGCTCAGAACTTCCCCAGCGCGGCGCTAATAAATAGGCTGACGCGCATACGGAAACCCTCTTTTGTCGCCATCTCGCCTGGAGTCAACATATCTTCTGCTAGCACGCGTCAGGTCTGCAGTTCTTCACGTAAGGCACCGCTTGGCAAGTGTGCAGATTTATCAGAGCGTTAGATTAGTTAGAAATTGCCGCAACGACTGTGTAGAATAGGAGTGTACGGCGTTGCGAAACGTCTAGCTAGTCATCCGCGCAGTAGTCAGGAATAGAGAAATATTCTTCTATTAACTAACGCGGGAAGTAAAAGTGTGCCCGTTCTCAGGAAAGCTCTGAAAGTTCTTAATTAACAGAATAAAAGTTAGGAACGAGCGAAGTACTTGCACTGGCAGTAAGGGAAGTGCAAGGGACATTTTCTGCAAATTGGGCGTAATCGAAGGCGATAGCAGCCGTGGAGGAGAAGAAATCGGTTAGTGGAGACGGAAGAATACGCGAGGCGACCGAGAAGACGACGATTGAGCAAAAGGACGGCGAGAGCAGCGCAGAACTTCGGAGTCGAGTAACGTGGTGTGGAACGCAGCACGCTGTTTCAAGGTTGAAAGGCGGACAGTTTCGAGGTAATCCGTAGGGCTGAATTTAGGTCAAGTTCACGTCGGCAGGAAAGAGAACAGTTTTAGAAGTGTTAAAAATTGAGGACACGGATATTAATAATTTGTAGCTTGGGAGTGGGAGATTTAATGCGTAATTGCTTGCCTTTAACCATTCTATTGTAACAGCCATTATTCTGTTACCAGCACTTAGAATTTAAAGATAAATTGAGAGTAGTGCGCTTGCCCACAAGTTAATTATTGTATGTAAAATTTTGAAAAGGCAAGAAATTGTAAATTAGGATTAGTTTCAAGTGCAATTGTAATTAGAATAAGTTAAATTTAGACGTAGTGAATTTTCGAAGGGAATTCCCAGTACTGGTGAAAGAAATTGGTTCAGAAAATCAGTTCTAAACAAAATTAAATGTTAATTTGTTGAATAGGTTGTCAAAGTTACTTGTTTGTGTTTATTCAATCATTTTTGGAAGGGTAATTCTATGTGTGATTTGTTTTTCATTTTTATTAATTCATGCCACAGAATTTTGTGTGAATTATATGCTCGTTTATGTGTGATTTGTGTGACTTTTATTGTGTCAAGGGTTCAGACCTTTCTCGTACCCCAAAGATCCTGCTTCCTGAGATTCTAAGCTCGCTTCACGAGCATAATATCTTATCGACTTGCTTACAGTGCATGCTGAGAGTGTCGGCAGAAGGTACCAGGGTGTACGATAGGTAAGGAGGTTAGAATATATATATATATATATATATATATATATATATATATATATATATATAATGTGGCGATATGGGATTATACAACCCCATAACACCACCGTTTCATCGGCATGAACGTTCACAGGCAGCGAGAAAAGCGGCCGAAAACCAGAGTAGCAAAACGCGCAGCCTGGTATCAGTTGCTCGTACTAGTCACCACGAACTATCAAGCCACGTTTTTCCTGGTAAAGGGTTGAAGGAGGAGAAGTTACCCCCCCCCCCGCCACAGAGAATTTTCCCAGGCAACGCCAATAAATAGGCGGGCACGCAAGCGGAAGACCTCTTTTCCGAACCATCACGCCTGGAGTCAATATCTCTCTTCTGCCAGCACGCGTCGGGTCAGCAGTTCTTCTAGTAAGTCACCGCTCGGCAAGTAAGCAGATTTTTATCAGCGCTCGTCAGATTAGGTAGCAATTGCCACCGCAACGACTGTTTAGATAGGAGTTTACGGCGTTGCAAAGACGTCTAGCTAGTCGTCCGCGAAGTAGTGAGGAATTAGTGAAGTATTCTCCTATTAACTTATACGGGAAGTGAAAAGTTGCCCGTTGTGAGGAAAGCTCTGAAAGTTCTTGATTAACAGAATAAAAGTTAGGAACGAGCGAGGTACTTGCACTAGCAGTCAGGGAAGTGCAAGGGACATTTTCTACAAATTGGGCGTAATCGAAGGCGGTAGCAGCCGCGGGAGGAGAAGAAGCCGATTAGCGAGACGGGAGAATACGCGAGTCGACCGGGGAGAAGACGCCGTTCAGGAAGATAGAAGACGCAAGAGGACAGCGCAGGCAACGCAGAACTTCGGAATCGAGCAACGCGGTGCGGAACGCAGCACGCGACTTCAAGGTTGGAAAGTGGACAGTTTCGAGGTAACCTGTAGAACTGTGAAATTAGGTCAAGTTCACGTCGGCAGGGAAAAGACTAGATCCAGAAGTGTTAGAAAACTGAGGACACGGGTGGTAATAATTTGCAGCTTGGTAGTGGGAGATTTAATGCGTTATTGCTTGCCTTGAACCATTCTATTGGAGCAATCATTATTCTGTTATTAGCAGTTATAATTAAAGGATAAATTGAGAGTAGTGCGCTTGCCCACATATTATTTATTGTATGTAATATTTTGAAGAAAGGCAAGAGATTGTAAATTAAGTTTAATTTCACGTGCAATTGTAACTAGAATAACTTAAATTTAGACGTATTGAATTTTCAAAGGGAATTCCCAGTACTGGTTAAAGAAATTGCTTCAGAAAGTTAGTTCTGAACAAAAATTAAGTGTTCATTCATTAAATAGGCTGTAAAGGTTGCTTATTTGTATTTATTTGATCATTTTTGAAAGTGTAATTCTATTTTGATTTGTTTTTCGTTGTTATCAACTCATGCCACAGAATTTTGAGTGAATTATATGCTCGTTTATGTGTGATTTGTGTGACTTTTATTGTGTCAAGGGTTCAGACCTTTCTCGTACCCCAAAGATCCTGCTTCCCGAGATTCTAAGCTCGCTTCACGAGCATAATATCTTAACAACCCGCTTACAGTGCATGCGGCTGTGTGGGCAGAAGGTATACACTTCGTGTGTGGTAAGTGGGGTGTTAGAAAATATATATATATATATATATATATATATATATATATATATATATATATATATATATATATATATATATATACAAACACACTTCCTACACATATCCTACCAACTTTCCGCCATAAATCAACCTCTCAATCATAATAACACCCAATTACTACCTCTGAATCCTGTTCATCAACCTCCTTAGTCACACGTCTTAAATATATCTTTGCTCTCAAAAAACTATGCAATCTTTTCAACTTTTTCAACAACAAGAAGAACACCTCCAAAAAATGCAGATCCCGAAAAGAATCCCATTCTAACTACAACACTAACAACCTTCAACAATCCTTATATATAACCTCTTCCAACAGATCCTACATACATTCCGCTACAAATAAAAACTTACATTATAAAACCACTCACTTCCTACCTGAATCTTTTTCATCCACCACATCCACCATCCATCACAAGGCCAAAATAAATGTTCACTCTCATTAAATTTTGCGTTCTATCCAAGTGTTCCGAGCAATAACGTTAAGACAACCTATAGAAAATGCAGACACCTAAAAAAATCATTCCAACTACAACACTAACAACTTTCAACAATTCTCATATACGTATCTCCTTACCCAAAAGATCCTAAACACATTTCGCCACAAATCAACCCCACCATCGTAAAACCACATATTACTACCTCTGAATTCTGTTCGTCAACGTCCTCTGTCACAAGTCTTTAAGAAATTTTCACTCTCCAAAATCCTGCAATATTTCCAACTTTATCGAGAATTAACGTGAAGACCATTTACAAAATATGCCGACCTCGAAAAAAATCCCATTGTAACTAGAACACTAACAATCTTCAACAATTCTCATTACCCTTCCCCAATATATCCATTTCTACACACATTTCGCCACAAATGAAACCCTCCATCATAAAACAACCCAATAACTACCTCTGAATCCTGTTCGTCAACGTCCTTTGTCACAAGTTTTTAAGAAAGCTTCACTCCCATAAAATCTTGCAATCATTTGAAATTTTCCAAGAATTAACGAGAAGACCACTTACAAAATATGTAGACCTCGAAAAACTCCCATTCCAACTAGAACACTAACAACCTTCAACAATTTTAATTTATCCTTCCCCAATAGATCCTACACACATTCCGACACAATTCAACCTCTCCATCATAAAATCACGTATTACTACCTCTGAATCCTATTCGTCCACGTCCTCTGTCACAAGCCTTTAAGAAATTTTCACTCTCTTAAAATCTTGCAATCTTTCCACCTTTTCCGAGAAACAACGAGAAACCCACTTAAAAAACATGCAGGCCTCGAATAAATCCCATTACAACTAGAACACTAACCACTTTCAACAATCCTCTTATATATCCTTCCCTAATAGATCCTACACAAATTTCGCCACAAATCAAACCCTCCATCATAAAACAACCCAATTACTACCTCTGAATTCTGTTCGTCAACGTCCTCTGTCACAAGTCTTTAAGAAATCTTCACTCTCATAAAATCTTGCAATCTTTCCAAGTTTTCCATGCAACAACGGAAATCCGGCCTACGAAAAGTTTACACAATATGACAATCCCTTTCTAACAGCAACAACAACATTCTTTAACAATCCTCATGTACATTACTCCTCTACAGATCTCATTCACAAACCCACAAACCAAATCGTCCATCACAAACAGTCCACTGCCTACTCCTGAATATTTTTCGTCTACCTCCATCACAAACCTTATGAACCCTTCACTCTCATGAAATAATGCTATCTTTTGACTTTTGAAAGCAACGAGAAGACAACCTATAAAATGCTGTCACTATGACAATCTTTTTCTAACACCAACCCCTTCAACAATCAGCATATACATCCCATTCCCACAGAACCTACTCTCATTCCCTCTGAAACGAAACCCTCAATCAAAAAGACCTCTAATTCCATCGCCTGAATCTTTTCTATCCAGCACCTTTCTCACGAATATTTAAGAACTCTTCACTGTCAAAAAAGTATGCAATATTTCGAGATTTCCAAGCAACAACGAGGAGCCAATTTACAAAAAATGCAGACACAAAGACAAACCCTTTCCAATACTAAGAACATTCAACAATCATAATACATCCCTCCCCAACAGAATCTTCGTACATTGCCCCTAAACCAAATCCTCCATCACTAAACAACCCACTTCCTATCTCTGAATCTTCTTCATCCACTTCCTCTGTCACAAGTATCAATGAACTTTTTACTCTAATAAAATCAGGCTATCTTTCGAAATTTCCCAAGCAAGAACGAGAAGACAACCTACAAAATATGCACACACAGAGAAAATCTCTTTCCAAGAGCATTAATATTAATAACGTTCCACATTCCTCATATATATCCTTCCCTAACAGATCATACACACATTTCGCCACAAATCGAACTGTACACTACAAAATCCCTCACTTACTTCCTCTGAATCTTTTTCATCCACTTCCATCGTCACAAATCATAAAGACTCTTCACTGCCATAAAATCTTGCAATCTTGCAATCAAGTTTTTGAAGCAAAAACGAGAAGCCGATTTACGAAAAAATCTACTACACACATATAATACATTACATACACAATCCCTTTCTAACACTAACCCTTTCACCCTTTCTAACACATCCTTCTCAATCCTCATATACATTCCTCTATAACAGATCTTATGCACATTCCCTCAGAAATCAAACCATCACAAGACCCCACTTCCTACTCCTGAATTGTTTTCATCTACCTTCTCCACGACTCTTCAAGAACTCATACTCTCATAAACTCATATAATCTTTCGTGTTTTGAAAGCAACAACGAGAAGTCAACCTATAAAAAATGCAGACACTAAGACAATCCCTTTCTAATATCAACAACCTTCAACAATCATAATATACAATCTTTCCCCAACAGATTCCCAGATTTTCCAATAATCCTTCCCCAACAGATCCTACCCACAGTCCCTCTCAAATGAATCCCTCAAACACACCGCCCTCAAATTCCAATTTCTGAATCTTTTCCATCCAGCTCCTTCACTAATCTTTAAGAACTTTTCACTCTCAAAACATTATGCAATATTTCGAGTATTTCAGGAAACATCAGACACAAAGACAAACCCTTTCCAAGACCAAAATTGTTCAACAATTCTCCTATACTCCTCCCTAAACAGAGCCTATGCACATTCCCTCTCAATTCAAACCCTACATCACATAGCCACCCACTTTCTACCTCTTAAATCTTTTTCATCCACCTCCTTACTCACAAATCGTAAAGAACTCTTTACTTTCATAAAGTCATGCAGTCTTTCCAAGTTTTCCAAGCAACTACTAGAAGCTATCCTGCAAAAGATTCAGACACTAAGACAATTCCTTTACAATACCAATTACCGTTAACAATTTCCATATACATGCCTCCTAAACCGATCCTACGCACATTTCCCTACAAACCAAATTCTCCATAATAAAACCACCCATTTCCTACCTGTGAATCTTTTTCATCCACCTCCTCTGTCACGTACTCACATAACTTTCAAAACCTAGTATCTCTCACACTTCTAACCCATCTCGAGGGTAGTTCCATAAGATGCACTTATTTCTCGTGCTCTCTTTTCGGTGTATCTATACGATCTCCCTTCTTGTCATAGCATTCAGCAATTTCTTTACGCAGATAACTTGGCCCTTCTCTCGCCTCATCATTCTTTTCAATATTCCATCAACAATCTTCAAAATGCAGCTCATACAATTTCCCACTAATTTCCAGAAAACTCTATCCATCTTCACCTGGCGAAACTGACCACGCTCTTTTCCACCTAAAACCGTGACCAGAACACCTATCCCCTGGTCTTCAGAAATATATCGGCATCTTAAACTCAAAATTAATCTGAACTCCCCATATCAACACTATTTCCAAAGCAAACTAAGAAATCAACTTCATCCAACTCATCTTGCGCCATCCTTCACTCTCCATCAACAAAAAACGCATCCTGTATTACGCTCACCTCACATCCATCATTACATACACCTCTTCCACTTGGTCAACCATCCCCCACTCCTCAAATAATCACCTCATAATTCTTGAAAACCGCGTCACCTTATCTTCCATCCTCCTCCCGGCCAAAACTACATCTTCCGAGTACAACACAACACAACATCCATTCACTTCCCCAACACATTTTTAACTCATCCCGCAACACTGTGCAGCAGTTCATTAACAATCCCATCTTTACTCATCTCATCCAACTTTACTAACACATTCTCCACTCCTCTCCACGTCATTACCGAAAAAAAGCACCCTCTAGATATCCTTCAACTTCCTCCCCTTCCAACCTAAAATTACCCAAGGAACTAAGACTCGCTGAACGCCATGACAAAACCCTCAACAAAAGAACCCTTCTAAACAAACTTCACCCTCACTACACCCTCAAACCTCTAATAAAATAACCTCGCTGCTCTTTTCCCCCTTTTTTCCTTACCCTTTCAACTAGTTTACGTTCAACAAAATAACCAGACTCAATTCTCAACTACTCCTACCCACCCCCAGTCCGGGGGAACGGGAGGCAGCTGGCCAAACCAAACTGCGAAGAAAGAAAATGCAGGACAGTAGAGAACATAGATCCAGGCCGTCCACACCGAATCCATCACCGCGGAGTGCATGTTTTGTATAAATTGAAAACTAACTCAACGTGTTTTGAAATGGAACCTTTGCTATGTGGTATTACTGATAATAGTTTGTTTTTCTCAGCTAGTTGAAGTCGTGGCTTGTGATGAAGTCAAAGCGCTGTATGCGTTGACAAACAGACTCAATAACAGGTTAAACAACACTAAGACATAAACTTTTAATATAATGCAAGGGTTCTCGGTTCCTCGTGCAGTTACATGGTGATAAGTTGGTGACGACGGAATCAAGATGAAATGATGTAATGGGGGGGGGGGTGTATTAAAACACGGCTGTGGTTTTACGTTACGAACGAGGAACGAGCTAGTATTGTAAACTTCACACGAGTGTATTAATACTCAATTACATCCAACTCTATACTGTACTTTTTCTTTGATTTATGGTAACTTTTATAAGTTAAAATTTAAATATTGAATCGTTGCTTGCCAGTTGACATGCACGATTTAGCCAGGACCACCTAGCGGACAGCTCAATAAATATATCCCACCCTGCAAGTGGCTTTGCTTACCAGTCCACCTGCAAGAATACTGCGCTAGTCTAATAGGATTAAAGTGAAATTATGATACAATTTATTTTAAATAATATACCGCGTATAAATGCTAATAATAAAATAAATGAAAACTGACAGGCATATAATATGTGCAATTTTAATTTACACAATGGAATGAAACATTTACTATACCAATTATCAGTGATTAATGGAGTGTCACTACTTGGTTTGTAAACTTCTCTGTGATTGGTCATGAACCTAAATCATAATGAAAACTGAATTGTAATGAGTATCATTTTGCAATGCGTTGCAACCATCAAATGACTGAATTATACAATGGGAGTAAAAAATCATTATATTTCTTGGCGTTTGCGCAGCCGGATATAAAATATCCATCTACAGACAAGTATGTAAGTTGATTGAAAATTATGCACGCTAATGCTTACTCGTATTATGGTAACTGACGATCAGGTCAAACTATTTTAAAAACATTTTATGGTTTTAATAATACAGTTGCGGGTAAAATCTCTAAACAAACGTTTAAAAACAAAATTCGAAACAGAATAGAACATTGTGTCAGTAAAGAGACAAGCAAAACATGTCATGTTACGTAAAATCAATAATAGAGACAGTATAATAAAACATCTAAGTAGAATCTACTTCAAGTATCAAAGCACTGCGTAATAGCGGTTAATTGAGTTTATAAAATATTCTGGGAGCCGCAGAGAAATGTAACAAAAGAACAAGAGAATTGTGTCTAACGATGTAGAATGTCTGCATTGTAGGGTACTCGTATACCTAGGATTATAGCAACCAATGTTTGTACTTAAGTTTCCAGTACAAATGTTTTGGAAGAACGTTTGGAAAGGTTACGACGTTTTATGTAAATCCCAAAATCCGCCATCTCCCAGTCACTTTGTTGATCAAACTCGGCGTACGCCGAATGTTTCGCACTCTTTGTTCAGCACGGGCGTTCACCACGTTCCGCCTACAACGGCGCCCCGAGCGGTACGCTCTACGAGTCGTAGACGTCAGCACGCCATCGGCAACACGCAGGGAGCCGGTATTTGGGAGAAAGTGAAACCAAGTGCTCTTCAGAATTCTTTTTCGCTCGGTGTTGTTCCAAAAATCTGACAACAGGTTTCGCGTCATTTACAATATGAAACCATCGACAGAACATTACCGGCCGCCGCCGGAATGCCTGCCCTCACCTTACCAAGTGCTGCGTTCTCCTGTGACAATATATGTACCATTAAGTTAGATGGGTTTAGATTAAATTAGTAGTTTTTTTAACTTAATTTAGATTAAGTTAATGGGTTTTACCACATCCCGGTCGCCCCTTCTTTTCGTGCTTTCCTGGGTGTGGTGGTCAAAGATCAAGCCTGGCAGTTTACTTGCCTCCCCGTGGGGTGGTCTTTGAGCCCCCTCATGATGCAGACCGCCATGCGCGCCGCCCTCGCTGAGCTATGCGTCAGCCCGTGTTACGTCTATTACGACGATGTACTTTTGTTAAATACTTCACCGGAACTTTTCTGTAATGATCTGCGGCCCTTGCGACACGCAGGTTTTAAAATCAACATGTCTAAAGGTGTAACGACGCAGAGGACCACGGTTTTAGGAGCGTGGTTGAACTTGCTTAACAAGACCGTGTCTACAGATAAGCAGTATGCGCGCGGCATCCGTGCCCTCACCTTGACTTCATGTTCACAGATTCGCCCTCTCCTTTGCGGGGATGTTAGGATGGCTCGCCTTGGCGGCGACGAGTTCCTTTCCCCTCGACCATCTTGTTCACTTATCCCCTTCGTGGGCACTGCCCTTCATTTGCCGGATTACCCTTATCTGTTTAACCGTTTCCACTACCCCCCCCCCCACTGCTGCACCATTCACTCCGACGCGAGCAGTTTAGCTTGCGCCTTTGTCAATGTCGACACGGGCGAGGCACACGTCTGGCCATGGCGCTACGCATCGAACATTTTTGAGGTGGAGCTGGAGGCCTCTCTTTTTGCTTTGTGGGTTTCATTTAGATTTTAAGAGCAAGGTAAATTTGTTTGTACATAATATGGCTGTGGTTTTCAATTCATACCGTAGAGTATGCCATTCTAATAACCACATGTATTTAATCTTAGCTCGTTTGTTTTGTAAAATGTAATTTTGATGTGCACTGGCTGCCTAGCTACCTTAATAAAGCAGATCTTCGGTCAAGCGTCGCCTCCGGATCACTTTGGCCCTAGCCAATCAGGGGCAGCCGTTGCGTCTCCCGGCAAAGGCTGCACCCCGCTTGGTGGGGCGCGCTGGTATCAGTTGGAGGTAGACCCGTCGATTGAACAGTCAAGAAGGGATGACCGATTCTTTTCATTGGTATATCTCGAATGAGAAGTACCATTACAGATTAAAATGTGAAATGCACGAAGAAAAATGATTGATTTTCGCAATTAGCTAAATATTTTAAATTTTAATTTCCTTTAGTGTCAGTATTTTCGTTATTAATTTATTTAGTAACATTTTTTTCGTTAACCTTTAGAATACTTTTCATAATCCGCATTATAAACCGTAATGTTGCAGCAATTAAATTTCTTAATGCGAATGAACCCCCATTTTGCAACTAATAATTTGGCATTTTATTTAATATTAATTAATTAACAAATTAATTATTTTAAAAAATCTATTTTTCCATATTACATTCATTCGATTTACAGATTTAATATTCGAAAAAAATGTTTTCGGAAAATTGGATTCGCAGAAAAAATATTCGGGGATATCGCTATTTGATATATCGATTGTTTGGGGTTTTGTATTAAGAATTTTTTATCAGACTCGCCAGAGCCTCGTCATGAAACGCGTAACGAGAAGTCTAATCTCTAACAAGTCTGACTTCATAAATCTTTATACCGCATTCCTTTCGCGGATATTCGTCAAACGAGCTTAGGAAAATACACTAGTGCTGTTACGTTGACTCATTCTACTCGTCACTTCTTTTACAATCCACGAGATAGGTGTTTTGACGTAGAACAGGCAAAAATGGTGTCAGGACCCAGTGAATGTACAAATATGAGAGCGCGGCCGGGGTCAGTATTGTGACGTAGTGAAAAGAGAATAAATTCACATAAACAAAATAAAAATAATATATTGAAAAGTTACAGACTAGATACAATAAATTGCTTAATTAAAACACTCCGGCAACCTTTTCTTTCCAATACCCTGCTTTACCGCAGAAAAACCAGCCACGCGTGATGCAAGCCGCCGGACAATTACCGTCCCGTGACAATTTACCGTCACATGGCCTGATGCCAAAATTAAAACCGGTCGCCGTCTGGCGAACCACGTGCACGAAGCACCCGAGATCGTCTGGCCCTTACACTCCGGACATCTCGCCCCCACTCTTACACTCCCTGTACCTACGCGTACTAGGCCCTCTGATGTAAACTGAATGAGAACGCGGGCGCAGATGGCGCCGCGTTAAATAGTTGATGGCTACACCCCCCACCTCACAAGTTCCCATGATAGGCTCGCCTGCTGTTGCAAAACTAGGCTCGCCTGCCAGCGTCTTAGGAGGGGGGATACACCCCCACCACACAAGATTCCCAGGTAGGCTCGCCCGCTGTCGCCAGCCTCTTAGGAGGGGGGATACGCCCCCACCACACAAGATTCCCAGGTAGGCTCGCTAGACAGCTTCCTAGGAGTTTACAGCCTATGGTTATTTTTGGCTCTGCCACGCTTGTCTGCGTCAACTGCCAGAGCGCCAAATCCCGGATGTACAGGCTCAACCCCTTCCTCCCCCGCAGAGCACTTTCACCGACCTAACGGTTTCGGGCCTCGTATTAACGACGCCACAGTATTTACTTGGCTATCTGGGCTCACTGCGTCCTGATGAAGGTCGCAGAATGGCGACCGAATTGGCACCCGTGCCCTCGACGCGGCGTCTCCCGGACAGCCAAGTACGTAATGTCTCGCCCGAGTGTACCTGAACAGCGGCAACTTGTCCGCTGAGAACGGCGTAATGCAACGGGGTGTATCCGTCCCCGTCCACTGCCTGGACATCGGCGGCGTCTTTCAGCAGGCGCTTGATGGCTGCCGCGTCCCCGCGCGAGGCCTGCACGTGCAGCGGCGTGCGCCCCAACCTCGAGTACATCTCGGCCTACCGAACAGGGGATGGCGCATTCCAATGTCGAGGGGTGTAATTAATATAAGTATATAAGAAGAATTATTCCAAGCTTAGTGATTTTTTTCAAAACGCAGTTGCAAAGAAATTTAACTCACATACAAGCTTTTTTTTAAAAAAAAAATAATTTATGGCTTTTACTTCTTGAACACATTCAATTATAACAGTGGTTCTCAGATCTTTTTAAAACGCAAAATTACAAGATGTCAATAATTTAATAAAGTTCACTTAAATAGGTCATTTTTTAACATTGTGTATTTCTAGAGGTTAAACGTTAATTAAAAACATTAAAATATTTAATACACTATATCTGATTTATGAGTTCATATTTTGTTCTTTAATTTATTTTCGACGTACACCCTCGAAATTTTGTGACCTGCGGCATATTTGCCTACTTAACGAACTGTTTAATTAGTTAATAACAAAAACAAATTTTCTCAGGCATTTCACTCTTAACTTAAGGTCACTCAGATCTAATTGTACATTTTCCCAAGCTTATTCGTCTTTTGGGTACGAAATGAAAACAATAATGCATTGATCATCCCACAGTAAGAAAAGATTTATGTACAATGTGACCCATGTTAAGTAACATAACATGTATTCAAAAATATCGAACACTTTGCTGGGATATAACTCGCAACTTGCTCGCCGCTTACCACTGTTGGAACTGTGTAAGGCTGGATTGATTTAAATCATTATTTATATCAAATGATTATTTTTAAAATCTTTGATTTAAATAAATATTTATTATTTGCAATATTTGAAAATATACTTGTATTTGAAATATTTATAAAATAAAAAATACTCAGATACACAGACTTAATCACAAATTTGATATAAAGAATGTATTATTTCTTATAAAGTTTTTGATTAGGAAGGTTTTGCACAAAAAATGGTAAAATGTCTTTGAAAGAAGAATGCCCTTCTTCTAAACCATGCTAATAGATGTTGCCACAAGCTTATTCGATGATATGGACGCACGAGAAGTGTTTCAAGAGCACGAAACTATAATTAAAATTTGACGATTTTGTGGTTTTTGCACCAGCCCTCTTTATATATCTTTAAAGGAAATCACAATACTTTAAATAATGATAATTTTAAAAACTGATGTTTTCATAAACTTCTTCTGCTTTTAAAGTTATTAAGGATAAATAAATCACTTAACGATTTTCGTATTAAATAAAAACATTTAAAACATTTTAAAAAATATATAATTTAAATAAGAAATGGTATTTAAATTAAAAATCAATTGTTTTTGATTGTTTAAAAGAAACTAGATTTTCGTGAGCCCTAGTCCTGCGTCAACTAACCGATATGAATTCCTCCATGGCGCGGATAGAGGAGAGCGACGGACAGCTACAACCTCCCGCCCTCCAATATGACGGCGACGGGACGAAGCACCATGATTTCCACATGCGGGGCCGGAGGCAGGGGCTCGCCACGTCCTCCTCGGAGCTTTTGGGCTGCGAGTCGGCGCTCGACGCATCTCCGGCGGCCTTCTCCGCGCCCGGCTCGGGGCCGGCGCTGCGCCGCCTCCGGCCGCGCACGCGACAGTTGCACGCATTCGGAATGGGCCCGGCGTGCGCCCAGATAGCGGCCGGCCCCTCGATCAAACAGGGTGGGATAGTAGGAGTCAGCGGTCTCGGCCTGGGAATGGCAACGATATATCGAATTTTCATAACGCTGTTTTTTTTATATGTTCAGTTTATTATTACACCGATACTACTTTTATTCGTTCATTACAGCGAATTTTAAACTGATATCCAATTAAAGGCAAACCGTAATGACAATGTGTAATAAAAAATGTAATATCTTAATATCGGAACTCCCATTAATTCCAATGCAAATAGAACCTCTCCTGCCACCCATGGTTTTGTAATCTGGGGATTTTGGCGTCGAACTAGGGTCTAGCTATGGCATCTTAGTCTGGAGTTTCAAGATTTACCAAGATGGTAACATTAGTTTTACCGTTTGTAGCAACTTTCAATGAAACTAGATACTTGTATACCGGTATTTGTAAATCGAAGGTGCACAAAAGTGACATCTCGAAAATCGTCGTTATTTACAGTAGAGTCTCACTAATCTGAACCCTGCAAAACCAAAATTTCGAATAACCAGAACAAAATTCGCGATGGAGGAAAAATAAACAAAATAAATAAAATGCTTATTTGTAGTGTAAAGAAAGGAGTTTATAATTGCCGTGAAACTCGAAAATTAATTATTGAAAAAGTTGTCGAAATGAAACGTTTATTGCAATGGTAACTACGGTGTATATGTTTATGTAGCAGTAATTTTCACTTAGAACTTGCAAAATCAGTAAACTTCTTTTGCCGTAAGGAACTGAATCTGCTTGATGATGCGATGTGATGATGAGAACGCTACTCTACGTTGCCACCTTCTCACTTCGCACGTTATGTTGCATTGTCTGGTAATCCTATATATGTATGTATGTATTTGTATATGTACGGCACATGTTTCGGATAATCCGAAAATTTTTCGGAATTACATTCGGAAAATTCGTATAATCCAAACATTCCCAATTAGGTCGGAATACCGAGGTTCTACTGTACTGTAGGTGGTATAGCTATTTACGTAACTAATATAGAAAGTGCCTCTTCGGTGTGCGAATGAAATAACGGGGGCGGCAATCAGAGACAAATCCAGCATTTTGAACTAATTCGTAGGTGTAGCGAATATAGTTTTTAGTACAAATTCACAGAAACATAGACGTGCATAGTGGAAGTATCATTCCCAATAAGCAAAATGGCAACCCCGTTGATACATGTCAGCCCATTGTTTTCTTTACTTGGTTATAGCCAGACTTTTATTTACTTAGCGGTACGCGGGCCCCAAAACCTACTCTGCGTACGCGTGCCGCAAATGTATAAATATTTTCCTAACAATAAATAGTGAATGGAGGAACTAGTTTCCTTGCATGAACACTAAAAATAAATGTAGAGATAGTAGTACATTTATAGAGAAAAATTACTTGAGGGTGGTACGCAAGACAATCAGTAAATACAGTACAAAACAAGGCACCTCAAATGTAAGAATTCTGACCTGACTGCCCGCGTTCCATTCTTTCTCTAGCCGATCGCCTCAGCGACATTCCTCCCCTCCCCCCCCTCTCGACGGGGTGATTCGACTAGCAGCGGACCACATGAGTTATGACATAACCGCAGGGTCAGGGCTTGCCAAGTGTGCCACCCACTTGAGCAGCCCTGAAATAAAACATGGTTTTTAGCAGCGAAATAAACCGTTATTTCCACGCTAAAACCGGTCTCCTGCAAGAGGTCAATATTCGAGATGTGACTGTTTTTCTCGCGCCCTGACGGCATATTTTATTCATGATAAGCGGTATTCCAGTGATAACTATGGTGAAAAGACATGGGTGGGGTATAGCACAGCCTATCTACTTCAGCCAATGAGCTTCATGCATCAGTTTGAGTCACAATATTAGCGGGATTTTAAATTCAACCAAATATCAAAATTATCACTTTGTTACAAGGCGCTGAAACAGTAACATGAAAATGTTTTTATTAATATTTTACATCTTTTATTTCAACTACAACTTCGTGATATTTTTTGTTGGTCACGTCGAAAACTGACACTTTACTTTATGCCACTTGTGACCAGGTTTGGCCCAGGCCTAGCCTGGTTTTTAAACAAGTGCCCCTGTTGTGGTCACGTGGCTTGTGACGTATCTGATGCTGATAAAAAAAACGAGCAAAAACCGGTGCGCGGGACCAGGCCCGCCCCATGTCCTTTTATCAAGGTCACAACTGGGAGGCAACTTTTAATGAATTTTTTTTCTTGTCACTTTAGAGCAATGGTGTTTAGAATATAAATTAATTTTATGATAAGACAAAACTAAATGAGTAATTTTTATACGTCTTTTGTGCATTTTTCGTCGATTTCGAGTATAAAGTCATTTTTTTTACGTTTTACGTCATTTTTAATGCATTGTTTGCTGGTTTCATAGATTGTAATAATAATAACATTTTCATGATACTAGCTTCAAACAATATTTATGAAGTGCAACAAATGTTTACCACAGAATTCCTTATATAGTAGCCTATTCGATTTCTTCACTCATATATTGTAATGTCGTCTGTTATGCGTACTAAGCAATCTAAAATTCCTGTGACGCCCATTGCCAGTTCGGCCGATTTCGCGGTAAAGGCAGAGAATTTCTTTTAAAGAACAGTCCAAACCCAAAGTTAGCAAGCTGAGTATACTTGAACAAAAGTAAGAAGCCTCGATTAAATAAGTAACGTATCCAACCCCAACAGCTTGAGTTGTCCATCTGAAGTGGTTTTGATAACATTTTTTACGTCTCTCTCTCTCTCTTTTTTTTTCCGTTAATCAGCCAACTAGGACCACGCAAGCAAGCATTCTGCATTTACCGTGGCTCAGTTTTTATTTATTATCACGGTGGCAGGTGCTTGCGACAATTCTTTGGGTGGACCAGCATTTTAGCTGGATCCGAGTTTTTATCCCCCACGGTTGTTAGCCCTGGGGGTATGGAAGATGAAATGATGATATGATGATGATGGGGGTGAAAGGACAACACATACAGGCATACACAAATACATCCATGCCCGAGGCGGGACTCGAACCCGCGATCTTCTGGCCCGAAACCACTCCGGCACTACTGCCTTAGCGATCTCGGCCATCTGATCGGCTTTTTACGTCCTTATTCTTTGTTTTTGTGACATTTTTAAAGATTTTTTTAATTTTTATTGATCATTTTTGTCAATGTTTTGGGTCATCCAAATCCGCCCGCACCATCGCATAAACATCTGTAGCGGTCTTACCCCCACCTCAGTCGGCGGCGCGGGCGCGGGGCGTTGGGCCGGGCGAGCGGCTGCGCGGGCGGGGGCGGGGCCGGGGCCAGGGCCAGGAGCGCGGCGGGCGCCGCCGGCGCCGAGGCGGCCAATCGCCCGGTGACGGCGCGCAGGCCCACGGCCGACGCCGCGCGCCGCCCCAGGCGCCGCGTCCACCGCGCCAAGCGCCGCGCGGCCTCGCGGCCCGCGCTCAGCGCGCGCTCCGCCCTGCGCCGCAACGAGTCAACGCAATCCACCTTCATTCATTGATCAGTGATTCCGGGTGCCTCTCCTGCGAAGATCGTTTGTCCCGTACGTGTAGTGCACGTTTTACCAAGGGACGGGGCGGTTCCCCGCTGGATATCGAGATCCGGCGCCGACCTATTCGTCAGCTAGCCGGGATTTTCTTCCTTTCCAGGTATCTCCCACCAGCACGGCGCCGCTCCATCCAAGACAAGCTGTAAACAAGTCTCCTGGCGCGTGTGGTAGTGTAACGCATGTGAGTAATTATGGAACGAGGAAATGTCAAGGAAGAGGAAGGAAAGATCGCGCGCAAGCCGTGGTCCATTTATTAGGGTATTCTCCTCCGGCATTCGCTTGGTGTTGATCGGGGCAACCACGAAGAACTGCTGATTAGATCAGCCGGCCGCTAAAATTCTCCGCCAGACAGAGACTGAATTCAACGAAGCTGACAAACCAGTTTCGAAAATCCTGCCACTGGCGTGACTCCCGGTGAGAGACACTGCAGTGACATCAGTAGATGCCCTGAGCCACCTTTGGCGGAAGAAGACTCCGGGCGCGTCATCCACTAGCAAAACCACAGACCGTTCTCACATGGCCAGAGGATGCATAGTTTTCTGTTAATTTGTTGTTACAGACGATTCTAAGAGACTTGTAGCTGCCGATCCGTCCCCTCTCCTTCTCATTTGGCTTTTAAGGCCGTTCAGAGTTTATTAGTTACAGTATACACAGTGCATTGAGGTTATTTCACTTCAGTCTATTTAATTCACTTACTTGAGATTATATTTTAATAGCTAAGCAATTACATTTTTTACATTTATGACAAAAGGAACTTTTCAGCATTAGGCAATGCGTACAGTTTATTACAATCATTTATCCAAGATGAATCTTCTCAGTGATACTTTTATAAGAGATATCACTTAGAAACAGTGTAACCATTGTGACCTACGTACATGAACTGTTGAGATCGTACTATTGGTGGAGTGTGGAAAGGGAGTTTCTATACACAGTGTGTTTTGGAATTACGACGTTGATGGTATTAAAAATCTGTTGTTGTTGTTTTTTTCCTCCAAACATTAGAATGAGAGCTTGTTAGAAGGCAGGTTAAAGATTGTTACTAAAACTAAAGAGATTGTTAAAAAATTAAAACAAAATAAATTATCAGAAGTAAGTTTTTTTCTTCTTTTTCACCAAATGTTATATTCTATAATTCGTAAAACTGTAAAGGTGCTACATAAAAAAGTTTAAATATGGTGAGAGTCAGTTAATTGGTGACCTATGGACGTTAAATTATGTGTAATAAATACTGTCTTTTGTACAACGCATTTGTTAGCTCATTGATCTGCTACATTTTTGATATAGTACCTCGGTTTTCTTTATAATTCTGAGATTCAATGAGAAACTTTTGCCTTACTTGTTTAGAAAATTGATCCCGCTAAGTTTATAGTTCGGTTTTTTAAATTTTTGTTTAATTAAGCACGTTTTTCCTTACATTTCATTATACTGTTTTTTAAGTTGGCGCTATGTGTGAATGCGGAACTCTGAATGAATTTTTTCGAATCTTAAACTTAAGTTGTATATTATCTCGTACAGATACCACATGAAATGATAGTACGTATATTTAATGTCAAACTAGGTGATTGTAATGAAGGTACAAGCAGATTGCACAATTGTGAGAGACACAAAAGCGGAAGTCGATTTATAATTTATTAAGGAATCCCTAAACACTATTTGTAACGATTCTCAGGAAAATAGTTTTCACTTCAGTTCACATGTTTTGAATATTGAACACATTAAATAATTTAATGTGTTTAAGAAATTAAAATTTCATTTTTGTCGAAAAATATTTTTTGAAAATGTAATAAACCAGCTCCAAAACCACTCAATGGCTCACTAACTACATCCAAACAATTGCGTTACTTTTATTACTGCTATATTGCCAACGGATTGGTCTGGTAGATAAAAAACACCGAATAACGGAGCACTCATTATACCCGTTGAATCAACAGTCAACAACTATTATTACGGACTAATTTCCTCCTTGGTCTCTAAGACTCCTCAGTTTTTCATCGTTATGGTTGTAGAGACGGCAACTTGCTAAAATACGTTTGCAGAAGGATGCGTCATGTTTCTGAGTAGGAAGTTCTTGGCTTCGCAATGGCAGAACTGTCATCGAGCTTGTACATGCGTGCAGGTATGCTAATCTTACTTAATCCAATTACCTCGTCAATATACAATCGTGAGTGTGTATCTATAAATCCATTCAATTAGTATCAGCAGTTGTAACACGTTTTCGAATTATTCAAGTCACTATGTCGCTGGCTCATGTTACAAAGTTGTTCGTCGAACACTGCTGCTTTCGAGAAATAGTATTGAGCATCCCCATATCATTTTTGAATCAAGTCTTCCTACATTTTGGTTTTAATTATTAAACTCAGGTGAAAATGGAAATCAAATGCAGCAATGGTTTCCAAATAATATCATTTTCAGCAAATTATTAAATATGTGTTTTTACATTGAACTTTATCATACTAAAAATCTGAATTATTTAAAGCAACGAAGTTGTATGTCGGACATTGCTCTTTGAAAAGCAGGAGACATGTGTTATGAGAAAAACGCGTTGAAAATATAATTGAATTATGTTACTTAAATACTTTGAAAAGCAAATTCAAACTAGTGCTGTTACATCAGCAATATTTCTCGTATTATTAGTGACGGTTATATAATACGCACCTTCCATAATACTAACCATTCGCCTATCACTCAAAACATGCAAACGACATAACACCAAATTGTGAAGAGACTATTAATATTTTGATTACAGTTTTTATAAAATTATTTCCAAATCTAATGTCGGAAAATATATTTCATTGAGAAAAATTATCAAACTTCAATAATAAGAGAGATGGACAAGTTCGAAAAAAATTAACTTAGTAACCTTAAATTTTGAGTAAAAACTAACTCAAAATTGCGCAAAAACTAATGAAACATTCGAAAAGTATTCATAAAATAATTAAAAGATCTGATATTCAAGGATACGTCGCGTTATAAATAATCTCTAGCTCTAATAATGAAGGCGACTGGCATATTCGTAAAAATTATGGTTAACGATTCTTTTTAATTTATCGATTGTCCTGAAACAATAGAAACTTCAAAATTCTAGGCCATCTAGAGGGGAAATTCGAAAATGTCATTAGACTTCACGTAAAGAATACCCAAAAATTAAAATATTCTTTTACAATTTTAGGTGAAGAGACATCAACGAGATTATTTGGAAAATATTAATTGTAGCGAAAATTCTGTGAATGATTTGGACATTAGTGTTGATCAGACTGACGACAGACGTTTCGAATTAAAATATTTTTCGAAAGTAGGTACTCCCAAAACGTATTTTTCCGACAAAACAACGCGGGATGTCTTCATACAACTTTGTAAGAAAGAAGAAATTATAGTAAAACTTTTAAAAAACAGCTTATTGACCTAACCAGTGAACTCCGTCATCTTTTGATCATATTATAATAAATAAGATCGTAATTACTATGTAACATTAACATATCATTTTTGCAATTTTCCTAAAATACAATCTTGTAACATTACGGCAGCGATATGACACATCGCCTTGGATTCCAAAAATTTATTAACTGTAGCACATTTTGGGAAAAACGTTTTTTGAAAAAATGGATATCATGGCATTACAGTCTTTGGGAAGCAAACTACAACATCGATAAATGAATGTATGAAATTTGATCATTTAATTAAGCAATCAATATAATTCGGGCCATCATTTCATATATATATGAATGTAATTAAAGTATATATACAACATATTAATTTATTATACTTAAAGATGACCCAATAAAAACATTGGCTTTTAATAATCGTAATGAAAGCATGAAAATATACAATACATGCCGGAAAACGTAAATTTAAACCTCAGCCTAGCTCGGAAACCAGACGTCCTGACATGATAAATTGCATGAGAGCGACTGACAAATGGATTCTCCCATACTGTTACATAGCATGGAAACATGAACGATGCAATGCGCATTGGCATTTTTTTTTCTCCTGCTAGAAATGGACTGGGGTAACGTTCGGGCCCGGAATGCCCTATTAATATTCAAAGCATTCGCATAACCACAATTCCAAACTTTAGACTTCGGCCAATATATTTACAACATAATTACGTCTTCCAATGTTTGGTTGAAAGAAGTTCGTTCCAGATACATTTACAATTTTAAAAAACGGCTCTCATGTAACAATTGCAAAAAAATATTATATCTCCTGTCATTCTAGTATTTCAAAGCCCGTAAACTCCGAATGAAGTACATACATCAACCAGAGTATTTGCTGACGAATACAAAGTACTATTTTGTTTTAAATTAACTATCAAATGAAGGGCTAGGGGTAGCAACAAGATGAGCCACACCAGGTCTAGAAAGTCTGGTAAGCAATTGACAATTTCTAAATTCTGGTCTAAGGCTTATCTTGCTACTACTAGAAATATCTTCTTCAGATTGCACATGAAAGTCTTAGGTCAGTATCAAGACAAACAATGACACGCCAATATCAAGACATTTACGATTAGAGGAATATTCCCGTCTCTGGTGGAATGTACTTCGTTACTGCCCGATGGTCCTCAAATAATTACGACAATTTTTAGAAAAAAGAAAGATATTCTAAAACATAGTATCTCAAGAGCTCTATCATATAATTGAGAAATTAATTTATATTATCTTCATTAGGGCTATTGTAATAAATGTCAAGTTTTTTCGTAAATTTAAGAATGATATTAAAAGAATGGCTAGTTTTCATCATGTTTGCCCTACTCTAAGCTTGTAATCATAAATTTATGTTAAATCAGTAGTATTTATTGTAATATAATAAATATTTTAAACAAGTTTCTAATAATGACTAATGTTTAATATCTAATATACGTCGAGATAATCATAAGTTATGTAATTTTTAGTTTTCTTTACGAGTTGTAATTCAACAACAATGATTACATAGTAGCTCTTTTTGTACTCATAACCTCATGTATGCTTGTGTATCTTCGATATTATTTTATTGATTTAAAAAGGTTCTTAATTTATTAGCATGTATCCATTTGTCTTGATAACACCAATACTAAACACACACAGAGTCAGTAGCATATCACAGGCATGTGGTGTATAACAGTGTACGTTGGTGTTGTGTTCAGTATTTTTTTAGTGGTCACATGCAAAGTGTAAGATCTTCAGAAATGACGGTAGACTAAATTCCTTCAGACAAATTCACGTACGTTTGAAAGAAGCATGCTCTCTCACAATTCAATTCAAAAGGCACTTTGGGAAATTTGGTTTTTTACGTGTACAACTGGACTTTTACCCACCTACAACGTCGTGCTGGAACCACTTCATACACACTGGCCTCTCCGTTCGCTGGAGGCAACATTTCACTCATTAGGGGGAATATTTCTTTATGTCCCCCTTTGGTTAATCACGAACTAACCTTCCGTCGCTGCCATCGGGGGTGGGATGTATTTACTTAATGCCGGAATGAACGAAACGTTGCCCAGTGACACTAATAGCCGAACGAAACATTGTTGCGTTGTCATGACACGTATTCAAAAACGCACGGTCGAAATGGTGCGTTCTGTGCATTTCTAATGAGATGCTACACTGAATTTTTTTAATCCAAAGTTTCTATTCGACAGGAAATGTACTATGACTCACGTATTTGTTGGTGCGATCAATATTCCTGTTTTAATTGAACGTCTCTTTCCTGTTAAACATCGAGGTGTTTGGGGTGCCTGCCAGAATAGAATTGGTAGGCCAACCACCCTAATTAGGGATTTCTATGAGTTCTCCGATCACTTCCAAGTGAATGCCGGAGTAGAAACATAAAATACGTAATTGTGGGAAGCATCACTATTCCTTTTTTCAAGTGAAACCATTTTCCAGTTATATTATTAATAATTGTTTGCCCATAATTATCTATAAGTGTCAATTTTTAGTTGTGAGAGTTTACCCCACTGGCTCACTTGATTTGAAACGAAACTGAATCTCATGACCCAATAAAATGAGTGAAAACAAAGAATAGAGCGCGGAGAAAAACATGATAGTAAATCAAATAAGACCTCCTACGACATTTTGTGCGAACAATGGCAGATTATTCTCGCACATCCTGAAATAGGAGGCCACGGTTGGTGAAAGAAGACATTAGGCAATCCATACATAATTCATAAAGTGACAACCGAGATTCACTTCACGCCTACGAGACTACGACAGAATGCCGTTGTTCTGAAGCGATGTAGAAAACGCTCCTCGATCGAAAACAATTCCCCGCCAGGAGAAAGTCCGAGTGAAGGCAAGCTCCGGGCAAAGGTCGTTTGACACACCTTTAGATTGCTCGATCTTCTTCATTACATTATGCGATGCCACACGCTGTTGTAAGTCGTTTGAATATCTTTCTTTTTCCTTAAGATGGACCCTCGCATAGCTGCATTGAGTAGTGAAAAGCTGCTATGAAAGGAATGGTTTGTAATTTACATCAAAGCTTAGTGTACGAGAGCCTTAAAAATTAAGATCTCTACATAAAATAATCTAGAATAACCAAAGCAATTGTTGTGAACGAAGCATCTCATCCGAAAACATTACAAGTTGTCTCAAATGCTTAAAAAACGACTAGAATTGCTTTTAAATATCTGCATCTGTATACGTGCAACGTGTACGGACGAGATATACGCTAAACAATAGTCATATCTTTTCCCCGTATGTCACATGCAGTTTTTAGCGTTTTAAATTTTTTAAATATTTTTTACAAAATAGATGAAATCAAACTCAATCCCTTAGTTTTAGTCAGCGTCGCGCATGTTCTTTAATGACATCAGCGGTTTCAACTTGCTGTTTTGCCGATCGAAACGTCGGGGAATTTATCACTTCTATGGTTATCAAGGGTAATTTTACCTTATTTCTTTAAAAAAGAGCTTCATCCATAGGGAAGCCATATTTGTCTAACCGGAGATTAAGAGTGACAGAGTCTGAAATGGCAGGGATCATGAAAAAAAGGTGCGTACGGACGGAATCAAATGCATCTCGACGTACTTGCGAGTTAGGAAATACTTCCTTCTCTCATCCCACTATTTGGAACCTAGTAACACTAAAATTCAAAGGCATTGTGGTAATACAGCAGTGTTATCATTGAGTCTGCGGTGAGTTCCAGTGTTCTCGCCAATTTCACCAAACTACGTCAAAACGATAATTTTCACGAACGTCAAATATTTGACGACTCGGTACGTTTCACCTACACATTTGGGGTAGAAATGACGCACCGTCAACTTTAACGATTCAAGGAACATACGTAGATTTTGGTCCTTCATATAGAGATTGGTTACAATGTTATGTTCCGCATTAGCCGCTGAATACTGAAGTCGCTCACACGTTTAGTGAATACATTTTTTCCACTTAAACTTGAGCGTTGAACGTTTGGGAGAGATTCAAGTAGCGCCTCATTGATTCCTTATACCAAATTGCATATCCTCTAAAAATAAATATTTTGATTTTGTTACATAAAAATAAATATTTTCGTCGAAACAAATATTTTTACATATTTTTCTCAACTGTATATGAATAAATGAATATTTTGAGTATTTTCAAATGTAATATTTAGGAGTTTTGAGATATATGGTGAAATATGGCGAGTTTGGAATGCAGAGGATGGTCACCAAAATTCACAGAAATGATTTTTTTTTGGGGGGAGGGGGGATTGATTATTCTGATCCCACTTAATCGTAAAGGGAATTTGTAGATCTTGCATTGCATCGTGTTGCATACGTTCCAGGATGCATTTACTATTTGGCGGAGACATTTTGATTCAAATCTGTCTAAGTAGCGTTTGATATTACACATGTACCTTAAAATAGATGTCGGCACACGGAAACGACGATGGCGCATCCTCTAGCCCACAAGCTCAAACAACTAGATGGAGGAAGGTCATCCGCAATACTCAGACCTTCATGTAGGTATTATACCCGCATGTTTTCTTGATCTCTCATTTCGCAAGATGCGACGGGAGTAGGGGGTTTGTTTATTTTATTGTCAGGCTATTATATGAAATCTATATCTCGTTTGAAGCAAACTATTTTCTATTAGACGGGAGCAAACACTTCTAGTTATCAGAGTTTTTGAACAAAACATGTGGCTAGAATTTATTCTGAATTCAACTTATGTTAGTAAAGGAGTGGGGGGATGTATGCCGGGCTCAAGATAAAATGGCGCCGGTTGAGGGGCTGTTTGCTACTGTGTTTCATGTGCGCTTCATACGGCTACATGAGTTATAGAAGTGGATTAAGTGCTTCTCTGTGAAAGTTAAGGCTGGAATTAGAAGAAATAGTGACTAATAGTCATTTAGTATATTTTTTGCGGAGTTTGTGCACGCCATAGCGACGGCACTCGATCTTCTGCGCATGCGCAACTTGAAATGCGCATGCGCAGAAGATCGATAGTGCTTTAACGTTCGAAGATGCACAAACTCCCTATTGTGAAATATGGGTCGCTCATGTTGTATACCAGAATGTAGATCAAACTACAAGGCTTACGACACTTCAAAGTTTCAGTTTCCGGAAGATAAAAAACTGGGCAACAAATTGATGAAATGGGTTTACCGTGACGATTATGTAGTGACCGAATTATGTGAATAGTGGCGATTCAATTATTGTTCCTTGAAGAAAACCGAAACTGAAGAAAGATGCCTTCCCAACTATATTCCCCAATCGACCTTATACCACATTCTGAATGCCCCTTACAGACCGACAAGATCTACTTTAAGATAAAAAAGTGTTAGCAAGGGATGAGGATAATTTATCGATGAAAAAGATTTGATTTCGAGTTTTGATGGCCTCATCGCCTAGAGTGCAGTGTTTCCTCAACCAGAGGAAAGTTAAGTAATTAAGTATAAATAGACTACGCAGTAATACATTGTTCAAGGCCAAAATGTCTTAGTAAATAAGTAAAGAAAGAGAAATATTATAAAAGTTAATCCTTATAAGCTCCGATGTCTATCATTAATTAGAGGGAAAATTATAATATTTAATAAGCACAAAGTTTGTTAACATTTGAATCAGAAAAGAAAGATTTTTTCAATAAATGAATAAATAAATAAACTTCATGTCGCTGAATGATAATGAAAGAAGTTCTTATGAACATGTGTCCCACATTCTTTCGTTTTCGCAAAACGCCTTTCCAGGTCCAACCTCACAACTTCACGCACCTATGCACTCATTCATAGAAGACCTTGATTCATTGTTTTCCACGCCGATTACGATGTAATGTCTTGTTTACATGTGTCATTGGTTTGACGTTTTGATTGAGTGCATGTAGTGAGTTAACTGCAATATTTCGAGCAACCATGGCAGAAAATTCTTTTCGTGGGCAGGCAGATATGATTTTTATGTAAGGCTGCGGGAATGGTAATGGACGCAGCCTTACATAAAATGGCAGGTTGCAGGGCTGTATCAGATGGCGTTTCCACAACGAGTCAACCAACCTTTGGTGCTGTCAATCGTCACGTTGCTGAGACCGGAATCGTTTCACCACAGACTAGGAATACCAAGAGCCTCACCACGGACAAGAAATTCCAAGCAAGTGGTCGTGTCATATGGTGCATCTCATAATACATCAAAGAGCATACTTTACGAGAAGCATCTTCATCCGTATCATCTTCAATGTCGGCAGAGCCTTTCACCTTTCGCCGAATTACCCAATACAGGAGAACATTTGCGAATGTTTTCTAGCACAGACGGTCAATCCATTGTCTTGTCAGATTTGTTTACAAACGAGTCTCCGTTTGAAATAAATGAAATTTCATATTTCCACAAAACCGCACGTGGTCAGAACGTAATCCTAATGCTACAGTTCAGGGTAGACATCAGCAGCAGTTCATGATTAACGCGTGAGCTGGAATGATAAGTAACTGTCTAGTAGGTCCATACGTTTTCGCAGCACTTCTTACAGGAGCTATTAACAGAGAGTTTATTCCGGACACTCCCAGACTTTCTACACGAAGATGGGCCCTGCAAAAAAGATAAAACATGGACTTTATACTTGATGAGGCTCCAGAACATATTAGTCTCATTTTTCATGAAGCACTGGCTGGTATATACCATGACAGGCTGGTAATGGCGTTCCATGGCTTTCATGTTCTCCTAACCTGAATCTTTTGGGATTATTTTAATCCCCGGGGGAACCTTAAACAATTGGTTTATGCAGCAGACACATCGGATGAAGAAACTCGTCTATTTGTCATGTACATTTTAATGAGGTGACTGATACTTTTTTTAAAATGTTTAATCTTTTGGAAAAACTATCAAAGAATACATGAAAAAGAAATTCATGTCATGTTGTTCAGGGAATTTGGTTCTATGCATACAAAAAGTTTAAAGTGGTACTATTTTAGCCGCATCGTTCTACAATGTTCTGGACGATGGGGGGGGGGATTCGATTCGCTTTCCGTGGTGATAGTATGGAAAGGATGGTGGGTTCCACAAAGCACAGGTAAACAACCATGCCTCCGCTGTACAAGTCGAATCTAGTCCCATTCTTAAATTACTGCAAAACAGACAACGCAAGCTTAATTATAGGTTTCTTATATAAATTATTAAAATGTACTTATAATGTTTTATTTTGAGAATGCAAACATTCTACAACAGAACTTGTGGTCAAACCGTACATGACTAATGCAACAAAAATCTGATAAAAATAGTTATTCGCAAGTAAATACGGTAGACCATTAGACGATCCATGCGAAAGTAGTCCATTAAGTCTCCATCTTCCGGGACTGTTCCACAGACGGCTCCCGGAGACTTTCAATCTTCGCGCAAATTTCGACAGCCGGCAAGGGAAACAAACGAAGCGCGCGAAGCGACGCGACGCGACGGCGCGTCTCAAAGGCACCGGCGCGGGCGGGCGTGTTTGTTGGGGAAGAGAGCGCATTTTGCCGGGGCCCCGTCCGCGTCCTCGCCATCCGCCGGCCGTCGTCGCTGAGGTCGCGCAAGGTCCCCGGGCGAAATAAACAAGGCGCCACCCCCCTGCGGCGTGTCGCTCGCGCGTTTACGTCGACGCACTTCGCGCAAGCAGCAGCCGCCGGCCTTTCCCACGCGCTGGCGCGTGCTCGACGCCGCGTTCGCCTAGATTAAGGTCGCTGGAGAGGCGGAAGAGAAGAAGCCAAGATGTGATTCCACAAACATCAGAAATCAACACTATTCTACTTCCTATTTACTGGTAATCAGAAAAGAAACTTGACTTCTTGGCTGTCCGGGTGACGCAGCATCGTTGACTGACTGGCCTGTTTGGCCTTAACAGCCAACGACGTGGTGTCACCCGGACCGCCAAGAAGTCATGAACTCAAGCCACGGAAGCTTACGTGTACAGAAAATAAACTTTTCATTTTCCGCGATTCAGAATTCTGGGAGGAGGAGGTAATAACGCGTTCATTTTTTCACGACCCTCCAGAATATTTCAAAAGAACGTCCAAAAACAGTTACTTTTTTTGCCAAAGCATACGTAGTAAAGAGGAAGTATTTAAATGCTTCAGCGAAAAGTGTGCATTATTTTGGGGAAAAAAACCAATTATGGCCTCGTGATGTCGAAAAAGTGCTTGAATTCCTACTTGTATTAAATTACTTCCAACGCGCTATGTAGTCAGACCCAAGTGTGTGGGTCCTTGACTGCGTAAATTTGGTTTACGGCAAAACGTCCGGCTATGGTCAAGGGTAGTGCCTAACCGTTCAGACAACTTCCTCCAAAATTTATATTATCCATTCGATGTGAACCAAAGTCTGTAAATTTGAAATGGATATTATGATTTTTGGCGGCAGTACTTCCCGTGTCAGTAAATATATCAGAATCATTATATATGTCACTAAATAACTCAAAATCGGTGATTTGTGGATTATTGACTCTGAAAAATCAGTAGACGGCAAAACGTGTCATTCTCTATCCATGGTCAATGCTAGCGCTTTCACCGTTGAGATAATTTTCTTCAAAATTGATATTCCCGGATTGATCTAAAGGAACTAAGTATTTTTCACAAGGCTTTGTTGAATTGTTGAAATATGAAGCAAACTTTGAAGCAAATATATTAAGCAAACTCTAAACAAGCTGTGATTTGCTGTAGTAGATTTGTTTCTCTCTGTGGCAGATTTTCATGAAAAAGTTTATTCATTTCCATTATTTTATTTATTTTTATTCAAGTATATCAACCTTACCTAACCGTGACACGTTTACAAATGCTCGTAGTAGGGTCAAGTGAATCTCTTGAGACATGGGCTTTGAGGCCAATGAAGTGGAAAATAAGGCTATTGAATTGAATACCATGAATGTTTTCGTGAAGATATAATGGACGTCACATCCACCAACTTAATATAGGTATTAAGTGAACAAAGATGACTCCCATTATTTCTTCACGTAATTACGTCAACAATACCACATCAGAATTCCCACAATAAATGTTTTCAGTTGTGCTTGCAAGTCAGGGCTTTCCCACGACTTCGCGTATTACATCCATACTCTTAATCTTTCCATTACCCCTTGACCTTAGGAGCCTTACGACCGTGTGTGATATTTCTGTGCAATATGTCCCTGGGCAAAACAGGATTTGAATTCCAACACCCAGAACTACGATACATGAAGCGAAATGGCCTAAGCTCTGTGCCGATGTGATGTTTTGGGAGCTCGAGAAACCTCTACAGTGCGATTTTTTTTATGAAGAGAGCTAGATACCGAGGGAGAGCCTGTTTCGTCTTTTAGGCGCCGACTGATGACATCTGGGAATAAGGTGAACCAAAACCGAAAATGGGATTTAACCAATAAATTTAATTATTGAACAATTAGGCTAAATATTTATTGACATAAATATTTTGGGTGATGTGCATTCGTAACATGTATTTACAATATTTTGATTCGTCCACTCTGATTTTTGACATTCTACGTAACCATTTGAAATAGTCTTCTTTTAATTTTTACTAGAACCTTAGTACCGGCACATTTTTTTCAGATTTTAAAGAAAACACATTTCGTTTTTGTGTACTGTTTGTGGCATAGTAATATTCTCTCAACATTTTCACATCATTAAGATATTAATTTTTGCCAACAACTTTGACATATCAATTTTTGGATAAATCTGTCGATTCTCTAGCGAGATAGAGTTGGGAGAACATTTGAAGACAAAGTCATGCGAAAGAACCTGTAAAGACACATTTATTAGCGGCAACTTAACTTCGTGTTTATGGAGCACGCAGACAAAGCACCTGTATAAACCAAGAAATATCAACGCATGAAGACATTAAAATATCGTCTTAAGCATTAAAAACGTTACGAAAGGCTCAGATATCGTCGGTCTGTTGTTCATTTACTATTTGAATTTACTATTTTCGTGTGGGGGCAGCGACTGCAGTCTTGAATAACACAGAGGTTACAACACTTTGGCTCTCTGACGTTTAATAACTCGCATGGATTGTAGGCGCATACGACCTGAAAAAACTACGCAGAGAGAAACAAATCTTCTACAGCAAATCACTTGAAACGTTTGCTCCATATTTCAACAATTCAACAAAGCCTTGAGAAAATAATGTGTTATAATGTGCGTTGTAACATTGAGTCTGTGTACTATCTGAAGCACTTTCAAGCCAATCTTTCCCGAAGAAAACTGCAAACCAAGTTACTTAACCATAAAAATCTATCAACTTCGAGATCATTAATGAACGAATTTCTCAAAAATAAGTAACTTTACATCAAATGCATGAGACATTCACGCAACTTTTCACAATAGAGCAAAATCTCTTTTCGTATTTCGTACAGAATTTGAGATCATTTTCACAAAAATGCTTGTGACATTTTCAGAAAGTTCATGATATTTCATTGATCTACTCGAGTTAGATAATCCCACGAAGTAAAAAATGTAGAGCAAAGTTTGACAAAATCTAGTTAACGTTTTTATTGCCTCTTTTCACTCAAAACTATGATAAAAATATGTAGCACTTTATTTTTCCTTTTAAGATTACTATATCTCGAAAACTAGGCACTTCATCAAAATACCTATCATATATTTCTTAATGTGATTAAGCACTCTTTTGCAACTAAAAAGTTGGCACAGTGCAATCTACAAAAATAAACTTTTCTCTCCGTGCTGCATGGGAAATTGTTATTTTTTTACTTTCATATCACAAAAATATGTTTATAGCTAGTAAATGTCACAAAAATATTTTTCTGTTTTTTTCTGTCGTAATCTCATTTACCAGAGTAGTGAGACGTTTTCAGTCCAAGCAATGGAAAATACCCCGAAGAAACAAGACGTTACCCTCTGTGCGGCTTGCCGCCGATCGATAAATGATGACACACTGCTCCCTCAGTCTCGAAAGAGCAGGGAGCAAGCGGCGGCTTCTCGGCGGAGCACTAGGCTGAGCGGCCCTGTACTAAACAAAGCAGCCAACAGTGCATCGCCTCGTTTCTCTCCCGTTGTTACTTAAAATCTTAGCTTAGATAATTGTTTACTGATATCATCTCCTATTCGTACGTATATACGGAATAATGTTCATAGTACAGAGAAAGTCATGTTATACTGTGGAAAAATCGATTTCTAGATTTCAAAATTTTGGGGACTACTGCTATCAAAAAGTGTTTGCTGTTGTTTCTTTTTACTTCAAAACCTCCGTCCGTCACTGTCTGTCGTCTGTGAACAACACTAGCGCGTAAACTATGAGTAAGATTTTTTTCCAAACTAAATATTCCAAACACTTTCCGGTTACACTGACCCAGAGGTTTTCAGTTTTCAACGAACTAATGAAAGAGAAGGAAGAGAGAAGTGTTAACGCAGCAGCTTACCTCGAACGTGCACGTAGAAACATCCTTCACTGAGTACTTGGAAACACTATCTAAATGAGGTGATGCCGACAAATGACTTCACGGATGATTCATAAATGGATCATAAAATAAACCCACAAACTAAAAGAAATCCCTTACCCAGGAGCATCAAAATAAGCAGTTGCATTCAGATTTAATAAAGTCAGCAATTCATTATTACAACCTTCACACATAAAAGATAGTTTTCAACATTATTAATAGAGTTTGATGAAAGATTTTATTTAAAAAGTAAAAACCTACCGAAACAGCCACATTTTTCTTTCGTGAAAGATGTCACTTCGTCATCCATGAAAACGAAGGACCTATTGGAATATTTTTGATCTTTTAAAACCATTTGACGTCATAGATATAACAATTGCACATGGGGCCCCGCAAGGCTCGATTTCAGGCCTTGTTCTCTTCCTCTGTTCCATGTAAATGATATGACCTCGTGGACCCGAAACTGAAGAAGACTTCTGCTAATGGTACGAAAATTCCTTGCAATAAAAGAATATAAATACATCAATATCAATGTTTCATATTGGTTCCGTAAAATCCAATTAAAAGTAAACAAAGGAAAATCAGTGGTTTTCCATTGTACCATCCATTGGACATGAATGATGTTCCATTGACGAATGTTAAGGTATCGTTTTGGGGACTCTCAATTCTGTCAAACAGCAAATGGAACGTCAATTAAAATGGGTTGAATACAAAATTAAGTTCATAATATCACACGTTCCGAATTCTCTCAAATTCTATTAGCCTTCTCACTGTTCGTTGTTCATTTTGCTAATGTTCATTTCTGACTGATATAAGGCATAATATTGTGGGGGAACACATCCTTTAGGCCCTACTTTTCGATTACAGAAATGAATTACACGAATAATAAGCAAATTGCAATAAGCAAAACCCACTTAATGTCTGTAAGCTTCTCAATATTGAGGAATTCTATCATTGCCTTGCTTCTGTATTTATAAATGTTTTTTGTCAAAGACTTACTGAAAAGTGTCTAAAGGTGGGAACATACTTAAGAACTCATTGCCTTTTATCTCTTCGGCCAGGACTTTCGCTTTCGATCCTAGCGGCTCGACTCAGCGCTTTCGATCCTAGTCGGTCACCCAAACGTCTCGAATTCCCTTAACCTCCGTGACTTCAAATAGCGTAGTTAAGGAATTTGGCTACCGATGCCGGACCATTTTCTTGAGTTCCGGATCAAAATCGAACGAACTTTAACGAAGATAAGGGATAATAGCCAATATCTGAATGTTTTTATTTGAAAGTAGTTTTTATTACACCGGAGCGAACATTTTCTTTCCCATTCTTGCTAAAAAACACTCGTCGCTACCGTTATTCATAATGCAACTTAACATGTCAAGAGTTAGGACAGAGTTCTCAGAGCTCAAGAAAACGTACACAGATTGCACTTATTCCCATGGCACGTCAAAGTATCAAAGTATTTTTTGGTGTTAAATAAAAAGTGTACCAATAGTACACACAATTTAATTCAAATTCTACACCTATTTATCGTATGAAATCTAAATTATGATTCTTTGCTTTCTAATATATTTTCAGGCCTTTCACGATCATCTGCACGACCACCCATGACTATACGTATTTGTCTCCAGTAATTTCCCGAGGCAATACTTTTAGGTATTTCTTGGTTGATTTCAACCCTAAAGAAGGCCCGACGAGAAGCTTAAAACGGCAAGTAACAACAAATGAAAAATCACATACAAGTCTCTCTGGAAATATACCTACAATATATCTTAACAACCTAAAGGCAAAATGCATAGTATTCATCATTATCAAGCATCATTATTAACAAAGATCATGTGTCCTAGCATTTTATCTATAATTCACACAACATTAACGACGTTGTTACTTCGTAAGAAATCGAATTATGTTATTTTTGTAGTATTTTCAGACCGCTCACAAGCTTTAGCACGAAATATCCTAACAACAATAAATTAATACAAGCTCTTATATACCTTGGTGCTTTATTTCATCCATCAAGAAGACCTCCAACGGACCTTAGTACGTTAGTAGAGCCTTTTGTGAGGTTCAGCCGTGTTGTCATGACGTGATACGCGAAGAAGAGCTTTCAGCGCTCTATGAATACAATACTCTTTTCAGTTAAAAAATACACAAAATGTAATTTGTAAATGTTTCCACAATATTCTCCTTTCCGATTTGCAATAATTGTATAAATGAATAAGTCATAAATTGACTTCTTTGAATTAAACAATTTTCTCCAAATTTAAATTATAAATAAGCGTTGCTGGTATAACCTAACTTTACGAACAGTGTATTCCGGAGCTATGTGTTGGAAAATGTGCGATTGCTTTTTACGAATGATTGGGAAAAAGCTCAAGCAACACTATTCTTTTATACACCTTACAACATTGAGTAGAGTATGTACTCCAACCTCAACTCTCCAATGCTGTAAGTGATGTTGAAAGGTCTTAGATGAATAAACATTCAAGGCAAAACATTCAAGAAATTATTGTAGACCGTAAAAAAACCGAACGCATATACTAATAAATTATCAATTCAGTTTACATATTACAATACAATAAGACACTATTGGTTCTAAATCTTTACTCACCATTAGTGATCACTTAATAATTTTTAATTGGTACTACGGTAGGTGAGGTATATTTTACTTTGATAATCGGTAAGAGTACCAATATTAAGGTCACAATGTAAGAATTGTCGTCGACCAAGCCTGTGACGCGACGTCACCTACACAGCACCAAGGGATTTCAATGACTTTTAAGTACTTTTAATTTATATTATACACATGGGCGCATGCGAGAACGCGAGCGTGGGCGAAGGCGAGTTGAGGCGAGGGCGAGGGCGAGGGCGAGGGCGAGGGCGAGGGCGAGGGCGAGGGCGAGGGCCAGGGCGAGGGCGAGGGCGAGGGCGAGGGCCAGGGCCAGGGCCAGGGCCAGGGCCAGGGCCAGGGCCAGGGCGAGGGCGAGGGCCAGGGCGAGGGCGAGGGCGAGGGCGAGGACGAGGGCGAGGGCGAGGGCGAGGGCGAGGGCGAGGGCGAGGGCGAGGGCGAGGGCGAGGGCCAGGGCCAGGGCCAGGGCGAGGGCGAGGGCCAGGGCCCCGAGAAGGATTCGAAATGACGCGGTAGGCCGGGTATGGTAATCGATAGGCAGCTTCCGACGATGCGACAGGACGATGGGGAGTTCGCACCACGCAGCATCCATCTCCTATCCTCGCCAGAACCTGACGATGGAGCTAGCTGCCACAAAAGTACTTGACACGCCATTTGTGAGGGTAGTTTTCACCTACGAACCCTCACTCCAGGTCCGCCGCATTTATCTTCGCGTCGCCCCTAGCAAAGCTGTCTGATTACGGGTTTTTTAAACCCTAAATTTCATGGGTTTTGCTGTTCTTTATGAAACATTTGAATAAGGGAATAAATAGACAAATAAGGGAAAATAAAGGTTTGATAAGGGAATTTTGCTAGGGATCCAGACAGATTCAGACATCATGTTATACTTTCGCAAATAATGTATGTAAAACCGATAGGAGGTTGTTTACTGGGAATACGTCATGACTTATTTCCTAATCATTGTGCCGCTATTCAACAAACTATTGCATTACTTAAACAAGTTAATGAAGAACAAATGTATGAATCAAATAGTATTGATGAAACAATAGTATGTCATAATATTGACGAAAAATATTTATATGCAAGCAACTTTAAAGTGTATGAATTCTCGGCTATCCGGGATTCGTGGATTCGAGCCGCGGAAGATTACGTATACATCTGACTAAAACTTTAAAGTGTGTATGTATATAAATTTCCTACCCATTGATTTAATGACGTGTTAAAACAAATTATTTGAGACTTCCTTATTTGTTACTAGTATAAATCTGTAACTTGTAGTGTAGATTCGTTTTTCCGAAGTCGTAGACTTCCTCAGTCCTGAGTCTTAAAAATGATTGTGGCTGTTTAAGCAATTTTATTGCTGATTTTGCACTGGCAACTAACTGCAGCAATTGATTGCACTGTTCTTAACACCGACAAGCGTAAGCTGGAGCAAGCACGGCGTTTACTGCCAGGTGCAAGTTCTTTGCACCGCATGGTCAGACCACATGCACTTGCACCGTCTTGCCAGGCGCAGCAATTTAATTCCGAAAAGCAGCTGTCGAAATACACTGGTCGTGCGCAAGCTGCAACTTGCACTGACATCATACGTTTACTGGATTTAGCAAAGTGGTTAAAGTTTGGGTAATGTTTATGTTCTTAGTGTCCTCACTCTAGAGTAGCATCGAAGAATTCTGAATAGTTTCATAGGGCGTTACCTAAGTTCGATCACATTTTAATACTAGGAAACCTTTCTCGGAATTTTATCCTATTTATGTACATTATAATTAATTATTATTATTGATTAAAATATTACTATTTTCACTTTTTACTGGAAGTGTGGTTCATCAATAATTTCGACGCATCTTCAATGGACCACACTTCCCGTAAAAAGTGATTTCATTGTTAACCACCAAACAAACATACTGTAGACCGAAAATACAGATATATCTCAAAACAACAAGTGCTGTATAATTTAAAATAAAACAAGACTTAATAGCAGGTCCTATGATTACCCTTTGCGCAGATCCGGTTGTGTAATGACGGAAGATATCACCAACACAAACCTTGATCAAACATCTGCACAAACCTTGATCAAACTTGCCAACTGCTCCACGAATTGCATCACGAGTAAGCGCTGTGACAACAACGAGAAACGCGTTCATGAAAGTTGCGGAGTGCATACAAACCAAAATGCCGGCGCTTGCCGCGGCGGAGCAAGGAAACTGACTAGGACATTTTCACATGCATGTTTGGCTTGCGCAAGCGTCTTGCAGAGCAACTTCTTGCCGGTGTAAAGCCAGCATTAGTCATATACTGATGTGCCAATGTTGCGGTCATTCGTTGAGTGAGTATGATACAATGGCCGAAACAGCACAGCTTTCGACTCAGCTTCTTCCAACCAGTAAAGAGCATTCTTATCGGTACAATAGATTTCAATATTATCAATAATGGTGGTTTCATATACAGCTTTACACATACGCACCCCTCAGAATAACGAAGAAAGGAGCCTGTTTCACTTGGTAATTCACAATGTATGACCTTCGTGATCATATCGCCGAATGTCGATGTCAAGTGTTTCGCAACCCTGGACACAAAAAGAGACGCTTCGTGTCGAAATGTCGCAGTATCAACGTTTCTACACCTTAGACTCTTCTGACACTTTTCTCTTGGTATATTGCTCCATTGAAATTCCGAAGAATTACATTAGTTAGTTTCCACAAGGGGATGACTGTCGCTAAAAATTCACCACACTAATCGAATGCCTTAAATCTGGCACGTCAGGCTGCACCCGCACGTCCTGCTTGCCCGCCTGGGAAACTCGGCGCTCTTACAAGCACGGGCAACTTCTCCTTACTTCGGTAACCTTCGGTATCCCCTCCAAATCCAGAAAGGTTGGACACGCGTGAAATTCTGATGCGGCGCGCGGAGAAGAACAGTAGCGTCATACGAAAATTTGTTTGCCAGATTTGTTCTATCAAACAACCGGGATTTGAATTATGATTATATTATTTACTATTTATTACTATTTCATGTTTGTTTTATTTTTAATTTCGCATGTTGTATACATTTTTGACAAGGGAAGGAATATACTCGTATTATAATGACGATTTCTTTCCGTGATTTCGTTTAATTTTGTTTTTAGAGAATTCTATTATTTATTGGATTTTGCAATAATGTGAAATAAAGTCTCTCAGTTAACTCTCGCTTACGGACGGACAGCGCTTTAACGGGAATTATTGTCTAGTAAACCTAAACTAAACTTTAATGCCATTTTGCCACTCTTACGTAAAGACTATTACAAAATCAAGATAATTTCGATTCAGAATAATTAATTTTACTCTTCAATTGAGAACTTAAAATATGACTGATGTATAATTTCATTTCAAATAATCAATTCTTTGCTTTAAAGATAAAGCAATATAGAAATTAATATAGCAAATTTTGTGACAATAACTGTCAAGTAACTTTTCCCTCTAACTTGTCACGGCGCAGGTATCCAGGACAATTTGTTCAACTCTGTTAAATCTCGAGCCAACTTCTCTGGACACAGTGCCCGCGAGATCTAATAAGATTGTTTCCTTGCCCCCGACCTTATCATACCAGCCTTAAATGAATGCTAATACAGTCAATGAAATCGTTGTTCTGTGTGTTCAGTTTTTAACAATAAATGCTTTTTACTTTACACTCTTTTAACAACATACTTTTTTGATATTCCATGAAATTCGCTATAAATAAATATCAATCCAATGCTAATATTTTGTAATGTAATGTAATGTTCTTTTGAAACAAACTGTCCTTTATTGCAAGGAAATGTAAAGTACTGACTGGTATTTATACAATGAAATAAGTAAATCTTAACCATGCCGTACCAGCAATGCAATGTATGTGCTTGTAATGTTAATTTCACTGAAATACGAATTAGTCGCTAATAAATGCAGCATACGATATGATTTTAAAAAAATATTTCACAATATAACTGACCGTCTGGCTCTGTAACACCATATTAACCAAAAATACTCTTATGAGTCAGGTCAAATTAAAAACGTACGCGCTATATAATAAACTAGATATGAATTAATTCACACAGAAAATATACTCCCCTACGGCAGTTAACGACTGACAAGTAATTGTTCTCACACCCATATATTTTCCAATGTACCTGACACACCTGACAGCCTAATTAGTACTCAGTATAGATTAAATCTTTACCTGTACTTCGCTGTGCTGCATAGTAAACTAACAATACACTAAGATGTCAAACGTACTCCTGTAGCCTGGCTCCACACTAGCCTGCGCGTCCTCTATGAGCTGCTACACCTTTTCAACTTTAAAATAAGACCAAACACATTCAAATTGAGAAAAATCAGTTTCAAACTGGGAAAAAGCTCGTTCACAATGAATCCAAACACGTTCAAATCGAGACGAATCACCTTCAAGTACATAATAAATTTGAACTCCATTTTCAGATCCACAGCATTAAAAGGAAGAAAAATGAAGAAATTCTGTTTGAGATGTATTTGTTCTTTCTACATCAGTTCATATATTTGGCAACTGCGTAAACAGATCTTTCTTAACAGAAGATTTAAAAGATAACCAGGCAAGTTCAAATGAATTGAACAGAGGACTATAAGGGCTTAATTTCAAAAGGTGATTTTTCTCCATAAATATTTCTTCAATGCCATAATGACAAGAAGCACTGTCTGCTACCAGTACCATAGTGGTCTGGTAGGTATTTTCAGCAGCGGGGAGACACTTGACGAACAATTGCTTTTCTTCTTACTTTGTGATTACGTTCCTTAACCGATAACATGAACATTAGATCCACAACTTCCCGCCGCCAGGTTACTATAGAAGAATCCACCTAAGACTGAGCCAGAGTGACAGTTTGCTAAACAAATGAACATCTCATGTAATTCAGAGAAGTATCCCTCCGCCGCGACAGCTGTTCAGCAATGCCTCTTCGTAAAGTGTTTGTTTGTATATGGCCCCCGTTACGACATTATGGCTTCTCATGGTTCACGGCCGTGTATTTATATAAAAAATAAATTGATAAAACGCAAAGCACGGAACGTTCTCGACCACAGCTCGCCACCTTGCCGCACATGAGCAGAAAGCACGTGCATCAGTCCGCATCTGATATTCAAGACTCTTTTCAAATAAACATAATGCATATCACACAAAAAGTAAATTCAATGTAATGCTTATAACAAACGAATTTGTACATAAGGGCACAGTATCACTGCACTTCTTAATTTCAATTATTTCTCGTGGGGAACCTAATTTTCGTCGGACGAGGACATCACAAAAGGAAGCGTCGAAGCCATTTTCGAGTTAGCCAACTGCAAACGAACGAATCAAGGAAGGAGAGTCAAATGGCTCAAGGACCACAGAACCTTCACCGTTAACAGCACTAGCTGTCAAAACGGTCCAGTCTTATAAACATCGCTCTGTACAATGAGTTCCTTTCTTAGAACGGCCTTGCTTTCGCGAAATAAATTGAAGTTAGTTTCGTCCATGTGTACAATAGGAACATTGCTTGTTAACTTAAAAGCTGCAGAACATATACACAACGTTTAGTTCCAATTTCATCGCTGCTAGTTTTCTCGCGTTCTCTTCAGTATCGTTAAGTGTAAATAATAAACCATTAAATGTTTTCCTAAACATTTTTGGGATTCAATGATTTCATGATTTTCTTAAAATTTATACTGAAGTTCTCTTAGTGTAAGCCTTGTATCCACCTCAATTTAATCAGCAATTAATTCGCGATGTTCTTCTGTAATTTTCATCTTCCTCCTTTCACTTCGTCGTTTCCTTTCGTTTTGGATCTTCACCCATCCATAAGCAATCGATTTTTTTACTCCAAATGTATTCGCCAAACCTCTCTAATCTGCATTATCGTAAAATAAAGCCCAAATTTGCTGTTTGATAATTCTGTTTCTATTTTTTTTAATATACGGTTTAATTAATAAACTTGAAAACTATCTTGAACTACACAGAACAGAACTACATACCCTGTTTTGTCAACTAAATCAATTGCCTATTTACTTCTCGTTTTGAAGTTGTTTGGTCGCAATATGAAAATGATACTCAATATGAATATGAATATGACGCAATATGAATATGATCTCAATTTGAGAGTAATTTGTCTGAATGTGAACGAGTTTCTTCCTTTTTTTTCTTTTTTTTTTTCAATTTGAAAGTGCTTGATCTCGATTTAAGGTGGTTAGAGCGAGATAAGTGTTATGTTTAACATGCCTTTTTTATTGTATTAATCGAAAGATGAGAGGTTCTTCTATGTTCTGGTAGAGATTGAATCGATTTCACCGTCCAGTTTTTGCGCAACGAGACCGTAAAGTTTGCTGTTTTAACATGGGCTCTTATGGGGACCTGAGAGATCAGACCTGAAATTTTAAAATTGTGAGAAAATTAACTGTTGAACATGCTTTTAAAAACTTTTCTTTTGGTAGCTAGCATCTCGAAGAATCAACATGGGCAATTTGAAGGAAATCTACCGTTTCAAATGGGAGAATTTTGCAAAATTATAAGCCTAAATCAGTCCAAAGGGAGACGTTCGCGCGCTTTCTAGAGGTTCGGGACAGTGACGCGCATCTCGGCAACACCGCGCGCTCAACGCGCTTCATTCAAATCGAGTGACAAGACCTTTCAAGAGTTCATACATTACTCTGGATCTTCGGGGATCAATTATGATATCATCACTCCTGGAGAACATTGCGTTTGATAGTAACCAGATATTCAGAAAATTGGAATTTTATGGATATAACGATTAGTGCGATCTCAATGAAATTTTAATTCAATTAATATTCCCAATGACTCACTTTGATACTACTCCCTGAGAAAATGGGTGATCTCGAGAGTTTATAGAATTTTTTAAACATTCAATACAGTATTATTATTTTGTTTTGTTCCGTACGTCAGTTTCTTGCTCCTGAACAATAATTATTTATTCAATTATTCGAAAATTATTCATATTCTCTTTTTTTATGGTGGAGATACACAGTGGATTGTCATTGTCTTGTGCACCACAGATGCTTACACAGAACTCAAAGCAACAATCTTTATCATAGATCAGCACCTCAAACGGAATTGCTACTGAGTGGGCATTCAATTCAGAAGAAATAGACTTTGCAGTGGCTTCAAATGTGTTGCAATGATAAAATACTGTTTTGCTGGTGTTAATAAAATTCTAGGGTTTGGCTGGGGTTAAATAAAAACATTTTATGAAATGTTATGGTAACCATTCAATGTATAGGTGAATGCAGAGCTGGATTTCCTCCTAGCAAAATTAGGCTTGGGACTCCCATCCTCGTGCCCGTTTTTTAAAATCAATATTAAAAACTTCATAAAATGTTTTTATTTGAAGGAGCATTAATCAAATAGTTTACTGAACAATGTTTGATTTTAAAAATAAATTGAATGGATGCATGTATTTGTAAATGATAAATTTAAAAGCAATTTCTACTTTGAAAGCAATTTGTTAATCTGTATTGGAACAATGATTTATTCTATCATAATTAGTGTTTTTTTAGATTTATTCATAATTAGTTTTAAAGATTTTTCTGAATGAGTGCCCAGTATAAGTTTGTGCTTGAAGGCCTATAATATTTAAATCCGCTTGGGTAAATTTAATAATTGCATTTATAATTAATAATTACATTTTATTGAAATTGTAAGAGGAATGATATATCCAGCCTTTGGTAGTTTTAGTATTTTAATAGAAATTCCTTTTCTCTTCAGCACTATATTTTATGTAATTGTTTGCATTTCCTGGACAATAATAATGCATTTTGAATGGTTCTCATCTTATTTTCAATACATTTAAACCTTTTTTTTCATTTTGAGTGCAACATCAAGACAAACAATTACAAAAGACTATGCCACTTAGAAATTTCTTTTGAAGGGTTTTCTCCAACAATGGTATAATTTAATTATTGAAGGTCTCAATAATACAGATCTCAGAATTATCTGATGCAGTATTTTCATATTAACAGCTTTAACTTGGTGTGCACTTTACACAATAATCTGCATCTAAATCAATATCATAGCGTGATATAAAATTATGCTGAAAACCAGCAAATAGTTTCTATGAATTATATAACCGCACTGCTGTAAATAATACGACTTATTGCAATTGCTAAAATAGTTCTAAAATTTCAATCAAAACTATTAAAACATTAAAGTTTTAATAGTTCAGGTAATTCAAGAAATAAAAATTAGAGAGAAACAAACATTGAAAAAATATTTGAAAACATTTTATTACGTAATTTTTCTCGTAATAATGGGGGAATTATTTAGTTTTATCTCAAATTCCGCCTTGGAAATGAATTTTCCGCCAATTCCCTTAGATTGTGATATTTACCGCGTGTCGACCAGGCAACGAACAGTATTCATAGTGATTCAAAACAACGAAACTTCGTAGAAGAATGAGCTCGGAGCAGTCATGCCAATCTCAAGGACATTACGGTGTTGCCGAATTTATTATAGTCTTTTTTGCCCCACTCACACATGGAAAAGTTTGCCATTATTAGCGATCACTGTACAAAAATATATAGATATGTGTCTATAATGTTACTTTTTATGATTTTACAGGTACTTATTGTGTAATAGTTCTTTTTTATGTTCAACCTTATGCTTCAATTTTTCAGTCCGTGGCCACGCGATATGTTGGTACTAGTGAAGAAACTAGTCAACGGTAGCTCTTTATGTGGTATTAAAATATTTTTATTTTACATCTATTCAACTAAATTTATTTGAATAATTAAATGAAACACAGCAGAAAAGTCCCTATTTGGTTTATGTAGGTCCCACAATACCCACTTATCTCGCAAATGATTATTTTTTAACATAATATGGACTCTCTGTCTACTAGGGAATATCTCGCTCTAACCACCTTAATGTGTTTGGTCTCATTTTGAAGTTGAAAAGGTATAGTACAATATAACATCGTCTGCCCTCACAAGTTCTACAAGCGCCATCAAGCTGTGCCCGCCGGGCAAGGCTTTTGATTGGCTGCAACTTCCCGCCTGAATACTTATTTTAATATTTATTTACTGGGGCACAGTATTTTGCAACAAAACCAGTTTATGTAAAATTATGGATTGAACTTATACTTTCATAATATTTACACCAACAATTCAGAATCTGTGTAACAACTTTCATATTTTACCATCTGCATATCCCTAACGTGTGTCAAATAACTTACATTATTTACCATTTGCATACCCATAATGCAAAGCCTTAACTCTCAAGTCGGGAAGAAGCTAACTACTTGCTCTCTCCGAACTGAACGTTGGAGCAGAGCGCACGCTATGCTGTGCTCAAAACTTTTATGAACTGTGCAAATGAATATTAGTTTTGCATGGCGCATTAAGGTGTTATATTGTTTATTATATGAGTGCATGTTATTGTGATTCGTTGCGGCTGCAACGTAATTTCTGGCAACTGGTTTTTAATATGAGGAGCAACGCCGCATTATCCAGGTGTTCGCCATGCTGCTCTTGTAGTGTTGTGGAATTGATATTCGCGAGCATCTGGTCTCTATGTGTCTGTATGCAATAAACTTGTGAACTACAAACGGGAACCACTAACAATATTATCACGTTTCGGCTACACAACCTGACTTTAACATTTTATTTCATTTAATTTTATCGACACGTACTTCTGTCTGGAACAGGAACTTACAATTCTGTAAACCAACTTCATGTAATTCACCACCAATATTGTAACTTAACAATTGGGCTTGAAATGTTATTTATTGAATTATTAGTTCATATAGTCAGTAGTTATATTGTTAAATCATATGGAAGAGACAACGTGTTTACATCAAGCCTGCACAGAATTTTGCACTTTAGATGACCTCGGGGGCTGCGCGCAAGAAACTCAAGAGCAAATTCTTGAAGCTAAAAAGCGTGCGGATGAGACCCATTCTAGGAGTGGGGAGCACCAATGAGAATGCGAACCGTAGTGCGTAAATTGAAATAGCAATCGGTGAGAACATGAGTTCATGTAATTGCCTTTTGCATTATATTGGAAATGTTTATTGTCAATAGATGAAAATGTGAAGTATGAACCTAAAACGAATTATACACACCTAGATATTTGGTTTGGACACCAAGTATTACAGTTGCTTGTACGGCTGATACTGTAATTCACTTTGTTATCACTATGTAATCACAAATTTAGAGTGGTGCTAAACACAAAATTGTAATATTGAATAGTTTTTGTTTGACGATGACTGTAAAAAACAAATATTGCATTAACTACTTTTAATTGAATGAGACAGCTATATCAAAGAAACAATTCTTAAAAAATCATGATTACTTTCTGCTCGTTTGACAAGAGTACATTATATATTTCTAATATAAAAACGAACATTATTCATAATTGTTTACGTTGAGGAATTTAAAATATACTTAAGTGAATTTTACGTCAATAATGATGCCCATAAAACATTAATTTATCTTCACTGGCGTACACTTTAAATATTTGCAAATATCACATACATTAGTTGAACGATATTCAGTACATCGGACATTTTCGTTAGGTATAGTCACATAATTTCCTTCGTTTTCTATCATTTGGAGATTATAACATTCCTGGTGAAAAATCAATTATTAAATTGTACATGAATGGTAGTCAGAATTAAATAATATATATTTTTTAAAAAGACCAGTGCTTTAAAATATTAAGTCACAATGAGCCTATTCTAAAAAAATCAAAAAAGGAAAATACGTCGATGCACAGGAGTGCAAAGACAAACATAGACAGCGAATTATAGCCCTTAATTGAGAGTATTACGAAATAATTAGGGAATTAACTAAGAATAGTAGGTTTATAGAGCGATGTATAAGTGATATATTGTGAAGTGAGGTATCAGACAGTGTACAGCAGAGAAATAATGATTTAAGGGTCATAGAGAAGTGATGTGAAGTGAAGTGCAGTGCAATGCCAGTGCAATGTGGCCTTAAATGAACAAACATTCAGTGCGGAGTTAGATTATAGAAGTTTATTTTTCTTATGGTAATTTAATGTTTTATGAACCAGTTTTTATATTATTATTGTTGTTGTTATTGTTAGTCATATTAGCTGTTACTATTGATACTATGATTATTATTGTACCGTTCTTATAATATAATTTGCATGTTAGTTATCTTATGTAGGTAATTAGCTGCTACCGGGTTACACCCAATTGCAGTTTAAATAAATTTATCTTATTTAAATACGGAACATTACTCATTTAAATATTGGTCAAATAAATTCACAGCATGGATCATTGCAACACAAGCCCAGGTATTCAACATACGCGCCGCGCCGTTCCCACTGACCAATAGCATGCTGCTCCTCAAAAAGCTGCACACCCCCACTATTTGCACTTGCACCGCTCTTGCGGGCAGACCTCCGGCTCTTAAGTACAGAATGCCCGTGGGAGCAGGCGTTGTGCAGGTCTGGATTACATCATGCCAATCACATTATCAGTCCCTTTGGTCAGGGCTTCTCAAGCATTAATTATACTGCTAGGACTCTTGGCTATCTTACGGATGTGTGTAGCTACATAAATATAACTTCTCATTTCATTGCCTTTCACAGTAATACGTGGAAAACAATGATTAAAACAGTTTTTTGGATCCCCTTCCAGATTTCAGAAAATCGCTGTTAAATACTCTTAATACATGTATCCACGGGTATCTTGCTTTTAACATTGACCATACGTATCTCAAAATTGCTCGAAAACTACTAATTTTTCAAAAAACTGTACAAACATTAATTAAAAACTAAGGGAGAAGAAAACTGTGGAGTACAGACTTCATTTGAAGATTCTTTTAACTTCAGTATTGTAGGTCTAGGAGAAAATTGAACTTCTGCAATTTTAGAAAATTCAATATCTTAAAGAAAATCAGACTTGTGCCATTTTAAACGGATACATTTCTCTATCAAATAAAAAGGTTACAAAAAATTAGGAGCCACGTTCAGACAATTTTGAAAATGTACTTGAGGCATCTTGTTAAGTACCCACCATCAAAAATAGAAATATCAGTTTCAAATTCAAGGCCGCAACATCAGCCAGGTCAATTGGGGAAGATCACTTTTGGTGAAAATCCTGCAGACGGTGTAGCCGCAAGCGTTGTTGAAGTCGAACGGACGCACACAGGTTTTTCCGCACAGCAAATTTTTTTCGATATCAAAGACCCGCAAAACGTGGATTCGGACGACAGAACATATTGGAAGTTGTAATTTGCTATACACAGATACAAGAATTATCCATTTGTCCGGTATCAGGATCTACAAATTGATATTTTCTGGTGAAAAATCGACGTTTTTCTCTGCAGCATTACACAACTTTTTGTAGACTACGTATGAGATATCCGAGAAAGTAAAAAGTCAATCAAAGAGACTTTTCAAATTTGATCAATGTCCTAATTTGCCTTGCTCTATAAAATACATCTCAATCGTATGAAACCGGGAAAATAAAATCACGATTTTTCTTCCCATTCCATTTTTGGCAGGTCTGAAACATTCTTCTTTCAAAAACAACCAGACTAATCAATAATATGAACAAACATTTCTAACTTCAAGACGAGTGGTGACAGTAGTTGTTTTTTTCTTGGAGAACGGTGTACAGTGTGCTAAGATGTAACACGGTCCTAAAATCGCCATCATTCTAAAAAGCGTGTTTTCTCCATTCATCAGAGCATTAGCAATGCAGACTGCTGCTGTTGACACCACGTCAATTCCGACGTTACTATTCGCAACTCCGCCGCAGGGTCACCCTACACAGTTTGGAGAACAAAAGAGCAAGAGACGTACTATACAATTAGACCCTATACTGATTATCAAAAAGGAAAAATAAAGTTTATTTTAACAAAACAGTGATATATAATGAATTAGTTTACATTCGTATTGTATAATTTTTTTAAATATTTAAATGTTTGTAACAAATAATGTACTTCAGCTTCCGAGTTAATGTCCCTCATCTCGATCAGGTTTTTGTTCAGTTTCCATGATCCATTGAGCAAGTGCTGAGATGGCTTCTTGTTTTTCTTCTGGGCGTACATGTAGCTTCACTATGCGCACGGTTTGTAGAACTCTCCTTTTACTTGATAAGAGAAGAGGTAAGGGCGAGTTGCTATTTTGTTAGCAATGCAGAAAAATCATATTTGAAATTCGTGTACCGATGCAAATAAGTTTTCTATAACTCAGAAATGAAAATTACCATTTTTCAACTATTGCTAATCTTGCTATTTTTTAAATTTATTTTTATTAATTTATGTTAAACATTTACATCTTTCAACTATTTATAATTAAAATAACGGGAAGGGATTCTGGAACTCAAGAAAACGTGCGCAGATAATCTTTTCCCCTCTACGTCACATACAGTTTTTTTTATGAATAAATCTAAACCTAAATCTACTAAGGGGTGGGGGCGATGGGAAGAAAAGCCGTCCCCGACACACTCGAGATGCGCCCTCCAGAAGCTTCCACGTTAGAGGCAGTGGAGTAAACAAGGCGATGACGATTGGCACCCGGGAACAAGCGAAGCTCGAACATTCTTTATTCCGACTATTCCTCTCGTGAAATTAAAACGGAGTGTAATATGCCCCAATCAGGGCGGTGTATCTCAAACATTTTATTGCTTTTTCTATCCGATTTTTCTTACCTCTCCTACCTACTGGCCAATCATAAGCTCCAACTCGTGAATCTTAGGAGGCGGTATATATCAACCGCTGTGTGCAATAAGCCGCATATGTGTAATATAACCTCCGATTTTAATGTCACTTTTTTTTATTTACTGTCTAAAATGTGTCATCAGAAGTAGATGGTAGGGGATGATCACAAACACACATGAATGATTGGTCACCTACGTGCTTCAAATTAAAATTATGCCTGTTACACGCTTCTAGCCGTGGGTATTTTGGAAGAATCTGACGAACAATTTTTGTCTTTTTGAAAGAGTTTTCAATATACCCTCAGCGGCGCAGAAAGACTTCCACCCTCCGTATTCGGAAATAGATGTGTTTGATGATGAATGGGCCGTCTTAATTTATTTATGATTGCCGAATGATGTTGCTCATTGATTTGAAGGTAGGGCTTCAGTGATGATGTAGTAGCGTCGAATGTATTATTTCAGTAGTATACAGACATTTTTAGTTTCTCACTCATGATGAATTCAAAGAAATAATTCGTGAAACTCCAGAAAACACGGAGAAGAATAGAAGGTAAATTTGACATGAATGTTTCGATGTGATTTTTTACACAAGTCCTTTATTTTTTTAGTCAAAGTGCAATTCGCCACGTCTCCGTGAATTTCTATTTCTTTAGAGACCTCATTTATAAAGATTTGTTGCGTGTGAGAGCCTAAAAAGTTTGGGTACTGCTCTAGCATTCACCTCATACTGATCGGAGAATACACGGCGATCAGCGCAGCCGGCCTCTAGAATTCTTCTGCAGACAGCCTCGCTAGTTAGAATCTCTGTCAGTTGATACCTTTAGCCACTTCTCCCTGTTATTAGACTCGTCAAATAAATTACAAACAAAAAAAATTTTTTTTGATGTATTATGAGCTCTATAATTTTCAATTTCGAAAATTTTGTAAATTTGACTTCAGATTCGGATTTTGCCACCCCCACAAACCCATAAATAAAATGCTTAATACGCGACTGGCACCTTCCTTGACTTTTAGCCAGCTTTTCCAGACTTCCCCCCCCCCCCCCCGCGTGCGACGGGCACATGTGCGCGGCTGCGCCGCGGCGCGTGGCGCGTGGGCGACGGTCTTCTGGCGGTGGGCGTATTGTCTGGGCGGAAGGGCGCGCGCGGGCGACCGCGGGCGGGGCGGCGGCCGCATCGGTAATTGCCCGTCGCCAGGTGCCATTACCATACAAGTGCGCGCCGAGGGAGGCGCTAACGACTCGGGTTTCCGGAATGCGGCGACGCCGCTTCACGGGAGGACGCGGCGGCTACACGCGCTTCACCGTCGGCGCCCCTTAAAAGCGGGCAGTTGTCGGGACAAGTTTTGATTTTGTTAACGACTAATATGGAATAAGTGTTAGAAAAAAAGACTCTTCATTAATACACACACATTTCTAATTTAATCTACGTACAATACTCAAACATTTTTGTTTCCACAACGCCTTTAATGTAGGCATTATTTACTTGGTATATATTATTTAATGCTAAGATAATTATCGAATTAATATTATGCTCGAAATTATTAAGACTATGCTAAGCTATTCTTAAGCTTCTAATTGAAGAGGGCAAATGGGTCTGTACACTTGCGATCTGTCCTGTGGCCACTCCTAACTACGTGATTTTGACACGTGACTTCTACAATAGTATGCAATTATTTATTCCCGGAAACCCAACAAAAATATTTACAGTGTACATTAGTAACAAGATTCTGAAAAAGGCGAGCAATGTAGTTAAATATTAAATTCCCATAGCTCTCTCACGATTTGGTTTAGTGCAAAAATATAATACACAATAAGACAGACTGAAGGAGAATTCTGGGGGTGGGAGCGGGTCTCCGCGGGGGGATATTTTTGGAGATGAAACTCCTCCGCAAGTCGACGTGTACGTCGGCGCTGGATCTCACCACCTCGTAGGAAAGGAATCATCGCCACCTCCGGAATGAACATTGTAGTATGCTCTACTCAGTCATCTGAAGAGTTGTTATTAGTGTGTCATCTGGAAGGTTGTCATGGTCATGTAAAATAAGTCATCAGAGTAGAAGAAACAGGACAGAGGTTGTTGAATATAGGGAATAACAGATACAGATGGAAATAAGACTGTGTGAAAATGTGTTGGTGTTATTGTAAATGAAAAGATGTTTCTTTTGTTATGAATAATTAAATAACGAACATTAATAGAAAGCGGCAAGAAACATAAAAAAGATATTATTAAATATTTTTATAACATTAAGCATTCACTTTTGCAACGGAACTAATGATCATAGCAGTCGAAGGAAACAACTCTGACAGCTCGGAAACAACAAACAATTAAGGTGGTGATGGGTAAATTTTGGTCTAAAAAATTGTACATAATTATTTTTGCGCTTAGTTCTACCCCGAAGAAGTTATTACAAAAAAATAAAAACAGTTCAAATATGTTTTTGGCTACCAAAAGTTTTTTCAAAGTATGCCAAGGACGAAAACTTCGCGTATTCTCATTAATACCAATACACTTCACATAAATATAAAACTTACCTCTTCTTTTATTAGGTGTTCTCTTTCAGTTTCTGAATAATCTTTGTTAAATAATAATACAGGATTAGTACATGTCACACTCCTCATATAACTAACATATAATATGCTTTAAATGTTTCATTGTTTCATTCCCTGATTTTAACTATTGTCAATGACCTTTCAAATAATTGTTTTTGAATCTATTAAATCACAAAGAAAATGTGAATATTACTTCGTTAAATTATTTTCCTACAATATTTCTGCCTAGCCGTGATTGCAAAAATTAATAAATGTCGGGAACCAAAATATATTGACTATCCCAGAACACTAAATTAAGAGCTAGTTGCAAATGCTTGTTATTGTCGGTTACTGCAATTTTATCCAGGTCTGCATGCCAATACTTCTGGCATTCTGGCTCCTGGCGACGAGCGTTAAGAAAGGCCTGAGGCTGATTCAGGGGTTGCGGGTTCAATTCCTGCCAGGAGCTGGACATTTGTGTGATGCTTTTAGCGTAGGTGACCTTTAGGGCCCTGCCGAAACCGATTTCTTAGGCCGACTGCTTTGCTCAGTGTTTTTCTTGGTTTCCCTGATCTTCGCAGGCGAATGTTGGAGCAGCACCCTAGAATACTGGTCACGTGCTGCGTGCGCTCCTCCTTCACTATGCTATCCCATCCTAGGGCCGAGCAATGAACTGATCTGGATTGGTCCATCCCCCCACTGATCTGGATCGTCAACTTGCTGGAAATAGACCTAGCCGAACATTAAGAATTAGATCTGTGCGTTAGTGATAACATTACATCTTTCATAGATATTTTGAACGTTGTTTTAAATTCGCGAAAATGAACAAAAAACTATAGGAATTAATGATTTGAAGTTTCTTATTCATTTTTAATTGTAAATACAAGTATCTTCCAGTAACCTATGTTTTTTTTAAATATTTGATGGATCATTACAGACCATTACCATTTGGACTGTATAATTCTAAAGAACCCGTAACAAGTATTGTGCTTCAGCTTCTGGATCAATGACTACCACCACGATCAGTTTTTCCTGATCGTTGAGCAAATGCTGAGATGGCCCCTTGTTTTGCTTTTAGACATAAATGAAACATCCAATTAACTTCTCCCCGTAGCACGTCACACATAACTTTTAACTGTTTTTGATGTAAATAAATAAATAAAAAAATTGGTACCTGGCATGAACATGACAGACACATATTTCTAAGTTTATGTGACTTTCGCAAAACTTTTTTTTCACTTAAAATACATTTTTTGTAACATTCATAGTAAAAGAAACGTGAAATCGAGACCGCATATGATATATATTAATGAAAGGTGCACCTATTTGTAGAATTCAGTCTCAGGAATTAAACGACACACGCTGGTCGCCAGTTCAAGTTGGACAGCGATCACAGCCCGCTGAGCGCGTGGCTCGTAAATGTCTACAGTGAAACAAGCGAGAATTAATAGGACTCTCCCGAGACTCACTGTGAATCAGCTTCTCGAAACACAGACCGGATAATAACATGCATCCAGACGTCTGCACATAAGGACACACAAAATATCACCTTCATTAATATCCCTTATTTCAGACATATTCATAACATAAATTCTCTTCCACGAGTTTGGTCTCTGCGGTTAGTGTTGTTGCCTGTAAGGAATGGGCAACAAGACGCTAAAAACACCGGGGCCAGCGTTTGTTAGTAAATAATATTCGATGGAAAAGATGATTTCATCCTCCCCTACTCATCCTGAGGTGCAGTTGTTCAAGTGTGAGTAGCAGAAAACGATGTTCTGAAATGTAACTCTATAAGGAATAGAACATTTACGCGCAAGCACGCCTCGGCGTGCCAACTTTTAATTGTTTTTATTATAAAATAAGTGTAACTGTACGTAATAAACAGTTTCATGTTTATAACTGTAACTTAATTTTCTTCTTATTAAAAATGTTTATAATAATTAATTAATTAATTAATATAAAATTATTTTATATTAATTAATTAATTAATATAAAATTATTTTATAGGTATGTAATGCCTTGACGGAATCAACGAGCATGAAATGCTATATTTGCAAATCAAAAATTTCGGAGATGAATAATATAGAGACAATTTTACAAAAGGAAGAAGAATATTCGACTTTTCAATTTGGCTTATCCACGTTACATGCATACATCAGATGCTTCGAGTGTCTCTTGCATATATCATATCGAATAGATTGTCAAAAATGGAGGGTATGAAAATACAGATTATTATTTACGTTCATTTATGTTTGACTTATTTCATTTGACGTTAACTGAGTTACGTAGTCATTACGAGTTGCATGTCGAGAGTGTTTTGTCTCTGCTAGTACATTCTGCGCCATAACTGTTTTATATTCAGTCTGGTTCGATCACCCTTTCAGTGCACATCGTGTTGTGATGTTGTGAACTGTGATTTGCCTAATAAAGCATGGTTCTACTTGAATGTCGTGTTTTCATCACTGCAGTGATCCTAAATTAATCGGTGAACCTCTAACAGGTTATGAAGCCCAGCGACGCCGAGTGAAAACAAAGATATCAAGTCGAAACGTGCACGTGTAGTCAAGCGTGAGACGCCATGATGAGCGCAGGCAATATTTCGAGGATCGAGCTACTCAACAAAAATAATTTCGACACATGGAAATTGCAAATGCAGGCTGTCCTAATCAAAAACGATTTGTGGGAATTTGTTTCCGGCGCAAACGTAAAGCCCGAACCAGGTGAAGGAAATGATGCCGCTATACAAGCCTGGATAAAAGGTGATTCAAAAGCAAGATCAGACATCATTTTATCCATCTCACCGAACGAGCTGAAACAGGTAAAGAACTGTGCAACATCAAAAGACATGTGGACGAAGCTGCAGGAAACCTACCAGTCACAAGGACCAGCCAGGAAAGCCACGCTTCTGAAGAGATTAACTCTACACAAAATGACGGACGGCGGCGACATCCGAGACCACATGAACGAGTTCTTTGACACCGTAGATAAGCTAGCAGACATGGGCATCGAAGTACACCCTGATCAACAAGCTATTATGCTTTTATATAGTTTGCCAGTAAGTTTCGAAAACTTTCGATGCGCCATCGAGTCACGAGATACTTTGCCTACACCCGAGGCATTGCGTGCAAAAATTATCGAGGAAAGTGAAGCACGAAAAAACGACGCCATTCGAGACGCGCCGAACGCCATGTTTGTTCGCAAAAGTTATTCGCGGAATCAACCGAAAAGTGCCGGAAGTGACCGAAGACATGCTGAAAACGACAAAGATAAGTCGGACGAAACAAAAATCAAAAGGGAAAATCACGCAAAAATTCGGTGCAACTTGTGCAAGAAGTTAGGACACAAAAAGGCAGACTGTTGGTACAATAAAAATAAACCATCTGCAAAATTGTCCGAAAACGTCGGCTATACAAGCGATGCTACGGCACATGCCGCGTCTGATTCCACGATCTCGAAGTGGTGCCTCGATAGTGGTGCAACAACACATCTGTGTAATGACGAACGAAGGTTCGCAAACATGGACACATCGAAGCGCGGCACGCTGAATCTAGCGACAGACTCGTCAACAGAAATAAAAGGAAAAGGAACAGTACATTTTTCGACGGATGTGGCAGGAAACAGGAAAGATATTTCTCTGAACGACACCTCCTATGTTCCCGACCTGAGGACAAATCTTATCTCAGTCGCAAAAATCACGGATCACAATTTCGAAGTTCTCTTCAAAAAGAATGGTGCGTATGTGATGGACGCAGATGGCCGTGTCAAGTTACACGCGAACAGAATCGGGGACCTTTACTTCGTGCACGAGCAGACAGAGGTCGTGAGTGCCGTTTCATCCGAGAACAAACGCGAAGTAATTTCACTCGAACTGTTGCACAAACGACTTGGACATTTAAACGCAAGAGACATTGCGAACGCAATACGTGCTGATGCCATTACCGGATTTCGTCTCAAGGACCCGACGGCAAAGTTGGACTGTGACACATGTCTGAAAGGAAAATTCACCAGGACGCCATTCCCGAAGGCATCATCACGAAAGACCGAGTTGCTGGAATTAATACATACGGATGTGTGTGGACCCATGCAGAAGGAATCTTTGGGAGGAGCCAAGTATTACGTTGAGTTTATCGACGATGCCACCAGATGGTGCGAAGTTCGCTTTCTGAAGTCCAAAGCGGATGTGTTCAAAGCAACGACGGAGTACATCGCTTTAGTCGAAAAACAAAAGGGTAAGAATGTTAAAACATTGCAGTCAGACAATGGACGTGAATACGTGAACCAAGAATTCGACGAATTTTTAAAGAAACACGGCATCACCAGAAGACTCACCGTACCGTACAACCCTGAACAAAACGGTGTAGCGGAGAGAAAGAATCGGACGCTCATTGAAGCGGCTAGATGTCTACTCCTGGACTCAGGATTACCACTCATGTTCTGGGCTGAAGCAGTGAACACTGCAAATTATTTGCGGAACCGTTCACCCACGTCAAGCCTAAATGGACGAACGCCGTATGAAGCTTGGACCGGCAGAGCGCTCAACTTATCCTATTTGAAGATATTCGGCAGTGCAGTGACGTATCTCGACCGAGACCCCGGACAAGGAAAATTCGATCAGCGCGGGAAAGAAGGAATTTTTCTTGGCTACGCAGAAGAATCTAAAGCTTTTCGAATCTGGTCGACCGAAAAGAAAAAGGTTATTGTGAGTCGAGATGTGAAGTTTCATGAAGTTGCAGTTAAATTCGAAGAAAAACACAGCGGGAGAATTAAGATTTCCCCGGAAATGACCAACGGAAGAGTAGGACAACGTTTCGTCGATTTCGATCACGATCCAAATGAAATGATGGAAGATGAAATCCCAGAGTCAGATTTGGATAACTCATCGGGCAGTGATTTTCACGGTTTTGATGTTCCCCCATTAACTGATGAGGATGAAGATTACAACGACGAAGAGGAAGTTCTTCCACATCACAATCGTGAAGACGAGGTTTTGCAACCAGTTGAAGAAGAAGATGAAGTAGCATTACGGGATATACCCGCTTCATCACGAGGACGAGGTCGTCCAACGATTCTACGAACCGGACAGAGGGGAAGACCCAGAAAACTGTATCAACCTGGCACAACCGGAGAAGTAGATTTTGCTGAAAGTTCGTTCATATCAGAAATTCCGTTAGAAGATGCATTAAAGAGCCCTGAAGCAAGTGAATGGCACCAGGCCATAGCTACGGAAATGAAATCAATTATCAGGAACGGAACATGGACACTTGTTGACCGCCCAAAGCAGGGGAAGATCATCGGTTCCCGCATGGTATTGCGCAACAAAGTTGGACCTGACGGCGAGATAGAGAAAAGGAAAGCAAGATTGGTCGCTCAAGGTTTTAGCCAGCAACCAGGGGTTCATTTCCAAGAAACCTTCGCGCCCGTTGCGAGGTTCGGCTCTATCCGTTTGATGATGTCCTTAGCCATTCAAAACGACATGAAAGTGAAACAATTTGACATAACAACGGCATATTTAAATGGCGAATTGGATGAAGACATCTTGATGGAACCACCCAAGTTTTACGAAGAAATCCTACAGAACGTGATTAGATCAGAGGGTTCTAACAGCATCGGCAAACAAGCTAAAGCCATGCTACATACCTTTCGAAAGGGAAATCAAGTTTGTCTCCTTAAAAAGGCTCTGTACGGATTACGACAGGCAGGAAGAAGTTGGTACATCAAATTGAGCGAGGTGTTGAAGAAACTCGGTGCCTCTCCTACGATTTCGGATCCTTGCTTGTTCAAAATCGGTTCCGGGAAAGACATCATGTTAATAGCAGTCTACGTGGATGACATTCTGGTCGCATCGAGAAATGAGAATGAAATCTCAAAGTTCGGGAGACAATTGGCCAAGGAGTTCAAGGTCAAGGATCTTGGTGACGTGTCATATTGCCTGGGAGTGGAATTCATCAGAACTCAGGACGAGATCGCACTTTCTCAGCGTGGATACATCCAGGAGTTGTTACAGAGGTTCAACATGATGGAATGTAAACCCGTTACCACACCGATGGACTCTGGAACCAAGTTGGTGAAAACATCAGGTGTCAAGGAAGAAGATCAGCAGCTCCCTTATCGCGAGTTAGTCGGTGCACTCACCTACCTGTCCACGATGACTCGCCCCGACATTGCATTCGCAGTAAGAAATTTGAGTCAGTTCAATAATTGCTATAGTGCTGAACACTGGAAAAGCGCCAAGCGAGTACTAAGGTACCTGAAAGGAACTAGCAATCTGGGACTCGTTTACAAGTCTAAAGGCGGAAATCTCGAAGGATTTGTTGATGCAGATTGGGGAAACAACGTCGAAGACCGAAAATCATACTCTGGCTATTTATTTTCACTGGGTGGAAGTGCCATTTCATGGGATTCAAGAAAGCAGAAAACAGTGGCTTTATCCACCACGGAGGCCGAGTACATGGCTGCATCCGAGTGTGCTAAGGAGGCTGTGTACTTGCAAAAGTTCGTCAGTGAGCTAGGGTTCAAGGATCTTGCCGAGGTAGTTATATACTGTGACAACAGGAGTGCAATTTGCTTGGCAGAAAATCCTACTTTCCACAATCGAAGCAAGCACATTGCGATTCGTCACCATTTTGTACGAGATTTGCTCAAGAACAAAATAGTGTCATTAAAATATGTGTCTACCGAAGATCAGATAGCAGACTTTCTCACTAAAGGACTCACGAAGAGGAAACATCAATGGTGTACAGAAAAGACTGGACTGAAGCCGATTGATTGCTAACTGTGATTAGTTGTGTTATTTTTCTCTTGTGTTTCTTTTTGATTTTCTATTTGATCGCCCTACAACTCGAGGGGAAGTGTTTGACTTATTTCATTTGACGTTAACTGAGTTACGTAGTCATTACGAGTTGCATGTCGAGAGTGTTTTGTCTCTGCTAGTACATTCTGCGCCATAACTGTTTTATATTCAGTCTGGTTCGATCACCCTTTCAGTGCACATCGTGTTGTGATGTTGTGAACTGTGATTTGCCTAATAAAGCATGGTTCTACTTGAATGTCGTGTTTTCATCACTGCAGTGATCCTAAATTAATCGGTGAACCTCTAACAATTTACGATAAATTAACTTCATAAAAGCATACACGAAACAAATTGTAATATGTAGAAAACTGATATGTCAACAAGAAATAAATTCTATTTTAGCAAAGCATCTATATATTTGTCCTGACTAAAAATATTGTTGATATATCAAATACTTTGTTGCAGCTGTTAGAATCGAGTAGTTAATTGATTATTTTTCAAATGTTTACATATAAGCTGTTAGTAGTTATTTTCTCAGTTGTTCAAGTTATTTAATTAAAAGTTATTATCATTAAATATCTCTTAGCAATTCCTCTTTAAGGAATTAATAATAGATAAGTCAAATGATTGTTAAACTTATCGTATTGATAAAGAATATTGAAAAAACAATATCAGAATATAAAACATTGGATAATCCTCTTTTTTATTATTTATTTTCAAAAACAAACGAAATTGTTGCATATAATCCGTTGTTTATATCTAAATAATTTACATTTCATTATATTGTTTATATAATAATTATTTTTTAGACCAGCACCAACGATGGATCGAAAGAGTTAACGGATCAGCGGAAAAAAACAATACAAAATCGTTTTTTGGAGGAATCGGGATTAAGAGTTGATTTCCCAAAACAAGGAACTGGATCAACGAATGATGGTAATACTGCTAGACGATTTTTTGAACAGCATGATAAGTCATCTGAAATTACTGGTACGTTACATGATTATTTAGAAATTTTATCAATTATATTTTTTACAAATAAATATATAACATCAATCACTCCCATTATTTTTTTTTAATATTTAGTCAAATGTATATTGATATTTGTTTCATTTTAAATTACAATTCTTTTATATGAATATATTTGTCACAAAAATAACAATGATAACGTGTTAATGAAATATTGATTTAAATTTCAGGCATTGATGCAGAACTGATTAAGAGATTGTGGATAATTTTAGTAACTATGTCAAGTGGGTGCGAAGTCAATGTGACAAAATTTAAACAGTACTGTCTTGAGACTGCCCATTTGTACGTAAAACTGTACCCTTGGTATTACATGCCACCAAGTGTTCACAAAATTTTAATTCATGGAGCACAAGTGATCAGTTCTGCAGTACTACCAATTGGACAGTTGTCGGAAGAAGCTTTAGAAGCAAATCATAAAATTTGCAAGAAATTCCGCAAAGACTTTACGCGAAAGCACTGGAGGACAGCCAGCAATGAGGATTTATTTCATCGATTGTTGCTTCGATCTGATCCCATAATTTCATTATCCTGTAATGAATATAGGTCCCAAAAGAAGGAGTTACCACCTGAAGCAATTGAACTCATAGAACCAAGCAATTTCACTTCTACAATCAATGAAACAATGTCACTTACTCACTCTCTTTCTAATCTCTCTATGACGAATGATGCTTCAGTTGATGATCCAGACGAAATATACATTTTCAGTTCATATTTCTGGTAACATTTAGTGTTGTAAATATTGTAAATAATGATTATTGTAAATATTGTAAATAATGAGCATTGTAAATATTTATAACTAAGGTAGTAGTAGCGATCTTCTGAAATGTGAATTTGAATACCAAAATATGTATTAATCAATAGATATCGAAGGAGGATAAAATACTCTGTTTCCTGTTGAAAAATATAGCTTGATAAAGTTTCAAAATAAACATCTTTAGATTTAGAGATACTTTAATATAAAATATAACTTTTAAAATGTAGTAAATTACGTGTAGAATTTTGTTCTCTTACTAGATTGAAAATATACTAATTTAGTAGGTATCGGAACATTTTGTATAGTCATTTGCGTTCTCAATGTTTTGAAGATGATTTCAGGATAAGTTCTTGGTTATTTAGTTTAATCAAAAACGAGTAATATATACTCTATTGAAACAATAAAATAGTTTTCATTTCTTCTTTGATTAATATTTGGTTCTGCTATTACTACCTGAAAGTTTAATATGAATCGGTGCTTAAAATTGTTTTCTGGATTACATCTTTCTGTAAATCTTGCAGAAAAATATTTATTTCTATTTAATTATAATTGTTAATGACATTAATAACATTTAATCAAGTAAAAACCTATTTACCAGCAATATTTGGCGTCATATTTACTATACATTAAAGTACCTGCAATAGGGATATGAAAACAAAAAAGTTAGTTGCCAATAATAGAGAATTCGTAAAAATTACTCGTATAAATAATTATATATGCAATTTTTGTAACAATCGTGTTTATATGCAATTTTCCAGTTTTCTCGTTATTTTACAGCTTCCTCTAAACACATATTGATATGTTTATACATGCATATAGACTATGCCATAAGTATAACAGATCAAAATATCAGTATAACAATAAGAACCTTATTTTATTGCAATTAAAAGGCAAACATTTTTTTGTATGAAATATTAATTTTATTACATAGAATTTTGTTTTCTTTGATTTTTCTTTTTATGTTTTTATTGTAAAAAATGCTTAAGAATAATTAAAATTAGATAAAAGAATAATTTTGTTAACGATTTTTTAGAATAAATCAAAATTTAACAAAAATGGTCCGCCATCTTCGAAGCGCCATCTTGGATTTTAGAAATTTAAAAAAGTGGCACATGGACTGTATTCAGGGTCCCAAAATATATATAAATCCAAATTTTCAAAGAGATTGAACGAAGATTACTAATTTTGTCCACTTTTTGGCCGATTCCGACCACAGTGCGCCGCTTCCTGAAATAGAACTTGCACTTCAGTGGCAATTAAAACTAGTGGTACTCCAACAGCACATACTTTCTCGCTATATTGTGAACGCTTATGTTAATTTTATCATACGAAAATCTGTCTGACAGATCAACTACCATTTGAAAAATTCTTAAAGAAACGAAGCGTGAAAAATACACAAATTCGTAAACAGTATGCGAGAATGTAAAATAATGAAAAGTTAATAAATAATATGATACTGATAGCGTGGGTAAACTAATGCAAATACATCGAAAAATATAAAATAGTAATTATTAAACACTACGGTATTGTAATATTCTGCAAATATATTGAAGTTTTAGTTTATATTACCGCGAACGAACGGCAGTCATCATTATCGCCATCTCTTATCAATTCAGTGTTACAACAACTAAAAACGACCGCTCATCTATTCGTTTTCACATTTAATACAATTAAAGGATGTAATTTAAAATGAAATGTGAAATAAATCCAAATTCTAACTTACGTAGCAAGTTACGTTACGAATTTTCGTAGCATCCAAATGCGTAAATTGGGAGCGGGCGACTAAAAGCTAGCTAGGTTTTCAATCATTTCTAAAAGATTAATTTCTAAACGTATAACAAAAGATCCAATTTAAGAAACGAACAAAGAAATATCACTAAATACGGTAAATAAAAGATGTTGTCTGGTATCAAAAAATATATACATAAAAATATATATTTTGATATCTGACATTTTTTATTTACCGTATTTAATTATTAGTACCACACCAGCGACCTGGTTAAGGAAAATGAGATAATTTACACATTCTAACTTAGCATCCAACTGCCTCAAATTATAAAATTACGATCACGAAGCGAAGAAATGTTGGTGCGGACGACTACGTTTGACGCCCAATTACTCCAAAAATACTCATATCTTCGAAAAATTCAAGATGACTTAGTCTGTTTTTGATTAACACATTTCATGAAGAAAAATTGTATCTTCATAATTGTAGTTATAGGAAATGGCCCAAAAAATTTCAAATATTTGTCAATTTTCGAAAAATCAGAGATTTCCACCACGAGACCTGTATCATTTTCTTAAACGTTCTTCAAACTATCCAACTACATAAATTAATCAAAAACAATGGAGTCGTTTTTGAGAAAAAAAATGTTGAAAAATTAATTAAAAATTGCCTATACTTCACACAAAATTAAGCGAAAACACTCAAAATTCCGAAAAATTGTACATGACCCTTCTCCAAAATATATCTTTAAGGAACAGATTTTATTAAGGGAAAAATCTGCATCTTTAATTTTTTAGTTGTAGGAACACACCAAAAAATTAGTTTTTTTCAATTTTCGAAAAATCAGAGTTTTCAACGAAAATAAGACCTGTAGCATTCTCATCACCGTTCTTCAGACTATCCAATAACAAAATTTAACTAAAATGAATGGAGCAATTTTTTTGAAAATGTCGTAGAGGTTTCATGTGTGGTACTCCTCAAAATTAAAATATGTTTGAAATTCAAGAGATCACAACAGTCAGATCGATTGGGAAATATCTCTTTTGAAGAAAATCGGCTGAACGGTTTAGGTGCTAGTGCCATTTCGGCCTTTTCTTGCGCAACATTACTTAACTTTCTCGTCTTCAGAAGTTTCTTCTTAAGCGCGAGAAGGTAAGAAGTAATGAAATAATTATATGCGTCGTCATTGCCAACAATATTAAGTATAATCCTGCTCAAATCCCCTCAGAATGCGTGGTTGGTTTTACCACTAATTCACGAGATACAATGCGTTGAATAAACTACAGAAACAAAATTAGACGAGATACATTGTTACATTATTATGTTTCACCTTCCCTAGCCGTCTCAAAATAACTGCTTCGAATGTGTATAGAGGGATGCAGAAGATGATCACTCCTTGCTAATGAACATTCGGGGGGAAATTCCATGTGACTGAAATACACACGTGTCATTTGCCCCTGATTCGTAGGCAACTGGAGATGCGCAGATGCTTGACGAGTTGCCTCCAATCAGGGACAAATATTGCATACGTAACTTCATTGTATAAAAGTTCCTACCACATTTTCATTGACACAAAGTGATTCTTTTCGACCCCATTTTGGCGGTTTATCTTTTATTTTTAGTCCAAGCAGATTTTTTATAATCTCGCACACTACGTACTAAACACGAAATTGCCTCTTATGCTTATCAGAGTTGCAATGGACATTTCCTTATAAAATTTCAGGTGCGATTTTAAAACCCTGACTGGCTAACGCACACGAGAAAACAGGATACAATTTTCTGGCTACTTCAATGAATAATGTGCGAAGACGAGTCAAAAGTACACGTTACAGTCGAAACACGGACGAATAAACTAAAAATAAAAAAATGCATTTAAAGATCAATACAAAACAATTGCCGTTAAGACTTCTCATGCTCATCTCTCTTATCACATCCACAATTGCATTTAAATGTTAAACGTTTTTCTATCCTCATGAACTCATTTAACAAGGGCATTGGATTTACAGCCTAGACCCAGAGGAAACGCCTTGTATTATCAGAACTCAAAAGAAGCTAATTGCATACCTACAATCCTTCGCCAGACCAAAGGGAGTGATTCATCAAAACTCATGTGCCTGAAGCCAACCGTCCACATACTACGCCCACCCAGCTTGAAATTAATCGCTCCCCGACCGCAAATTTTACATTTACAAAAACATTTTTTTTTCGTGAACGTGAATTAGGCTTCTTGGAAACAACACTAACCAAATTGTCTATAAAAATCTCTAAGAATTGCACCAAAAAGTTGATGTTGAAAAGTTGAATAGTGGATCAAGTCGAACTTGGATAGCTTGGTAATAGGTAATATGTATGTAGTCTTCCTTTTAATTACAAGATTTCACGTCTCACATTGCAACACTATTCTAACATTAAATGGACTAGCGTAGCTAAGTGAATAGGGACGTCTCGGCGCAATGAAATTTTGCACCTATCTAAACGCAGTGTATTTTAAACGGGCATTATATTCACCGCAACGTATTTCACTAATAGATTATTATTATTATTATTATTATTATTATTATTATTATTATTATGTTAAACTTGTCTATAAAATGAAATTATAATTTTCTTTAATGAAAGTTAACCAGTGGCCATTGTTGTTGGACGCATTTGTGACTTGAGATCGTAAAGTGGCAACTTGTGAGCGTGATTCAATATGAAGAACGTTGTCATGAATAATTGCCCTGCATACACCGAACGCGTGGACAATACAATGCAATTTTGATTCGGACAACCTTAGGAGAACGTAATGAAGAAAATTACTTGGAAAATTATTTGGAAATGCATCATTAAGAGAAAATCAACATTGTTTGAAACGTAATCTACAAATGAGACGTGATACTGAATATTTACATTTTTCTGTTTGAAAATTGGAAACTTTGTTTTTGATGCGTCAATGTTACCTATGTCGGTCACGAGGTGTTGTGGTTAAGTTGATTGCTTCCAAACTTTTAGTATCGGCATTCGAATCTCAGCCCAGGAAAATATTTCCGTAAACACGTTTGCATGTTCAATATTCTCATTAGGTAACAATTACATAATGCAAGAAATTTTGTGTTGTTGTAGCACCCGTCGTGTAATAATGTAGAATTTAGTGGTAATGGTTTAGGTTTCCATAAGACTTCAACTAATGTATTCAATTATAGCTGATTTTATGCAATGATTTATTTTTATATCTTCTCGATTTTACAGTGTTTTAGAAAAAAGTGCACAGAGGCGGCACAAATAAAGAAATTCGAGAGAAGTAATCTTCGTCAATGAACCCTGGGTCTTAGAAGCTAGGGCTATGCGCTAGTCTTGTTCGAGGAACGCGTGTCATTTTGCCAGGTTGGCCAACTCGATGATTTCACAGTTACCATTTTCTTTATTATTAAAACAAATAACTAAGCGTTGAATTAAAATATAGATTCTATATTATCTGTCACAAACTTCTAGTGCACGTAAATGTGTAAATAATATATTATTTATATATTATTATATATAAATAGTTCATTTACGGACAAGCACACGACTACCCGGAAATATAACTAGCTCTTCAGTAGCTACAAAAAAAATTATCCAATATTCTAATCGAAAAGCTTCGTTGCTCGTACCATCAATTAATGAAATACAATTCGTTGACTAATCTAAAAATCAAAAGTTAACGAAGACATATGATAGTACTGTTTTACCTTACATTGTATATATACAGGGGTCTCAAAATAAATGTCTAGGATATGTATGGGAGTTGAAGGGGACCCCTTTTTGTCAATGAACATATGGCGGAAATACATACGTGATACTGATGTTTGCCAATGATTCTGAGGCAACTCATATGCATAGGTGTTATGCAGGTCATTTTCTGAGGCAGTAAACGAGATTCCATGTGCCAGCCAAACACCTGTGCATACGAAGAAACCTAACATTCACGGGCAAATATTACACGTGTAACTGCGTTATATAAAATTTCTCACTATATTTTTATTGGCGTTGGATTGTCTTCTGAAATTTCACATTTTTTCTGAACCTCCTGAAAATTTATTATGTTAACACAATGACATGTATTTTTTACGACACTTCATATAGCATCATCCAATTGCCGTAATAACCGGCGTATGTACGCTCTTCATGTTTTACAAAATAAACTTCTTTTTTGACAAGATGGTTCTTTAATATTATAAATGATGTATGTTTTATGTTACATTGAAATAAGTAAAATATAAATAGTTCACAAAACGCCTCATCTTCATTTAACATGTCCTGCACATCCTCAATGACATTTTAAACTCAACGCACAAACACGTAATTTTTTTTTTCCTTTTCAAACATCTGGTTCCTAGATACACTAAGCATTTCGTAAAAAAAATAATTTGAATACTATCAAAGTTCTACTAAGTTCGGAAGATTACATTTTTGGAGATGAAGTATTTCTTAAACTTCCGTAACCCGCGTCACGTACACAATATTTTTTCGTTCGACGTCCATTTTGCTAAATTGAAATTGGACTTTCAGTACTTTTCAGCGAATATCTTTCAAAGCGATCTTGAAGTGCTCAGCAGTTGAGACATGGACCGATCACATATTTCCTAACCACTTGCGTTTTTCAATTACAAACATAGATATCAAGTTGTGTTTTAAAGTATACCTAATATTGAAAATTATACATTAGTCCACTTTTATGTTTATTAATGATAATGTATAATTAATTATTTTAAATCAATGTAGGTTTTAGTTTAAACAGATTCAAAATAATATGATTACTACTTGGCACAACGCATCCTCGATGTGTTCCGAGTTAAATATAAAAGTCGACATTTTTACTAAAGTTTGATATCGCAGCGATCTAACACGTGTATAATTTTCATATTTTTATCTGGTCCCCCAGCAGAGATTTAACAGTTGAAAATTTGGAAAAAAAACAAAATTTCAATTTTTAAGAGGATGTATTTTTAAGTGGTGCATTTCTACTACACCGTTATGTCTAAAAGCGAAGGAAAATTAAGGCAGTGATTGTATTCCTTCTTTGACAAATTATTCTGAAAATAGAATTTAGTCCATTCACGTTCCGTAGATTTGGTTGCAAATATTTCTCAAAATAAAACATGGAAGGTATGTAAATAATATTTGGATATGTTGGCCAAAGTATACTGAATCCAATGTTTTTTATTCAAAAATGTTGGAACAAACCAGAGCTAAGCAATTTAGAAAAGAGTAAGTGTCTACAACGCAAAAAATGGTGCCCGACGTAAACACATATGGCCGCCATTTGTAAACCATGTACAATAAAAAAATTGAAGATGATTTTGAAGAGCCAAAAACATAAGAAAATGTCTGTACAAAATATGAATTTTTTTCGAGATGGTGGAGCGACCGTTGCTGGACCCCTTAAAATGAAATGACCCGGTGACAATACAATACAGTGGAATTGGCGGTGAATCTGACCGCCCCAGCCAGGATATGATGTTACTGACGTCTCCCGATAAGTATGGTGGTACAGTGCTTGTAAGAGTGTGTAAGTTTTGGATGAAGATAGGACAAGGAATGGGAAGGTAAGATCGTACACGGCATGTGGTCCCTTTTCTTAGGGTACTGCTGCGGCATTCTCCAAGTGTTGATCGAAGGACCCACGGAAAACTACTGATCGGAGCAGCTGACCCCAAGAATTCTCCTCCAGACAGCGGCTGAATTCGGCCTAGCTACGCAGCCAGTCAAAAATCCTGTCACCATCGGGACTCAATTCCTAGGTCCTCCCGGTCGGAGGCACTGCACTGACAATAGCTAATGCCTGAGCCGCCTTTACCGGTCCCTCGTTCGCTTCAGCTACCTTTTCCTTATTGAACAGCCGTACCAACCACGAAAACTACATTTCCCTGCTTGATCTACCAGGGTTGGATCCGTACTTCCAGGATATCCCTCCTAGTTTAAGGATTCTGTGCGTGCACGTGAGTGTACAGACTATTTCAGGTGAAACCGGGCGCCCGCCACCAGAGCTACAGCTCCCGGATCCGCGCCCGCCGCCCCGCCCCGCCCCGCCCCGCTCTGCCGTCGCCCTCAAAAACAAGCGCAGTGGGGAGCCTCCGACGCTCTCTCCGAAGCGGCTCGACGCAAGGCAACAAGCGCAACGCACCCTGCCGCCATAAAATGCTCTCGTAAACGCATTTCTCGGAAAGCTTATAAATAATTCCGATCGCTCCTTAAAGGCGGGCGCGGCCCAGCTATCAAAGTAGGAGAGCTTCCTCCAGGACCAAGCCCGTAGAGGAAGTGTGCGATCGAGTTGTGATTGGCTGCCAAGGCATCTTGATACGGTTTTCTTTTCCACTTATGAATTGTCGTTTTATAACGAAGCGCGACAAGGCCATAACGTGTGTAAAATCGGGGAGGGGGGGGGGGCAAGGAGCGTAAAATTTTGACTGAAGTCACTCGAAAGTTTGTAAAATATGAACTTTAACAAATTTTACCTCTACTTCGTATAAAGATTTAAGTGTGTTAAGCGTATGCAGAAGGATTCTACTACATATTAGTGATATGTCTGCCATTTACTTGCGTATGCGCAAGAGAAAAGGGTCTACAATTGCATTCTACGTGACCATGCACTCAAATGCATTCACCTTCTAAAAAAGAGTAATCCAAACAATCGTAGATATTGTAACTCTATACGCTACTCCTAGTCCAGGGTAGCTACTACTCACATGGAGAACTTGATAAAGATGTCGAATGTTCTCCTGAACACTCCTGTACCTCAGAAAATGTAAGTTTTTCGCAAATTGTAAGAAATAAATAATTAACTCGAGTCATTAGAGAATGATGATCAGTAAGAAATGTAAATATGAAGAACAAACTGATATACGGACGATCTGATCAAATTAATCAGCTGTTCAAACTTTGGAGACATATGATTAATTATTTGATGTATCCTATTATTATTTTCATTCATATAATATCCAGACATGATCTTGTAATCCATATACAAACTCGATAGTTATGAATAACATTTAGTGATTATTTAGACGTTAATACATATTAATAAAAATAAACTAAATTGTAATGCCATTAATGTTTGAGTACAAAATATATTATAATCAAACAATATAGCAACAAGTATTTAAATCAATTACACTAGAAAGTATACTTCTGATAATTAAGGGTTCTCGAAAAAATGTACAATTCGCAGTTATTTTAAATACAGTCAACCGTGAAATATTGTTTTAACAAGTCTTCGTACTCCTACTAGCGATAAAATAAATCACAACTTCGACTTCCTTTTTGAAATTTATAGCACCAGCATCTGAAAATTGACCCGATCTACTGACCCTAAATCATCGCATTAACTAAAATCCAGTCGATCTGGAAAGGGACTGGACTTGAAAAGGAAGGATATTTATGATTTCAATAAACCCGCACATGTCGAACACTCAAGATATTAATGATCAAATAGGACTTCAGAGCAGCCATGTAGATTTTCGTCATAAATAAATATTGTAACACATAACAACAGCTGTGTCATTCCATAATTCAGATTTTTTATTATAGGCGCGAGATAAACGTTAATGTTGTGGTGAATGACATCAGAAAATACCAAAAGAAATGGCTCCAGGATATCAACAGCATGAAACCAAATAGGCTGTCAATGTCTGCTCTTATTAAGGTGTCTCAGGATAAATGCTACAAAACGTCTAGAAGAGCACGTAGGGGATTCGCAGTTTATCACAGTTTGTACAAAGAGCATGGGGTGGAATATTTTGTGTAACCAACTTCTATATGTGACATTCGCAGCTAACTGGAGGTACCTCATCATGCATTGGTGTTTGGAACTTTCTGAAGTAAAGAAATTTCAAGTACCTGCCACACAATAATGCATGATTATTGCCTACAATCTGGAGTAAATTTCCCATGCGTAACTTTGTTATATGAAATTTTCCACCGCATGTTCATTGTCCAAAAGTGATCATCTCCGAACCCCTAAATGCCCGAGAATTTTGCAACAGTAGTCTGAGACATTCTGCACAGATCAGGGAACACAGAAATAAAAAAAAACACCAACAAAACAGATGAATACAGCAGTTCAAAATCTCAGACAGCCAATGATTTCCAACCCTGTTGAGGAAGGAGAATTTTATAATAATATGACATGCAAATCATTAGAATCGACTGTTTTAAAAAACAAGTTTCAAAAAACTCTCAATTTAGGATCGCTCTCACAAATGTTTAATTACCAAGTGGAGTGACATTAAACACTTTCGTATTGCAGTCTACATATTGTTACGCAAAATTTAATAAGTTTCTCTTCTTCGATCATCATATTATCAATATGAACTATTATGTGTATTATCACTGGATGAATCAATTACGCACGGTTAAAAATGTCTGGTGGGTAATGCGACCCAATTTGGCCAATGGGTACATCAACATGATTCCCACAAAATTATTATTTCAATGTATTTTGGGTTCCTGGAAGAAATTTTATGTAAATGTTCAAATTCACACAATATTAAGTAAAAATCAGATTCAGATCACTGAAAAGCCAGAACAGACGCTGGCCGTCATGCTGCATAGCAAGCGAGAAGTGTTGAAGCATTTTCAAAGTGGCGTAAACTGACCATTTTCAACGGTCACAAACCAACCAAAAAAAACAAACGATGAAGTGGACACGTGTAGTTGAAATAAAAGATGCAGTACTTTAAAAAATGCAGTATTTTTAAAACCTGCTTCATATATCTGTTTCAATATCTTGTAACAAGGTGATTATTTTGGTATCTGGCTGCATTTACATAAACTGCAATTATTTACAATACTGCATAAAAACGATTCGAATATTCTTCATTGTTTAAATACCAGGATACGCAAACTACATTTACCAACATCTTATTTTTCAACATATATTATTTATAAATGTCGACGTACGAGTATAAAAATATTTCCAGACAGAAATTAATTGCTTTATTACTTACACTGACTTCAATGCCAAACCATCAGATCCCTATTATCTATTAACGAATAGAATTCCAGGAACAATTCACAACTTACAGCGTAATGAATAGAGAGATCTATTTAAGTCGCATTACCATAATTGCTTAATTATTTCCTACTTCTATTCCGAAACAAAACTCAAACCATTCCGTGGAGCTCGAAGACGATGGAAAATATCTAAGTGCGGTAAAAAGTCTTTATAGGAAACGCCGATGCCATTAGCAGTTGTTTTTAATTGCCAACTAGGCTTTCTGCCAGGAAACGAGGTTAATTAATAAATGACCCTCTGGCAGGGAGACGGTTACGGAGACATTAAGAGGCGAAGGGGGAAAACGTCTTCCCTTAGGGGCTGCGCCGTGCTTTGGCTGCTCGTCGGGCGCTTATCCAGCGCTCTGTGCCAGCGGACCTCAAAGGAAGGGGAAAAGTGCGTAATATTTCCCATAAGTCTTGGGAGCGGACTTTGGTGCGGGCAGCCGGGCGAGAAAGGGGCCTTAGGGCGAGTTTTTTTATGGTTTCGTCGCCATCGCCCACGCTATTTGTACTGGGTACGCATCGTGATAAACGTCCTCTTGCGTTCTCTTGTCCGATGCCGAACATCTCTGTGCCAAACAACTACGTGAACTACCAAAAACTACGACGTACGAAGTACAGAAAGTGCTAATTGAATATCGTATTACTTACCCAACGGCGAAATATTCTTCGTACCTGAAACGTAATAGAAAACTTCATTAGTTTTCACAAGTGGAAATCAATACAATTATATTAGTTTGGGATATAATTAACAAATATCATTATCACATGCGTACCTAACATTCAATAAATGTGTTTTTCACTTAGCTATTATAAACAATAGGCTTTGAAGAATATAAATCCAGAAAGCGTCTATTAAATGTTGGGTAAGTAATGTGATCACATTTAATTACTGAAGGTTCCTGAACGATGGACGATGAAGCCCACCTTCAAACGTCCTTGCCGGAATTTCAACCGCAACATTCTAATCGTCAGTAGGTTGCTTTAGAATCGGAACTCCGCGGAGATTCGAAAACTACAGGAGATTAACGACAATCGCTTATACACTGATGGCACATATTTAAGGTAGTATGCTCGTGCCAGTCGCAGTCGTATTCTGAACCATATATTACATCTTTAAATTAACAAAAGCCGATTATAAATAGGTATAGAGAATCAAAATAATTATCTGTAAATTTTAAAATAAACATAATTCTTATCACACCTAAACTAAATTCAATGAAATGTTTATAAAAATAATTTGTACAGACATATATCTAACATTGTATCAAAATCAAGTATGGCGATGAATCTGATTTTCAAGTGAGGTCATTCCTTATCCTTTGAATCAGGAGAGAGGTTACACTGAAAATGAAGAGGTTTTTATGTTTTGAAAAAAAGAAATTTGTTCATTTTACCACGCATTTTGTTGAAAATGCATGACTTTTGTTCAATGTGTGCAATATGTTAGATAAAATATAGCTCTAATGTGAAAACTAGTAGCTATTAGTATGTTCAGTGGTATCCTGTTATATTAATCACATCAATTAGTATTTTAACAACTATTTTATTGGTAACTATGCAATAAAGAAACAGTTGATCAAATCGGTTGATTACAGAACACATCTATCTCCTTAAGGAATATTTCAAATTGAATTCAAAAGGGCGGGGCGGTTACAAACGATTTAACACGACGCTGCCACCTCACGATTCCTACTCAAATGATTTCTTGTGGTAAACGTTTCATACGTAACACAGCTCTGCCTGCAATATAGCCCAATTCAAATGAATTGATTGAAAAATAATAATATTCGTAATAACAATAATAAAACAATCCCGTAATACGTTCATCCAAACTGCCCCCTTTAACATGTAATTCACGTTAGTCTTCCTGATAACGTGCTATGCAATGAACATTATTCCTCAAAAAAATTTCCGAAAATAACTAGTTAACCAATAAGTGAAAAGACCGCTGCAACGCAAACCTAGACACCTGAACTCAGTGAACATTTTTGACCACTAGGCTACAAAAACTCCCTCGAGGAATGCAAATATTTCGCTATACATTTCATAAAATTCAAAAGCTCTGAAAATTACTCATATTTTGAAAAATTTACATGAAGTGAATTTAAAATGTCTAATATTGAGGAATATATTACACTGAAAAGTAGTTCAATTTTACATTTCAGAAAATTCAAAATTCCGCGATAACAACTAAATTTCGAAAAATTTATAATAATATACTTAATAATAATAATAATAATAATATAATGTATAAATAATTTAAAATTTTAGTAATGGCAATTGATTGCACTAAGAAAGGAATGTATAGCTTCAATACTGACAAAACCTGTAACTACAATTCATTTTAATTAGATTTGAAGTAAGGTCCCCATTAGCCCAGACAAACCCTTACTCTCAGTCCCTGTACCGTTTCTTTTAACAGGAAAACAGGACGCTAAAATGTTCCTTTTTTGTAACAATGACTTGTCAACATAAAAAGCCGTCAACAATATTAAATTTATCATATTTTCAGTTTGATTCGAAATTGATTATAAAAAATTAAATGCGACAATGCGCTTATGTACCACGTAATAAGGGTGTTTAGAGAGGCGGTTGTGGTATCTAGAAGAGGAAATGCAGTTACGGCATTTCAACTTGAATTAAAGCTTCATCACTAACATCGTTATGGAGAAACTCAATAATCCGATACTACTTCTTCTGGAAGTTTCTGTGCGACTTAGTATGCAATTTTAATTCAGAAATATTGACCTACTTCATAATGAATGAAAGTGCAAATTTAACTGTTTTCTTTTTTAATTAATTGATTTAAACAAACGTTCCTTTCTCTGGGATTCCTTGGTTGGCGTGAATTGAATGCTACTACACCATGAGAGTTATACGTATTTATTTTTTCATATACTTAATCTTAATTTACAAACCAAAATATTTTTGAAAAAATAAGTTCTACGTTCTCTTTTGTCCTGTATAAGTTGTCTAACTAAACTGTCCTGTTTTTATGATTTCAAAATATGGTCATCTTTGTTGGAGGCGAATTCTTCATTAAATTTTAACTTATCTGAACGTATAAAAAAGAAGTGTCGAAATGAAGAAGAGTGCATTTAAATAATGGAAAATATATTATTCATATCATAAAATCTAATATCCTTTTACATTATTCAATCAAATCACTTACATTTTTCTTAAGTTATTCTTTAAGTGAATCATTTGAATCTGATGCCCCTCATTTACTGTATTATTTGAAAGAATCGCCGAATGAGGAAAGTATAATTCGAAAGTTCTAAACGTTCAGAAACACCATTACCGCAGATTTTGACCAAATTATGAAACTCTAATTTCCTTTTCAACATCGAACAATATATTTGAGGTGTCCAAATAAACTTGAATAATGGCAGTCATTAGACGAAATTGCATCACAAAATGAGTCGAATCAATATTAGCTGCTTTTTTTGTTGCAGTTCTCATACCTTGAAACAGCCTTGAAGGAATCGAAGGACAGCACACGTTGCGTTGCTTTCAGCTCAAGATGAATTTTACCACTTCGCAGCTTCTTCTTAATTCATATGTGGTTCCCAAACTGCAAACGTCAACGTATCACCTGGAAACGGTTTTAGACACAAGATTACATTCTCAGATTGATTAAAGGCTGCTCTATTTGCTGGGCGAACGATAATTTGATATTTACGAATAGTCATCATGTATTGGAAAGGAAACGACAAACACACATGGGTGAGCAGAGAACGTCGACATAAAAACGGGGAAATTACGAATCAGTTACATTCTCAAATTGGATGCTTCCTGGGAATAGAGCTGCGCAGTAGGTTCATATGTACACAAGAAAAAACTACGTTGCCATTTTGCTCATTGTGTTTAAATTCCTCCAGTTAAATTACGAACTCCAAACAAGTTCGTTATTAAAATAAATTTATTTGAAAATAATTACCATACTTATTCCTCTACCAATAATAAAAGTTTTCATATTTTAGGTTAATTATTATTTTGTTAGTTCAATCATTAAAACAACGAATCATTTAGAAAACTAAAGAACGTTACGTCGATGAAGACGCAATAATTTTTTTTTAATTTATCACCCATTACCATTTTTAAAACGATTAAAATGCTAAAATAGTATTTCATTTTAACATAATTTACACATTAAACATGAAAAATTTCCCGAATATCGCAAACATTGTTACAATGTTTTTATATCAATTTCAATTCCACATTACAAATCTTTGCTTGTATTTAAGGCTTACCTGGAACACTTTGTTATCGTTAACTCGAAATTTGGAGGTAAAGCATACAATGAAAATTGGTTGTATGAATATGTAAGACGTAACGGAATTAAAAATACGTCATAAATGCGTTCCAAAAGTTAATATCGTTAAATTTTGGTGGAGTAGTCACCAACATGTCGACACACATTCTTTAAAAGAACACAAGGTCACTAGTATTTATTCCCAAATAGGAAAATTGACTTGCATTACAGTTAATCTATTGTATTAAATCACTTCTATGTACAAGAATAATCATAAATGACATCATGCACCATCCAACAACATCTAGTGCAGTTCTCGAATGATAATTTTAGTGATACATATTACATATGCAAATGCTTCAAAACTTTGTCAAGTGTGGTCGGGAGAAAAGAAATAATATGGAATAATGACTACCACATTTACAGTAGTTATGTACTATACTTACAACAGGTATGAAATCATAGCATAATCCATCCTAAAGTTCACATTTTAACTTTTTTCAAGCGGCCATGCGTTAAACTGCATTTATGACACAAGTTACATCTCAAAGGTTTAACAGACACTGCGGACCACTGCAATACATACGAGTACATATAAACTACTCCGAGAGAAGGACCGTTACCAATACTTTGAGTAAAACACCACATCCTTTTGACAGTTCGTCAGCTGTGACGCTGTCATCCATGCGGGAGCTTGAACGTTACTGTAGCGACACCGTACGAACTAACAGACTATACGTGTTAATTGAAGTATAGAGACCGGTAAAGAAAGCTTCCTGTGCCCTAAGCTAACGCCAGCTAAGATGGCGTAGTCTATGTCCACTGTCCAATCTCCGTTACACTAAGATTTAATTATAGTGACGTTCTGAAATCCGAACTGCAGTACGTGATCATCCAATCGCAAGCTTCAATACGAAACATTCAGTCGTATTGAAGATTCCGATTGGATACTTAAGTCCCAACAGTTGGAAGGTCATAAGTCACTACGATTAAATCAGAAAATCATTCGCCTTATCAAGAGAGTTATCAACGTTCCATATTTCCCCCCGAGGCTTCAGTTTTCAGAAATAATCATTAGATTCGAGTTAACATTAAAAATCACTTGATCAGGCAGCAATTCAGCTTTTTCATCATCATTGAAAACAAATAAATATGTTTTCAACATTAAATAACAACGAACAATAACACTAAAAATAGCACCATTATTTTCTTACCTACAAATAATTATAGTTTCCAAATTAGTTGTTTTAACACACGAATGTTCCCAATACTACCTCACATCAAAACTTCGAAATAACTTTTCTAATTGGCAAAGACATTACTCAGTTCATACTGCATCTCATTAGAAGACATTCCACAGTTTCTATTGGAAAATGAAAGGTTTTCGTTTCGAAAGAACTTAGATATTTCTATTCAAGGACATCTCGTGATTTTTTTGCTTTTAATACGAGGTGGTGGCTTTTGAATTTAAGCTCTTACTATTAATCAGTTTACACTTCATTTTAATAAAATCGCGAAAGTAATATAATGAACGCTTCTCTGTCGTCATTTGTCCATTGCGTCTTTTTCACAACAGGGATGAACTAGTGGTGCTACAGAATGACACACTTTGTCGTACTTGTTTTCTATTTTTTTGGAATGGGCTAGCATTTGGATGTTGCACCATCCTCTTGCCCGCTACTATCTATCGCCGCCCAAACTACAGTATTTTAACTTTTGTCCATTTTTCGGTTTCGTAATGTTATAATCGATATATTACGTGAAGAATTTTAAAGAAGAGTAAATCCTTGTCATATTTGACAATCTTCGTTGAAAAATTTGGTCTTTTTTAATAAAATGGCATTTAAGCGTCACTGTAAATGAGAAATGTGAAACACTTTTTCGCAGAAAACGTGTGAGTTTTGGATAACCGTAATTTAAAGACATTTGAAGCACATCAACTCATAAATGCAAAAATTTTAACGAATTGCCTGAAATGGACATATTAAAGGAGTGAGAGATATTTTAAAAAAAGGACATTTGTGTAATATTTTAAAAATGAAAGAAAACACCAAAATGAATGTTATGCAATATTAAACAGTACAATTAGTACTGAAAAAGTTTGAAGAAACAATTTGGTGCTGTTTACGAGAAAATAACGTTTGAGCGTTTCTGAAAATGCGGAATTTTGAGTTTATTTTCACAGAACACTTTTCAATTTTCGAGAAATGATGTACGATATAATTTGAAGAACATGTCCTCATAAATGTAATAATGTGAACAAATCGCCGTTTATATAAATATTAACTACGAGAGAAACGAGTAAAAACGTAAATTTTTGAAAAAACAGTAATGCGCAAGCGCGTCATTTAGAAGCAGTGTTGCCAGACGTACCAGAATCCTAGTACTTTTACCAGGATTTTAATGAAAAATACCATGTACCAGAATGAAGACATCCTGGTACGTTTAAATACCAGGATTTTAAATATACAGTAATTGATGATCTACGATTTAAAATTCGTTTAATAACTTTTATTAAATAATTTAAAGAAAACACCAAAATTACAAATATCTATGATATTGGCGAAATCACTGTCCTAAAAGCAAAGAGTGGTATAAGATATTTTGTTGTAGCACATGCTATGGTAGGAAAGGATAGTCTTAGTCTTCTATTTAGATTATAGATGTAAAATAAATTGATATCGAGTTAAGTTTAACGAATTTCCTGTGCGCGTTAAAAACATAAAAGTTATAATACGAACAATGTAAGAATTGAAAACAATTGACATTGGTACCAGGGATTTTAGTGAAAGTAACCAGAGTTTTGATGGTTGGTGCTGGTATATACGTACATTTAATTATCGGGCAACGCTGTGTAGAAGTTGTGGCTCTCAGTTCACTCATGTTTCAGTAGTGTCATGATTATGTTAGTGTGTCGTATGTGACACAGCCCTGTTTATGTTACAAAAAGTTTGCAGGCTATCCAAAAATGAATTCGCGTTTTCTAACGGACGAAGAAATTTGAAATGAACTTCTGAGACAATCAGAAGAGTTAAATGAAGTATAAATAAACAATTAGTCCACGTGATTCGGGAAGTGAAACTGAAGACGTCGTTTTATCGACTGACGATTATGTAGAGGACGCCTTTTTTTAGTGAAACGTAAAGATATTGATTTTGATGGCAGAAGTTATACTTTGGATAAAGCTAATGAGGCAGTGCGGATGGATAGGATACCAGTTTATCTACCCAATATTCAAGAACTCCCAAAAGAAACACTCCATCCAGCTTCCTGAATCAAAAGGGAGAGGGATGAAAGCTAAGTTTTTGAATTATTTTATTAAATGTATTCCGCGTAGGTACATTCCTTGTAATATCTAAATTAAAGGAATGAAGTAAATTAAAAAGCTGCTCTTTTCACCCAGAAAGACAATATTAAAATCTCCACGTACAACAATGGATTTAAAAGAGCGATTACTAATTTTGTTCACAATTATCTCTAGATTTTCTAAGAAACTGAAATAATGTATATAAAGCTCGCTTTGTTGGAGTTCTGCAGATGTACTGTAAGAGAAATTTGAGTAGTAAGATATTCAACTGTTATTTCAAAAATGTTTTCAACTGCATATAAATTGAAATCTAACTAGTTAGAACCAATATAATGTCTTACGTAAATACCCGAATCTTCTTATGCATGGCTCTTATTTCATTCCGTCGCTCCATAATACGATTCTGATGATAAAACTAGGAATTTGGAGTGTGCTTAGATCATTATGAAATTGATAACCAATGTTCTAAAAGGCATATATTTGACTTGTATCACACTGTAATACTTCAGTGATAAATTCAATTTTATTTGAAAGAGATTGAACATTATGATGCATTATTCGAATCATTTGCAGTACCTATTGACATTAGTACTATATGTCTATGACCTAGACAGATCTATTGCTGCTGCATCTGATTTCATTATATGAATGCAACTATAATTTAATATTGCATTGAATCTCAATTCTTTAAACTGTCAGTATTTGAGGAACTCAAACAACTATCATTGCCATGACCTAAGTTCTTTTTTATTTGGGCAGAGGGGTTTTAACAGAAATGTTAACCAGACGAAAAATTGATGTACAGGAGGATGCACAGAAGTTTTTTTTATTTGAAAATTATGAAACAAACATTTAATAATTTTAAAATTGCATCATAAGTTTAGACGTTGTTTTGTTTTTTAAGGGGGATGCTGGAAAACATCCGGTTTCTGCATGCGTGGCTACGATACTGCGAGTTCCGTTGAAGTCGGCGGGGATGCACAGAAGCCCTATTGTACGGATCCCCGTTGGTACAAGGAAGATGGTGGTGAATGCAGTAGTAAGAATCCTCATGGCCACGAAACTGCCACTACCACTGTTTTCATAAGGAACCTACAGTTTAGGTAATCATGAACATTCACAACCATTGGAGTGTTTTCTCAAACGATACTCGGATTGATCCCCGGACTGAACTGGTTAAATAGCCAATATGGAGGATTGATTCGAAAGTTCGAGAATTTAGTGAGTGTGAAGTCTAATTATGTCCACTGAAAAAAACAACTACCTATCGAAAACCATATTTTATGTGATTTCTCAAAATATTCATTTCAATATTTCATTGTAGACCACAATCGATTACTCTCAGAGGTAGTTTTACTTTCTCGCCTACTGTTTACCCAGAGTACAGAAAGTACCGTAATGCTGCAGGGAGAAAATGCAAATTTTCAGAAAAACTCTTGTTAGCGGGCCCTGGTAACGAAAAGGTAAAAAAAATTATGGTAAAAAAGTATGTAGCCTAGTACATTACTTCTTCTAACACGAAGTGTAGCCCACGTTTGGTGGGACCTTCATACCGAAAAATCGATTCACGGCCAAACGTCCGTCCGTCCGTCTGTGAATAAAGCTAGTGGCTAAACCATAAGCAGGATTTGCATCAAAATAGGTATGATTGATGACGCTGCCCCTTGAATATGAAATGGATATTTTCATTTTTGGTGGTACTTTACATGAATTCTCAAAGTTTTCAAAATGTTCTCAAAAATATCTTCATTTTCCCCTCCGATAAAGCAAAACACGCTTAAAGAAATTACGTAGGATGCGTTTTCGTTGTTCTATCTCTCAGCATTTTGGAAAATTGCACTGACATTTTTTTTCGGCGCCTCCCTACAAGTACAATAATGAAGACAGACATTTTTTTCTTAAAGAAATCTGGACAGCAAAGTAAGAATAAGGTTATGTTTAATTTTTGTATAATACTAGGGTTTTTGGGGGTATTTTTGGTTAAACATACACAATTTTGATACACTTTTAAACATTATTTACTCAAAAACGTCTCCAATGTTTTCTTTAATTTTTTTCCTCGTTGGACAAAGAAATCGATACTGTAATGTAATGTTTATCAATCTGTAATATCATCCCATAAAAAAATAAAACATCAACAAAGAAATTACTCTTCATAAATATCATAAATATAGTTCATAGTGCAAATTCCGACACGAAATTTTTCTTTAATCTTTCTCAGCAATTCTCGGTCTTCCAAAAAATTAAGAAGATGAATCGCTCCATTAATACCAATGCATACGATTTACGTTTTGTAGAGTTACATCTATAATAATCATTGGTAAATTTTGTAGCTCCTATATCTTAACTTCTTATGTAAAAAATAAACATTTCATATTGAATTAAATTGGCAATATCACAATAACTTGTATTCAGTGTAACTGAAAGAAACTGAACTTTACCAGATTAAACAATATAACTATTTTTATTTTCACGTCCTTACTACGTACGAAGAGAAATTCTTGAAATCGAGAGCCGAAAAACGGCGTATTTTCGTCAGAAAAATTATTAATGCGAGGTTCTGGTTACGAAACAGTGGGTATTTATCTTGTTCCTAAATGTAATAAATTATTTCCTCTAATGCATTGTGTAGTCGTAAAAAAGATATCTCCACCTCCACCTCCGTCCACACCTCCGTCCACACCTCCGACCCCACCTCCGACCCCACCTCTGTCCACACCTCTGCCTCTGTCTCCTCCACCTCTGCCTCCGTCTCTTATCCTCCCCCGCCTGTCTCCGCCCCCGTCTCGTCCCCGTCACCACCTCCGACTCTGCCACCGCCCACCCCACCGCCTCCATCTCCGCAACCGCCCACATCGCCGCCAACATCATCTCTTTGCCTAAACCCTCGTCGTCTTGCCACGTTCCGTCCTGCCCCTGACCCTCCCGCCGCCTCCGCCGGGCGCACGTGGAAACAGTGGCGCGGGTGTTGGCGGGCGCCGGAGCGCCGGTGGAGTTATCGCTGGCTTTGGCGTCCGCAGCCCGGCAAATAGGTCTCGGTTTACTGACATGTCCCCGAGTTCAAGGCGAACAGTGGCGCGAGTGGGAGCACTGCGGAGTACCCGGAAACGGTCGAAAGACGCAGTGGCAGCTGAGCAACCGAACTACGACGCAAATTTACTTTCTACAAATACTCATTTCGAATAAGCGCTTGATTCATAATCATTTCAAGTGGTTGAGTAATGGTTTCGTATTCGTAGAATACTGTGGATGAAGTTAGAATACATCTCCAGATGTGAGCGAACGTATACGTCTGAAAGGAGATTGGTATGAAAATGCTGTATCAAAATTCTCCAGAATTTGTATTCTGGTAATAATTTTTTTGGTTATGAGTAAAATTCACTTTCATATTTTCTTAAACATAATCATATGGAATATAATGTCTCATTTTCTTTTTCACCTTTTCAAATGTGTTTTACTACTTTTCTTTTAATTTTGCTTTCCTTTCTGACTCTCATTCTACTCCCCTATTCCATAAACTGTAATCTGATTGAGATTCTGTTTTCACTTACTAATAGGAGTTTCAAAAACATAAAATGGTTTGGCCACTTGAAGTGTGATAAATAATGTTACTAGTGATGAAAGAGAACGGATAGGCTCCAGTCATAGGCTACCACCAATGAAATTAAATTAAATCTTAGTTGTGCAAGTTTATCAGAATCGCGCGTTCCGGACAAACAGACATCAAAAATAAATTGGGAAATCAGGTTATTCCGCGAGCCAAATGCTGTAAATATTTGCGAACTGTACTAAATGACAATCTCGGATGTGCAGAACATGTATACGTAGTGAAGAAGTTGTGGAAGACTTAAAAAGAATCATGGAAGGCTCTTTGTGATTAAATTATTTAGGAAAGAAGTGGAAAATCAAGGGAATTAGGGCACACTTCTCTAATACGGTACCACGTGTTGGGACCCATATCGTGTAAGGGAGATATTTCTAGAAAAATGGACAAAAATGTGCTGCAAAATTTGTTAGGAGAAGAACAAACAATACAAAATTGACACGAATTACATGCAAGAGTGCTGGAGACTTTCCCAGAGAATGTCAAAGATTTTGCAAATTGTTTTTTATAAATTGCAATTGTTTTGAGAATATGTTAACATTAAAATTAATTATGTTATATTGTTTTTACTGTTATTTTACATTAGTAGGTCAGCTTTAGCATGACAGAGTTAAGACATAAATTTTGGAAAATTGTATCAAGTAATATGTAAATGTTATAATATTTGTTTTGTGTATTTTTAGTTAATTGTATATAGAAGACACGACCACTGGTAATATTTCTATGTATTCATAAGTAGCATAATAAAATTCTATTCTATTCTCTTTCCTTGTGCCTGGACTAGTTTTCCCGCTTTGGCTCACCCTCTTCCCAGGAGCTGTGTATCGGCGACGTTGTACCATTCTTCCTTGCGCGTGTTATTTTGGACTGAGCAGAAGCAGCATTGCATGATGTTTCGCGGTCAATCCAAAGCGAACACTAAATTCCAGCCCTATTCTTTTGATATGTTTTCAAACTTATACCTATACTGTCTGGATACTTTTAATGATGTGAACGTTGGGCGTCATAAATTACGTTTCTATTGTTAAATTAGTATTATTTCGTAATACGGAAGTTCGTTTAATTATTATAAGTGGCAGTTGTATTATTATTTTATTACTATTATGTAGTGCAGTGTTGAAGTAGAGAGAAAGGAATGCGGAAAAAATGCATCTGTTAAGTGTAGTGCAGTGCAATGTAATGCAGTGAAGTGAAGTGAAGTGAGGAGTAGTAAGGCTTGCGCGGCGAAATTGTGTACTATTTATTCTTAATTAGTGTCTATAATTAACTACTCTCTGGTAATTTACAGTTGGTTAATGTAAGTTTAATTCATGTACAGTTAAGATACTCTGCCAGCAAGTTACGATATTTCGCTGCAGATTTAATAATAAATCTAATCTAAATGCGAGGCAGAAGCGCTAATCTGCTATTCGCTTTTCCTCCTTCATATCTTTATTTCGAGTTGGGGGCAACGAGGGTAGATAATGCCAATGGAAAAACTGCTGCTTTGGCGTATCGCTAGGAAACCAGTCTCCGTCATCACGTGTTTCTCAAACGTCAAGCACAAAGACGTTTGGTACAACATATAAAAGAGGAGTGTCAAGCTGAACAGCCATGTCAGCAAACCCGAATGAACATGTCAAATTATTAGTGCTAATTAATTGCCACTGTAGAAACGTCCTACCAGGGCCTTTCGCGAAGCCTCCTGCTCTTCTGTGGGCATTCCGAGAGAAGAGAAGATTCCCCCAGCCCGAACATAACATAGGCCTATCTATCACTGTTCTGTACCTTTACATATATGGCCATGGAATCCCTTCGCATCATCTCAGTGCTTGTACCATGGATCCATACACCGGAAATGGAACAATTTCATCAACTACACACACGCAGTTCCCTATTGGGAGCAGACCTTAATGAAGAATTATGGAATAGTTGTAATACAGGAGAGACACAGAATGCCCCCCGCCACGCCTCGAACACAACGTAAAATACTGATTCCTTCAGCGGGTTTCGAACCCACAGCATTAGTGACCGCGAAATTGGGTATTGCCTCAGGAGGCCGAATCACTTGACCGTACTATTTTTAAACTTGTTAAGGTAATGAAACTTAATTTGATGAAACTAATAATACAACTAAAGCTGACACTGAGCTTTTGACACATACGCGGCCTTTGTCGTGCTTTGCAGAATTCAGTTTATGAATTTTAATGATTCTGACATCATTCGTATCCACAGTAAGAATGCAAACAAAGTTACTTTTCGGCATTAACTAGCGCTCGTAGAACATAATGGCCCAGTATTTCTCGTACTAGATCGTTTTCTTATATTTTTAGTCTGGGGAAGCTTTTTCCCCACCCTAAATGCGAATACTGACTGCACTACCTATGTGAGACGATAAAATACTTCATGTAGGAGCAAGCACTTTTACGATATCAAGGACCCAAAAAACAACTTTTCTAGAAAAAAATGGAAAACACTGTGTACATTGAAAAATAGTATACCTCTAGTACTTGCTCTCGAATGACTCATCAGGGTTGTGGAGTATAATAGAACTAAAAAGCTAGATATGCACTTGCCTTCAATATTCAGAAAAAGAGGGAGAAGCAAATGTAACTTGTTGATGCCTCAATCGTGATCACGTGTTTTAGAATCCTCTATGTTTAAAATTTAAATATTCCTACTCAATCTTTTCTCAGTTGCTTGGGATATCCGTACCGACAATCTTCATTCTCCGCCGATGTCCGCTTCATTCAATTGTGCATTCTATGATAACAAACTGACGGATGTCATTACACACCATAACTACTGAAGTGAAAAACGTGAATTTTGAGGTACTATTACGATGTATGTAATCACTATGGATTTGTCAAAAACCATCCTCCAAGGATAAACAAACGTGAGTGTTTTGTGATTTTTGCTTAATTCAATCCACAAATCATGTATTGCTGATTGCAGGGTGGATGAGTGAGAAATGCCTTGGGAGGAGCGGACGCAGAGCAAAGCGGATAGGGCGTGGGAATGGGAGATGTCGTAAATGAAATACGTCTATTGTAGACTATGGATAGGATTTTCCTGTCTAATAAATAATTTTCATAAATGAATATCGCTCTGACGTATGGTTACTTCAGCAAGAAATTACCTAATATAACTTACTCCCTACCTCTCCTGATACGGTTGAACAGATTCGAAATCAATCGTCCTTCTGAAGCAATCCTGTTTTCGAGAGTAGAATATACCAATTTCGTATTCTGTCTCTTTAGTTTTTAATGTAATTTATGTTTTTATTCCTCCAAAGTACTCAAATTATATTTGCATTCTATAATGAAGAAAAACATTAAACTTTTCATATGTCAGCATTATGAATTTCAGGGGAAAGTTATCCAAATAATTGGTCTAAATATGTACATAAACTTTCAATGAATTAAAATTAACGTTGTTATAATTAGAGAAGTTCTTGATGACAATTTGCGCGAATTGCGAACATTTTAATATAGCGTCAAAGCTCAGACTATGTATGTTTCCGAAATTGTAGTGTCCGCCATATTGAAAATTCTAGGGACGAAAGCACGCTAGTACAGCTATGCGCGCACTGGATCGGTACGACACGGACGGACGGCAGTTTTGGTGTGGGTCGCGAGCTCTAAGACGGGGCAGCACAGACACTTCGGACATTACCCTCCGTGTCTTTTATTGCGTGCGGCTTCATAATTTAAGTAAAGAAGCAATCGCATTGGGTTTCTTTTTTAATAGCAGAAAAAGGAAATCAGGCAAGGAGTCAAAGAAAGTCCAAATTCTCTTTTCTTCTAAACAGAACGATAATAACAAAAGGGGGATCTAACATATTTCATCCTGACCTGGTGGAAGATGAAAAATTATTTCAGTCCCACGCTAAATTGGATATGTTGAAAAATATAGGATATAAATAAATACGTTGGTAACATAATTAAATTGAACTAAGGAACGGACTCATAATTGCATTACTTTATTTAGAAACTTACAATAATAATGGGTCCTATAATTAACGCAAGACACTACATTGATTAATGAACTAATGAATCATTCCAAAATATGGCATACTTTATTCATCGTACACAAATGAACCAAGTTTCACCAATACTGCACAGCTTCTTATAAATACCTAGAAATTTAAATTTGCCAAATTTATTCTGATAGTTTAGCTAACGAATTAAATTACACTTCCTAACCAGGTAATACATTAAATGAAACTTAATATCACGCTGTACAACTCGGGATAATTCTGGATCAATATAATTAAACTGGACGCATTCATGATCGCTCCTCACGCGTCTCATAACCTCACAACTGAAACTGTGCAAAGGCAGTTCCAACCACGCCGATAACGTCATCGGCACGACGAAATATCCAGGTCTTTCCTTAAGATTTTTTTGCTAACGGTGGAAGGTGCGGATCGGATCGGATCGGATCGTCCCGTCCCGTCCCGTCCCGTCCCGTCCCGTCCCGTCCCGTCCTGTCCCGTCCTGTCCCGTCCTGTCCTGTCCTGTCCTGTCCCGTCCCGTCCCGTCCCGTCCCGTCCCGTCCCGGCACGCCCCTTCATGGAAATCAGTGTAATCAACTTTTACTAAATACCGTCCGTCCCGTCTGGCATGCCGTACCGACACAGTGTGCGCTAGGTTTAAGCCGTAAATATAGCTGGCGCTTGGCTCATCTAGATGTCCGAAGTAGGACCGGATATAGATGCTGCTGAGTGCCCGAGCGCATAATCGTGTAGAGACCCTCCCCAAAAAATCCTCCATTTTTTAAAGTACCATTCATTCTGATGTAGTAAGTTTTTGTACACGTACGAATGATATTATATATATTTTAACAGAAACAAACGTATTTTAAAATCATTTTACAAACAAACATTTCCATTGCATTCTTTTTCGAAAATTTAATGAAATATTTTCCGGCTGTCCACTCCACCAAACACCTGAGGTAGGTATTGAATTGAATTGAATTTGCCTTATTTTACGTGGCGAGACTATTTTATGTGGCGAGACTAGGTAGGTTCGGTTCTGAACATAGAATACTTTTCGAAGGGCAACGTGAGAGCGTGTACATTTTTTGTGTAAGCTCCATGTTTATTTTGTTCACGATCTACACTACAATCTTCGTGGGAGCTACAAGCATATCAAAATAAGTCAGAAGTCCTATTAAAACGTTGTCACGTTGCATTATACGTAATATACGTACGAAATAAACAAGTTTTTTCTTGTAGAGGTGTGGGGGGAGTGGAACGGGTGCTAAAAAAAACCTTTCAAAAATCTTATTTTTATGTTAGAGACATACGTAATATTCATATGTCATTTGGCTTAGGAACATTTACCATCTTACCTAGGGGTACCATGTGTGTTGCAGCGTAAAAGTATCAAATTATCAAGTTTTGAAATCGGTAAAACCCAACCATGGTATATTTCTAATAGACTTAATTGGCTGCATACTGTCTTGATTGAAATTATATGTTTTATTAATTGTAACTTAATAGTTTCCATTTATTTAAGAAGCATCCTTATAAAATGTAGGATCAGTAGTCAGTGACGACGCACAAAGAGTTATTTATCAGCATCCAATAAATTAAACATTAAGCCCAGTCGCATCACTGGGGTCTTCCAGACCACAAGGCCAAAATGAGAGATCGGCGACATTTGGAAATATGTACGCAAGAGTCTGGTCAGTAGCAAGATTATCGATACCTAAAAACTGACCTGTCTAAAAACTGACCTGAACACCCGTTTTCTTCGTTACCTCCAATCAATTCCAGATCGATGCCGAAGTTATGAAAGAAAGAACGAATGCTGCTGTATGTTCCAAGTGATCTCAAGAATGGCCAAACAATAATTGCCTCGTACATTATGGTTTGTGCACTCGTTTTGTTCAAAACAATGGTATTGCATTGCATTCCTCCGCAAAAAGTGACATCAATCGTGGGTAAAATATATAAAGTCACAAAATTTCATAAAATGACGTAACACAAATGCACGAACAAGAAATTATAGGTACCCACGAGGGTATGGAGTGTCAAGTCACTTTCCTCTCTAAATAAAGTTCGAGCATTGTACATTTCCGCAGTAGGGATCTTACGATCCTAAACTTTTAAATAAACTTTTCGGGAAACCAGCTGTGTGTGTAACACTTTCTTCACTCGCACGACTGAAATACCAGTTACCATTTTCTACCTACACCGGAACCCGTGAAATAAAACAATACCACATCCTGCTTCTCGTGTCACGGGCCAACATTCCGTCGGTCCTTCTGGTCCGGGGCGTGCTGACGGTGGCGCTGCGCGGCGTGGCGGGGCGTGGAGGGGAGGGGCGTGGGTGGGCGTGGTGGAATGGAGCGGGGCGGAATGGGGAGGGACGGGGCGGAGCGGAACTAGCGGGGCCGGGCGGGGCGAGGCGGGGTGGAGGCGGGACGAAGCGGAGTGTGGCGGGGAGGGACGGGGCGGCGGCGTCTGGCAGTCGCGTTGCGAAGTGCGTCGCGTGCACCCTCTCGGCACGACCAGCACGCGTCGGAATGCGCGGCGGCACGGATGCGCAAAACCTCGCTTTGGCGCGCGCGCGGGACCTTGAATAGCATCAGCTCGTTTTTCGAAGTTCTGCTACAACTTTCTCGCTACCGCTTACGCAGCAGAGAGACAATCATGTAATGCTGCGTGAAAAAACGGGGAATTCCGTCAGAAAAACTCTTATTATATAGCCCAGGTAGTGAAAAACTACGTATAACATTATACATAAGCAATTGTTTTATACTTCTTGCACGTACTCTATACATTCAAGTGCGGCAGAAGTCACATATAAAAGCTTCTTTTGGAGTCGTGGAGTGAAGTCATTTTTGAGAAAATTTTGACAATATTGTGGAGGCTTCATGTAATGCTCCCCCAAAATCAAAATATCCGTTTAAAATATCAGTTTAGAAGAAATTCGTCTGAACTGTTTAGACTTTAATATTAACCACAAACAGACGGACATATGTTTCGCCGTAAACCAATTTTTCGACAAGAACACGAAAATGTAAATTTTGTCAACACGAGGTGTTGAAGGAAATAATTTACTACATGTGTGAACTAGATTTATACTGTTTTAAATAGTCATTAGAAGTAGGCAACATTTCAGCTCTTTTAGCAATTTTCAGGCCAAATCCTAGAGAAACAGTGAGTTTTTAATTCACATTATTGTAGTGATATCGAGAAGATAGATTGATTGACAATCATAATTTTCACAACCTTTTTAAATTACTTTTAAACACAGATAATAATCCATTGAAATTTAGAAAATTTTGTATTACATTTTCAAAATAATTATTATTTTCTAGACCAAACCGACAGAATATTTTCTGTTAGTGATATAAGTTCCAAGGTAACAAAATTAAACAAGAATAACAATATTTACAATATACACAATTACTTGAATAGCAGTGAGATATTCAAGCTGTTTCTAAATATGTAAAACGTTTCTGTGTAAGATGACAATTGGAGTCGGTTAGATGTAGTTTTAACTGTCAGAAGGGGATGGAGAAGACTAGATTTATATACTTTTTCGATACCAGGACTCCCACAATACGAATTTTTCCGTCGAAAAATTGCCATTTTTGGTGTAGTATTACATTTTCTACATATTACGTTAGTAGTATCATAGCCTGCTAGTATGCCTAACGCATACTTGCACGTTATGATAGTATGCAAAGGAGTAATAAATTCGATAACTTCCCATTTAAATGAACGAAAGAATAATGAAAGTGTGTGAGAAAAAATTAATACGAAAATAAACTGAGTTTCCCAATCAAAATAAATCGTGAACTAAAAGCCGATTTAGAATACAATGTTTCCAATTTATTTTAAATGAACAATCGCTTTTACAAGTTTCATTTCTTTATAATTTAGAACACAAACAATTCAATCAAAAAGTGTCTATATTTACATAGTTTATTTCTAGGGCAAAATAAAAACAATTCGAAGAGAAACCCCACTAAATAATTCTGTTTCACAACTTCCCCGTGCAAGAAGAAAGGAACAAAACAGAGATACCATCGCATAAAATGGCAGAGACGGCATAAAATTAGGGACAATGTCAACGTGCTTGAGAAATGGCGGGACTTGTTAGTGAGAGCGATACTGAGTCACCATGAAAATAGCTTGCTTCCTTCCCTTCTGCTGTTTTTAGTCCTGTAGAACATCAGAGAAATTTCTGCTCAGAAAAATGACCTACAGTGTTCAGTTAGGTCAACATTTCAGACTAAAAATTTTGCGGCTCAATATCTAATAATGTGGATTGGCAGGAAAGTGACTAAAATAGATACTGTTTTTCTAAAAGTATATTCAGTGGAGCTAAAGAGACAATCTACCTAATACGAGTAATGAATCTGGAAGGAGTGCACCAGCAAAGGTGCTCTGGGCATGAACTGATGCCGCTGCACTGCCTCTAACCGGAAGTCCAAGAGTTCGAGTTCCGACGGTGGCCAGATTCTCGCTAGACAAGTAGGTCGATTTCAGCCGTTGTTTGGAGGAAAATTCTTGCCGCTGGCTGCTCTGATCGCTAGTTTTACGTGGTTTCTCCGATCAACACCAGGCGAATGCCGGTTTAGTACTGTTATCACATATGCGGGGAAGATCACCACTCCCTTCCGCGATTAAAAATGCACTACACTTTTGGGACTAACGATTTTAGGAATTGACGTGCCTGGAATAATTAATCAAATCAAAACATGGAAGGAGTGAATTTGTGTTAAAAAGGAATCCTACTGAATTGTAACGCTTTGTTGAAAAACTTATGGTGTATAATCTTAACCTTCTCTTGTAAACACGTGAAAAATCAGTCTCTTGCAGAGTTCTATTGGCAGAGGAACTTCCTAGTCCCTTTTTGGGTTTATAGACATTCAGATTAATTTATTCCATCCATTACATTTTAGTGCGCCAAATCGAGTATCTGTTTTGTGTAGATTTGTCTTCTCAACATGTCCAGCAATGGAAATCGGTAATGTATGGTATTCAGGGCACATCTCGTCAGAAACAATAACTCTTTAATTACCGTGTCGGCGAACTGCGAGTATAAAACTCACAAACGAACTATCTTGGCAACGACTTCGCCATGAATACGAGTCATCTTGTTCATACAGCATAAGCAACATTGCAACAACTTCTGTTGTGCAATGACTGTAAATACCTCATGCGGCATGCAAAATTTTGTATGGTTAAATTATAACAGACGCTGAGTGTCATGTTTCGAACAACATTCAATTTTAAGAGATTTGCTTCATTTACGAGTCATCTATCTCCCTACATACGTTGTAATTCTTCTTGCAATTCAAATTATAAAATTTCAGTTAAACTATATTTTCGTCTCTCTCAAGTTTCACGATGTACATATATTATTTGCTCAAGACTATTAATACTAATTGTAGTGCTTATTTTCATTTACTCATCCTATCCGTTTGAATTGACATAACCTTATTATGGCAAATTCATAGGGTTATGAAATCTTAATTTGTGTAATAGTATAGCTGTATGGGAAGTGTGTCAAATGATACGATTGAATTTGTATTTATAACATTAACCACACTGCATAATTCAAACATCCTTCCATTAATGTTTGTAAATTCATGCAATGTACCTGCTAAATTCTATACTAACTAGTCTTTGTTTATGCCGTGCTAACGAGTGAGTGCATCTTTACATATGCTTCCATCATCTTGTTAGATGAAAGAATTATTCGTTCAACTTTTGTAATTAACACCCAATTAAATTACGTTCCCTAACAAAATTATAAATAATCTCTAGATTCTTTTACAAACCTATCTACCTCACCACCAGTTCTCCGCTGGCCGCACACCACTGGTTTGGTACCGTTGCTGCGGAGTACCGTGAAACCACGATTTGGGCTCGCCAGACCTTCTCACCATCTTCTCCAAAGTCACTCTCCACTGGAATTCCAGTGTCATATCTCATTAGGAGCCCAGCGCACAATGGGTGCAGCGCATCCCGCGAGACACGGGAAAACCTCGGCCGGCACAGCACGTGCCACGATACTCGCGTGGGACGTGCGGCACACATGTGCACGTGGGCAAGCAGATATGCTCACGCACCGCGCGAGCGTATGTGAGAGCGAAGCGTACAATTATTGTATGCTTTTGCACACAATAGCACATGCTATTGCAATGCATTACACTTCGCATGCTTCTGGTCACGTGATTATCACCTTTCACGCTACGCTCTGCAAAAAGTGTAATAGATGAAAGACTTTTCCTGCTAGCATGGGATGATCTTATGTCCTGATTTGGTCAAGTATACTATTATTAAAACATTCTTTCTGACGTTTGGGCAAGCATTCGCTATGACATTGTCTTAGAAATAAAGTATTTACTTGTTAGAGATAACGTTCAAGTAATAATTCCGGGCAGTACGAGTATTTCACAATCGCAGAGCCAGAACTCGACGCCAGCCAGACGCGCAGAATACTTGAAGATGTGGTGGGTTGCGTAGAACGTTTTGAGTAGTTACGCGCGGGTTGCGTAAAACTGTCGATTCAGCATCAAAACATAAAATTATCAGCGCGCGTCTATATGCGACAGGCATACGCATATTCCCGTTGCAATATACCGACATTTTTCGTCTAAGTATAAGCATTAAGTCGTCAAAATTTTATCACAATCGAATGAACGGAATGGCAGTGCATAAATACGTACAAACAAACATTGATTTTCATATAGTTGATTTTATTTTTCAAGTGTCTTGCCTAGTGAGATATTCTACAGCAGCCACCAGGACCTTTGGAGAACTAAGGTGCCTGCTTAGCTTGCAGACTCGGCCAGTCAGCATTCGATGAGAACCTGTATCATTAAAAACTTACACACGATGCGTGGAGTGCTCAGGAGAACATCCGTTTGCATTGTCTGAATGTGCCAGTTCTTAAGGACAAGCGTTGCAGACAATGAAGTTATTTTTCCGGAGATCAGTCCATTTGCAGAGGTGACCACAGGAACTACATCAATAGATTTTTGAAAACGTGTCGACCTACATTATATCTGGTCGTCTTTTGGACTCGACCCTACGATATGCGGTGACTGTAGCATTCCCCAAGAGCTTCCACCATTTCGTCTACAAAACTAAACCGGGCTTAAACTTGTAGTATGGGATCTCTTACTGAACCATCTCTGACTTTGAAGAGAGGGGGCTGATGGACTACTGCAGCGAGGTCGTTGTGCCGACTCGTTTTTTCTGTTTGTGCAAGCAGAGAACACACCCAATGTGTATTGGAGGGTTTCGCCGGGTTGATTGTAATGGTGACAGCGGTCCTCTACACTCATATCCCCAATCACATACCTTTGGAAATTGTAGCAGGTAATTGTAACTATGCAGTCGACGGATACCGAAGATACCAGACTCCCCCTTATGACTCGAGTTGTCCCAAGTAGCGTCTGGATTTGCAACTCTCTGCCTTTTTAGCTAGTTATTACCATTATTATTAATATAACTATTATTATTATTATTATTATTATTATTATTATTATTATTATTATTATTGAAGATATTGCTTTTGTAGCAGAATTATTACCAGCAGTTTAATTTCGCACTATGCAGTCGACGAATACCGAAGACACCGGACTCCCCCTTGTGACTCGAGTTGTTCCAATTTGCGTTTGGATTTCTGCGTTTGTAGCTATTGATTATGATATTCATTTTAGCAGTAACCAGTCAAGGACGGTTTGAACGCTATCAGGAATCACTTCCTTGGCTGGTGTTGCTGGCGATGTGACGTTTGCCTCGGTATGCTATTGCACAATGGCAATACCCAATCTTGGGCTCCAAAATACTTACTTTTCCACCCCAAACTACGTAATTTGCAAGTTCTATATATCGGTGAGGTGTTGTTGATATTGTTTTAAATAACTAAGGTTTACATCGTATCCACAAATGCTCCTATTTATTGACAGTTTGCGATGGTCTACCACCATAAGAAATTCCGCGTGAAGTCGATACCTGTCCATCATACCACTCTACCTGTCAATCAATACAAATACTTACATATGGTATTATGAATGTTTAATACTTTTAAAATATGTGACTCAAATTTATTGCACAGAGACCTAAGGGATCCAGACAAAAGAGAGGTAGCTTCCGCCCCTTAAATCCACAATGCAGCCCGCAACACGTGTTCTTAGATACTGCCAAGTGCCATGATGCAAATGGGGATCAAAAGAAAATACCACTAGAGTAGAACTGGCGCATTATGATTAAATGGACAATATGAACTGGCATAATGATTAAATACGCAATAAAATTGGAATAGGAAGGTTCAAAATCACATTATGTTTGTCCTAAAAGTCTCAAACCAACGACAATATAGGTTAGAGAACCCAACTAAAACACGTCACAATCACGCGTCAGATAAATACTATCGTCTATTTGTTTCGTGATATTAATCATCTTACGTTGAAGTTATAAGAAACGCCTACTATGAAGCGTGAATTTTCAAAGGTGGATGAAGATACAGGAATATTACCAGATATAATCTATTAACAGACCTAGAAATGTTATGGCTGTTATTACATCTGCGGCCAAAAGTTAAAAATCAAGACGGAACGTAGAGCAGCCGACATTTTTAATTTGGACGAGGCAGTAATAACACTGTAACATTTCGCGGTATGTTCAGCATTTTATCAGTTAACATAAAAACATCCAATTCAAGGGAAACTTTACGACATACTGCAATTGTAACAAATGAATTCTATTGCTGCGACACGTTAGTAAGATATTGTGTGGTGTATACCTATTTGAAGAATAATTGTTTACCGTGGTTCGACAAAGATGGATGCGAATAATTTTTCTATATCTAAAGAAATTTTAGATCGGCTGCAAAAGTCACGCGAGATTTGATTCCAGAAAAAAACAAATACACGATATGAAAAGGCATATCAGGTACTTAAAGCATGGAAGACACAAAATCACGCATACGTGATTACAGCACATTTAATGCGTACGTATTTTAAGAACCTGGTCAGCTAATTTGCACTTAATTATTTTATAACATACATTAATTTTAGTTTATAACAGAAGTAAAATTAAAACAAATTATTTTTACTGTGCTATAATTTGTTTTCACGTCTTGCATTTACAATAGGGAGTGTGGTCGTACGCGTTACGTAATTATTTAAGGGCGTTAAAGCGCGCGTTATGGGTGCGTTACTGGGTGCATAGGGGGTATTCAAAATTCTCCTTTGCGTTACGTAATTTACGGACACAGCCCTAGGATCCCCCGGCCAGAGTCACTGCAGTGTCATCATTTGAGTATATCCCCCGGTTCGCGCAACTTCAATGACGGACATGCATTTGCCCAAATCGCAGCATCGCCTCGCACCGAGAAGAAACCCCTCGACCGGTCCGCGCTGGCGGTGGGGGCGCGTGGGCCGCGCGGCACTGGCACACGCGGAGCGCGCGTGGGCGAGGCCCAGACACGCGGGCGCGGACGTGTCTAGACGCGTGGGATTTATAGGGGGCAGCGGGGCCACAGCGATCGGCGGAGAAGAGCGGGGAGGGGCCGGGGCAAGGTAGAGTGGGGGGCGGGACGGGGTGGGGCTGGGCGGAGTGAGCGGGGAGCGACTGAGCGGGGCGGGGCGGGCCGGGACGGAGCTGGGCGGCGCGGCGCGGGGCGGGGCGGCGCTGGGAGGGGCGGGACGGGGCAAGGCAGAGTGGGGGGCGGGGTGGGGCAGGACGGGAAGGGACGAGGCTGGGTGGAGTGAGCAGGGCGCGACTGGGCGGGGCGGGGCAGGTCGGGAAAGGGCGGGGCTGGGCGGAGTGAGCGGGGTGGGGCGGGGCAGCGCGAGGCGGGGCGGCGCGAGGCGGGGCGGGGCGGGGTGGAGCGCGGCGGAGTGGGGCGGGGCGGACGCTGTCGTCACAGCGACGGACGTCGTCGCGCGGAAATTTACGGCCCGCGGCGCCACCTGCCGCGCACGTGGCCGGCGCCGGGCCGGCGCATATTTCTCGCGCGGCGCCGAGCAAACGGGAGGACGTGCCACCCGCTGAGTGAGCTGCTGACAGGTGTCGAACGGGGAGCGGACTCATATCGTCGGGGCAGGAGGAAAGTGGAACACCTAAAAATTCGTTATGTTTGGCTTAAGAGGGGAAATGTGTTTATACTTCGATATTTCTGTAGTAGCCGATGACATTGGCCTATGGTTACACTTCCTGCCTTATAAAATGAATAAGTTTAACAGTGATAAGCGCATTTCTGAGGACACGAACCCTGTTAAGGACGTTCGCGAATTAATTAAAAAGATTCATTATATAATGCAGGAGGTGAAACAATGACCTAATGGCCACTAAAGAAAAATGGAACTATAGGAAATAGTGCAGTTTTACTTGTTAAAAGTGCATGAAAAGTACACGAGAGCCGGTGTGTTATAGAGTCAAATACTGTCTTTGCATAATAAACGGCGCTGTTCAGGTTAAAATCGTTCTGATATTCTTCAGAGTAATTTTGCTAGCAAACTGGCCATAAAAGAGAGTGTGTTTTAGGAAAAATATTTCTGGATAGTATTATCAACGTATCACTACTCATTATTTTATTTTCATTGCAATTTTTTTTCCTTTTCGTTTTCGGCTATCTCTGGTCTACGTAACACAGTATCCTCCATGATGCACCGCCCAAGCATAGTCCTTTTTATCACACATGTCTACTGAATCACACTGAAAATTTGTGCGGGAGGAAACCGCATTTACATATGCTCTATAAAAATAAAATAGAGATAAACGTACGTCATGGAACACGTACGCGTAACTATAAATGATGTATTGAAAAGGACAATCACATACTCAAAGTTAATTCGAATCTAGAATCCTCCGGATGCTGGTTGAAAGTATACTCTCGCTTTAGTGGCCTCTATTACCGAGGTCCAAGATTTCAACTCACAAATGAATATCAGCGAATACTGCATGTATTAGCACTATAACACGGCGGCTTTATCCCCTTTTGAGGCCCACAGGCAAATACACAACGTATGTTTCATAAATCATACAAAACTGTTACACCTTTTTTTCTTGTACGTACGTTTCTCGTATACGAAGAAAATAAATATTTCTTGCAATTACCTTATTTCCCTATTTCTTCTTACGTTTATTGTATTTTTGAATCCAACAACTGTACCATTTTAACAACATCAGGATCGAAATGTTATATCAGAAGAAAAAAAACAGCAATACCAAAGAATGATTCCAAAGTAAAGAGATACATAAAATAAGGATTTCTGTGGGGTCGCTAGTCGAGAGGTCATGTACGTTAAATTAAAAGCACCCTTGTATTCAGCCGAATGCAACGAAACCAGGCTCCATAAATCATTCGATCAGTCATTGTCGGGACAGATAGTCTAGCAGTAGGGGGAGAAACGTTTGACTCTACCTCATCCGCTTCCAACCAAGACTTCTAACGCGGAAGGGAGAGCAAAGTCGTATGTCGCGGAAACATCCTGCCCGGCACGTAGAATCCGTTCAGTGCGCATTGGTATTCTCCGCTGTTGCCACCGTCCACGCGCCGTTTGCCAGCTCTTTTCCCACGGCCGTGTCGTGGCCCACGTGACAAGCCGGCTACGAGGCTCATTGGACCCCGATTTAGGTGCCTCGCGCGGCGTCGTTTTTAGAAGTGCGTGCTGCTTTTTACTCGTTGCGCCGGAATACTAATGGCAAATTGGATGCGCAACCTGGCAAACGTTGGGGCGGGGTGACAAAGCATGGACGTACGTTTGATGGATCAGGCCTCAGCTTGACGACAGTTCTTTGAATAGTCAGTCAGGAGAGAAATTTAACTCCGATGCAGTCGTGGATTACAATATCAAATCACGGCCATTATGCATGCTAATGGGACCTTGTGTTTTCCCACGCGTAGGGCGTGAACGTCGTCGCCTACTACATAGTTCAGGTACGATTCATGAGAATAAGAAATGCAATAAGGAGGTCTCGTGGGAATTAGTCGACACGCCTAAATGTCCCAGATACCCCTTTATTCTTACAATTGTTCGGTACTAGTTCCAATATTTTAAACACTTTAAAAAGGTTTCCACACACACATTTTTACATGAATCTGTTGTTAAATATAAATCTGTAGTTTGAACTCTTACTCAAAAACCTATTGCAACACTTTCATTAACGATAACCCACCTTTTGAACGAAAGTATATCTGGATAGCACCTTCGTATTCTAATACTAGAGGAAGTAATCAGACAATCCTCGGGGACTTAATGATCATTTATCACAGGAATAGGAATGCATTCAATCGATAATGCAAAATGTAAGTAATTTTAACACCCCGTCTGCCCACCTCTACCCGCGCGCCAGCATGCTATCTCCGCCTCCCTCTTTCCCTGACCGTCCCGGCCCTTTACCTCTCCGTCGAAATTAATTTTCAATGTTCACTTTCAATTAGGTTCTAATTGCGCTGTCGAAACGAAATAAATGAATTTAGTAGGAATATATACGGACTGTAAGAAAGTTGTGTTCAACATTTATGGATTTTCTCACGAAAACCCACTAAAATTTTATTCAAGGGTTTGGATTGTGGATTGAGGATTGTGGATTGTGGATGGTAATGGTGATGGTGATGGTGATGATGATGGTGATTACGGAATCTGATTAAACCGTGACTTTCCTCTTATTTTTAAAGATCATGTGCACCAAAGTTCAATAGGATAATAATAAAACTGTAGATTTGTATAAAATCAAACAAACAATCTTTCTGTTTATGTAATAGAAAATTACGATATAGAAAGAGTAAAATACTCCCGGAAAAATACGCTTCCTTTTAATGAAAAGCCATCATCGAAATACAAAGTTTGGCAGGTTCGTACATTTGGCAGTTCCAGAGATTATTCCGGATACTGAAACACAAATTGCAAAGCTAATGAATGACTTTTCATCCTGTAAATAACCATATGAGATTATAAAAAGGCTATTAGTTTGAAATCACAGACAGATACTTCAGTTTTAATAGTATATGTAGATATTGCTACATGTTAAATTATGCTACATTTGTTTAAATATATTTAAGGTCCGAAAGTCACTACATTTCGGTTAAATTGGTAATCTTTTAAACAATGTTTTTCAATAGACGGGCTTATCATTGATAAGTACAATAAAGGTAACAAGATACCTACAACGATGAATTTTGAAATATTTTCTGTTAACTGTATTACTAAATGGCGCGACATTTATGAAGTTTAATATTTTAATCGCAAATCTATGATGTAGTATTCTTCATTAATCATTAATATAAAATAATATAGGTCTAAATGTTTTCACATGTTAATATAGATAAAATAATTTTAAGTTCACAATAATATTAACATAAAATGGAATGTTGAGTTAAATAGCTTATATAAATCTTAACAAATCATTAAATTTTAATATAAAAGTTTAAAAAAATCACTTACAGGTAAGTAACTTCCATACAATCTCCTAAAGGTTTGACATAAGACTGTATTAAGAACCAGCAGTTAAAATTAAAATAAAAGTTATCATTAATTGTTTGTATTACACCGTTTTTAATAATATTGCTATTACAATTCCTAAATAAGAAATATATTTGATTCATCAAAAAAATATACTACTAATAAAAATCAAATATAAATAAAATATTTTAATTAAAGTTTTAAAAAAACAAATTTCTCATTGTATAACTACTGCTGCGTTTGACTGAGTGAAAACCGCTCTTGTACACTACTAGCTCTTTCTTGGGTCTTCAACAAGCTCCCAAAGAAAAGAACGGTGAGGGCAGCATACAAAGGTGGGGAGGGGGTGCAACTTGGCAATGTTTCAGAAAAAAATGTTTACATTATTTTGCAATAGTACACAACAAATGAAAAAGGATCACATCCACACATTATGTCTTACTATGTGTGAGAAATGGGATATTATTGTAATGAGAGGGGAATGGTTGAATTAGAAGAAATAAACCTGCAATGAATGTAAATACGCCTTGGACACTTTAATTATCCATTAAGTAAATTTCATTTTTAAATCGACGTTCGAAAAGAATATGATCATGCCAAAGGAGCAGTTCTGAAGGTCTTCTGATGCCTGACTTACACACTCTCGTCGATGCACTACACTTAAACCGCTAACATAGCAATTTCTGAAATGTTTCGCAGCATCGTTTTTCACGGGTTCCAAGAAAACGTACTTAAAATTTGCTTATTTATTCTCGAAGGCTGCACGGTTAACGTCATGCCCATCTCAAGCTAAATGCAAAAACAAGCAACATCGCCTGTGTTCGATCATGATTCGCACTACTCGTGCAGAAAATCCATCAGCCCGGCTTTGGGTGCGGCGTCGTTATAGCAGCAACGTGAGACAGACGAGATCCAGTGACGCAACTGCACTTATGCTCTCGACCTAAAATGCACGTCATTATCCCTTAGCTGAATTTCATAAAGCTTAAAATTATATTCCTGAATTTGATAAGTAGATGAAAAGGAGAAACTTACTTCCTTTACTCTCATTTGAATACAGAGAATTCAGAATGTTTTTTCAGCACTTGTGCATGCAAATTAGTACATACTAGGAAACTCTTTCTAGGGGAGAGGTACTTGTATTTTTGCAATGTTATTGTTGCAAATTTCGAAAATACAAAGAGGTCGCCGATAGTGGAACCAATACCAATTGTTTTACCGTCCATGGTCATATATATAGAGAAAATTTAAAAACTTTGGAGACGTTTTGAGATTTTGTTAGTTTAAAAATTGCCTATATTTTAAAATTACACAAAAATTACTTATATTTTCGAAACATTGTACGTGCCGTTTTTTCAAGACCTGTCTTTAGAGAACAGATTTCATTCAAGAAAAAGCTCTATCGTCAGTACTGTAGTTGTATGAAGAACGAAAATAATAATAATAATAATAATAATAATAATAATAATAATAATAATAATAATAATAAACTTTCACAATTTTCGAAAAATCAAGGACTTCAACAAAAATTAGACCTTCACCACTTAAGGTGTTTACGCTATTCGAAGACAAAGTTTAATAAAAAAATCTGGACCCGTTTTTGAAAAAGTAAAAAAATATTGAGTCTTAATCAAAATATTTGCTTTAAACAGGCAGAGCCTCAAGTTACTAAAACTAATTTTAAAATATTATTAAAATATCAATTATAAGACGCAATTTCACATTTATGTTACTGACTTGCCAAAAATACAAGTGAATATTGAAAACATGAAAGATTCTCAGTAATGTCATTACTACTACTATCAGTTACTACTTGCATATCGGCCATTTCTGACCACGTTCTTCGATTAACGTGTAACTATGGGATCATGTATTCAGCGGTATCCCTTAGTAAGACGCAGTTGTTACGCCATGGATTGTGAATTATGAGCTGATAGGATGATGATGATGAGGGGTGAAGGGACAATCACAAATACGACCATCCCTATGGAGGACTCGAACCTGCAGCCTTCGCTGTCGGCTGTCACAACCGTCTGCGTCACGGAGTTAGCGTACAGGCCATTACTGACCACGCTACACGATTAACGTAATTGTTCTAGGATCAGAATTTCAGCCGTATCCCTCATTTCGACAAGGTTGTTACACCTTGAAGTGTGAATTATGCAATAATAGAATGATGATGACGACGATGGTGGTGGTGGTGGTGGTGGGGTGATGGTGATGGTGATGGTGATTATGATGAGGGGTGAAGGGACATTCAGAAATCCGACCACGTCTAGGACTCGAACCTGCAGCCTGCTCGGTACAGACATCATCATCATTATCATTATCATTATTATTATTATTATTATTATTATTATTACTATTATTATTACTATTATTATTATTACTATTATTATTATATTATTATTATTATTATCATTATTATTGATTTCAGAGCATTGTCCGGAAAAATTATCAAAACTATTTATTCCACATAGATGTAAAGACAAAAAACTTTAATTTAAAATGAAAAGAAACTAAAACCGACTGCGAACACTTCCTCAACGAAGGTTAATCTCGTAGCAGCCGAGATCAGTGATGGACGAGAGCAGCGTTTCATGGAGAAGGCCCGATGACAAGCCTTTGGTGACACGTCGTTCAAAGTGCACTGCTGCAGAAGCGGTGCGAGGTCAAAGACGCGGATGAACTAAAAAAGCGTGTTCTCCACACCCCGAGATCAGGACTGAAAAAAAAACTGCATTCGCTTGCTAATTCGGTCTTTTAGAAAGCGGAAGGTCCTCATGGTGGAAAGGTTATTGAAGATGTTTTTCATCATGACAGACGAATGGTGACTGATCCTAGACTGGTAAGACTGCTTGTAAAATAACAATCTTCCTCTTCATTTGTTGTTAGATACATATGGTGCTGATTTGCCGAAGAAAGTTAAGTCTCTCTCTGAGAAGAAGAACACTTAGAAAACATGGTCTTAAGAATGATAGCTACATCTTAAGTAAGTTGTGGTTCAATTTCCTGGATCTTATCAAAATAAACATTATTTTTAAGTTGTATTTCGAAGTAATTTTGGGTTGTATGGGGTTGTCAAAGTAAGTAAATATACAAAGTAACAATATAAAAAGTACAGCACATTCTAAGTTCCTTGTTATTATTGTCCATTAGTACTCTCATAATCTCAGAATGTGCACCATTTACAGACCTGGTTGATCACTAACAATTCAAACTACAGCTTAAACTTTATTTACATCTAGAAGGTCAAAAAATGCTTGGAAACCACCTTTCGATGTTTGCATTTCTACATTTTACAATTAATATGAAGCTATTTGTGTATTTTATTTCAATTAATCAGATAAATATTGCGCAAAGTTTTAATAAAAATATTAAAAATGTATATGTCCGTCCATTGGCCAAAGTAGTATTTTCCTCTTTTTCAACTCCAGTAGTCAAAGCTCACAAGATTTTGAATACCCTTTTGCAAATTGAAACTTTGAGATTGGTGTTAATTAAAAAACACAGACACAAAAATCTGTAGCATAGCGTTTTCAAAAAAATCTTTAAAAATGTCATTATGGTACATAAATATTTTAGGACGTAACTGATTTTTAAGATCAAAAGTATTGAAATTTTAGAACGACCTTCAACTTATTATTTTTGAGGCGTTCTATTGTTTTACTAACCTCACTCACAATGCACAGTTTTAAAATGAAAAGGGAAAAGTTAAGTTGGAGAGTTAAAGAAAAGGAAAAGGGAAGACTTCGGGTCGTAAATTTAACTTTAAAAGTATGATTTCATCTCTCGTAAAAGCTCTTTTTCCGTGAGTTGACGTTAGACTTTACTAGTAAGGGAAAGTGGGAACAGTGAGACACAAAATCTGGATAACAAATTACATGTCATACTTGGAATACATAAGTATCTGACCACATTAACTGGTTTTCCATACAATCACTTGTCGATGTATTAAAAAAATTGAAATGAAATTGTCTCGCTATACCCTTGAGATTCTGATGGTGAGAATAGTGAGGCGGCACTAATAAACACAAAGTGAGAGTCATAAATCCTTGCGAATATTATAAGAAGCCAACTCAATAGAAAATGAAATAGCCGATTGTTGTCTTTTTGTCTTCCCAAATGTTGCAGACTAAGTCAAAAAACATTTTTATCCATTCCATATCAATGAACGAAATGTCAGGAACATCAGGCGTAACAAATTTGTTCTCTAGTTTGAAACTTTCCTAAAAACACCTCATATTCAAATTACTCATTTACAAACATAATTTTCCTTACATAATACCTTTATCTTTCTTTTCTTGAACTCCACTAAAACATAATCACCTATAATCGGCTATCTTTCCATGTTTTTGCCACCGACAAACTCAAGTTGAGGAACTAAATGCGGTTGGTCAAAATCATCGGATAAATCTTGCAAAATCACTTCACTTCACAAAGATTTTTTGGTTTAGATCCTTTTATATGCTTAGATTAATCAATCAGACATATATTTTACAATTTATTAATGCTGGAAACCTGGTTTAAAAAACGAATCACAAGTAGTCCGAATGAAAAATATATTAATTGGGTGCAGTGAGACATTTCTCAGTGTTCCTCCAAATTATTAATGTCTCACTGTTTCCAAGTACAGGCATTATTTCAAACTTTCTACATTTATGCCAATCTACATGCCAATCTAAATCATTATACTGTTGAAATTACTAACTTTTGGGTTATACGATGAACCTCGGTCAATACTTCACATCTTACTGAAAGAACAGCCGCAGGAATGAAGTAAAATTTTACTTTTCTTACCCCTGTACAATGTAAAACTAACAGTCTTGAAAAGAAAAGAGTAATCACAAATGTCTAAAAGAGTGGCATTGGGTACCAATCACTACACCAAAATTGTCTTACTAGAGTACACTAAATGTCTCATTGTACCCATTTTTCCTATATTACTTTCCTAGTAGAAAGTCGAAACCAGACCAACACAAAATTTAATAAAAACTGTAAAACAAAATAGTTTTGGTATTTTAGACTTACTATTTTGATATTTTAGAAAGCGAAAGGATCTAACCACGAAAACGGAGGAACTTCGTTCTACAGTATTATGAGTTTTCGTTGGTTCCATATTACACAATCTGTGATGAATCTAAGTAATGGAATTCTTGTCGTGCACTTGACTAGTTCAAAATGAAATAGATGAGAATGAAAATGCAGGTCTTAGAATAAATCTGTTTTTAACTGCAATAACGTGTACATCAAATGTATTTAATTTTATTTATTAATGCGAACTAACTATAAATTTGTATAATTATATTTTCATAAAAAATGTTGCTAATTTGCAATTTTAATTAATAATTTTTGAGGCCTCCTGAACTCTGAGGCCCAATGCTGCACCTTATTTAGCTAAACAGTAAATCCGCCACTGGTAATGGCCAATCGACAATATTTGCCTCATGATTTTGCAACCCATTGAAAATTGAACGTAATCTAACATTGTGTCGGAACTATAAGGTTGACAAACATTGGGGTTAAGGCAATGTTTGTACATGTCAGCTTTACAGCGATAGCCCATTTAATATACCCGACCTCTTGTGGCCAGAAAAAAGCAGAGTTTCTTAAACTTTTCCTGGAATACAATAATATTTTGAAACAGATGACGTCTTCTTTCATGTGTTAAACAATCTATGAGTGCAAAGATTAGATAAAATAAAGTTTTCACTTTCTATAATTGCTTATAACATATTCGCCAAAATACGAGCATTTAATCAGAATCGTCAAAAAAAATATTTATTTTTTCTATTCTACATAGAACAAATGTCATTGAGAATATATCCAATCAAGTTCATGTGCAGTTTCAGGAACTAAAAGAAGATATATGCAGCAGCTCAAAGCTTTTAACTGAATATTTCAATTGTGATTTTTGTAAACTATATTTTGCAATATACTAGTATTAAATAACAAAAATATTTTATTGGATAATCTTATCTTTCCTCAGTAGGAGAATACAGAAGAGTAACAGCGTTTTCTCTGCGTAGGCTACCACTTCACACGTAACTCATGTTCTTTCTACCAGAGTGTCCGCGGTGAGGGCACCTATGGCTATCGTCGGAGCACAAGTACGCCGACAGGATGGTATCCGGATCCCGCAGGAACTCAGTTTGCCCTCACGGCAACCTCCCCAATTCAATGTTCGCGGCTTCGGGCGTCTTGCGGGTGTTTTCCCCAGCCAGACATCTCCCACCAGCGGGGCACCCTCCCAACCGGGACAAGCGCTAAGCTCCCGACCTCTCTTCCGGCACGTGTGGTAGTGCGGTGCATGTAAGTACACGTGTGTGTAAGTAGTGAAGATAGGACAAGGAAGAGGTAGGAAAGATCGCGCGCGGTCCGTGGCCCGTTTATTAGGGTACTGCTCCGGCATTCGCTTGCTGCTGATCGGAAAAACACGGAAAGTGAACGATCAGAACATCAGTACTCTAGAATTATCTTCCAGACAGCGATTGAATTCGACATTGGCAGTGACATTCATTGCCCTAGAAGCTCCCTGTCAAATGCACTACATTGACATCAGTTGATGCCCTGAGCCACCTACGCTGGTCGTGCTTCCCCAACGGAACACCGAAATAGCCCTTAGACGTACCTTTGTAATTATTCTTTGGGCCTCTGTCAGAGTGGATTCCATGAATTTAGAGGTAGAGAGCCAGTTCCTTAATTACGCGCACAGATCACACACAGAGATTCCGTCCAGAGCAGGGCATTGGGAAGTTTTAGTATATATTTAGGTGACCAATGGGTATTGAGAATTTACCCCATTCCACAAGCACAAGCAGAAGGACAAACAAAGCTTTCCAACTCAGATGTAACGAATACTTGCTTCACGCCGAAGCACCTCCGATGCCGTCCAAGAATGGCAATGAGCGAAAGGAAAGGTGGCGCATGAAGGATGAGAATCCAATCATGCCAAAACACAAGGGTGAAAACTCATAAATAGGATTCTAACCTCCAGCACTACCAACTACAATCACTGACTTCAGCACAACCAAGGTGTCTAAAGCGTGGCCTGTCTAAATCGACAAACTACCTGATAAACTGGAAACAGTTTTGTTCTCTTTCGATTTATCTACTTTTCGTTCCAACTATTATCCCAGTTAATGCAGTTTTTATCCAATAATAGGCTATTCCAAGTCAATGAATGGCGATTTCTTAATTGGCCTAATAGGTAACACCGTGTTAAGTAAAAAACGTAATACCACCGGGTTTTCATATGATAACGAGAGCCAGGTAAGTCTCTCCACACAGAGCCGAATCATGGTTTCACTGGAAAGCAAGGGAAGGGAACAACACTTCCAGCATCTGTTATGATTAAAGTGAGCATGCAATTTACGTTTTCATTTGTTACAAACTGCAGTTCGTGCTATTACTCGCGCAACTTTTCTTGAACGATGGATTGAAGAAATTCGAGTATAGTGGGGGTATTAGTTACGAAATCGGCCACCAGATTTGATGAAGCAATACCAATCTCTGGAAAATCAAGTCATGCCTTCGGAACTTTCCTAATAATTTGCGTTTTAACTTTCTCGGGAGTTCGAGGTATCTCCTGTGATGGATTTTCACCTGCTTCGGTCATTTCTTTAGATCTTTTGGAGAAAATCACTGACAGAAGTTTTCGTCTTCAACAGAAAATAGTTTCTATTTCGCGCCAGTGAAGATGTGTTTGGAATGTTGCCATCAGTACTCGCTGCGAGCTTTTGTCTTCAACTGTTTATTGTGACAGAGAGGGGGAAGCAAAGTCATCGTTCAAGAAAAGTTGCGCGAGTTACTTTTTCCAAGATAATTTTTCTTTCTAACACACTCACCAGCCACTCTGATGCCGTTGCGGAGAGACTTTCCTGAAGCACTGTAGTTTACTTCGTATTTTTCTGTTTAGTCTTGAATGTGATAACCGAAATTTTATATACATTGTTTCAAATCATCAGTTTATATTATGCTTGTCTATAAAATAAATTATATTGCTCATGAAACAATGTATATTAAAATGTGCACAACACTATCCTGAATAAAAAAGGTAAAAAACGATTTTTTTAATAATTTGACATTTTGAGCTATTACAACTGCTGGTAATTTAAATTAAAGATAAATAAAACGGTAATAGGTAAAAAGAGTATTCATGCAATAATTGCCACCTCTGCTGTTCACAGGAGGTGAAGATCAATGGATGGGGCACATTTCCGGAGCCAGACTAATTTGGGCCTGGGAAATGCTGTAACGTTGCCTCTTACCCCCCCCCCCCCCACACACACACACACGCGCGCGTGTTCACAAATTCACAACAACAACAAAAAATTCACAGAAATTAAAATGTGAAAATTGTATCAAGAAACTACAGAAGTTATTTTATGTCAACAAATAACAAAACTGACGTTTAAGATAGAAAAAGTTTTGGAATTATTTTTTAAATAATAGTTTTAAGTAAAAATAGTTAGAGATCAAATAATACAATTTCCAGAATGAGCTTAAAACGCTAAAACAAATGTTTAGTTTGTGTTTAATACAATCACTTGTTAAATACGTACATGAAAGAATGAATTTCATTAGAACCTCTATATACGTTGGCGTTATTTGATTCATTTTATAGTGTGGTGTCTTTTAAGTAATAACTCTAAGTAGGTTATAGATAATGACTTGTAAGTAATAACTACTTAAGGAAAAAAAATAATTAAAAATTTTATGAAATATCAGATTACTCAACCGCGACTTATAAAATTCCGATAACAAATTTCACGACTCATAATTTCTTTTTCGATGTTTTAACTATTTTTCCAATCACTCCCACCATCGGGTCCCTTGATTTGCGGGGCCCCGTGCTCTCGTTCGTTCTGCCCCTGCCTATTGCTTGCACTAGAGGGGCGGAGCGCCGGTGGCGGCGTGTTGCGCCGAGGGGGTTCGGCCGTCGGCGGAAGCGGCGCCGGCGCTTATCGAAGGGCACGCGCCGGTCGGGGGCGGCGGCGGGGGCGACGCCTCACAAGGGCGCTCTGTGCGCGGCGCGCGCGCGCCCTCGCCCACCTGCATCCGCCGCTGCCGCTGCCCCCGCGGCGCCACGCGACGCGACGCCGCCCTGGCCCCTGGGGCGCCCCGGAAGAGACGGCTTACGCGCACAACACCGCACCACGCGCCGCACTCGTAAATTAGCCCGCGCCACCATCACCACAACCACCCTCATTTCCCCACACTCGGCTTCCTGCGTAGATTCGTCGTAGTCCTGCCGCGCGCCGTAGCGATTTGCTTCCGCACTTTGCATTACTGCACAACACGGTTCCTTTCTCACATGTAGGCTATTTTGGGGTTGGGATCGTCAATGGTTATATTTCAAGATCTTTTTAAAATTTGACACCACTCTCCACCGTCCTTATTTATTTTCACACTCGGCTTCCCCAGAACGCCGCCACTGTGAAGCTTCGCATCTACCCTATATTGCAGTACTGGGTGTTGCAGCGTGTTGGGATGGTCTATGTTTATATTGGAAGAATTTTTTTTATTTAGGCACCGCTCTCCACCTTCCACTCTTGCTTTCCCCAGTCGGTCTGCGCCGCCGCCGTGGTAAGTTGCTTCTGGAACACTACCCTACATTGCACTGCTGCACGATACCATCCGTACTCGTATATTGGATATTTTTGTGTTGGAGTGGATAATCATTATATTTTAAGAATTTTATGTCAATACTAAAGCCGATTGAGATTGCTGAAGTGGTTAAGGGCGTGAACCGACGCAGCGCTCCGGTCCGACGGGTCGCGGGTTTGAGGACCGCCGTTGGTGTGTCGTCAAAAATGCGTCTCATCGGGACATGATGTGTAACCGATTATTGTCGACTGGAAAAAGCCTTAGGAGAAAAAAGTTAATAATAAATCAAGCATTTTGCTTGACGACACTTTTTTTTATTTCCATGGTATTACATCCTTCGGATGCCAAGGGTAAGTATGAGTGAATTTAAAATAATGAGTGGACATACAAATTATGCTGGATACTGAACTCCAGTTTACCGACTGAGTTGGCTCAGGACATCATACTGATGTCACAGCAGTGCCCCTGACCATAATATACTATGGTTCGAGTCCTGGTGGTGGGCAGTTTTCGACACTGGCTCCACTGCTTGGTCGAATTCAGTCTCCGTCTAGAGGAAAATTCTAGAGTCCGGCTGTTCTGATCGGTAATTTTCACTTGTTTCTCCGATGAATATCAGGCGAGTGCTGGATCAGTGCTCTATCAAAAGGGCTACGGATGCAATCATGTTTTTTCCTTATCCTACCCTCACCCCTTACTTTATACACATACTCACACACTCACACACACACACACACACACCTACAAGTATTAAACTACTGCACATGGGTGACCAGTCGGGAGCTCTAAGGTAGTCATGGCTGGGGCGATACTTTGCTGGTGGGAGTTATCTGAATAGGGAAACCCCCTGTCGCCAGTGCTGAGGTCGGAGCGAGGAACTCACAATCCAGTGGGGGGAACAGCACCGCCACTTCGCGCGGTAAAAACATGCACTACACTTTCGAGACCAGTGATCGGCAATCCATACACGCAATAATTATGGTTATTCACACGAGAGTTACGCTTTCCGTAGTTAACTTTTATAAGAAGAGTCAGATATATCCCAAAACAACTCAGTGATGTGCTCAAGCACTTTATTCTACAATCTGTCAGCAACCCTGGACCATCATGCTAAAGTAAGTGTAATGTTTTACGTTGAGTATCATCACTGGAGTTAAAACATGTTTCAATTAATTCGAAACAGAGAGCAAAGGCCTTAGTAGAGACGCCTCTGAATCTCTCTCTAGTCGCAAGAAATGCAGAAGTCTCCAGCAAAAGTGATGCACTTTTTAATGAAATAGCCAATCAGCATTATTGTAAAAGAGTAAACAGCAGTAAACAATGAACGTAGTGAAAATGCTTTATTTCTCCAGCAAGTTGAAAATTAAGGAAGAAATCTTGACGTAAAGAATGAAGACATTTCCATTACGTCGTAAGTCTTCGATGAATGGAGCGTGCAAAGTTTAAGGGTCGAGAACGCTTTCAGAAGAAGCTTTTTGTGTTGGATCTCTGATTCGCAGAATATTATGTGAACAAATCTTCACAGAATAATTGTAATGAATCTGCTAAATACCAATAATTTTTCGCTAGACATTTTCAGCATCTGTACTGCTTTGCTTTTTTAAGATTTGAATATTCCAAAGATACAGATATAAACATCTTCCACGCGACGAACAGGGCATGTATTAACCATAAAGTCGTCAAAGAAATCCAAGAGAGATACATCTCTTTTCCTAGAATCGTGAGTATTTTTATCTCGGAAACGCCTTGATTCTGCGCATCGAAGTTTTTCGCAACTTTATAGACGTCGCAGAACTTGTGACCTCGCTCTTCACATATTCTTGATAAAAACACCACTGAAAAAACGAAAGCGTCTAAGCTTCTGACCTCGTTCACAGAATATAAGCTAACGAAGTAATTTTTTTACTTAAGTAAAATATATTAAGAAAATATATTTTTATTAGTACACATTTCAGAAAATAATTCAACACACAACGGAGATATAATAGAGATGGTCACTGTCTTAGATCTACAAGTGAGCGCTACGCTCGGGTGAAGACCGTTCTCCTGCAAACTATTTAAAAATATAAGTCACTTTTCTTGAGCACCAACGATATGTAAAAGAACACATCATTTTTTAATGGAGAACCTCGAGAGTCACTATTCGCTTCACGTCGCAGACGTGGCAAATGAGTTTGCAACTGACCAACGAAACAGTTAGTTCAACACGTAGTCCAGTGATCTGGTGCTCAGAAGTAACAGATCCAGTTCCGAAAGTTTTTTTTTGTTTTATTTTTTTGCTCTTTAGCGTATGTTTTTTGAGATGCTGAATTCGAATTTTGTTTGCTACCTCGAAGAAGGTCGGCTTCATAGAGAAAGTTGCAAAAACACTTTAACATTTCCCACTTTTTCAGTTTCTCGCTTGTACCTCGAAAATCGTCCGTTTTATCAAAACAATAGCTAGTTGCAAATTTGAAGTTAATAAAATTTCTGATAAAATTCATAATCAATTTTAATTTTTGCGAAAAACTGTTTAAACGCTAAAGAGCGCTGAAAACATATTTTGTTTTGAGAATTCTGGACTTTCTATCTCGTGCCCTCCTGTCTTGCGGTGGTGTTCTAGTTGCACTGCATCATGCTTGAAAACCACTATTGGGAATGAATTATATTTTGTACAATGATTCCAAACACCATGACAGGCATTAGTTTTTTAGGCATATCATTATCTTTAAGGGGAAATATCTACAATATCCTCCGCGTAAGTATCAGACATATTCAATCCTCTGATATATGGTGGATTATTCCCGGCCAGCGTGCAGCAGTTTGTTTGACTCATGATTCCGGGCGCGTCAATTGCTAATGTACTTGGTCCCGTAAATATAGTGCATGTTTCTTCCGGAAGGTGGCTGTAATTTTTCCCCGCGGAATGGTGAGATCTGGGGGCGATCTACCATCGGTAAGCAGATTTTCCTCACTCAGGTATCTCCAGCGAGGCACCAGCCCAGCCAAGACAAGCTCTAAGTTCCCGGCATGTGTGTAGAGCAAGCAAGTGTGTATAAGGGCCGGGGATAATTCAAGGAACAGGAAGAAAAAATCGCGCACGGTCCATGACCCGTTTGTTATGATACCGCTCCGGCATTCGCCTGTTGTTAATCAGAGAAACGGCGGAAAACTCCGATCAGAGCAGTCAGTCGTTAGAATTCTCCTCCAGACAGCGATTGACCTCGACCTGCCTATCTAGCTAACGTCGAAAATCCTGTCACCATCGGGTCTCGAACCTAGAACCTCCCAGTCAGAGGCACCGCAGTGACATCAGTTGATGCCCCTCAGCCACATCCCCCGGTGCGTGCGTCGATTATGAAAGGGAATAGTACAGAACATACCCCCACCCTCCGCCACAATCCTGATATAGAGAGTGATATCGTTTATTGGTTTTTAACTTGTACATCACGCGATACCCGTCGGAAGTGTTCGCGGAACAGCGGCTGGGAATCACAGTCTCATTCAGCTCCAGTTCCGGAGCAGGCTTGCGTAACCACGCGCATGCGCGCCACCGCCTTCCTCGAAGCGAATTTCGCGTCAGCGCCATCCGGCGGCGCCAGCGCCCGCGCCCGCCCCCGCGCCCGCCCCCGCGCCCGCCCCCGCGCCTGTTGAATAGCTAGGCTTGTGGATCACATCGCGTCGCGTCGCGTCGCCTCGCGCCGGATGTTTGATCTGGAAGCCGTTGCGTCAAACAGCCGCCAGGCGCGCTCGGGGCGGATGCAGGTGACCTTGATCGTGGGCGCGTCGCTGCGAACAGCCTCGTGGTCCTCGGGGGAGGGCGATTAGCAATTCGCGAGTGGGCGTGGAACGTCGGCTGCATCGCCGTGCGCGCGCGCGCCTGCGATCGGAATAAGATACATCGGATGATACACGCGTTGGCTACGATGACGCAAGAGAGGTTTCTTATACACATACAACAGTGGGAGGACTTTGCGGAAGTGCAATTGAACGTGTAAGCACAAAAATATGAATGTGTCATATTCGTTTCTTCAAAAACGCGTAACGTCAAAGAATTGTCACACATGAGAATTCTGATTTGAAGTATTAATTTCTACTCCTACACGATAGTGTGCTTTCGGGATACCAACATGAATAAAAGAATTAAATGAAATTGGAATACAAAAAGGCAGCATCTTACGCAAGTTCGTTTGAATATGCATAATATCTAATGTTATTTTCGTTAGAATTTCAAAAATGTGTTAATAACAGTGTATCAGAACAACTCTCATTCTTACACGAATAACAATATTTACAATGAAGAGAAAGTATTATATATTTATTTTTGAACGGCATGCTAATAAAAGTGTGTTGATTTTTGAAAAATACCTACGAACGTACGCGTGAAGAGAAGGAACTACTTCAGTATTCGCGCGTTATGTCGTTGTTTAAAGAATCCCCGTGTTGGCGAGGGAACGCGAGTACCATTCATCTTTTTCCATTGCATGGAAATGAAAGAATTAACAAACACAATGAAATGGGTAATCTCATGAATCATACGAGGAAGTGCGTGTGGACAATGTATGACAGAGCGGCTTCTTGGCAGTGGGTGCTTTTAGATGAGATGTTACACTTACTTCCATGAACTAGTGATGAATAAAATAAAGAAAATGTTTGACAACATTTAGATGACAAAAATATAGTTAGTGACATTCGATTAATTCTATAGCTGATATCTTTCTTTTTCCACAAGCGTTTGAAAAATAACGAAACAGGAAAATTTATTTTTTTACACGAGGTATTGCAAAATGCTTCGTAGCTCATTCATCTTCATGTACTTCGTGGTAAGTTACCATCACCATGACGTTTGCAGTGGAGGTCATGAATTAATCGTTAGAAATGTTTATACGACACGACATCATAATGAAGAAAACTTAAATTATGCACCATTGTTCCTCCAACATTCAGTGATGAGTTGATGGTCACGTTGATCACGCTTGGTGAGTGGGTTCATTAATTCCCTGCATAAAGTCATTTAAATTGTGTTCGTGAGTAAAACTACATAGAATTTAATTATTACATAAATGCATTGCACAATTAACTGACAACCAAGTTCATCATAATTGCTTAAAGAATTCCATAATTGATTTTGAGATACACAAAGCAGCATTTTCTATGTACCAAATCCAACAGATATCAGGACACCCACTGCCAAAAAATAAAAATTACTGAAATTCATTCGAATTGGACGTTTCGGCTGATGATCGAGCGTAAATTAATTTTCATTGCAAGAAAAAGAAATCATTTTTACTTTACTTTATGTACGTAGTATAGGAAAAATTATGTAGTCCTACGCGAAAAAACGGCGAATTTACGCCAGGAAAAAATTAATTGCCGTGCCCTGATAACGAAAAAAACGATAAATCCAGTTGCTAAATTAACAAATAATAATAATAATAATAATAATAATAATAAAAACTAACACGTGGTCAAGCCAGAATCCCTGTTTTGTGAAAAATCGATCGTACGTGAGCAACTCTAGCGCCTAAACTAGGCGTACGATTATTTTTCCCACACTGAATGTCGATGTGGCCTTAGTCGAATCTCTGCAAATTCAAAAAACATTTATTACTTTTTGGGGGTACTTAAATGAAGCCCCACGAACATTTTCAAATTTTCTAATGGCTCTATTGTTTCAAAATTAGAAGAATAGAGTAAAATATACTTATAAAGGTGGCATAGGTCCCATTTTAACCGATAACTCTGAATTTTCGATACTTGCGTAATTTTTTCGCGAATTTTCGACAATATTTTTGGGCGACTACCTACAACTAAAAAATTGAAGATACAAATTTTTCCTTCAAATGAAATTGGTTCTCGATAATTCGTTCTTTCATTAATATCTTGGACATTTTTTTCAAAATTTTTGTAGTTTTCGAGCAATATTGATTGCAATAGGTGCACTTTAAAAAAATAACTAATACACGGTTTTCTCAATAATCGTTCAAAATGTTTTAAAACTCTTGGTAGGGATTGTACTAAATGCACTCTATAAGATGACATATGCTCCATATTGCTCTATTATTTTGTTTTTTCAAAAATTACTTTTTTTGACTTACGTCGTTAATATTTACAATAGCGTCAGTTTGTTCACATTATATTTATAAGTTTCTGGAAAACTCAACCGTTTTCTGTGAAAACTAGCTCAAAATTTCGCATTTTCAGAAACGCTCAACCGCTGTTTCTCAAAAACGGCTCAAAATTTTTCCTTCGAACATTTCGAAAGGATAGTGCTAATTGCATTGTTTAATAAGACGGAAATTTCATTTCGGGGAATCTTTTTTTTTTTAATTACACAAATGTAATTTTTTTTTAAAGTTTTCTCAAGCACATTTCTAACAATTTGTAACTATTGTATTTGTGTGTTAATGTGTTTCAAATGAAGTTTTTCGAAAACTCAAAACTTTTCTGTGAAAAAGTGCTTCAAATTTTGAATTTACTGTAGCACTTAAGAGCCATTTTCTTAAAAACGGCTCCAAAGTTTTAAAAGAAAATTGTAATTTAGGACGAAGTTTTACTGTTCTTTAATAATATTAAAATAACATTTTCGCTCTACTTTTAAGAAACCGAAAAATTAAGAAAATTTAAAAAAAATGTACTTTTGGCGGCGATAGATGGAGCAAGCAAGAGTATGTGGTTCGAATAGCTAGCCCACACCAAAGGAAATAGAAAACTAATACGGAAAAGTCTGTTCTATTCTGTAGCATCACTAGTTATTTTCCCAATTCTTACTAGTTTATGAAAGAGAATTGGTTAGGTCACTCGCAAAGGCAAATAGACGACTACTTGTGCGTGTAGAGATTTTTGTAGAAAGAAATTATATAATCAACAATATTATTAAAGTTGATGCATTTCGGCTCTAAATAGTTTTTATTTTAGAATTTTAAACTATACGTACTCATCTGATACTAAAATAGGTAGAATGCTTTCGTTAATAGACCATAGGATTTTCTCAGAAATTAGTATTCTCCCTTGGATTATTTCAATTTGAGATCGTACGAATTTGAAAACTTCGGGGTAATAAATTTAGCTGAGCTTCAATCGCTGTTGCCCTGCTTGAAATGTTTGCACTACACGCTCCTTTAACAACCATCCCTGCAATAGTGATGCTCCATGATTATCTGCGCTACCGAAGAGAAAAGAGAAGAAAAGGAGTAAAATAAGAAAGAAGAAAAAAGACGAAAAAGTAGAAAAATACAGATGAAAAAATAAAGAAAAAAGAAAAGAAGATCATGAAGCAAAAAAAAAAAAAAAAAAACGGAGGAAATGCCGAATAAAAAGAAAAAGAAGGAAGAAAATTAAGAGAAAAAACGTAATTTAGCCCAATACTGGTTGCTCTTCATTCGCATAACGGATCAATAATTCTTTACATTCTTATTTGTAGCTAGCCCGCTAAAGCTCGGCCGCGATAGCTAGTATTTCAATAATACACAATATACAATAATTATTTTCACATTAATATTACATAACAATATTGACACAGATTTTGTATGTATAAACCTAAGTGTATGTACAGTATATAGTACGATCGTATGTATGTATGTACATGTGTAGGACCGACATATAATTTCTCGTACGGTTAAAAAATCTTAAAATAAATGTATAATGAATGATACAATAAATATATAATGTGCTTTCGAGAACATTAATTGTGCCTCGAAGAATGTGAATGTATCATTTCGCCGAAATAACACTAATTCAATAACATGTATTTTACTCCAGATCCCTGTAACTTTGCATTGAATGAAAGCGAAGTTCGTCCGCATTATAGATCATGATTGCGCCTTTCACACCACGATCTTATTCAAATGCAAGCACACACAACAACAGCAAAATCTGTTATAAACGCATAACAATCTATTCTCACTACTCGAAACGCGCAGGCAAACCACTAGCGATGCATGTGCATGCAAAGCTGAAGCCACAAATATCTTTTTGGTAGAGATCGACCAACGAACGTTTTTTGAAGACGTGTTTTTGTAGAACAATCGTCTACAACAGTTTTTGTAGACGTTTGTTCTTGTTTTTACTTCACAATTCAGTGACTAAACTGACACACTTTTGTCACAATGAGAGATGAAGCTCCATGATATCATTTATTTACGGTATTTCGTATTTTTAGGCTGTAAATGAATATCATATCACATAATTTGCGCGGTAAATATAAACTGAACTATAGATTCGGACATTTTATTACCAGAGGAGCTTTACTTCTAAAACCACCCATTCCTCAGACCTTGCTTGCTTGCTTGCTTGCTTGCTTGATTGATTGATTGATTGATTGATTGATTCATTCCTAGCTGTGTTCAGCCTGTATGTTATTCAGGGAACAACGCGTATCAATAATACCTTAATAATTATTTAAATGTTGTAAAAGAAAACAAATGCTCACTTAGACAGAAAAGTTAGATTCATTTTTCATTAGCCAATTTAGTTGAACTCAAAGTTTGACCAGAACAGAAAAATTTGAGGACAAGTCCTGGTAAATTTCCTTCCTAACCTTTTAAATTAAATACAACGCGCGAATATCCGATTTACAGGTAACAAATCGCACATCTTTTTCACCCAATATTATAACTTTTCCCTCAATCGCAAGCGCTGTGCCGCTCAACAAACCGGAGACAACTGACCCGGCTCGCCTGACCCAAGCGACTTCCCTTTCGATTTCCGTCGGCGGAGCGCGCTTCGAAGGCCGGGGCGGTCGCCAGAGGCTGCGCCGCGTCACCGATACGCTCCGGCGCGCGCCGGGGTTTCGCCCGCATTTCGCGAGCGCGGGAAGCCACGCGAAGAAGCGGCCCTCGGGGAGCAACGGCCCCGCCCGCCCGCCCACCGCCTCGGCTGTCTGGCCAGCCGCTCCCCCGCCGCGCACACCGTCACTCCGGCACGTCGCTACCCTCCCCGCCTCGCCATGCCCGTTTCTTCACAGACCACCAGCTCGCCCTCCGGTCGCCACACCCCGCTCTGCCCCGCTCCACCACGCCCCGCACCCAACCCCGCTCTCCCTCCACTCACACACGCGCTGGCCCCATCTCCGCTCGCCCCCAACTCCGCTCGCCCCCAACTCCGCTCGCCCCCAACTCCGCTCGCCCCCAACTCCGCTCGCCCCCAACTCCGCTCGCCCCCAACTCCGCTCGCCCCCAACTCCGCTCGCCCCCAACTCCGCTCGCCCCCAACTCCGCTCGCCCCCAACTCCGCTCGCCCCCAACTCCGCTCGCCCCCAACTCCGCTCGCCCCCAACTCCGCTCGCCCCCAACTCCGCTCGCCCCCAACTCCGCTCGCCCCCAACTCCGCTCGCCCCCAACTCCGCTCGCCCCCAACTCCGCTCGCCCCCAACTCCGCTCGCCCCCAACTCCGCTCGCCCCCAACTCCGCTCGCCCCCAACTCCGCTCGCCCCCAACTCCGCTCGCCCCCAACTCCGCTCGCCCCCAACTCCGCTCGCCCCCAACTCCGCTCGCCCCCAACTCCGCTCGCCCCCAACTCCGCTCGCCCCCAACTCCGCTCGCCCCCAACTCCGCTCGCCCCCAACTCCGCTCGCCCCCAACTCCGCTCGCCCCCAACTCCGCTCGCCCCCAACTCCGCTCGCCCCCAACTCCGCTCGCCCCCAACTCCGCTCGCCCCCAACTCCGCTCGCCCCCAACTCCGCTCGCCCCCAACTCCGCTCGCCCAACCCCGCGCAACCAGCCCCGCTCGCCCCCAACCCCGCTCGCCACCAACCCCGCTCGCCACCAACCCCGCTCGCCACCAACCCCGCTCGCCACCAACCCCGCTCGCCACCAACCCCGCTCGCCACCAACCCCGCTCGCCCCAAACCCCGCTCGACCCAAACCCCGCTCGCCCCCAACCCCGCTCGCCTCAACCCCGCTCGTCCCCAACCCCGCTCGCCTCCCTCAGCCCTCTTTCCTGCCCATTTCGGGCTACTCACCTATTGACACCCTATTCCACTTAACCGCCTCGTCCGCCTGTTGTACCCGTTCTTTCATTCGCATTCCACATGTCCCTTTCACCCCTTTGCCCTTCTATTTTCCTTTTTCTTAACCTCTTACCCTCTGTGTTCCTTCCCATTTTCTAAACATTCCCATCCCGACTTCCATGACCCAGTTCTTCCTGTTTTATTTTCGCTTGCTCTAAATTCTCCAAAACTGTATGATCTCATTATTGATCTCTTTGAACCAACGACTAAAGTTGAGGAAATGAAATGACGGTGGCATATGCAGTGAAAGCAGTTGGTGAAACAAGGTGAACACGTAGTAACATGCTGAGTTTGAGGACGGATTCAAAAAGGTAATAGATTCAAACATGAAGTAGAAGTGCCGTCAACAAAGTAGGAATAAGCTTTCCCAATCCTGTAAATTTGTTAGCTGAACAATGATGGGGATCAATGTATTCGCGAGCAGCTGTTGAAAAATCTGCGCAAAACGAGAGGTCGGTTGCAGGGCGGAAGAGGTGGGGAAGGCGGGGGCGGAGGGGGATGAGAGGCAGCGACGTTCATTTCTCATCGACTTCTGTTCTTGGGCTTCGCGGAGTGTCGCATTTCTCCATTCAATCAGGGGATGTTGCTGCGAAGATCTCGTGTTTTTCCGTCGCGTTTTTCAATTCACCATATACAACAGTTTTGACTGCACCGAAAATCGCGTAATCACAATACAAATTGTAACGCGTAATCACAATACGTATTGTAACTGCTTTCAGTACTTTGTTAGTTACGTATTCAGCCACTTTACGCAATCAGACTCAATTGCCGTGATGTAGATATCAAATTATCTCCCTTTAAGTTCTAGTCTCGGTTACTGACTCATGAAGAGTGCCTCGGTTTTTGAATTTCTTGGAGGGAATAAATTCATTCCTTATGATCATAGTACAAACGAAAATATAGTTACTCTTAATCTTTCATTTTAGCCAATATTTAGGATACCACTCCAAATCGTCTAATAATACACAATGAATTTCGATAAAGAAAATGCGTGCTAGTTCTATACTGTATTATCGCCGTTGGTCAAATCAAAGTTGGTGAAATCAAAGTTCAAAGATACCAATATCTGAATTTAATATCACTTCGATTTCATTACCTCAGTATTGGTAACTCTTTACACGACGAGGACCAACATACTTCCCCGGAGCATCTCCGTGGTAACACGCGTGCATCCCGAGCCGCCGATTTTTGTCCGCCAAGTGCAGCAGCGAGCGAGAGGCAATCCGGGGCTATCTTGAGCGAACGGGGCCCATTTTCCCGCGAATGTTCCTGCCTTGCCCAGTGGCGCGCGGCTAAAGATAGCGAGCGGCGCGGCACGGCGCGGCGCGGCTGCGAAGTGAACGCGGAAGCGAGGGGGAGAGCAACGCGAACGGCCGGTCGCCCGCCCGCCCGCCCGCGGGCGACGCCGCCGCCGCCGCCGCCGCCGCCACGCCCGCTGCCCGCAGACGCCTCTGCCGCCACCGCCACCGCCACCGCCACCGCCGCTCCCAGGACTTCCTCACTCTGAGCCCAGTGGCCCTCGGCGCTCGGTGAGCCAGGAAGCGGATGTATTCACAACAGCTCTCTCCGCACTGGAATAGCTCTGCGGCAACACTTTAGTTTCCGACGCGTGGTTCGCCGAGAGGTCCAAGGGTTGCTCTCTCCACACGTTGTTACCGATCGGAATAGCACAGCGGACGCACTTTTGTTTCCGACGCGTGGTTCGCCGAGAGGTCCAAGGGTTGCTCTCTCCACACGTTGTTACCGATCGGAATAGCACAGCGGACGCACTTTTGTTTCCGACGCGTGGTTCGCCGAGAGGTCCAAGGGTTGCTCTCTCCACACGTTGTTACCGATCGGAATAGCACAGCGGGCGCACTTTGGTTTCCGACGCGTGGTTCGCCGAGAGGTCCAAGGGTTGCTCTCTCCACACGTTGTTACCGATCGGAATAGCACAGCGGACGCACTTTTGTTTCCGACGCGTGGTTCGCCGAGAGGTCCAAGGGTTGCTCTCTCCACACGTTGTTACCGATCGGAATAGCACAGCGGGCGCACTTTGGTTTCCGACGCGTGGTTCGCCGAGAGGTCCAAGGGTTGCTCTCTCCACACGTTGTTACCGATCGGAATAGCACAGCGGACGCACTTTTGTTTCCGACGCGTGGTTCGCCGAGAGGTCCAAGGATTGCTCTCTCCACACGTTGTTACCGATCGGAATAGCACAGCGGACGCACTTTTGTTTCCAAAGCGTGGTTCGCCGAGAGGTCCAAGGGTTGCTCTCTCCACACGTTGTTACCGATCGGAATAGCACAGCGGACGCACTTTTGTTTCCGACGCGTGGTGCGCCGAGAGGTCCAAGGTTTGCTCCTTCCACACGTTGTTACCGATCGGAATAGCACAGCGGACGCACCTTTGTTTCCGACGCGTGGTTCGCCGAGAGGTCCAAGGGTTGCTCTCTCCACACGTTGTTACCGATCGGAATAGCACAGCGGACGCACTTTTGTTTCCGACGCGTGGTGCGCCGAGAGGTCCAAGGTTTGCTCCTTCCACACGTTGTTACCGATCGGAATAGCACAGCGGGCGCACTTTGGTTTCCGACGCGTGGTTCGCCGAGAGGTCCAAGGGTTGCTCTCTCCACACGTTGTTACCGATCGGAATAGCACAGCGGGCGCACTTTGGTTTCCGACGCGTGGTTCGCCGAGAGGTCCAAGGGTTGCTCTCTCCACACGTTGTTACCGATCGGAATAGCACAGCGGACGCACTTTTGTTTCCGACGCGTGGTTCGCCGAGAGGTCCAAGGGTTGCTCTCTCCACACGTTGTTACCGATCGGAATAGCACAGCGGGCGCACTTTGGTTTCCGACGCGTGGTTCGCCGAGAGGTCCAAGGGTTGCTCTCTCCACACGTTGTTACCGATCGGAATAGCACAGCGGGCGCACTTTGGTTTCCGACGCGTGGTTCGCCGAGAGGTCCAAGGGTTGCTCTCTCCACACGTTGTTACCGATCGGAATAGCACAGCGAACGCACTTTTGTTTCCGACGCGTGGTTCGCCGAGAGGTCCAAGGGTTGCTCTCTCCACACGTTGTTACCGATCGGAATAGCACAGCGGGCGCACTTTGGTTTCCGACGCGTGGTTCGCCGAGAGGTCCAAGGGTTGCTCTCTCTCCACACGTTGTTACCGATCGGAATAGCACAGCGGACGCACTTTGGTTTCCGACGCGTGGTTCGCCGAGAGGTCCAAGGATTGCTCTCTCCACACGTTGTTACCGATCGGAATAGCACAGCGGACGCACTTTTGTTTCCGACGCGTGGTTCGCCGAGAGGTCCAAGGATTGCTCTCTCCACACGTTGTTACCGATCGGAATAGCACAGCGGACGCACTTTTGTTTCCAAAGCGTGGTTCGCCGAGAGGTCCAAGGGTTGCTCTCTCCACACGTTGTTACCGATCGGAATAGCACAGCGGACGCACTTTTGTTTCCGACGCGTGGTGCGCCGAGAGGTCCAAGGTTTGCTCCTTCCACACGTTGTTACCGATCGGAATAGCACAGCGGACGCACCTTTGTTTCCGACGCGTGGTTCGCCGAGAGGTCCAAGGGTTGCTCTCTCCACACGTTGTTACCGATCGGAATAGCACAGCGGACGCACTTTTGTTTCCGAAGCGTGGTTCGCCGAGAGGACCTAGAGTTCGATTCTCGCCGGTAGCGGATTTTCCAATCTAGCTTTATAGTTGGGCCGAATGTAATCATTTTTCTTTCTCTCAAGGCGAATTCTACCGGGCAGCTGATTTGACTGGTAATTATCCGTGGTTTCTCCGGAAAATACTTGGCGAACACAAGAGCAGTACTCCAACAAACGGTTAACGGACCGCACACAATCTTAACTTCCTGATCTTTATCCTCGCCTCTCCTTACACACACCTTACATTTACATACACTACACTATCACAAATGGCAGAAGCTTACAACTGGTACAGGATGGAGTGGTTGCCCGTTAGGGAGATACCGGAAAACCTGCAAGTAGCTTTATAGTTGGGCCGAATGTAATCATTTTTCTTTCTCTCAAGGCGAATTCTACCGGGCAGCTGATTTGACTGGTAATTATCCGTGGTTTCTCCGGAAAATACTTGGCGAACACAAGAGCAGTACTCCAACAAACGGTTAACGGACCGCACACAATCTTAACTTCCTGATCTTTATCCTCGCCTCTCCTTACACACACCTTACATTTACATACACTACACTATCACAAATGGCAGAAGCTTACAACTGGTACAGGATGGAGTGGTTGCCCGTTAGGGAGATACCGGAAAACCTGCAAGTTGACGAGTAGCTCGAGGTCGACGTTCACGTTCCAGCAAGGAAAAAAAATTCTTGACTATGTTCAGCAATCGACCTTTGAATTGCGCGTCACTTGAGTATCACAGTATGCACAGAATGACGTAATTGCTGTCGATGATTGTTCGCTGCGCTGTGCCTAAATTCCCTAATAACTCGATACCCTTGTATGTAATCGTTGTTGACGTTAGGGAGATTTGCACAGCGAAGCGTTAAAGCAGTTGACTGCAATCTCCATCTTCTGCGCCACGCAGGGCGATTCCTGTCACGCTTCGCCGTGCCAAAACTCCCTATTGACATAAAAGAATCACCGGGAGAGGTGGCTCGGGACATCAACTGATGTCACTGCAGTCCCTCTGACCGGGAGGTCCTAGGTTCAAGCCGCGACGGAGGCAGGATTTTCGACGCGAGCTTGTCAGCTAGATCGAATTCAGTCGCTGACTGGATGAGAATTCTAGCGACCGGCTGCTCTGATCGCTAGTTTTCCGTAGTTTCTCCGATCAACGCCAGGCGAATGCCGGAGCAGTACCCTATCAAACGGGCCACGGACTGCGCGCGAACTTTGCTACCTCTTCCTTGACCCATCCTCTCCCCTTACCCTCACACTTATACTAACACGCACTACAAAGCATATATGCCGGGAGATCGGTCGAGAGCTTACACCTTGTACGAGAGGTGAACGCTGTTGAGAGATACCTGGTTGGTGAAAACCCCGCTAGCCAAAGGTAGGTCGGCGTCGGACCTCACCATCAAGCGGGAAAATATCACCACCACCAGCTCCCAAGCACATAAAAACATTCATTACACTTACCAATGACCGGGTAGTTGACGTGCCGGAATCACTAAGACCAATCAATCATAACAGAATCAATATCGTATGAGATGACTCTCTTTCTCTGTGGCTTGGAGAGCCAGCAAGCAAAATAATGTACTAACAACAGCTTTCCCAGGCATTTTTTAACAAACGAAACCGTATCATATATTGTTATATTTTAAGTATTGGTATCTATCAAGTGATAACATTGCGATGCTGCGAAACTTCCTCACTCTGTTCTCTGATCCGCGAGTGACGTACCGTCCGTACTCCACTACGCCCACCTCGAAGAGTTGCACAACCGAAGGAGAAGAGAAGAATACGAATGTACAATTTGTGTTTTCGATATCACTAATTTTGATTTTAAAAAAAAATGTCCGACATTATGTCACCGAGACGAATTTTTTTAGGATTATCATGTTAAGTCTTAGAACGCGATCTATTCCTTCTCTTTTGGCACCCATCGACTTTTCTGTTACTGCAGTAGATAAAAAAAATGTTTGATGTGAGTACAATTTAAAACATTCATCTAAAATGATGATCTTGAGACTATGCGTATGATATCAGAAGAACACAAGATCATAAATTATTATTTACATGAAACAAAATTTCACACATTTTTGGCTTCGCAATCCGGGTTAATCTGTGATTTCGATCGGACGTCACTGCAAGGTACAGAGTATTGTCTCGACGATCATTAAGGAAACCATTTTCTGCAGCTCACACCCACCACAACCCTTAGATAATCCGACTGTTTTTTTATTCTGAAAAAGAGTATACCAGCATTAATACAACTAGACAGGATAGAACGTGACAGTGTGGAGAGAGGCGGAGCGAGAAGGAACGGAGCAACTCCTTTGAGGGGGGGTGCGTGGCGACGGGCAGGGCAGCGCAGGGTGTAAGTAGGCGAGGCGCGACGTGTCGGGTACGTACTCGTAATAAAATTATTTCCGCTTGATATTTTTATTTACCTTTATGTTATGTACGGAATTCATTCTCTTTACTACCTTACAGGCGATAGTAGTAATTACACACGTTCTCGCGATTTGTGCCGGGTAAAGATGACTACTTCAGCTAAAAAAATAACGATTAAAAAGTGTTTTTATTTATTGAAGTAGTGGATTGTAAGTTAACAGTAGTAAAATGCAAACCAATTTCTAGATTTTAAATTCTGTATTTACACCAAGCGATAATGAAAATATCAATAGTTGTTCCAATTTTTGTAACTGCGGTACATTCAGACATCTGCATAAATAAACAACCAAATGGCTATCTTTGACATTTTTATCGGAAGGAAATTTAGGTAAGTTTTTTAGACAGTTTTCTTAAAGGTAATTATTTTTTTCATTCTGTTACTAATTTCCGTGAAATGAGAAAGATGTCATGGTCTTCCGGTATATTATTAAGTTGCATTTTTATTATTCTTACATTCGAAGACAAAAGAAAAAAGTTTCACTGATGCGTATCTACACTTCAGCAATGAAATGTTAAACATAATTAGAATGATGACCAGTGTATGAATTATCCAGAGAAATGTGTAATTACATACGGAGGTGGTGATTAAAGATCGTGCTTTAATCAACATTTATAATTTATAAGAGTTGGATCAAAAGATTTAAAACAAATTTGGATCGCATGAAGATTACTAAGAGAATAATTTCACGATCTAAATTCGACCGCAATTCTATTTAACTAGCTTCCCTGAGAGAGATTTACATATTCGATATATTATTCATCTAAAACCCTTATCTTTTTTTCACTTAGCTCTGAAACTATCATTTATTACTTATCTCGCCAAGAAATGTCCACTAAACCATCTTTATCTTGAAAATTATTCAATCATATTAAAAGAAATACACATAAAAGTTGATCGATGCAAAATCAAGATTGCGAAACCTGGATGTGTCCAAACAATTTTGTGATCTGATGAAGTAAACGATATTTATTTATTTATTGACGTATAACCTCCTAATCGCATTTCTTCTACTGATCGTCACATGATCTGAACATAAATGTTTTCGAAAACGATTGTGTAGCGAAATTTGTTCTACAAGTCCGGTGCTCGTTTCTGTTCAATGAACACCGCTGCGCACCAACAGGAAGATTCGTTAGCTCGCGTGCACGGGAGCAAGTAGGCAGCCAGCAGCCTGTGCTCGCCTTTAGGGAGCAATTGCCTTATTTACTTACGAATTTCGCAATTTTCGGAGAGCTTACTGTGCTTCAACACGCAAATCTCACGCATCGTCGTACCTTCTCAGCAAGCTATATCGAACACAACAAAGAAGTATTAGAACGAAGGATTGGCCAATGGATGAACAATGGTTCAATTACGTCGGCATCTAACAGGGACATAGCAAGGGCTCTTAATAATTTAATCGATGCTCTCGCGTGAAGATGAAAGATGAAATGAACGGGTCTGGAACGTTCCAATTATGTCCGTCACGAATTCATTTAAGAGATCTTAAGTACCCGACACTTCATCATTCTCAGCTAGACTAGTTGGTTTTAATTAGAAATAATATTTGCGTGGAGCTTTCGCTTGTAGTAGGAGTGACACTTGATTCACAACCGTGAATACTTTTTAATAATGCTTTTCATCACTACATAATATCGGTTAATGATAATTAACGCTTACTCTAATATATACATAAAAAGAACAAAAACACTCATTCACGAAATCAAAATCTAACATTTTTTATCCGCACATTTCTACTGAATTTTTAACTTCTTTCGTATCGAAACTAACATTTTATCTGCTTTCATTAAATTTGTGAATTTCAAGGTTTTTAAACGTTCGGTGATTTGATTCTACTGTGTTTCTCCTAAACGCCATGCCTTAGAATTTAATACCATTGTAAATCAAAATTATATGCGCAATCTAATACTTCCTCCGAGCTCCTCAATTATGTGAATATTTTCTTGAAATATCTTACACGTCAAATTGTCACCTAGTGGTCTTGTAAGACGATTACTAAAAATTTACCGTTTTCCTGCACATTATTACGTAACTTCCTCTTCTTATGAATTTTCCTTTATAGGGGCAAGAAAGTAAAAAAGACAATTTTGAAGGAGAGGAATTATAAACTTTCGAATCGCAACATAACTTCAATTAAAAGCTACATTGTATCCGTGTTGCTGTGGTCGTGTAACCGTGTGTGTGCCGTGTTGTACTCCTGTGGTCGTTTTACGGTAAACCAACTGAAGGCTAAGGAGCACACTTTAAAGAGTCCTCATTACACTATCAACTTGCCACAACCTCAGGAACAGAGCTTCGCTGACTCGTCTGTCGTCTGCACGAAGTAAAATCATCGCAAAGAGACGTCGGTACCACTAACCGCCCGGGCCTCGGTCGCCACGGAGCATCGCGCATTCTGCGGCGCGCTAGACGCCCTCCACCTGTCGGTTGAATTCGCTGACGCCGGGGCGGGGCGGGGCGGGGCGGCGCGGGGCGGGGGCGATGACAGGCCTCCTCATGAGGCCGGGTGTTGAACCGGGCCCCGCCGTCGCCGCCGCCAACGCCCTGAGTGACAGCGACGGAAGCCGGCCGGGCCGGGCGCGGGCGGCGAACAGCGATGCGCTTGGTCCTGACGCTAACGCTGCGCTGGCAGATCGATGAGGCATCGACTGCGATGGCTCAGAACAAACACCGCTGCCTCTGCGGCATCGTTAGCAGGGAAGAACTATGCTTCTAACCCCGTGGTGGAGGATTTTCGACTCTAGCGACGAAGCTCGACCGAATTTAATCACGGGAATCCTAGCGCCGAATGCTCAGGTCGGGAGTTTTCCGTGGTTATCCGATCCAAACCACGTGAATGGCAGAGCAGATCCGTTACAAACGGGACAAGGATTGCACTGCGTGTGATCTTTCGTTCATCATAATCATCATTTTCACCTCATCTCCCCCTTACACACACACACACACACACACATCGACACATACACCATATTCCACGGACCATATTCCGGTGCATAGAAAGGCAAAAATGACCTGGCAGTTTTTGTTAATCTGCCTCTTTCTACATCATCCTTTTAATTCAGAAGAAACATTATCTACGACCTATTTGTTTCGAATTATTAAATGTACTACTTGTCAAATACATTTTAATTTTGAAAGAAGAGACGGATGTTGGTTTGAAAACATTAAACCAAAAGCAATTTCTGTCAATTTCTAAATGATAAAACGAATATAATCGCATTGACAAATCTGAAAACACGGTAACTAAGAGACATTATCGCGTACAATATTAACCTTGAGCTCTGGGCTTTATGCGGATATGTGGGGCGACAAGCCCGACCATCGAACCCGGTGCTGGTTGAACGTCAATGATGCATGATGTTTTGGTCACGACCTGTTCCGGCGTGCAAAGTTATCGCGAAAACATGAACAGACACTATGGTTTTGTATGTTATGTGTAGTGTAACCATTAGTGCCAATTTTAACATTCATAAAATAGGCAATATTAACTTGTAGTTCTTGCATTCTTTTCTGTTTTTATTTCATCGAAATGTATACCATGCACGCAGAGATACGTGTAGTGAAGAAACGGAAAAGGAAATATTTTTAAAAGACGTTTGTCTAGATTTGTACTATTCAACTAAACGGTGTGGGTTTTTTCTACCTTTTTAATAAAGGGTATGTGCTTTAATTCACATTACGTAATTTATTTTCTTAGACAAAAGACAAGTTTTTTTTACGCAATGCTGCCTCATTTCAAATCTAACCAACATGTTCAATATATAAAGCCGTAAATAATCATTGAATACACTTCAACAAAATAGTCTCGATATGTGTTTGGAGAATCCTTGATCATTCACTTTAACATAAGTACAATTTCACAACATTTAAGTTGTTTGGTTTAGTACTTACAACAACAGTCATCCGATATGGCCAATGAAAGCAGCTTTCTTTACTACAAATTTTATTGTCTGTAAAATTTTGCTTCAGAGGGAGAAGAGATTAAAAAAGTTAAAATAAATATCTACCGAATGGATTTAAAACGCAAGGAATAAAATATTTGTCATAATTTGTCAATGATATTTCTTTAACGAATCTATTTCAATTTTATTCATCTATGGCCACTTGTTCTCTATGTTGAAAAGGTATTCAATATTAAATAACTATTAAATTGCACAAAGCATTTATAGAGTAAAAATACAGGGGATGTTAATGGCCTTGGAACTATTTTTTAAGCATTCTGATTATATTACAGGAATACGCTTCTTGAAATTTTCCTGTTTTCCTAATCATTCTGTAACTGGTAGGATAAAGAATGACTTTCTAAGAGTAGAGCACTTTTAAAGAGTAGTGCTGCACCTATAGCGAATTTTCAATCCGAAAATTGATGGACTATTTTATCACGGTATGGATTAATTACGACAATTTCTTTGAATGTTGTCATAGGGTACAGGGGCCATAGTTGCAAACATTCTCGATTCTAGACGATGTCGATCCTTCCGCTGGAGCATCAAAATATATTGTTTCCCATCGAATACCAAGCTCAGCGGACTTGAGAACCCGACTCGACGGTCTGCATGCTTCTACCTGAATTTGAATCTCGACCGTCCAACCGTTAACCGTCTTCCTTACCAACAAAAACACACGCGGCTGGGGTAATATAAATGTGCGTTTCGAGTTGTGGAAAGGAATCCTGCGGAGTAAGTGCAAAATAGGATTCCGTGGCCGGCACTGGTTGGCTGCCGCGCAGTTATGCCGAGTCGGTAAGTGTACTGAGCAATGGGCGCAGGCAGAACTTGCGCCACTCTTCGTCTTAAAGAAGAGGTAAAACGCGCCCATATTTCACTGCTCTGTCGGAAGCAGGATACTTGGGCCGTCAGGAAGTGAGAAGGCGCCATCCACAGCAAAGTCGATTGCAGAGGAGTCTGAGTCTGATAGAGAGTGCCATAAAGATTTCTTAAAAATCTGAGCATCACGGAAAAAGCTTAGCTTAAGTGCAAAAGTAACGACGAAGACGACAACGTTAACGACAATGACAACAATTACAACAACAAGGACTACAACAACGACAACGACGACAACAACGACATCAACGAAATCAAATGTCTATAGAAAATGTTTAGGATCCCAAAAGTTAATAGTAATTATTCCAAATCTGCAAACATGCAAAGTTAGTAAATAATTTCAAATTATTAAATACCAGAATATATAGGGTACAATATTGGCATTAAACTCTCAATATTGTGCTCGTTTCATTATTTATGCGAATCCTTGATACTTAATGTAACGCATGATTGCAGAAAGCGATAATTTTTTAATACAAAATACATTGTATCAAGATTGATCGAAATTATTCATCGCATATCCTAAAGTATTTTTTATCAAATATGACTTGGCATTTCAGTGTTGTTGGTATTTGATCAACACCAGACGAATTCCGGAGCAGTAAGCTAACGAACCCCACGGACCGCGCGCTATCTTTCCTTCCTCATTATTGTCCTGTCTTCACCAGTTACTTACTCTACCACACATGCCGGGAAACCAGTCGCGAGTTTTGAGCTTGTCCCGGCTGGGACGCTTCCTCTCTGGTGGATGAGTCTATATTGGGGAAAAACTCGGAATGCGACGTGTATATCGGCGCCGGATCTCACCATCCACCTGGGAAGATCACTGCAGCCTTCCGTGGTAAACCACATGCACCGCACATAAGGTGCTAACGACCTTAGCATTAGACGCGCCCGCAAACACGAAATAATCAATATAATGACTCAAGCTCACAGCAGCTCTGCGATTGAGGATTAAGTCCCTTCTAATGAAAGGTTTGGACGCTTGTAGTGTATATTACAGTCAATGCAGCGTTCCTACAAAGATCGGTCTCAAATACACTATGTGATCAAACGTATCCGGACACGTCCAGAATGGTGTTATAGTGTGGTCGTGTTTTTCATGGAGGGGGCTTACCCCCTTGTTTTGTGTGGCACTATCACGGCACAGGCGTACGTTGTTTTAAACACCTTCTTTCTTCCCACTGATGAAGAGAAATTTGGGGATGGTGATTGTATCTTTCAACTCGATTGATTACCTGTTCATACTGCACGGCCTGAGGTGGAGTGGTTACACGACAATAACACCCCTGTAATGGACTGGCCTGCACAGAGTCCTGACTTAAATCCTATGGAACACCTTTGGGATGTTTTGGAAAGCCGACTTCGTGTCAGGCCTCACCGACCTACATCGATACCTCTCCTCAGCGCAGCACTCCATGAAAAATGGGCTGGCATTCCCCAACAAAACCTTCCAGTACCTGATTGAAAGTATGCCTGCGAGAGAGGAACCTGCCATCAAGGCTAAGGGTGGGCCAACACTGTATTGAATTCCAGCATTACCGATGGAAGGCGCCACGAACTAGTAAGTCATTTTCATCCACGTGTCCGGATACTTTCGATCGCATAGTGCACCTAAGGGGACGTGGGCAAAGCCGTCTCTCGCCGTCTCGCGCCGCGCCGCCGCTGGCCTCGCGAGCGCCCGGGGCAGCGCGCTCTGTGGTGCTGCCGCGGTCACTGCCCGCGCAACCAGACACGCGCAGACGCTAGCAACGAATTATTCTTAAATTTATTTATTTTATGTCGCATCAACTACAAAAGGTTATTAGCGACATCTACATAACAAGGTTATTTTGTCCATGGAGTGTTATGACACGTTGGGAGGGAATATTCATATCACACAATAGTAACCAGTTTGTACATTTTTCTTATGTCACTGTAAAAGTTTATGCCCTTCAAAAAATTGACAAACCTACTGTCCATGTCTCGTCCGGTCGACCTCAAACCTGGAGCACAGACATAGATGATTAATGTAATACATTACACATAACAGCCGTTTTCCCGGTGATTCGATGGGCGTGTGTGAGCTTGGTGTGACCTATTCTGCATCTAGTTAACACAACCTGGTGAGCACTGCAGAAGGAGCAAACAACGAAGATATCCACACCGAAGAAATAATATCTTCTACCTCACCACCCTCCTCGGGACCAACACTCAGACTGGATAACGATTTGGCCGGTGAAGCATTAGTTTCCATAATATACGTGGGAGTAAAATTATTACTAAAAACGTTCTATCAGTAAAACAGTATGTGTTTAGCCTGGAGTACATTAATATGTATAATTGAATGTTTTTTTACAAGAAGCAAAGTAGTCCAAATTCGAGATTTTTCAAGAGACACGAAAAACTACTTGAATAATAATGAATATAATATCTTTATGATTTTCCCCCGCCTTATACCCTTCAATGTGTTTGGCACTTGCCGAAAAGAAATGTCCCAGCAGATAGCGTCAGTTGTAGGAGATACCTGGTTGGGGAGAAACTCCGCAAGCCGACATGTAGGTCGGTGCGGAATTCGTCATCCAGTGAGACATAATCCCCGCCACCTCCCGCGATAAAACATGCACTACACCTGCAGGAACAATGACTTTGGTAGTTGACGCTTCCCGAATCACTCATCAACCAACCTGCCAAAATCCATAAAGCCAGTAGTTGGGACTGACTCAGACCTGCTATTTCCGTTTCCGCATTTAAAAAAAAAAAAAAAAAGAAAGCGCCTTTTCCCCGCACTCGATCAATCGCCCGTGATTGGGCAGCCGCGAACCTTGAACTGCGTTCGTTTCGGCATAGATTCCCACCAGCGGCCCTCGATGCCGCGCCAATAAATCGCAGCGTCTTGCGCTCCGCAAAAAGCGCGTCCAATGGCCCGGCTGCGCCACAGGCCGGCGACCGGAGGGGCCGGAACGGAGCGGGCCCTGGCCCGCGGAGCACGATCCCCCGAGCCAGACAACTCCAACGGGCGATTGCTCGAACCGCCCGCTGCGGTGACGAACCGCCGCTGCGCGCCGGGCGGGGCTTATGTCTCACTGGATGTGGGACAGCTGCTTTAATAGCCCAGCGGGAGGATCTACTTCCGTTTCTGTCGATATATTATGGATCGATATTATTGCTTCAGGCACTACATTTTGGGTTGGGTTGACAGTTATGAATGTAGAAAGAAACCCTTGAAAAACTACACTGAGGTGATAGTGGATACCCCATCGGGAGGATCTAATCCCGTTTCTGTGTCAGCAGTCGAAGTGTTGTCCATTCTCAGATCGATATTATTGCATGAGGCACTACATTTTGGGATAGATCGACAGTTATGAATGCAGAAAGAAACCCTTGAAAAACTACACTTAGGTGATAGTGGATACCCCATCGGGAGGATCTAATCCCGTTTCTGTGTCAGCAGTCGAAGTCTTGTCCATTCTTAGATCGATATTATTGCTCGAGGCACTACATTTTGGGATGGATCGACAGTTATGAAAGCAGAAAGAAACTCTTGAAAGACTACACTGAGGTGATAGTGGATACCCCATCGGGAGGATCTACTTCCGTTTCTGTGTCAGCAGTCGAAGTGTTGTCCATTCTCAGATCGATATTATTGCTCGAGGCACTACATTTTGGGTTGAGTCGACAGTTATAAATGCAGAAAGAAACTCTTGAAAGACTACACTGAGGTGATAGTGGATACCCCATCGGGAGGATCTACTTCCGTTTCTGTGTCAGCAGTCGAAGTCTTGTCCATTCTTAGATCGACATTATTGCTTGAGGCACTACATTTTGGGATGGATCGACAGTTATGAAAGCAGAAAGAAACTCTTGAAAGACTACACTGAGGTGATAGTGGATACCCCATCGGGAGGATCTACTTCCGTTTCTGTGTCAGCAGTCGAAGTGTTGTCCATTCTCAGATCGATATTATTGCTCGAGGCACTACATTTTGGGTTGAGTCGACAGTTATAAATGCAGAAAGAAACTCTTGAAAGACTACACTGAGGTGATAGTGGATACCCCATCGGGAGGATCTACTTCCGTTTCTGTGTCAGCAGTCGAAGTGTTGTCCATTCTCAGATCGATATTATTGCTCGAGGCACTACATTTTGGGTTGAGTCGACAGTTATAAATGCAGAAAGAAACTCTTGAAAGACTACACTGAGGTGATAGTGGATACCCCATCGGGAGGATCTACTTCCGTTTCTGTGTCAGCAGTCGAAGTGTTGTCCATTCTCAGATCGATATTATTGCTTGAGGCACTACATTTTGGGATGGATCGACAGTTATGAATGCAGAAAGAAACCCTTGAAAAACTACACTGAGGTGATAGTGGATACCCCATCGGGAGGATCTACTTCCGTTTCTGTGTCAGCAGTCGAAGTCTCGTCCATTCTCAGATCGATATTATTGCTTGAGGCACTACATTTTGGGATGGATCGACAGTTACGGATGCAGAAAGAAACCCTTGAAAAACTACACTGAGGTGATAGTGAATACCCCATCGACAGGATCTACTTCCGTTTCTGTGTCAGCAGTCGAAGTGTTGTCCATTCTCAGATCGATATTATTGCTTGACGCACTACATTTTGGGTTAGGTCGACAGTTATGAATGCAGAAAGGAACTCTTGAAAAACTACACTGAGGTGATAGTGGATGTCTACACTGAAAAACAGCCTCCTCCTTCGCAGTAGAGTACAAACTATAAAATATAAGAATTTTAATTAAAGTGGCAGGTTAATGGCGCGTAAAATATAAGAATTGTGATTTTTTTTTTTCGTTGTTGTAGTGTCAGATACTATTGTTTTCTCATGTTTTATACTTTTGAAAGTCTCCTCCAGTACTGGTCAATACTAAAACATTGAAGTGTCACACATTACAATATTTTCAATAGATGCAGGTATAGTAAAAAAAACAGCGTTGGTAGTCGTTCAGGCATTAATCTTGCTGCCAGACGGACGATGCGCTCTTTATGAGACTATGATTTACGAGACGTTGTGTTCCTTTAAGGATGTAGCATGCACACTCAGTAAGAATACATGCTCAGGATTACATTCTTCTCTCAGATATTTCTTTTGAATATTAATTTACTGATTCATATACACGCGGACACGAATTATTCAATCGTCTTATTTCACATGCAAATTTTCTAAAGTTCTATAAATAACTCGCACGGAACAAAATTGTATTACATTCTTCGACGAACCAAACATTCGAACTAAATGTAACAATTATTGCTCTACAGATCATTTCATCGTCAGTCTCTTACATAACTTTTAAAATTATTTATAACGCTGAAACATGACGTGATGGTATTAGGGGTTGACAGTCTTCATTTCCGATTACTAATACTATTTAAAATTATAATTAACAATAATTATGTTGTTTTCCAAAGAATATGCAAATTCAGAAACTCGATAATACGAATAGCTTTTACTAACAAGTCAACTACAATGTGTACCTCTGTTTAAAATTTAACTAATAGGCAACAGTCTTTGCCCATAGTTAGCATTTCGTTATATCCACATCGGTTATCTGTAGTGGTCACACTTCAGTTTCCAAATAAAAGCTACTAGAACACAAGTATTCCAATAATGTATATCCCACTGTTAACAATAAACGTTTTTGTAATAAAAAAGAAAAGTGTTCAACCAAGTATTTTAATAATCCATGACCTCTTATAAATTACTGGTCAATATCTGGTCACTTTTCGCTGATTCAACACCCAAATTTGAACGAAAATTATAATGCATAGAAAGTTTAACAATGTGAATAAAACGTTGTACGATACTTGATCGGACGAACAAAGTAACGAGAGAAGGGAAAAGCATTTTTCCTCAAAAAGTAATTTGAATTCTTGGAAGAAACAAATATCATTTTGTTGACGACTAATCCAACATAGATGCGTTTCTCGAATTAGAATCTGCATTGTAGGGTAATAACTAGAAAGTTGCCCATTGAAGAACAACTAATTTCACCTGCATGGATACTTACGAAATGCCATCGCGACAATAAATTCATAACATGCAGAATGCGCACTCCAAAGCAGCAACTTAATACGCTGTGAGCAGTGAAATGCGATGCTTTTCCGAGCGGAAGGCGCGTTAAGCGAAGACCGCGAACGTAGCATTAATAAGCCCATTGGCCGGGCCAACGAGAAATTTATCAATACAGTTCTGTAACAAATCAGAAAAGAAGCACGTAACCAGTACAAAAAGCTAGTCTTTGGCGAACGAATTAAATGTTTCAGGATGAAGCAACAATTGTAGCCGAAAAATGAAAGCCAGTCTATAGCACCACTAGTATTTTATAAATTTAGCAACGAGATTTATCCACGTTATCATCTATTTATTGACTGAAATTGTGACAAAATAATTATCCCTCAGCGTGGCTTGATTCAGCGACCCCTCCCTCCAAAACGCTGTGTCCGTACATAACTTTCAACCACTTCAGTGACCCTGGTAGGACAGGGAATTTGCACTTGTATAACAGTCACAAGCGCATGATTGTTTCAGTTCTAGTATTAAGCAGCCGAAAATTGAAAGCATGTCCTTTCGGCGGCAAAAGATGGCAGGGACGATAATAAGACATAAACCAAAGCTAGTCGAGATTAGAGAGATTTGTAAACTAACAATTGCGAGAATGTTTGAGTCATTCTACAGTACCATTAGCTTATTTAAACATTTACTTACCATACGTTGTTACATACGAAGAGAAAATTTAAAGAAAAAATCTCGTGCGGGTTTTGAGAAAATATTTTTTTTATAAATTGCTTACGTTTCAGATATTAATGACGCGAAAACACCTCGTCTTCTTAAAAAAATGTACATGACTTTTTTAAAGAGGTGGTTTTTCAAAACATTCTTTGTTTCAAGCAAAACTCGCTATCTCCAATTTTGTAGTTCTCAAATGTTTAGTTATTGGCATTTAGAAAAAACTGACAAAAGCCCAAAATAGGACTAGTACCATATTTTTAGCGTGCCTTATTACGTATCAGGAAAACATTTAAAGAAAACAATTGGAACGTTTTTTGAGAAAAAAATGCCTATTACACGGAATTACACGGAAACTACTTATATTTTCGAAAACTTGAGCGTGAACGATGTTAAAGATCAGTTTTTAAGGAACACATTTCCTTAAGGAAATAAGATATTCAATATTGTAGTTGTAGGAGACTCCTCAAAAAAATTGTGCTTTTTCAATTTTCAAAAAATCTGTGATTTCAACGAACCACCACTCTCTTAAGCATTCTTTACGCTATCCAAAGGGAAAGTTTCATCAAAAAAAGTAATGCCATATTTGAGGAAATTTTAAAAACGTTTTTGAGACTTCATGTAAAGTCCCCACAAAAATCACAATATCCGTTTGAAAATTCCAAAGCCACTAGTTCATTCAGATCGATTGAGAAACACCAATTTTGAAGAATATCGGCTCAAAGATTTAGGCGCTAGCGTTGAGTACAGACGGACAGACATACGTTTTGCCGTTAATCGATTTTTCGATACCAAAAACCAAAAAATATTAATTCTAGCTACATCACTTGTTAGAGGATTTTTTTTCTAAATTTAGCAACAATATTTATTCACTTTTCCGTTACCAGAGCCTGCCAATAAGGTTTTTTCTGGCGCACGATTACAATTCTTTCTCTTTTGTAAGACGTTCTTACGAAGAATTCGTATGGCGGAAAAGTAAAAAGAAAATTAAAAAAACTTTGATGAATAATTCAACTATAAATATAACATTGCAAAATAGTACAATGCTTTAATCGTTATTCGATTACATGTTTACAAGTACCGATAACAATGAAAGAAACATTGACACACGAGTAAAAACATTCCCACGATCTTGCGAGAGTATTCGTGCAGTACATCAACGATATTTTCTCAAGACTTATCAGTGAAGATTCGTTATTCATACGAATGATACCCTATGCTCACAGGAGCGTGAGAAGCACTAAAGTCTAACTCTTAACATTATTGCAACTATTAGCAGACAAAAGAACGGAGAGCGTCCTTCTTAGCTACGCACGTCTGTTCTACAAGCCCATCCCTTCTTATACGCCCTCCCTCGACTTCCTTTAAGAAGATGGTCGACCGCAAAGATGCAACCAATTCGCATGTCGTTTGACAAGAAGCGATATCGTGCGATTACCAGACAAACGGCTCTATTTAGCCCGAGCCGCGTGTCGTTTCGGGCAGCAGGGTTTACTGCGAACGCGCACGCCACCCTTACGCCTCCGAAACGCGCTTGAGCTATTTCGAGCAACGATTTCTTATTGCGGTGCGTGTGCATGCCAGTAAGTGGCGGTGGTGGCCGCCGCCGCCGCCGCCGCCGCCGCCGCAAACCGCAAACGAGCGACGCAGCCGCGCCCGCGCCCGCGCCCGCGCCCGAGTTGGGTTGGGACCGCCCGCGAGGTAGGCGCGTCATCGCATTGACGCGTCGTACGCACGAGGACAACCATTCGCTTTGCCCAACGAGAACTGCAGTTTCTCTTCTGGAGGTGCATTTTGATTTATGGTCGGAAATACTGTGAGGAGTGAATTTGTCTGACACTTTTCAAAACAGGAGTGTTTTGTAATAAGATAAATTTTCGAGGAGAGTGAATGGAGAGAGGAGAGGGAAATGAGAGAGAGGAGGAGAGTGAATGGAGAGAGAAGGAGAGGGAAAATGAGAAAGAGGCGGCAAGGGAAAAGGAGAGAGAAGAAGAGAGGGAAAAGGAGAGAGAGGAGGAGAAGGAAAAGGAGAGAGAGAGGAGGAGAAGGAAAAGGAGAGAGAGAGGAGGAGACGGAAAAGGAGAGAGAGGAGAGGGAAAAGGAGAGAGAGGAGAGGGAGGAGAGGAAAAAGAGAGAGGAGAAGGAGAGAGGGGATGAGAGGGAAAATAGAGGAGGAGCTGGAAGAGAGGGAGAAGGAGAGAGAGAGGAGAAGGAGGAGAAGGAGACGGAGAGATAGAGAGAGAAATAGAGGGAGAGGGAGGAGGAGAAGGGGATGTGATATCACTAATGAAATAGTCTAGTTAAATTCACAACAAATTCGTATTGAAATGTATTTTTAAACAAACAGCAGCAAAATATCATTTCTGACGAGGTCAACTCGTCTTTTATTGATTTTTGTGATCCACATTTTTGCACACTATTGGCTTATATTTCATAAGTGTAATAATCAGAATACAGTGGTTATTTCGCCACCAAAATCGACGCGTCCTAAGTAGGTCCGTCAGTAAGTGCCCATCATCACGGTGGCAAGTCTTGCTCAAGACGCATCATGACGTCAGTTACTAAGAACAACAGTTTCTCTTTCACAGACTAAGTTTGTTGTGATAACTTTTTCTCTATCTCAAAAACCGCGCTCGGCTGAGGATCCTCCGAGAGGAAGTGTGTAACACGGTGACAAGCACGTGACTTGCACACGAGGACCCTTCGCTTTGTTTACCAAGAATAGAAGTTTCTCCGCTCTATAGGTTGTTTCAGAATAAATGATACAGACCTCTAGGAAATATAGGGGCCGAAGATGATAACGTTTTGCCAATGAACGTGTGGTAGTAAATTTCATATTAAAAATGCCACATGTGATGTTTGCCCCTTAATGGCAGGCAACCCCTCATGCATTGGCGTTTGGCGCGTACACGAATCTCAGCATCATCGAGACAAACGAAAGTCACGAACTCTAACACGTGCCAATCAATGTCACATGCGCAACTTCGTTATTTGACGTTTCCCACCACTTGTTCATTGACAAAACGTTATCATCTTCGATCCTCTATTTGCTCTATAAGTTTGTGACATTTATTCTTGTATTCTGTAGACGCTCTTTGTTTATTGAAATATTTGTTGCGCATTACAAGGGCTGTCGCCACGTTAGGATCCGCGCGGGAGAGTGCGTGTTACCATAATGACATATCACGCTCAGATGTCTCTTTACGAAATTTCATATCAATGACAGAAGTTGCCCCTTTAAATTATTTTTCTAGATTATGAGAATAATTGTTGCATTTCAGAAACCCGTAAATGGTAAGTGCCACTGCAGCAAAACTGAATCATAGACTTCGTGATTTTGTCTATCAAGAACAAAATTTTCTCTTTTAAAGATGCAGGAAAGTTTACAGAGCAATGTTTCTCTATCACAAAGATCGCGACCGGGTTAGAAGTTCTGGGAGTGAGTGCAATTCACCGTGTTCCAAGACGTTTCACAAGGCCTCTTTTCCTACCAAGAATAAATAGATTTTTCTTTTCTATAGATGTACTGATTAGTAGATTCGCAGAATAAGTGTAGGTGTCACAGAGTCTGCGCTCGGTTAGAAGAGCGACTGCGCATGGCCTTTTCAAATCTGGATAATCGGGCTGACTTCATCTGCCAAGAACCATAAACTATTTTCTTTCCGTTTTTGCACTTTTATTTTGTAAATGAATGTGTGCCACCGCAGCATTTGTGCCCAGTTTGTAATTCTCTGTAAGCGACCACACATCATCACGAAGAAAAGTTTCGGAGATATTTTTAAAATTAATGTATTAATCGTTTTTTTATGTTCTTGTTTTAAAAAAGTGTTGCTTTTTTCTCAGCGGTATTTCAACCAGATACATCGTGATATTTTCCAATTTCATTAAACAATTTTCTAATTTATATTCTGTCGTTGCAGAGAACTTAAAATAACTAGAAGTCTATTTTAGGTTGTATCTTTCATTCCTTGGGCCTGATAATAATCTCCATCCAGAAATTAACTCCATTTGTGTGGTGTGCAGTCTGCAATCTAAAGTTCTACAATTTATTCACGGAGAGCAGAATGCCTCTTACATAAATGTTCGTCTATAATAAGAATAAGTGTTCACGCTTATAGGGATTTTCATAACCACAGAGAACAAAGTTTAACAAGTTAACGATAACCAAAGCAATTGCAGGCAATTAGCATGATTTCTGAAGTGTTGACATGTAGTGTGGTTCGTAGAAACATCAATCATAGTGGAGAGACGGTCTTTGGTTCATCCAAAGCAACTGGAGTCTAACGTATACAACATGTGTCGAAGATTTAATATCTAACTAAGCATGTGTAAAATGAAAATTAATTGAGGTCAGTTTTAAGTATTTCAGTTTGATTATCCAAAGTGGAAAGTTGCAATGCTCTATTTATTGAAAATCAGATATTTTTCACTTAGTAGAATAAACGTTTGAATTTATTATTTCCTCATTTACATCTGCAAAATGTTCAAATTAACTACTAGCAGACTGAGGTCGGTTCTCAAAATAGAAGATACTTGTAAACTACTATACTATCTAAAATTGATAAGGAATGCGGATTCTGCTATTATAATATTTCTTCACCCATCTACTCCGTAATCTTTCTTTTTCATTTCTTGGAACGCCGATAATCAAGATCTGGCCACCAACCACTGGCCACGTCACGTTAAACATAACAACCCCACGAGGCTCACATCCGCGTGGAACCACATCAAATAGTCTGCGCATGACCCAGTGCACGGATTTCGAATTCACGGAGTCTAATGTGGGCCGCCCCACCGCAGCCGCAAGATCCCCATTGGCCGAGTGCCGCGTTTCATCAGCCGCTGAGGCGGCCCCCAAAACATTCGCGGGCGCGGGCGCGGGCGCGGGCGCGGCGGTAGCATGACGCGGTGGCGCGCAGACGGAGCGATCAGGCCACACGCGTCCAAAGTCCCCGTCGCGATCAGACCACGCAGGTGCGCGGCAAAGTCCTTCGTCACGGAGGTGTGCCCCGGCAACCAGCCGGTGGCGGGGGCAATGTCGAGGGGCGGGGGCAAGCGGAGGCCGGGACGAGGACGAGTGCGTGTGAAGGGACGGGCGAGGGGACAGTGACAGGGACAGGGACAGGGTCAGGAACGGGGACGGGGCAAAGACGGGAACAGGGACAGGGACGGGGAGGCGGACAGGGGTGGGGACAGGGACGGACGCGGGGACGAACGAAGAGGCAGAGATTGGCGGGGGACGGGGATGGGTGGGCGCCGTGACGGGTGCGGGGCGGAGGTGTAGGTGGATCCTGCCTAGGGAATAACCTCGCAACGCAACGCCGCCGGTCGACGAGTAGTAAGTGTACATAAGTAGATGTCGATGTTTTCAAAACATCAATAATTTTTATTGACAAATCGATGTTTCCAACACTAATATATTCAAGACGTTATGTTGTGCTCAATGTTTATACATTTTCGATGATTTGTCTGTAAATGGTAAGTTCCTACACCATACGTTTTATAAAAGTTAAAAAATTAAATAATAACTGATATTACTGTCAGTTTCTATTTGAATCAAGTAAACGCTGTTTGTACTATCTTCAGGAGTGCCCTTTCATGTTAATTGCTTTTTAACTTTAATTTCAGATAAATTTTTAATTATAAATTAATAAAGACGATTACAGGGAAAGCATATTTGGTTTCTTTAATGTAAAAAAACTGTTAAAATGAGTATGATATTTTCTTATATTCTATAAACTTACCCATAAATAGATATTGTTGCGCCGAAATTTAGTGTTATGAAACAACCTTTAAAACATCGATGTTGAAAAATATCGACGGTTTTTTTATCAATTTATTAACATCCATGGTTTAATTTTTAATATCAATGTTTAGTAACATCGATGTTTTGTTATCTATGTCACAACACTACGCCGCAGCCGATGCCATTGCACGCCTTTGCATTGGCGAGATATCACTTGAGTATCAATGAGTCGATAGTGTCTGGAGTTTGATTGTATCTCTCTGCCTCTCATGTATTTACGTGTTATTTTTGTTCCAATAGGAGTAACTTTTGCAAAACATTGTAACACGTTGCGTGGTGAAGTAACCGGGGATTACCAGGATATTTATTACAATCACCTTTAAGACCAGGAAAGCTATATGAATCTACAATGTAAATGGACAATAATTGTAACCACGTCCCGCCCTGCTTCTCATTACAACGCCCCACTTCACCTGGCTTAACCGCTACGCTTCGACCACGCCACGCCTAGCCGCACCGATCTTCATAAAGCCAAAAAACATTGCGGATTGCATTTTTCAAACATAGTTAAAATATAACATTATTGATGAAATTTTAATATAAAAGTATCGAGCTGAAGTAATTCTAAGATAAGATGGAAGAGTATTAGCACGGGAGATTTCATGACAATCAGATAATCGATTAGAAGCACATACAAACATACATTACTTTTTACAAAATAAAAAGATGTACCCCCCAAATAATCCGGTTTTCTTATTAGTCTGTTAGAAAGGTCTTTGAACTCTTATTTTACTAGCCCCGAATAGCAGTCAAATCTTTTAATTTGATTTCTTATTTTTTTAATATTATTGGATGAGTTGAACTTACGCAACTTTAAGGAATTCGATGGCAACACATACGAGTAATTATGAAGTTTTAGGAGTTCACGGTAGGGAAGTAAACAAATAAGTTAACAAAAGTCGTCATTTTCATACCCCCATTTCATTTTTGTTACAATTCCGTAACAAAAATTGTCTACCTCTTCAGATTTACGAACACGCCAAGAACTACCTTCTCTTCTTTACATGACTCTTGAGGATGTTTATTATTATTTTTATTATTGTTATTATTATTGTATTTGTTACTGTTATTATTATTGTTATTGTTGTTATTATTATTATTATTATTATTATTATTATTATTATTATTATTATTATTATTATTATTACTATTACTTAGGTAACATAGAAGAAACTTGGCAACCCTAATTACACCCTTCTTCAACCACAGAGATAGCATTCACTAACGAAGTGAGATATAAAATCCGGTATTTACTCCGGCCCCTTGCGTGAGGCGATTCGAGGCTCGTCCACCCCCGAATCGCGCGGGCGGAGGCAGGCGGCGCGACCTGTGCGGCGTCCGTCGCGCGTTTGAGGAATTCGAGGCGTCCGCGGCGGGCGCGGGCGGGCGTGGAGGGGGGCGCGGCGCGGCGTCGGGGGGGGCCAATGGGCGGGCACCCACATGGTCACACCACCGGCGCGGGCCCGGCGGCGCATGCGCCGCGCGCGCCGAGCGCCAACTCTCGGAAGGCGGCGTGGTTTTTAAGGCCATGTGCCGCGCGGCGTGCTCCGCGTATGTTTTAAGCGGGTGCTGTACACGCGGACCGCGACGCCGCCGCCGCCTCCGCCGCTGCTGCTCGAGTCGAGTCGAGCGAGCGCCGACCGGCGAGTGAAAAGAGCCGAGCGAGAGCAGTCGGTCAGACGGACGGCGCGGCGGAGCCGAGCGGTGCGGTGCGGAGCGGAGCGGAGTGGCGCGGAGCGGTGCGGTGCGGAGCGGAGCGGACGATCACCCGCTGCCGGAGCGCAGTCGACGGCCCGACGTCGACGTCGCTAGTGCGGGCCCCTCGCGCGCTCCCGCGGGCGCCAGAGGACGCGAGATCGACTCCCGCGCGGATTAGCTGCACGTGAGCGGGCGAAGCCCCGCGACGGGCCGGCGCGCGCGTGACCGGCGGCGAGCCGCGGCCAGCCGGCTAATTCGGTTGTGCGAGTTCGAGTCCCGGCGCGGTGCGGGGATGCGGTGGTGCCTGTGGCTGGCGGTGGGGTGGACGCTGCTCGCGGCGGCGGGGGTGGCCGCGGCGAGCGCGGAGGCCGGCGGCGAGCCGCCGGAGGAAGACGCCGTCGCGGCGGTGAAGAAGAACACGGCGGTGGACGACGGCGGGGACGACGGCGCGGAGGACGACGGCGGCGGGGCTGCGCGGATGCGCAACTTCGTGGCGGTGGACTGGCTGGCGGACGGCGAGATGGAGCGGCGCGTGCACTTCAACGGCGTCTCGGCCAAGGAGACGTCCGTCGTGACGACCGGCGACGACGGCCAGCGGTGAGTCCCCTCGGGCGAGGGCCCTCGGCCGCGCCCCGGCCAAACAGCGCTCGCCCCTCGCGCTGCCGGAATTCGCGCTGTGTTTGGCCGGCCATTGTTTTACTCCGCTTCACAGCAGCGTCTTGGAGAGCCCACCTTTCCCCACTATCGCTCGCACTACCACCCGGGGTTGCTTGGTAGTTTCTGGGCGGCACGGAACCCTCCGCGGGTCGTCCTTCTCGACATGAAGCGAATGGATATTCGGGACAGGTGTTGTGAATGTCGAGTGTGTGTGTGTGTGTGTGTGTGTGTGTGAATGTGTGTGCCGTGAGCAAGCCATCCACGTTCGATTAATGGAATGTAGGTGCTTTTGGTGAATGCAAAAACGCGACTAAAGTGCATGGAAACATACATTTTGACTAGGAATGGTCATCAAGTTCATTCAATGAAAGATAACTAAGTTCGCAGCGTGTCAGTAACGATTAGATAATATTCCAAGAATGCAAATGCATAGTGACAAGAAACTAACATACGATAACTTACTGACATGCTGTTCTGACTTTTATTTTTATTAACTATTTTTCCCCCGAAATGGGGAAAAGTTTACTGGAGTAATTAATGAGAATGTTGACTTTAGTGATTTATGATGCATTTTTCCCCCTAAATTCTCAAATAAGTATTTAATAATTTGTAAGAAATGTAACAAATTGGGGCAAAAAGATGATCGGGTCAACCATAATAAGCGATAAATGCCCTTATCATCACCAAGAGTGACTTGAAAACGCAGCTGCCTCTTGTAAGAAGGGTTGCCACAATTCAGGGGAACTAGATCTCTCTTGCATGCATTTCAAAGAACGGAAAATTCAGTTTTTCCTTAGTCATTTGATATATGTTTTTTAACCAGCTCAAAGATGAGTATTACATTTATTCCGGGATATTCACTTCGAAATACTCAATGCGTGCAATTATATTTGTACAATTATATCTCTAGCTGAATTCTTTCATTTGTTCCTTTATTCTTTCCACTCTAAACAGATTAAGAAGTAGAAAAATTTTGTCTCAAAAAAATCACAGAAGATGAAGATTCCCTAGTTGTTGTTTAGACGGTGCTATTCAAAATGTGAAATTCTTTAACGAAAATTCGTGAGTTCTATGTGAATTGTTAAAAAATACCATTCCAAAAAAACTTTTACCTGAATGAGGAAATTTATATTGGCAGAAATATCTTTCTTTAATGAATGATTGCGAAAAAACGTAAAAAATTATTTTATGAAATAGAAACTAATAGTCGTAAACGTTTCGAAATATTCGACAAAATGAACCTACTAAAAGGAATAGTCCAGCGAGATGAACTGTTTATTATTATTATTATTATTATTATTATTATTATTATTATTATTATTATTATACTGGTTCATAAAACCCATTGAGGCTTATTAATGTTATTGAAAATCTATCATTCATAACTTAAAAATAAAATCGATTCAGTAAATTTACGTCAGTGTGCGTAAAGAAAACAATAAACTTAATAGTTTCTCATAGATTAGCTACTTCAGCGAGTAGTATTGGCTTGAGCGATGCCTCTCGCAACGTAAGAAAGACATCTGGAAAGTCGAGGCGACGATGAGGGACCGAGAGGGAGAAGAGAGCCAGTAGAAAAGCCGGACGGCCGTCGTGGGCGAAGTATTGTCGTGGGCGAGCACAGAAAAAAAGAGAGGTATTTGGAATTCGGAAAACGGGTAGGTGACAGCACTAGTGGAATAGGAGGTAGGCGACAGCACTAGAGGTTGCAGCATCCCGCAGCAACCTGCAGGAAAATTTGGGTAGGCGGAAAAGAGTGATAAGATTAGAAGACATGAGAGACAGAGGACCTGGAAGAGAGTAGCATAGAACAGTAGTAAAGGATAAAAAGAAAGACACTTTGACGTTTGAATAGCAATACCCTTACTTCAGAAAAATGTATAGGAAAATAAAAGTAATTAATTTACTCTTCATCATATCTAAATGGAAATCAACATATTTCGCGATTAGGTTTCCATTGCGAAAATAATATTGAACCAAAATAAAATCTGTATAATTTTGCTTTAGGGCGCGTATAAATGTATAGAAGTAAAGCCATTTTAGTTAAAAATTAGAGGTGCGATGTATTGTTCCTTAAGCGCCGATGTGGAACAATGAGGACGAACGGGATTGAAAGGCGATGGCAATCGGTGGGAGAGCAGGGTGCTCCGGCGGGCAGTGTTGGTGACTGGTGGAGCGGGAGCGGCGGCGGTGGCGGCGGGCGCGCAGCCAACGCCGCGGGCGCGCATTTCACGGCACGTGCGACATGCGGATACTGCACTCGGGCGCCCGCCCGCCCAACAGCACGCCCCACACGTCGCCGCCGGCGGTGGTGCTGCATCACTTCGCAAAGTCCGTAGTGTCGACGTCACGTGACGCGACGCGATACGATACGATGCAATACGATGCGACGCGATACGATACGACGCGATGCGGTGACTGACGAGCGTTACTCGCGACGAGACAGAATAGCGGACGAGCAACGCGACGGCGAGACCGGACAAGACGTGAGACGACGCGGAGGACGAAAGTCGCGACGCGCCGGGCGGACGGAGACGAAACGAGACGGCGGACAAGTGACGCAACGAGGTAACGCGGATGAGGCTTCCGCGATGGGCGAGGCGATGGACAACACGAGGAGCGGACGAGACCAGACAAAAGGACACGCCACGTGACGAGAAGACGAGACAAGAAACGACGGACGAGCGTCGCAACAAGACGCGACGATGCGAGACGCGGGGCAAGTGTCGCACCGAGGAGACGACGCGAGGCGGCGGGAAAACATCGAGATGCGGCGAGGAAACGAGACAGCGGAGCGTCGCAAGGGCGAGAAAAGACGAGACGCGAGTTAAGCGTCGGTCGCGGGCCAACGAGACGCGAGGCGAGTCACGCGGCGCGGCGCGGCGCGACGCGACGCGACGCGATGCGATGCGATGCGATGCGACGCGATGCGACGCCTCGCGGCAGGATCTTTACCGCGCGAGCGCGCCCGATGGACGTAAATTAACCTCCAAACGAGTTCCGCGCGCAATGACGCGGTGGCCGGATACAGGTTTCCCTCCGAACAGTTGCGTTGCAGCTGTTCGCTCTTAGCGAATCCACTGCGCGTAGGTAGGGACGGCTCGTATAAACATTAGTAAACGCAATTACTATTTGATTCGCTATAAACTATTTAAATTATTGATTAATTTTAATGTTTGTACTTATTTAATTATAATGTGGTTGACTACACGCCTAGTCATTATATTCTATTAATGCTCAACAATTTAATAGTACTGTAAGGACATCCGTGTAAAGGTTTAAATCTTTGCGTTGTAACATCTCCCGTTTGACCTCTGTCTATTATCGGAAATTGAAACATTAACATTATGGTGGATGGTCCATTCAGCCTTTCATTGCGAGAGATGCGAGAATCGTGACTGTTCCGCTGTTTCACTCATGCAAGTCACGAAAACACCGTTCACATTCTGTACTGTTAGATACTCTACTAACCGCTATGGTTAATTGTCGTGTCTAAACGCTTCTACCTTGTGATAAAACGAAATCTTTCACGCGAGTTAAATCCTATTTCTTTTCACAATGGTATTCACATGAAAAATCAAAGTCTTGTTTTGTAGTAATGTACAAAATTCAATTTTATAGTAGAAGATATCTGACGGGTAATATTATGTTAAAGTCTATTCAGTTTTGCTACTAGTTTTTTAGAACAATCATTCGAGTGTTACAGATAAACGTTTTCAGTCGTTACGAACTGGTATATAATTGACCAATAACTCGTAGCTTAAACAAAAATATTATCTCTTGGCTTCTGTTAAACCACAAACACGTTTTTCGTTCTTGTGGAAAGAATCACTTAAATATTTCTCTTCCAGACTCACGCTAATATCCTTCAGACATCTCGCTTTTCACTTAGAACCAATGAATCGCAAATGCTCTTTGCACGCGTTGCGTAACTCCCTTATCTCCTCGTAGGGCGCGCGCGGTACGAGCTCAGCTGTGCCACCTCGTCTGAAGTTCAGGAGCACTAGGTGAATACGCGAGGAAACGTCTTATCACTGGAACTGACGCCAGCGCCTGCGTAGCGCTTCTCGAGGACACGCTCTTCGGCAACGATTATTGCAGATGTAACCCGATTCCTTGGAATGCCCGAAAAACGCAGGGAGCCGGCCATCGACTAACGGTACATCTGGTGGCGGAAAGATAAAAACAGGAACTTACCTCCTGATGACATGGAAAAATGTATAGAATGTGAAATACACGAATACGCCCCTTCATTCAGTTTTCGTTAAACGTCGAGATTTGAAAATTATCTACGATTTAGTTATCATTCAACTTTATCAATCTAAAGTAAAATGTTGATATGTTTTGAAAACATTATATTCAATAATAATGCTGAATAATTCAGAATAAATATTGTGTTCAAAAACATCGAACATTCTATACAGACGGAACAACAGGAAAATTATCCTCCTCCTTTTTTATAACTAGAAAGCTTACGTGCAGATGTTTATAATTATACCTTTAAATACACAACCAAATGATTATTGTGCATCTTACATTATTTGTTTATGTCTCAGCAAATGCAACGTATAATTAATTCACCAATCTAAATAAGAAAGAAATTAACAAAATCCCTGTATAAAAAATCAAAACATCTTGTTTCCCGTATATCATACTTATAGCAATATATTGTCTTCAATCGTTACTGATACAAGTCGCTACACTTCACTAGAAATATAATCTTTAACGTAAAATCAGCAAACTTTTGTCTGCGTCTACATCACTGATCGACGATCATCTTAATTCTTTGTTTTCGTTTTCCTTTATTTCACTTTTTGACGTCACAGTAAATCCCAAGTTAAGTTCCGACACGCAAGTACTGTTTCACTCTCCGTACGAAAACCCAGAAGCATTTCGCTCAGTACGTCGGAGAAAGTGCTGCGGCTAGGCAACCGCTAATGTCTCAAGTTTTGCGGCTTTAATTGTCGACACAATAACACAAAATCGGGGGCCGGGCGCCTCCGGGGGCTGACACGAAACGGCAGAAGTAGGTCGCCGACCATTTGGCGGGGCGCCTCCTCCGCGGCGCGAGCGGGCAATAAGCGATTACGATGCTGCTTGCCCTGGGCGTTCGTGCGCCGCGGCGGTTCGCGACTCGAATTCAGAGCGCTGCGCGGAGCGGTGACAGGAAATTGACGGAGGAGGATGTCGATGCATTGCCGTTGCGCGCGCGGTCGGAAGCTAAGTGCTTTCAATAGCGATAAAATACGGCAGCGAACAGTGAGAGCGCTCTTAGAAATGTGCACTTGCGAGTGTACATTACTGTTTCTTATTTTTTGCCTGCATGCACTTGTTGTTTCTCAAAATTGTGTTTTTGATTTCCTATTGACTGCAAGAGGAAAATGTGTTTTCATTATTATGATGTCAATGATTTTGAAACATGAAAAAAACGTGATAACTTGTTATACATTAATACAAGCTCTAATCCTTTAATGTTACAATTCAAATGATGATAGGTGTACGAACTTTTTAATTCACCACTTGCAATTAATGAGCCGTCACTTTTCTCCGCGCCGTGAACTGAAATGCCAGGTACATGACATATATGCAATATATGGCCAGGAACATATTCTGAACAAGACATTTTCATTAGAGTATGAATATTTTCCCCTACGAAATAATTTTTATTTCTACTCAAATAGTAGAATAACTAGCACTAATTATATTGCCAAACAATCAAAGCATTTTTGTGATTCCGAAGCTGAAAATGTGTGAACGTCTAAAATATAAGTAATGCTTAAGATTATAGTAAATAATGTTCTTTTTATAATTAACGTATGTAAAACAATAAATGTATTTGTGAACATTCTCTTTCATAAGCGGTGTTGAAAACGATACTTTTGATGAGTGCAATCTAATAATACTTTGCATATAATAGAGTACACTTGACTTATTTACATGTCCCGCTAGAGGCCGATCCAAACTTGCATAAGGTTATGTCACAGGAGGGAGGCTGGCAGACATGTCACGGCGCCAGGCGTGGGCCCAAGGAGCGTTGGCGAAGCACTCTGTGGGGCGAGAGGAGGCGTACAGGGCGGGACGAGGCAGAGCGAAGCTGGGATGGGCGAACAGACTCGGAGCGAGCCGTGGCGGAGCGGGGCGTGGCGGGGCGGAGCGAAGCTGGGATGGTCGAAAATGCATGGGACGAGGCGGGGACGAGCGGGGCGGAGCGAGGCAGGACGGCGCGGGGCGGCGCGGGGCGGGGCAGGGCGGGGCGAGCCGAAGCGAAGCTAGGTCGGGCGAAAACACATGGGGCGAGGCGAGACGGAGCGGGTGGGGCGATGTGGGGCGGAGAAGAGCAGGGGGAGGAGAGTGGCGCCGAGTGGCGTGACGTGGTCGGGCGAGCGAGGAGGCGGGCAGTGCGCCAGCGGGGAGCGACCGCTGCGATAATTCCGTACCACTGTACGCTGCTCGCGGCTCGACGCCGCCGCCGCCGCCGTCAAGGTTACGATTCGAGCATCGGCGTGGCTCCTCCGCGCTGCAGGCGGGCGCCGAACGTGCAGTGATTAAGGATAAAATGTGATGTGTGCGGGATGGAGATCCAGGGATAGGAACGTTACGATTCTGCCGAAATATCAACAATCGATATTTCGATTTTTCAAGCTTCGCTATTTCAATTTTCGATTTTTCAAAAAATAGTAATATCGCTGTCTACATTGGTGAGTCGATAACAACGTACATACACTAAAACTGCAGTATAGGTATGCATTGACATCAATCGATATTAAAATAATAACACTTGAGGTTCGGTAATATCGGCGTATACATTGTTCCGTTACGACCGGCGTGTACGTTTGTATCGGAATCATATACCGTAACTTAACTAGTATTGTCACACTGCTTAAATGGGTAGAAAAGTCAATAACACAGGCAGGAGAATGGCATGAAATGTTAGTGTTTTTGGTTATAGCAATCTAAAACTAAGTGCACAATCCTTTCTCCCTGTGTTCTCTGGGGCGAGTTGTTTATCTCTTAACAAAACATGATAGTCCTTTGGAATATTGTCGAAGTATAATTTTTATTTACAACCTAATGTTTGCACTTTTTGATACATCTTAAGGAGAAATATCGATCTGTTAATTGGGCTATCATATTTATTGAACATCGTGCGACTAATTATTATTATTATTATTATTATTATTATTATTATTATTATTATTTAACGTCGTTGCAGTAGTAATGATGACGAAGTACCGACGCAAAGAACTCTGAAAGACTAGAAACAGTAGTAGTAGTTGTGATGTCGTTACGGTGAAGAGAAGTTCTGGATGGGTATGGTGTGGATTGAAAACGACAGCGGGAAGAGTTAGTCAGCCTGAGACGATAAAAGCGCGAGGGGGTGAAATAAAGAGAGAAGAAAAGAGGAAGAAACGCGCCCCCGGAAGCAGCTGCAGTGGCAGTAGCGAGGGAGGCTGGAACGAAACTCAGCGAGTCGAGGCAAACAGGTAGCAGGAGGGGCGAGGTGGCAAAGCAGAGACTATGGTGAGGGAGGTAGTAAGGAGGAGGGCAGACGTAGTGGAGCGGGTCGAGGGGAGAAGCGGGGGGGTGGTGGCAAGGGATGATTTGAGGAAGGGTGGGAAGGAGGCGACGAAGAGGCTGGGTGGGGGCGGAGTTGAAGGGAAGTGGAAAAGGGGAGGGGGGAGGAGGTAAGGAAGTACGGGTAGGGGGAGGAGAAGGGGGACGTGGGGGCGGAGGGAAGCCGGAGGAGGGGTGCACTGGCACGAGCTCCAGGCCGCGAGTTCAAAGCCCTTCAAAGAACGAATCGCAGAATTGGAGGCGGCGAGAAAACACGACAGCGCGCTTGCCGGGGTTAATTCGGACCCGGTCCCGCTATAAGATCGAACCTTCCAAAAGGAGCACAACGACTCAACTAGGTAACGAAGAATGTTCGCGGATATGTGCCTGACGTGACAAGCACTGAAGGAACCGAAATCCACTTAACGTAATTATCACAATTACAAGCAATTGCTGCAACACCACAACAGTTTACAAACCCAAAATTTATGTTTTCTGCAACAAGTTTCATGAAATGGATTTTATAAAGCAACTTGTAAAAACGAAAACTATGCAATTTTATGATTAAAAAAATCTATTAAGGAAACAAATAGAGCTCGTCGATAAGATAATAAAAGCTCGAGTATAGCGGTTCTTTAATCAAGTTTTCTTCTAACAGGATAACTATACTAAAAAGGGATTCCCGATCATCTTCTCGGAGCCGAAGTGAAACAGCATACCAGTCATATTTGCTACATATTTGAGTCACAAATAACGCGGGAAAATTAACTACACGTCCAAGCAACCTCTGTCGATGTCTTTGAAATCGCTGCCAAACGGTTAGAAAGTTGATGTTCCTTTATTGTCTCATTAACAAGACACATTCAAGACGATTCGTTCAGCTGGTTACGGGTGTAGCTCACTTTTTACGAGGAATGAAACAGTACTTGTAAATCAAGGTGCAGCAAATAAATATGCTTCCTGAATGACGATGAAAGTAGTACTAGGCCGGAATTCCGTAGACAAGTTCGACTAAGAACGGACATCCACCTGCCTAAGTTACGGTGACTTTCACATCCGTAGAACCGTGAGACTTTACATCACCTACCTACCAACTACACCTTCTCCTTCAAGATCTCCTCTACCACTTACTACTCTTCTCGTTCATTTTTTCAACGAAGTGCACCCAAAATGTTCCTTCTTTATCTCGGAATGCACTAGCATGAGATTATGCACAGAAAGGCCCTTTAAATTTTTTTTCCGGGTAGAATTTCTTTCTCGTTTTCTTTGCAATTCTCTCAAGAGGGCAGGCGCAGTGACCTCAACATGAGACGCAGTGCACATGGACTTCGCTCGCTCGCGGCCCTGCAAAGATATGACGTGCAGGGGCAGATAAGCATCCTTTTTCCGTGAAGTTAACGTATCGGTCAATGCAAGTCCGAAAGAGAACATCTAATAAAATAATAACGTGATTTACCTTTGTAACACATTTTGAGTGCGTTACGTAAGAATGCAGCATAATATATAGAACGTGACGATAATTATTACATTGAATTTATTTGCGTCTTTAATTCGACTGATTAATTGGAAATGAAATTATGAATGGGGAATCGTAGTATATAATAATGATGAAATCATAACTTTTATAGTTTGCATATTGTTTTTCAGCTCCATTCATTAAATGTTTGCTATCAGGAAGCATTTGTAAAGCTTTTGTAATAGTATATATATATATATATATATATATATATATATATATAGAGAGAGAGAGAGAGAGAGAGAGAGAGAGAGAGACGAGAGAGAGAGAGAAATAAATATACAGAATAATCTGTTCAAAGTTCAAACACATGCAAACCACAATGCTTAGAATCCATTTTATTGCAAATGTGAAGAGAAATTGCCCGGCCAATTTATAGTCACCGTTCAAAATGATGGATCAATTATCGATTACATTAGTTTTCAAAAGGCGGCATTACAAAACCTCACTCGAGATTTTATCACTCCAAAAACGTGGCGCGTGGTCGCAATATTTCTTTTTCAGAGATGAGCAAAAAGCTGCAAGTTGACAGGTTCCAGAACGAGTCACGCTCCATGGAAATCTTGTTCCGCCGATACCTAGCAAAGGCGACGCGGATTCTTCGCGCCTGATTGATCGTTCGGCAAAACAAATTAGAGCCCCGTGCGACCGACATAGCGGCCGTCCGGGGACTCATTAGGCGGCGGGCAGGCGCGCGGCCGGCTGGCGATCGCTGGTGCGTTGGACTACGAGGTGGTGCTACTGCTGCAGGAGGAGGAGGAGGGGGTGGTGATGATAGAGGAGGGGTGGGGATGATGAGGATGAGAAGATGGAGGAGGAGGAGGAGGAGGAGGAGGAGGAGGAGGAGGAGATAATGAATGAGGTGTGAAGATGGTGGCGAGGGTAGCGGTAGTGGAGGAAGAGGAGTGGGAGTGGGAGGGGGACGAGGGGGAGGGAGAGGAGAGGGAGGGGGAGGAGAGGGAGGGGGAGGATGGTGTGGGGGAGGAGGGGAGGATGGTGTGGGGGAGGAGGGGGAGGGGAGGATGGTGTTGGGGGAAGAGGAGGGGAGGGGAGGGGAGAAGGGGAGGAGGGGGAGGGGAGGGGAGAAGGGGAGGGGAGGATAGTGTGGGGGAGGAGGGGGAGAAAATGAAGAATCGTTTGTGCTAGAGCTGCGGCTGCGGGTGAGACTTTCAATGTAGGGCATATTCCGTAGAGGAACTCTCGAAGATAATTAAATCATCATACATTAGAGATGGAAATCCCATTATCAATTTCTTGAACATTGAAAATATGACATAAAACAATACGACAATTTCATAAAAAACTAACATACAACAAAATAAACAAGCATTTATCGTTTTGTCCATGTATTTGCCAATTATCTGAACACATATGATATCTTTGCAGAGATGCAGTCTTCAAATGTCAATCAAAATCCAATGTCACAGTTTAAGAAATGATCGTACACTGACAAACGCGAAATCAAGTTCTAAGAATCTATTTCACAGATACGTTTCAAGTGACCTGGAATTGAAGCAGCGATAGCCCTGGTGCACATGATGTTTGTGTTACGGCTGAAGATGTTGACCGCTGAGGGGCAAGGGTAACACAGATTGTACCGGAGAGGGTGGTGCGTAGGCGTTCACGATGGGCGGGGGGCGGGGGGCGGGGAGGGGAGGGCGGCGCTGATCGCGGCGAAGGCACGGCCAGCCGGCGGCGCCAACGCCTCCGCCGGAAACGACGGGAATCGAGGCTGGCGTGGGCATAACCGCGGAACGACCGAAACTTGCCTCGAAAACGACGCGTCAGGACAGCAGGCGCTTTAACGGTGACTCTCCCCTCCCCTTCTCTCCCTTTCCGCGTCTCCCCACCTTCCCTATCCTTCTTTCTTCCCCCTAATCTCCCCTTTCTTGCTTTCCGTTCCGTCATCTCCCTCCCCTCCCATTATCACCCTTCCTATTCCTTCCCCTCTTTTCCCCTTCCTTCCCTGTCATCTTCCCTCTCTCTCTCTCTCTCTCTCTCTCTCTCTCTCTCTCTCACCCTCCTTTCCCGTACACCTCCTCTCCCTCTCCTCTCGCTTGGTATTCCCGTGGTCCTGGCACATCAAAATTGTCACCACCCTGTTTTTTTCCCCACTCTCCTCAGTCTCTTGCCCTTTTCTTTTCCTAGCCATACCTGAGACACTATTCCCATCTCCACCCACAAATTTAAGTTCCCCGGTTTCATTCGTGCGGTATACCAAGTAGCTCAACGACCCCCTGTTAGCCTCATTAATGTATACATTTTATTTGATTTATATTTCAATTATTTTCACTTCCAATCGGCCGTTACCTTTATTTGTATTCGCGCATTTTCTACTACTACTGTCCTACCGTAAGATGCTGCACAACATTCTTACCTATTTCTACCTCTGCTACCACACCGCGTTCCACATCCTCCGCCACGGCCGCTTTCTCCCGCGCTGTCGTCGCCCCGTCCCCGTCGTCTTATGCAAATGGCAGGAAATAAATTTTATGACGATTATCACCGGCGCGTTTGTTTTATGTGAAGTTTATGGACAGTTTCATCAAAATGCGTGCTTTACACGGCGCGGCCGTCCTTCAGCGCGAGGGAGCCGCCGCCGTCGAGGGCGGCGGAAACAATGGGGGCCGCCCCCGCCGCCGCCACACAAAAAGTGCTGGGCAGCGGCGGAGGGCTGACCGGCCGATAAGCCGTGAATGCGCGCTATGGGGAGGCTGGCACGCCGCCGCCTGCCTGCACCGCCCTCGTCACCGCCTTCGCCGGCGCTGAGCTGCGCCTGCACCGCCACCGTCGCCCACACCTCCATCTCCCGCCTCCTCTTCCTCAGCTTTCGCTTCATCCACTACTATGAGTGTCTCCTCCATTGCCTCCGCCATTGCCTCCGCCACTGCCTCCGCCACTGTCTCCACCACTGTCTCCACCACTGTCTCCGCCCCTGTCTCCGCCCCTGTCTCCGCCCCTGTCTCCGCCCCTGTCTCCGCCCCTGTCTCCGCCCCTGTCTCCGCCCCTGTCTCCGCTCCTGTCTCTACCCCTGTCTCTACCCCTGTCTCTACCCCTGTCCCTACCCCTGTCTCTACCCCTGTCTCTACCACTGTCACAGCTATTGCCGCCACTGCCGCCACCCTTGCCTCCACCCGTGTCTCCGACATTGCCTCCGCCACGACCTTCGCCGCTGCATCCGCCGCCACCTCCGTCACTGCCTTCGACCCCATTGACTAGGACCTCGCTGCCTCTGCCCCCACCTTCGCTGCCTCCCACGCCGCTGCCGCCCGTCACCACTGCCCTGCGGCCACGACAGCTTTGGTGGAGACGCCAGCATATATATTTTCCTTCCTTCGCCCTTGTCTGGGTCTCCAGTCGCTGCACGTTTTTTGGAGGGCTTTGATGGATAAAAATCTACGTAGAAAGAACGCCGCACTTTTTTGGGGGCGCTAATGTATTATTCCACTTTCCATTATTCATTCCACTTACAATTGCGCTTCAGGCCGAACACTGTATTTATTTCTAATGAGTATCAGTCAATGGGGCATTGACCGACCAATGAGTCAATGTTAACATTTGTTAAAATTAATAAGCATGTTACCTCAACGTATGTTCCTTCTAGTTTGTAATTCAATCGGCAATATTTTAAGACGAACACACTTAATGAAACGAGCATGTGTGCAATACTACAATTATGTGTTAACGACAATGGTAGTATTCTTTCTTCGATTTAGTATTGAACTTCGCAGTCGCTCAAAAGTCTCGTTTTGGTGCTTCTGATATGTACGGATGTTGACCTTAGAACAGCAAAAAGAGAAACGGGTTCATGGATGTGTCGATGTAATTTCCCTTCCTCCTAATAGGAAGAAAAAGTCTCGAGACTTGCTCTGTTACCGTTGAGGTGGAGAAAAGTCTGTTATAAGTAGATCTTCTGTGATCGCGGATGTGTTAGCTGACCGACTTGCTAAAGGGCCTAAAACACCTTTCACGTACAAATTAGTACGACAGAACCTTAGTGAAGAGATACAACCTATAATAATAGATAACCCACTTTCCAAAATGGCAAAAGGTCATCTCCAAACATTATTGATTAAGGGATCGCTATTATGAATCGTAAACAATTAGGGAGTTGGATGAATCATAAAAGTAATCACAAATAAGGTGTAATCAATTACTTGTTGCAAAATGTCTTGTACCTCATGCTTTATTTATTCTTCTACAACAATTCTCAATTTACTTCTCTGACATGTACTCCTTGTACAATTGTATCTAACTTTCTTTCCTCCACATTTGATAGCAGAAAACTACTAGGAACATAAAAATTTGTATCCAGGACTGAAAGTAGGTATATAAAATAAGACCTTGAAATTTAGCTGCTCTTTATCTACTGATTAATTAATTGTTTATATATTTTCTATTGTACTGGGGGAGTAATAATTCAGTTAGTTCTATTGTTAGGGAGTAATAATTCAGATAGCCCTACTGATCCCTTAGTATTGTCTTGCAAATAATATCCATAACAAATATATAACCAAAAAATCTGAGATATTTGGTTATATGTGAACATGTTTCCGATAGGTATTCGAAGGGTATTTGAATACTATGTAAAATAATGCATGCTTTAATAACAAAGACTTCATTTGGAAATTGGATCACACATAGTCCCTCCGTGCCAATACGAGAAACACATAAACAATCCCTTGGGTTGCGTCGCGCCGTGCAGAGCAGCCCTGGTGGTGGGGGAATCGTCGCAGGCGCCAGCCGCCGCCACCGCATCGCGTCGCGTCGCGAATGCAGCGCGACAACGGGCGCGCGCCCCCTCGCGGCCAGCGCCAGGCCTAATGTCCCGGAAACGCGGGGAAGATACGATAAATGCACCGGAAGTAACGTCATTTGCCGCGACGCAGATCGGGGTCCCGCCAACGCGCCGTGCCGTCGATATCCGACGCCCGCGGAGTCGTCCAGAGCGTCCGCCGCCGCCTCCGGTCCCCGCCCCCGTCACCGTCACCGTCCCCGCCACCGCCACCGCCACCGCCGCCCCCGCCGCCGCCGCCGCCACGCGTTGGCGCGCGGCCCCTGGGGACTGCCTCAACCGCTCGGGCGTCGCGTCGCCCGGCGCTTGATCTACCTTCCGCAGAGCCACAGCGCTCCCTCAGCACCACAGACGGAACGCGGTCGTTCGTCGTCAGTCTAATCTCTCGCTACCCACTACTGTTCACTTTTTCATTCGACTGCCCAATGTCCACCACTCCGCCGTCCACCACTCCGCCGTCCACCACTCCGCCGTCCACCACTCCGCCGTCCACCACTCCGCCGTCAACCACTCCGCCGTCAACCACTCCGCCGTCAACCACTCCGCCGTCAACCACTCCGCCGTCAACCACTCCGCCGTCAACCACTCCGCCGTCAACCACTCCGCCGTCAACCCCCCGTTGTCAACCCTCTCGTCGTCAACCACCCCGTCGTCAACCACCCCGTCGTCAACCACCCCGTCGTCAACCACCCCGTCGTCAACCACCCCGTCGTCAACCACCCCGTCGTCAACCACCCCGTCGTCAACCACCCCGTCGTCAACCACCCCGTCGTCAACCACCCCGTCGTCAACCACCCCGCCGTCAACGCCGTCTATCCGACCGTTTATCATCCCGTCGTCCATCTTCCGGCTTCCTACCATCTCGGTCCACCTCCGTTATTCCATCCCATTCTTTACCTCGCCCACCCACTGCTGTCTTCATTATCAACGCCATCTAGCACCTTTATCATCGTCGACCCCTCACAACTGTTGCTTATCAACCTACGCCACCCTTCTTTCCACCATTGCTGACTTAGCCTTTTTTGCCGCTTGACCGCTTCCGTTTCTGATGTTTCACCATCCTGTAATTCGCAGGACGTATAGATAAAGGCGATTAGGAAATGTCTCTTCCCTGGTGTCTTCCTAACATACAACACGCAGAGCTTGGTGCAACATTTATGTCCGAAAGAAGGAAATGCCACGGTTTGCGTGACATTGCGCTTCAACTACGACACCGAAAATTGTGTAGTTTCTGCGAATTTTTAAAATATATTTCTAGGTAATTAAAATAATGATATCATTAGAGCACGGCCTGAAAGTTATTTCATTAATTTAAAAAGTACTTACCGAAAAAGGGGAGTTGTAGAACTCTTCCAATGTGGAAACGTCTGGAAACAAAATGAAATGTAAATGTTATTCAGTTTATTATTTCATATTGCTGATCTCATAGCTGCGAATGGGACTGAAGAATAACCTTTCAGAGTGGTCGATGAAAGAGGATCGCGTGAGTGGGCGGAAATGACAGCGCTGGAAGAGGTTTCGCATCGTCACGTACGCCTAAGCACTTGAAAGTATCAATGAATTTGCGTCAGGATAGTACTCTCATTGGCGTACTCAGAGACAGTGCTTGGGCAATGCTTTCGAAATTTGTTTGTTGCTTTTTCTCAGTCTCTGATTGACTGCACTCCAAGTTGTAGTGTGTTAATTAATTTCAGAATATACTATTCTGCATGGGTGAAGCAAAGTAACATATACTACTTTTGAATCTCTGCACACGCAATATTTTGGAATCTTTAATCCTATATAAGAACATTGTAAAATTAGATTCACTATTTTGAAAACATGTATTATAGTGTTGTAGTAATTTATTCCTTTAACCTTAAGATCATCTACATATTTTTCTCAAGATTACATTCCTAAACGTTGTGTCAGGAAAACGTTTATCAAATTCCTCGTGTCATTACTTTACCTATCAGAAAATAAGAGATAACACCTATTCCAAAGGACAACCACGTGGAACTAAAAATCGATATCCGATAATACCTTTGATAAAATACACTTATTTCTGTATATGTACCATTTATACTATCCTCGTTATTAGTGTCTCAGTATGTGTTTAATAAATAGTGCATAGTGAAGCCCATCGACTTGGATAAAGATTAGCTTAAGATATGTTTCAAATATTCAGAAAATATTGTGGAGAAAGGAGGAAAATCCCCGCATATGTTAAATGAAGTAGTTGCCTCGCAACTACAAACTTCATTTATCGTACACTTTTCTTTTGAGAAAAGAGAGGAAATTCATACGGAATATTAATAATTGTGTGTTACAAATAAAACACTTTATTTGTTGAAATATTGTTAAGCGGTTACGACTTACTTCTATGATATTCAGCAGTTACGTGTGACAAGCGAGATTACCGTCCCAAAATCATTACCCACAAGAAGAAAGAGTTCTCGCAATCAGCTCGTCACTAATTTTTACATTCTTGGGAAAAAAGGAGCGAAGTTGGAATAAATATCCAATTATTTAATTCGAGACTTATTATCATGAAATCGGACGTTCCGTGTCTATGCAAGAAAATTATCATACGCAAAACTATCTCGTCAGACAGCAAGTAAAAAAGAAGACACAAGGAGCACCGGCGTTGGAGAGACGCCGCCGGCTCGCATTCGCGCTGGGGCGGGGGCGGGGGCGGGGGCGGGGGCGGCGCCGCGCCGCGCCTGCTTTCCCGCTCTACTTGCTGCGCCTTGGCCGGGGCGGGGAACAGTCGTGGCGGGCGGCGCCGGGGGCGGCGGCTCCTGGCAGGCGGTCAATGCCGGCTGCCTTTGCCCCCGGAGGATGCATTGGAAGTGGGCCGACGTATGGCGGATGATGGGTGAGCTGTGGCGGGCGCGATAAGACCTCTAAAAAGCCTTGCTTCAGTGTGGCGACCGAGGTGTGGCGGGAGAGGTGGGAAGGGCGTGATTTGGTGGGCGCGGTGTGGCGAGCGTGGTGTGGAGGGAGAGATGTGGGGGGCGTAGTGTGGCGAGCGTGGTGTGGAGGGAGAGATGTGGGGGGCGTAGTGTGGCGAGCGTGGTGTGGAGGGAGAGATGTGGGGGGCGTAGTGTGGCGAGCGTGGTGTGGAGGGAGAGATGTGGGGGGCGTAGTGTGGGGGGCGTAGTGTGGCGAGCGTGGTGTGGAGGGAGAGATGTGGGGGGCGTAGTGTGGCGAGCGTGGTGTGGAGGGAGAGATGTGGGGGGCGTAGTGTGGCGAGCGTGGTGTGGAGGGAGAGATGTGGGGGGCGTAGTGTGGCGAGCGTGGTGTGGAGGGAGAGATGTGGGAGCGTGGTGTGGCGAGCGTGGTGTGGAGGGAGAGATGTGGGAGCGTGGTGTGGCGAGCGTGGTGTGGAGGGAGAGATGTGGGAGCGTGGTGTGGCGAGCGTGGTGTGGAGGGAGAGATGTGGGAGCGTGGTGTGGCGAGCGTGGTGTGGAGGGAGAGATGTGGGGGCGTGGTGTGGCGAGCGTGGTGTGGAGGGGGAGATGTGGGGGCGTGGTGTGGCGAGCGTGGTGTGGAGGGGGAGATGTGGGGGCGTGGTGTGGCGAGCGTGGTGTGGAGGGGGAGATGTGGGGGCGTGGTGTGGCGAGCGTGGTGTGGAGGGGGAGATGTGGGGGCGTGGTGTGGCGAGCGTGGTGTGGAGGGGGAGATGTGGGGGCGTGGTGTGGCGAGCGTGGTGTGGAGGGGGAGATGTGGGGGCGTGGTGTGGCGAGCGTGGTGTGGAGGGGGAGATGTGGGGGCGTGGTGTGGCGAGCGTGGTGTGGAGGGGGAGATGTGGGGGCGTGGTGTGGCGAGCGTGGTGTGGAGGGGGAGATGTGGGGGCGTGGTGTGGCGAGCGTGGTGTGGAGGGGGAGATGTGGGGGCGTGGTGTGGCGAGCGTGGTGTGGAGGGGGAGATGTGGGGGCGTGGTGTGGCGAGCGTGGTGTGGAGGGGGAGATGTGGGGGCGTGGTGTGGCGAGCGTGGTGTGGAGGGGGAGATGTGGGGGCGTGGTGTGGCGAGCGTGGTGTGGAGGGGGAGATGTGGGGGCGTGGTGTGGCGAGCGTGGTGTGGAGGGGGAGATGTGGGGGCGTGGTGTGGCGAGCGTGGTGTGGAGGGGGAGATGTGGGGGCGTGGTGTGGCGAGCGTGGTGTGGAGGGGGAGATGTGGGGGCGTGGTGTGGCGAGCGTGGTGTGGAGGGGGAGATGTGGGGGCGTGGTGTGGCGAGCGTGGTGTGGAGGGGGAGATGTGGGGGCGTGGTGTGGCGAGCGTGGTGTGGAGGGGGAGATGTGGGGGCGTGGTGTGGCGAGCGTGGTGTGGAGGGGGAGATGTGGGGGCGTGGTGTGGCGAGCGTGGTGTGGAGGGGGAGATGTGGGGGCGTGGTGTGGCGAACGTTGTGTGTTGGGAGAGGTGTGGCGGGAAAGGTGAAGACGGAGATATGTGTGGGAGAGGTGTGGCGGGAAAGGTGAAGACGGAGATATGTGTGGGAGAGGTGTGGCGGGAAAGGTGAAGACGGAGATATGTGTGGGAGAGGTATGGCGGGAAAGGTGAAGACGGAGATATGTGTGGGAGAGGTGTGGCGGGAAAGGTGAAGACGGAGATATGTGTGGGAGAGGTGTGGCGGGAAAGGTGAAGACGGAGATATGTGTGGGAGAGGTGTGGCGGGAAAGGTGAAGACGGAGATATGTGTGGGAGAGGTGTGGCGGGAGAGGTGTGTGTGTGGCGGGAAAGGTGTGGACGGAGATGTGTGGGCATGGTGTGGCGGGAGAGGAGTGTGTGTGGCAGGAGAGGAGTGTGTGTGGCAGGAGAGGAGTGTGTGTGGCAGGAAAGGAGTGTGTGTGGCAGGAAAGGAGTGTGTGTGGCAGGAAAGGAGTGTGTGTGGCAGGAGAGGAGTGTGTGTGGCGGGCGTGGTTTGGCGGGAGACGGGTGTAGTGTGTGGGGGGAGGGGGAGGTGTAGCAGGCGCGGGGCGAGCATTGGCGGTCATCGTCTCAACAGCCGCCGCCGCCGCCGCTCGCGTAATAGCGCCAGCGCTCTGGACACCTGTGCCGGCTCTTCTCGGAGCCGATGCCGAGCCCCCGCCGCTGGCTTCCGCGAAGGATGCACGGAGCGAGACGCACGGCGCCGCAGGCGACCAAAAGAGGGTGTGGGCCTTCAAGAATGCACGTGGGCAGCGATGCCATAACGTTTCTCTCAGTGAGGTGCTAGGTACCTCTTACTACTTAAACTTTTGTCATTTTTCCTTTCTTCGACATCTATCCTTTATTTCTCCCCTCTAGAAAGTGTTGACTCAATGCGAATTATTTCCGTTATTTCGTTGCAATGCGACTTTTTGCTGTTGTTGACCTACAGCTCGCTCCGCGCAACAACCACTTCCTAAATTGAAAGGTTGAAGGTTCGGAATCCGCATAATGGAAAGACGTTTTCACCTCATGGTTTTGGCGTGAAAGGCAGTTATATCCAGCAAGAATCCCATAGTAATATAATTTTCTTCGTGATACATTATATCTCCATAGTGACATAAGGCCTCAAACAAGGATAAAAAAACGAAACAGTTAAATTTTAGTAAGTAATGGTTACCTACTTGAGTTAATTTTATTAATTAAAGTGAACTGCCTAAATTCGAGATTATGTGCGATTAGAATGCGACATTGATAAGTTTATATACCAATCTCGAAAATGACGTATTTTATCAGTCTATTAACAACTGTTTATACTCATTTTGGATAAGCGAATGAAAAGAAAGTATTGGTTTTGAACGAACAAAGTTTCTTCTGCTCTAACTGCATCACTACGCAAAACAAAATATTCGATTAGAAAAGACCGTTCACTAATGACATTGAATCCGATAAACATTCGCTGGTGATAATATAATATAAGTATAGTGATGAAGAACTTTCTTTTATCATCAGCAACAAATCACGTCATGAAGTCCAGAATAGTCCTATTTTGCTCTTCGTGTAGGTATTGTAGTGTAGGTGTAGGAACTACAGTTATTAATCAGTTATTCGATAATACATTAGAGATAAAATGTGGCAGAAATACCTTCCTTTTCCGTGTTTCGACTGTTTTCCAATCTCAAATGTATTCAGAGAATATGTAGTTCAGAAAACACTCGAACAGCATTTCCTACAAGAAAAAATAAGAGAGAAGATCCAATTTGAATTGTACTAAAGATCGGAAAGCTCTCTAAGAAAAGAACTTATCTTCTCCACTGCGTCAAAAAACTTCATGAGTAATAAAATAACGATAAAAATTGAAATAAACGTTCTCTTTATTACCCTCTCGTAATTTCTAGTGTATTGCATTTAATCGGTATTATTACTTTTTTGTTGAATAACACCACACATTTCTAAAGGAAAGGATGCAGTATATTCAAAGACGTTTTCTCCGCTGGAGCCTCATCAGCATTCTCATGAGTTGTATCTCGAACCATACATTAGGCGCATACTTCAGCGAAGCTTCTCGGCTCTGAGGAGAACGTACGGCGCTTCGTGACACAGCACACATTAAAGGTGCGAATATTCAAGGTTATGAAGTACTATTCGAAACGGCAACCTTTCGCTCGAAAACGCGACATTTCGGCTCTCCATGCCTGTTTGAATTGGTATGGGATGGTATTCCTTCCATTTCCGAATTGGTAGGGATTGGTATCTTCTTTTTTCCTCTTCTTTGTCACATTCTCTTCACTTACACACACACATAGTCTCATGCACTACCCTACCACACATATCGGGAGACCCGTTGGAGTCTTAGATGTTGTCCCGGCAGTGCACCGCTGATGGGAGATACCTTGTTGGTGAAAACCTCGCAAGCCGATATGTAAGTCGGCACCGGATCTCACCATTCAGCTCGAGAAAAACACCATCAACAACAAAAACTTACACTTATAGAACCAATAACACGGCCGTAAGTGTAGCCCCCAATGTACTAAGTGTTGACGCATCCCAGAACACAAAATATTAAGTCAACCATCGAAACCGAATATTTTTTTAATTAATTTCATCTTACATTCACGGTCGATGGTTTTAGTATAACCACTCTACCTCCCTAGGATGTGCAGCTGCCTTTCCTCAGCCGCCTCTTACATAAAGCAGCATCCTGCCTGGCGCCGGTGACTCTCCTTGGCTCGCGACCCCAACGAGGCGGTCACTTTCTCCGCACAGCGATCACGCCACCGCCTCCCGCCCGCCCGCCATTCGCACAGCAGCCCACATCTGGCCTCAGCCGCGGCTCCAAGGTTGCGAATCTGAATCCGCTGCATTTTGAGCGTGTGCGACTCTCCGCAACGACCACGTCATGCTCGGAGGCCACGCCTCATTAATAATAAGCGCCCCCATTCATCACTGTTCGAGGTCCCTTTCACATCCATTCGCTCCCGTTGACCGTCTTCAGAGGACTTACTCATGCTTCCGCAACACTGCAGGAGGCCGGAAGGCCACGGAACAGGAAAGGCGTCAAAGGAAAAAAATAAAGGGGTTTTGTGGCCGTACTAATCCATAATAATCTCAAAATACGTAATTGAACAACATGTTTAACGCAACTTGTATATCATGGAACAGCATTCATATATCACTAATTATGTTTATCAGCAGATCTCGTGATTAGGGACTGAAAGGCGAAAAAAGCGTTATTTCTTGCTATGTTCCCGTTACAGAGGAATGTCGTTTGCCATGCACACGAATATACTCCAGACATGCGTAATCTGGAACTTTCATTCCAGGCTTGCCGGGTCAGGTGATGAACATTTGAACTCCCATCATTTCCTACCATCTGCATTTACTACTCACTAGCAATCAACCCAAGCACAACCTGAAGGCGAAATCCCCCGCGTGAAACCACCCTCCGTTCCGTTCCGTTCACCCAGCCTGCCCGCGGCGCGGCGCCGTGACCTCAGGCAACGGACATACCCGCGCGGGCGTCCCAGTCGGTCGAGGCGAGGCATGGCAAGGCAAGGCCAGGGCCGCGCGAAAGCGGACGCGTGCAGCGGGGCAGGGTGAGGGGACGCGCGAGGCCACGGGCCCGAGCGCGCTTTGCGGGGCAGGGCGGCCAAGGGTGTGTATTCTTAACCGACCGGCGGCGACAGCCGAGACGACAGGAGCGACGGTGGCGGCGACGGTAACGACCAAAGGGACAGCAGTGGAAGCTGGGGAGAGGCTAGAAACGGGCGGGGCGGGGGGAGTGGACGAGGACAGAGGGAAGGGAAAGAGGCAAGGAAGAAGTGGGTTGGCGAGAAACGGACGGGGCGGGGGGAGTGGACGCGGACAGAGGGAAGGGAAAGAGGCAAGGGAGAAGTGGGTTGGGGAGAGGCAGGAGCATGTAGGAGGGCGCCGGTAGAGGCGGCGGGGGCGGCGGCGGGGGCGGCGGCGGGGGCGGCGGCGGGGGCGGCGGCGGGGGCGGCGACGGGGGCGGCGTCGGGGGCGGCGTCGGGGGCGGCGTCGGGGGCGGCGTCGGGGGCGGCGACGGGGCGGCGGCGGGGGGGGCGGCGGCGGGGGCGGCGGCGGGGACGGCGGCGGGGGCGGCGGCGGGGGCGGCGGCGGGGGCGGCGGCGGGGGCGGCGACGGGGGCGGCGTCGGGGGCGGCGTCGGGGGCGGCGTCGGGGGCGGCGACGGGGGGGCGGCGGGGGGGCGGCGGGGGGCGGCGGCGGGGGCGGCGGGGGGCGGCGGGGGGCGGCGGCGGGGGCGGCGGCGGGGGCGGCGGCGGGGGCGGCGGCGGCGGGGGCGGCGGCGGCGGGGGCGGCGGCGGGGGCGGCGGCGGGGGCGGCGGCGGGGGCGGCGGCGGCGGGGGCGGCGGCGGGGGCGGGGGCGGCGGCGGCGGCGGGGGCGGTGGCGGGGGCGGGGGTGGCGGCGGCGGGGGGGGCGGCGGGGGCGGCGGGGGCGGCGGGGGCGGCGGGGGGGCGTGCGCTAAATATTCGCGGGCAATCGCGCGATGTGAGCTGCGCGCGCTGGCGCCGTGACGCGCGATGACGCGGCGTGCGCCGGCCGGGCCGGGTCGGGCCACGTCGTCCGCCACGTCGAGGTGGCGCCACTTACGTCGGCGCGTGTGGAGAGGGGAAAGGGCGTGGAGACGGGACGGGGCGCGGCGCCAGACGGTGGCCCCACCGGCCGACAGCCAACCCAAGCGGAAGGTTGCGGTGTGAGGTGACGCAAAGTTCAAGGATAACGACTCACGACGGCCAACTGTTGGATCACAGGTGCTCAAATCATCTTTCCATATTGTATGTTCCTATTGGGCAGCCTTATTCTTTACATTGGCCCAATCACAAAATTAAGGACACGCGTTATATGCAACTAGAAGTTCCAGGGACAGTTTGATTTTCTGCTTTTCGTGACCTAATCGAAATGAGGGTTTGTAGACGTGACTGTTCTTTTGATGACTTAATACTACTTAATCATAAAGAGTGAGTATATAAGTATCATACACTACTGTCTTAATTCATTCAACCTTTCATGTAGGCTATCGACTCAAGCACAGTCAACTCTCCAATGTTAGAGAAATAAAGGACCAAACAGCACACCTCTTTCAGAAAGTCTATTATCGATTCTCGTCGATATCGCCTTAAGAGGTGGAAAAAATTATAGATATCTAATTACTAATCCAATCTGTTTACAATTCCATATGTTACTTTTGGTGTAGATCATAAATAACATTCCTCTGAGTTGGAAGATGACGGTACTCTCCAGAATTCAAGACACCATTAATAATCTCTCATATTATTTTAATGAAATTATTATAATAAAAGTACTTGGTTGTTTAATAGTTAGGAATGCTGTATATTCCACAAAAAAGTCAGATAAGGAAATTTACGAAATACGGTTCAAAATCTAAAATTCTAATACATTCTGGTTGTCAAGAATAACTCAAAAGGACACATGAACAGGAACGATGAGAGTCTATGGATTACCATTGTTCTCTAGAAAAGAACCAATGAAATGAATCGAAGTGGTGGTTGTAGAAATCTGCAAACGAAGCAAGAAACAACATTCCGTAATAATAATAATAATAATAATAATAATAATAATAATAATAATAATAATAATAATAATAATAATGTAATAATAATGAAGAGGAAACGTGATTTCAAGTAATGAAATTACCCCCCCAAAAAAAGCAATAGAAGTTTTTGTGAACAAATCTTATGTATGGACCTACATTTTTATGAAAACTGTCAATCCTTCAAATCCAATTAGGCGCTAATTAATACATTATTGGCTTCTTCCTTCACGTAAATGAAGCGCGGCTACTTCCGCTCCTCGATTTTCCGACGCACGGACCCACCCAGTGTAATGTATGCATCGGATCGTTCCACACGAGCGAGGACTTTCCTGCAAAGGCACGGATGAGGAAACCGTCGCGGGCGATCGGGAGACACCGCCAGGCCATTCGAGCCGCGTGGCGTGACGCGGGGCGCTTCGGGTGACGGAGGCTGCCGCGGGGCCGGCCCCCTGACGCAACGCACGCGGGCGAGGTGGGCCTAAGGTGACCAACTTTTTTTTTTACAATGAAAAAGGAAATATTGAAAAGGACGAAAAAATTTAAGAAAAAAAAGTATGACGTAAATAAATTTCATATTTTATTAAATTAAATAAAAATACACTAATTGTGCTTACGACCTATTTAATTATTTAATTAAATGAACATTTTTTCCCACTGAATTGATATTTTTTGTCAATATATCATTTTCTAATAATATATTGAAGTTTTCAGAATAAAGAATACCCTTTATCTTGAATTTTACAGAAAGTGCTGCAGTTAGAGTATCTACATTCAATACTGATTTATCGCTTGTCCCAAACTCTGAATCACTGAAGCTGAAACTACTGAAAACGGCGAGAATTCCGCCGTTCTAGCAACACTAATTGCATCTTTCGGAAATGTACCATCACAAAATGCGTAACATTTCGGCGTGACGTCTCTGCATACAGAGATTGACATGTTAGTTTTAAAATATCGAAAAGGAGGACAGACAGGAGGACAATTTTCGAGGAAGGACAGAACCTACAAAAGGAGGACTGTCCTCCCTAAACGAAGACGAATAAAATAAAATTGGTTCACGGGATTGGTCATTTTGGGTAAAAAAAAACAACAATTAATTGTGCCAACAATTAGTTGTTTCGAAATATTTTCTTTACTATTAATTAGATTGCTAGTGAGGTAGATACCTTCTAATCATTAAATATGGTAAATTAAAGGTGTTGTCTGGTATCAAAAATTTATTTTGCTAATGATCGTTTCGATCGCGTAGGGATCATTTTTCGGCCCGAAAGCTGCAAGACGACGCAGTTTGCTAACGCATCTGGTATACAATGTCTTTATTTTGTAAATAATATTTTGTATTAACTTATCCGTATTTTTTTGTAATTCAAGTATTAATATAATTTTATTTCGATAATTCTAATTTCAGCTCAGAGGATGATCGCTAAGCGATCGAAACGTTCATTAGCAAAATAAATATTTGATACCAGACAATACCTTTAATTTACTATATTTAGTTTCTTTACTACTTTACTCTTCAACTAACTGTTTCTTTACCCACACTGACCAATCTCGTGAAAAAATTTAATTTTATTATTCATCAATGGTCGTGATTTCTACAATGGTAAAGAATGGCGATTGGTCACCGTAGGTGGGCCGGCCACCGCTGACGCTGTTGCCACTGGAGCCGGGGCCATGGCAGCGCGGTGTGCGGTTACGACGTCACGTCAGGTGAGGTGAGGCGATGCGGTGACTCACCACTTTCTCATACCTCGCTTGCAAGGTGTCTTCCGTCATGAGAAACGGTGAAAAGACAGGCTATGACAATGATATAGCGATTAAAGAGTTTTCGGACACGGTTCGAAAAATCTTCGTTCGTCAGTCACGTGAAGACAAAGGTGGCGTGATTGGAACATAGGCGATGAGCGACCATTCATTGTGCGGAAGAGCTACACGATAGTAATTATGGTTCAAATTAACAACGTATTTTATAAACTACTAAAATGACGAACCAATCCTACGTTTGAACATCTGTAATATTTCAATTAACAAGTAGACAACGTATTTTGGCGGGTCAATCCCATTTTCTCCAGTCCCTACTCCGTGGACACAACTGAATATTCCCGTCTCAATACACAGACTGGAAAGGCGAACGCTTGCTACTGGCATGTGAAAAAGAAGAAAGCATGGGTGACGCGAAAGTAAGAAAAATAATCTTGCGCCGTCTATATTTTTTTGTCTTTAGCAGAGTATTTTAAAATTCGAAAAGCTGTAGTTTAATCTAATTGCTTTTCGGCTACTTTTAAAATACTCCCACTTCGCTCCTTCAACGTGTTGTGCGGTCCGGGTGTGGCACTTGGTTGCATTGCTAAAAGCAAATATTGTGCCTTTCTTCTTGTGGCCGCAGTCAGTACTAAGGAGGCCTCGAGGTGATTTTAACGTTTTGCCCTGGATGATTCAATTTTCACCCGATATTTCTTTGCGAAAGTGTCCTTTTTAAGCCCTTAAGGAACACAGGTTGATTATTACTTTCACACAATTAGAGAAAATTACAGATAATTACTTCCGTATAATTAAATTTCATATTAATTCATTTCTCTCACACTGTTTGGTTTAATTATTACTCTCTCGTACCAGAATTAAAAAGTTTTTCGCAATGGACACATATTTAAAGTTTGAATCGCGATTTTTTAAAAGTGTAAACCACCAGAGACAATTAAATGAGTAAAACACCACAGACCAGGTTAAGAAGGAGCCTGTCCAGATGAATGGCTCACCTTTTACTAAAAGTAGTGTGAATAGTAGCGAAGAAGTGATAAGCTCCGATTCATGCTCCTTTTATCTCATCATGCGGAAGTCTTGATGACTTACTCATTTTGTGTGAACTTTGTGTCTAGAAACCGTTATGTATCCAAGATTCAACATGTTTATAAAGTATCTCGAGTACTGAAGCTAGTAGCATCCGGCATTCCTGGGAAGTCACACAATCAGTAAGACAACAGTTTCGAAATGCTCAAATCTGCATATCCAATGTGAAGTTGTGAATATAATTCAGCAGTTGTGAAGATAATTCTTATAGGATTTTATACCCATATTAATGAGTGACTGAGTGAGTGAATGAAAAGATGTGTTAATCACTTCTTTTGCAAGATCGCAGACTTACGAAATGATCGACAATTCAGACTTAAGGAATGAAGATTTAATGAGAGGTAGAAACAATTTTCTAGGAATGGCTATTTAATTATTACTCATTTCTTTATCCGTCACACGTCTAATTCCACATCCCTTCCGCATTATATCATCATTATTGGAATCAGTCTGTAGATTTGGAAAAGATGTCTGGTTTCACATGAGCAGCGAAATTTACACTCACTTCTATTTCATACTAAAATGTCTTTCACTCTAAGTCACTTAATAGATAACTTTTATAATACAATCTTAATTTCTCTACCAACATTTTTTCTACTCTCTTTTCCATCTTATTACTCAACGAAAAACAGGACCCGTATCAATGAATCTGTGAATTGCATGAAATTAAGAAATTACGTGGAACTGACATATCAGCGCTGAAGCTGTGGGGCGGAAATGGACGACTGGTCCGGCGGCCAATGACCCGCTGTCATGGCATGTAGCCCTCTCTGCTGCAGAAGGTCAACCTTTCCGCCCACTTCATTCGCAGCAAAATACGAACGATTAACTCGAACAGGCTCAAAGAGTATAGCTGCAGGTCCGGTTACCCAACTTGGCCAGTTAGTCTAGGTATTGCTGCATGTTCCCTTCTTATTATTTCATAGAGCTCCTCTTTTCGGTTAACCGAAATGTAATATTAACTCTGTCTCAATTTTTAGTGTTTTCTATTGTATACGTGATTCTGAATTTGTACTGTTTTCATTACTTATTTCTTTAATTGTTTAATAACTGACATCGTTCAGTTTAGGGCTAATTATGCGTATGAAATATAATTTGCTATTGCAATTGACAGCAATTCAATATTCTTGAACAGGATTTTTTTTAAATTGAGTTCGCTGAGAACGGAAAATGATTCGATTCCATGCCTATCCCTTGATCCATGCTGCTAGCAATAGAATACAAACTATTAAGTGAAATCCACTAACATTATTTTTTCCATTTTAATTCATTTCATTAAGCATTGAAGGATACAATCGTTAGATGACCAATTACACGGTTACTTAAAATATTTGTAAATCAAAACGACTGACGTAGTATAATTCATTCTTGCAGTTAAAAAGAATCGGAGGTTATACAACAAGGTTGTGGATCAGTTTACTTTCTCTGAACTTTCCTAACCTTACATACCTTAAACTAAAGGACCATCAATAATTTGCGGGCTGTTTCGAGGATTTACAACAGGAGCTGAAAAGAAAAGGTAGTCACACGGTTGGAGAGTAACACTCACGCGTAGGCCAAGCCCAGTAGACCTTTAGAAATAACTTCATGGTCGTCGACTTGAATGGGAGCAAAGGTGGGCAATCTGAATGACTATGGAGAGCAAATCGCGTATAACCTATGTAATTTGAGTCACCGACTCCCGTCCCACTCACATAGACAATAAATCAATCAGTTTATGGCAGATTAAACGAGAGCTTGTTAAATTGTTGAACGCCAATTTAAATGTTTAAGTGGCCGACATTTAATTATGCAACCTCACTCTTCGTTTTGTGACTGTTAATACCACACTCTTACTTACAACTTCGGAAAATTTAAAAATTGTAATAAATACGTCACATACGCGTTTGGCGTCACAAATCGACGGTCTGGAACTGTCGAAAGAAATTATGCAATGGAGAACGAGCGATAACAATAATGCCGTTAAACAAGTGATAACATATGAACATGTGTGTGAAACAGTAAGAATGTTGAGTAACAATGACCTTGAGACACGCGAATATATATTTCACGTTTTGTGCATTGAGAAATATCTTTCGTCCTCATCTTATTCTGGGAAATATTTTCAATTTATTAACATTCTTCAAATAACCAACAATAGTACGTGGAAATTAATCTGTGCATTCGGAAAGTGGAACGTTATGGGTAGTAAATGTGTAATTCTTTTCAACAAGATAAGAAAATATTTGTTACAACACTCCCCTTTACAAAACACGATATATATTTGGAAACACGAATAATAATGGAATTAGATCCAGAACTGCAGAATATTACAGAAAAAAATTCTAAGAAATGCAAGAATAACGAAGATAGATTTTTCAGCAATTTTATTTTATCCCTAGATGGTTCACTGGAATATGAAAGAAATTGCATAGATTGATATTCGTAAGCCCAACGCTCAGATTCCACTGTGGAATGACCTCTTCGTTAGTATTCAAGCTTGATTTCCAGCTCAAATTAATAGACTCAAGTCACACGACCTAATTCTGTCAATTCATAAAATTCATATATTAAAAGCAAATCACATTTTCGATTAAGTGTTACTGCTACTGCCTATTAAAAGTTATCACACCAAATTTTATGTAATTATAACAATTGATCGAATTGAGATTAAACAAACGTGGTTCAACATTAATTCACAAAGTGGTCTAAAAAATAGTCCAATAGCGATCAAGTTGCATCCCAAAACCTGCTTAAAGTGGTCTCAAAATGGCCCAATAGAGAAAAATCCACATTGGAACGATTCAAAAGCGGTAGCTGTGAAAGAAGTGGTAGAGTGCAGGAACCTCCGCTAGATCAACAAGATCGGAAGCCCTGTGAGCCTCCTCTCCGAGGGCTTTGTCCGGGCGGGGAAGTAAGTGGCGGCGGGTGCGTGTCCACCTGCGAGGAGTCGGCCTATTTCAAAGCGTGGCCGATGGTGCTCAGAGGGACTCCCGCGGCGCGCCCGAGCTGCTCTCGCGGCCCCGCCCCTCCCTCCGCTCCCGTTAAACCACCCAGCCGCACTCACCATCGCCCCGCCCTCGCCGCCTCGCTTTGCCCTGCCCCACCCAACTTCTCGGCGCCACCCTCCGGCGCCACCCTCCGGCGCCACTCTCCGGCGCCACCCTCCAGCGCCACTCTCCGGCTCCACTCTCCGGCGCCCCTCTCCGGCGCCCCTTTCCTGCGCCCCTCTCCGGCGCCACTCTCCGGCGCCACCCTCCGGCGCCACCCTCCGGCGCCACCCTCCGGCGCCACCCTCCGGCGCCACCATCCGGCGCCACCATCCGGCGCCACCATCCGGCGCCACCATCCGGCACCACCCTCCGGCACCACTCTTCGGCACGACTATCCGGCGCGACTATCCGGCGCCACGCTCCGGCGCCACTCTTCGGCACGACTATCCGGCGCCACGCTCCGGCGCCACCCTCCGGCGCCACCCTCCGTCGTCCGCCTCTCACCATCGCCTCCACCCATTCAAAGCCCCGCCCCTCCTGTGCAGTCTACGTCGCTATGCTCCCGCTCCGCTCTCTCGTGGCCGCCACCGACGCCACCCTCCGAGGCGACGCCCCATCGTCCTCTTTTCGCAACCACCCTCCCCCGCCAGCCCCGCGGAGAAATATGGAAACTCCGCCGCCCCAGCGATTTAATCAGAGCGCACGTAACTGGATCCGGCGCAGAGGCGGCGCCCGTGGCGAGGGGCGGGGTGCGGGCGAGGGGGCGCGGCCCGCAGACGTCGATGCTGACGTGCGAGCGTCTCCGAGAAATAACGACGCTCTCGTTGCGTCGCGTGGGATTGTGTCAGACCTATAAGATGTGTTTTCAGATTGTCTTACATCCAATTTGGTTGGTATATTCCATCGGAAAAGAAATGTAAATTCTAAAATTTTCTTTTCAATCTATCATTCAGAATAGGACGTATAGAAAACATGAACCGTAAAAAAATATATTTCTAAACCTAATATGTTATAATCGCGGGCAGGGGTAATTGTGAGGCCACCTACGGTTCGGAAGATGCCACTTCCTAAATGAGAATTTGATAGACCGCTCGCTCTGATTGGTAGTTTTCATGCTTTCGTCCGTTGAATTCTAACTCTATGTCTGAGAAACAACAAACTACAGGCCACGAATAACACGCGACCCTCGCATAGTAGTTCGACCATAACACCGCCCATAGTGTTTAATTATAGACCGAAGGATAGGCTAAACATCCATTCCCATGTGATACATTCCCCATGGACTTTGATTCTGACTGGATGGCAAGTGTGCGGAGTTGGACCAAAGCTCGAATCCCGCTGTAATGAAGAAAAATGTGTCATGAAATCATGAATGTCGTGAGGAAAACGAAGAAAATGTATTGTTACTAAGTCTATTCACCCCATGGAGCAATAAGATTGAATCAGCTGAGGTGGATGAGAAGACAAATATATTTCTTATACAAATTGGTCTTCTGTAATTCAGGTAGCTTTCGAAAACGCAGCATGACGCTGAATAAGTTGTAAAACATCACAGACACAATGCCTGGAGCGAGTCCCGCGATTTTCGTTACCCATTACATCCCCACTTATTGTACGACTAATTGAAAACGAGTGGACAATTTGTTGTTTTTCACCCCGCATTTGTTTCACTTTCCCCTTCCGTTCCGCTCCGCCCCTCCCTTCCCTTGCCATCCCCTCGCTTGCGCGCGGGAAGGGGGAGATGAGAGGAGGCGATTCTGGCGAGCGTGGGCGGTAATGCAGGATATCACATTACACACGGCGTTCCTTTAAACATGACCCACATCAGCCGAGGGAGGGGAGGAAGAGGCGGCACCATCAAACTGCAACAAATAGCGCAACGCGCGTAACCTCGATGAAGAGGAAGGGAGGGGAGATGAGAGGAGGGGGAGGGGAGGGGAGGGGAGGGGAGGCCCGTCGGCCGCCGCGCCCTCCGTCCCGCGCCAGCGATCTGCAATTGAAATGACGCTGACTGATGCGATGGCATTGCTTATGTTGGGCCGCGCCGCGCCGCGCCGACCCGCGCCGCCTGATCGGCTTATGACGAGGGGACGCGCGAGGCGGGCTGCCGGCAGCCAGGGCGGCGGGGGCGGGACCAACTACGCGGAGGCAGAGGTGACAACCACTGGTGACATTCAGGGAAGGACAAGATCACGCCAAGCAATTGTTAGCGAGCAAGTACTACGAAGACACAGGACGATCTCAAGAAAGCGCAAGGAAAATAGTGAACAGAAAAAAGGAAACGATATAGATTCTCAAGAAGGATTGTGTGTAGAAAATAATGTGTAGAGTGCGTTAGAAATAAGTGATCGGAATACAGCACGAAATCGTGTAAAGGCGAGTAGTGGCAGGATCGGAGGGCAAGAGCTGGGGGCGGGGCGGTGGGTCCGGGAGGGAGTTGCGGCGCGAGGGCGGCAGCGGCGAGCGCGGAGGGGACGGCTTCGGGGGACGACAACCGGGAGGGGTGCGCACGCGGGGTGTCCATGCGGTCGGTGCCCGGCGAGAGGAACGAGTTCACCGCGCGGTGGGGGTGGGGTGGGGGCGGCAGAGATCTGCCGAGAGTGGCGGCGCGCGGCGGGGTATGGTGGGGGGTAGCAATCCGGACTGCGAGGGGGGGGGGGCGAGGGGCGCGGATAAGGATGAATCATATCCTCCTCTCCTTTAGCTTTTCCCATCATTAACACCCTCTCTACATACCGAATGCCCTCGTAAAATAAAGATAAAAAACCCCCGCCCGCGCAATTCCCATGCAGTCCGTTCGCTCATCCCCCCACCCCCTCTCCCCCTCGGGCCTTCCGCGCGCCGCCGGGCGTTCGAGTAACTAGACAAAGTGATTTCATGTTTGGTGTCTAGTTTGCAGCGAGAATAATTCATAACGACATTTCCGCCGCCGAGAGACAGACTGCCAGACTAATAAGCCGGGGTACTGACACCGCCCCGCGGGCAACCCTTCACTCACTGCTCTTAGGCTAATTACTGCGAACAGGAGCAAGACAAAGGTCCGCGGCGGGGCGGCGGCCAGCACGTCGCCGCCGCCGCCGCCGCCGCCGCCGCTTCGCCTCAGCGCGGCAGCCTCCGCCCTCGCGGTGGTCCGGGCGTCTTGGCCTCTTGAGAGCGACGCGTCTTGCGTTCGATTCCCGCCTGTAGCCCAATGCTGTAGCCTATGCCTGTAGCCCATTATCCCCTGCGGAAACTGTCTTTGTGCGAGGAACTAATTCTTCCCACCTACATTCAGATGTGAAAAAATAAAAATAAGTTTATTTTTAACCATACGGATCTCAACATCTAATGACTAATTAACTATTCTGTATACATTGAATGTGAATATATGAACATTTTTATTGTTGGATTCTTTAAATTAAAAGAGACCACGAATGGCTTGATGTAAGTAAAACATGATATCACTGGAAAATATTCGAAGAGTTTTACTAGACATTTAGTGACAATTATTTGGCTATTTCATGTATGAAACTTGAACCGTTAAATTAAAAACAAAAAACAAAATAGTCTATGTTAACTAATCAGATAAAATTCAACCACATTGATTGATCGCTGAAATAATACCTTAAGTTTGTTTTATCACCCGACCTTGTCCTCTGCTGTTATTACCGTTGACACGGTACAATACGAATGCTGAAGTAAGTATATAGTTATTGGTATAAGTAATATTTATTATTACCTATATTTTTTTTTATTATTTCGTGAAAAACTCTGGTAAACATCACTCACATTTCAAACAATTCCAGATGACTATTAGCCTTTTTGTAGAACGCAGATTCACTAATTTCCACAACTTTCTTTGCATTATTACTTTGGTATATTTCAGATGTCTAAATGACTTAATAACAAGTTTACTGTATCTGTTGTTCTGTCTATTAAATCAAACACCCATTCGCATCCTACTCCAGCATGCTACTCACTGCCGACTGATGGCCATTTTGCCGTGTCGACTACCGGCGGGGGCGCGAAGCGGCTCCAGCGAACCAGGGGTGAGGGGCGGGGCGGGGCGGGGCGGGGCGGGGGCGAGGGCCGCCGTTTTAATAATTGAGCCCCGCGCGCGGCCCGCGGCGCATTATCGCGTGTCCCGCCGGCGCGGCAGGTGCGCGCGAAACCACGGGGGCGGGGGGGAGGGCACAATGCGCTTAATCGCGGTCGCCGCCGCAGCGGAGACAGGAGGCGCCGCGGATCACGAGGGAGCGGGGCAAAGGCGGCAGCGCAGGGTGCGGGTACATGTGTGTGTGTATGTGTAGGTGTGTGCGTGCGTGAGTGCGAGTGTCAGTATAAGTGTGTGGGTGCAAGCGTGTATGTTTGTGGGCGCGCGCATGTATGTGTGTGTCTCTGTCCTGGAAAAATATGTGAGTGAAGACGAGTGAATGAGTACGGCTATTTGTGTGCGCGATGGGGTGTTTGCGAGTATGTGTGTGTACGTGAGTGTGTGTGTGTGTGTGTGCACGCGCGCGCGGGCATGAAAGTGTGCGGACGTGTGTGTTTGTACGGAACTATGTGTATGTGCGGGCATATGTATAGGCGTGTATGTGTTTGTGTGGGCGCGTGTGTGTGTGGGCGTGTGTGTGTGTGGGCGTGTGTGTGTGTGGGCGTGTGTGTGTGTGGGCGTGTGTGTGTGTGGGCGTGTGTGTGTGTGGGCGTGTGTGTGTGTGGGCGTGTGTGTGTGGGCGTGTGTGTGTGTGGAAGAGAGTGTGGGCATGTATGAGAGTTCACGTGTGGGCGTGTGTTGGTGGGCGTGTGTTGGTGGGCGTGTGTTGGTGGGCGTGTGTTGGTGGGCGTGTGTGTGGATTCACGTGTGAGCGTGTGTTGGTGGGCGTGTGGTGGGCGTGCATGTAGCAGGGGGCGTGAGTATGGATGTGGGCACACGTACTTGTGAGCGTAAACACACGAAAGTGTGTGTTTGTGTTCACTTGCATGTGTATGTGTGAATCGAGGCTGAAGGGTGAGTCTCAGCAAAAGACCGAGTGGGGATAGGAAAAAAGGACAGGACACGGAGAGGGGATTGTTCAGATAAAATGGGAAAAGAAGGAAATAATGAAAGAATTGGGAGGATAGAGAGGTTCACTAGGGAGGATAGAGAGGTTCAATTGGGACGATAGAGATGTGATGCATGCTGCGCATGATAGCAAATTGGTGAACGGAGGGCACAGCCCCAATGCACACAATAATTGTTTGTAATGGTGATGGAAGGCAAAGGACTGTGGGGACGAATGAAATATAACGCCGAAGGGGAGAAACCGGAAGAGATTGGTGTAATGGTGGAGGAAGTGAGCTGCAGGCAGTGCAAGATAAGATGTGATGGACCATTGTGGCGAGAAAGGTACTGCATGAATGTCATGCTTTGATGAAGGGAGTGGAGTACATGACGGGAGTGGAGAACGTACGCTCAGTAGAGACGTGCTGATAATGATGAGGACTTGAATGAAGTATGAAGCCTTGCGGAACAAGGCGGAACACAGCTTTATAGTACAAGAAACGGACGTCTGAAAGGATGAGAAAATGAAGCACTGGAAACACAGAGTATGAAAATAAGCAGGATGTATGGTTGGTGAACAAGAAAAGGAATAGGCCTACGTCTCAAACACTTCATTCTTCACAACTGTATTTTCCACAGCGGAGTCGTTCATTTCGCAGCCAAAGATATAGTGTTGCACTCTATACTTCGGATGTCTGGTGAACTATCTGAAATTTTTTTCTAGTGAAAATAGTCAATTTTCTAAACTTATTTCTTCATTTAATTTAAAGATGACTGTTTCAGAAGTTTCGCTTTTCTTGTACACCAACGATATGAAGTTTTCGTCGCTAGAAGAATGTAATTAAGTAGAACCATAGAGACTCATGTATAAGATGATTCTAAATTGTATTGTTCTAATAAATTTCAAGCTTTCAAACAGAAGGAACACATCACATGTAACGAGAAATTAACAACGTCAATAAAATGGAAACATAAGCAAAAATCCGGATACTCTAGAGCAGTGGTCGTTACACTTATCAAGCTTTTGAACGATCATGCTGTTTTCAATTCTACTGTGAGCTACCAAGAAACCAGAACAGATTTTATTTTCTTATTATCTTATTATTCTTATTATATTATTAAAATGGAATTGCACATTACAAAAAAATAGAAATATAGTTAGTAACAAATTATAGATGTAAGAACAGATTATTCATAAGAAAGAAGAAAGAGCACTCTTTTTTATCATTAACAAGCGTATGTTGTAAGAGTAGGTCTGCCACTTGAATATAGTTGCTCAAATGTTCATCAGTGAGTCTCTACGTGTACTTGTTTGTGCTCTGTAGAACAAGTCCAGGTTAGCCAACCTTGAGTATGACAGCGATCTGCCGAAAATTGCCCCGCGAGATACTAGTCGCTCGGGATCGACTGTTTGGCGACCACCGCTCTAGAGCGACAACGTTGACGAGTATTTAATTGGCTGTCCGGGTGACGCCGCGTCCATGGCAAAGGTGCCGACGTTTCGGTCGCCATTCTGCGACCTTCCTCAGGGCGTAATGCCCTGAGGAAGCCTGCGCCCTGACGAAGGTCGCGCGATGCATTACGCCCTGAGGAAGATTGCAGAATGGCGACCGAAACGTCGGCACCTTTGCCATGGACGCGGCGTCACCCGGACAGCCAATTAAATACTGACTCCGGCCGCGGAAGCCTACGCTCTCGAAGTTGACGAGGACCAAGTCGCCAGGGCGTCGCCTGCAGTTCAAACCTAAGCAAGTGCCTGCGCACGCGGAGTGCTTTCATTCCTCCGCGCGGACACCAGGCGCGTTCACAAACCCGTGCCCCCGCGTGTCGTTTCGCCGCCCATTTCCATACGAATACCCGCGCGGCGGAGCGTCGGTTTGCTCGGCTCTTCCGCCCTTCACCTCGCCCGCCGCCGCCGCCGCCGCCGCCGCCGCCGCCGCCGCCGCCGCCGCCGCCGCCGCCGCCGCCGCCGCCGCCGTCAGGCGTGTCGCGCAGCGGGGCCGTGAGAGCGGCACGGACCGCGCCTGCCTTGGGACAATATTATTTCGGATTTCGGAAGCAAGGCCTCCACGACGAAGGCCGCCGGCTTCAAAGGATTGTGTCAGTGGAAACACTCGAGATTGTACTAATTATCGTATTAGCCTTCTATATTTTCGAAAACATTTACATGCACTGAAATGGTCATGTAGAGTCACACGATTGTAGAAATGGAAGACGTATTGGAATGTTTAGATGTGTTCATCAGTTAAAGATGTAGTCTATCAAATGCAGTATTTTTCTTTTTCTTCTCCTCACTGGTTTTCTATAAATCTACGTAATGAAAAGAATTTTAGAATCATTATCACGGACAACTGCGTCGTGATAAAAATGTTAATAATTATTTTTAGGATACAATAATCTCCCAAGCATTTTTATGTGTGGCAAGAACAAAGAAAGATATCCAAAAAGCTAGTATGCGCAGCATCGTTTTATTTAAGAAAATAATCAATTGGAAAGTTAACAAATAAAGGAGAGCAAACCATCACATTTACTTAATACATTGTTGCATATGTTGTTTCTGACAATTTATTTCAATTTCTACCGGATGTAACTCCTCGGGCACAGTATTTTCAATTACAACGCAGTTAAACGCATTAGGCGCCCACGCCATTCACCGCTTTGTACCTGTATCTCGCACATATTTTTGAGAAAATCTAAATAGGTCGACTTCTTCGTGTAAGTACGGATCATATCAAATTTCACGGGAAAAACTCCTTGGTATTCTCCCGCTAGATCACGCGACAAAACCAACATTACTCCCCGCACGCGCACTCCACTGTGTACTTTGTGTGCACATTGTGGGGACCGAGCCGCCAACGCAGTGAACAGAACAGGAAGATGGCTGTATCGTTTTAACCTGAAAAAGTGCCATGTTGTGTGATTTTATGATTGTTTAGAACAATACCTTAAAAAACAAGTAGAAAACAAACAGGATGTACGCAAAACTTGCAAATTCACCTAAAATTTACTTTGATTATACGTTACAGATAAAATGCAAAATCTAGATTTTTCGAGAGCTAGTACTGAAAATACAGCACTGGTGGGATGAAGAATTCCTTCCGGAACATTTATCTAGTATTAATGATGATAAAATGTCAGAGACAATATGAAACTTCGCAATTATTTTTTTCGAAATGTTGAAAATAAATATTTGGCGTCCTTGCGCTGCCGTTATATTGCCGTAAACTTACAATTTCAGGCATGACGATTGTAAGCATTTGATAATTTAGTAAATGAATATGTCTAAGAGAAATTGCCTATTTTGAACATTGAACTACATTTTTCGTTGTAATTTGTTCGTGATATTGTGAAAAAAATTATGTTATGAAGCAATTAAGTAATCATTAGTAATTTTAATTAAACATTTTTATATTAATATAAATAGTTTGAAATTAATACGTATAGTAATCATGATGAATAGGCCTTTATGAGAGTTTGATAAGATGAATTCTAAAAAAGTTGTATTTCTGAAACATTCTCGCATATTTAGTTGGTGAATGAGAAATTTGCGACAGGACCAACGCTTCCACCTTATTCATTGGCAGGTGGTAAAACTGAAACGAGGCACTTCGAAGAGACTAAGCAAAGAATTCCACCCTCGACAGATAAATGTATAGCTGGCTCCCTGCATGCCGATTCCTTCATTGTTTGCCTGGTCAACATTGGGAACAGCTTGGGAGAGAAGTCGAACGAAAATAGATTGAGGATGCCGCTGGCGAGCTTGGAAAAGATCTATTAAGGAAAGAATGCAGCTGCCGACGAATGCCGAGATGTAGAATAAACTGGACACAAAGTTTAGATGCAAGTTGGAAACGAAAACCAGAATGTGATGACACTAAACCCATTTTCCATTGATCGATTGATTTATTATTTCGTTTTACAGGACGCGACAACAGCTATAGTCAATACCGCAAGTGAAGTGCATTTTTTATGTTAGAGGTGGTGGCGTTTCTTCCAGCGCTGCAACGTGAGACTCGGCGCCGACCAACATGCCGGCTTGCGTGAGGTATTCACTCTGTCTCGCACTAGCAGGAAAAAAAAAGGTCTAAACACCCGACTGGACTCCCGACATGTGTGGTACTGGATCGGTAGAGTAAATGTGATGTAAGGGAAAGGGATAAGAAGGGACGACGAAAGAAAGATCGCGTGCGGTCCGTGGCCCGTTTGTTAAGGTACTGCTCTGGCATATGCCTGGTATTGATCGGAGAAATCACGAAAAACTTTTGATCTGAACGCCAATCGCTGGAATTCTTCTCCAGGCAGCGTCTTACTATTGTCGCAAATCTGCCACCGTCGGGAATCGAATCCTAGGACCTCCGAGTAAGAGTCACCGTAGTGGCACGAACATGGAGGCGAGAACTGAAGCACAGATTATTATTACGGCTCGATAAGGAAGATGAAGATAATTCATTCACTTGTTTAGATCAGTGATATACCATTCGAAGTCACATGACGGACTTAATTTTGATGTAATATGTTCAAAATCATAAACTTTCTTTGAACAAAACAGACGTCATAAGTCTCATTCATTACATCATTTAGTGGCATTATCCCAAAAAGTGAATCGTGTAACAGAGTCTCGCCTTTCTTACAATTATCAGATTAGAAATCTCCGTGCACATATGTTGTTCTGAAAATGAAGCCTTATTACGCATTCATTATTCTGACACAAGTGTTTTAGCATTGTAGATCCCAATTTAGTTTCTGGGAACATCTCAGGAAATAATACAGCTCGCGCACAACGCTGTGCAAATGTTCCTATGTATGAGTTCATAAACTCCTTTCGATGGTTGTGTGTGTTGTGGGTAGCTGAAACTTTGGAATCTGTGCTGAATAGAGTTCAGGTTTTTATAACGCTTATTTTTATATTTCTATTAATTCACTAATGTGCCAAATTCGATTTCCGCAGGGGACAAAAATGAAGCTGTAGCTTTCTAGTACAAATAATCTCTGACTCTGTAGCTGGAAATACGTCTTGCTCGCCACATATCTCGCTTACCTCAGGCGTGGATAATAAATAAAAAACAGGACCCTAGGCATGAGAACATCGTTAAATGGCAAAAGTCGGATTAATCTGACCCTAAAATGCCAAAAACATACAAATAATGTGTGAAGACAAGTATACAGCTAGATTAGCCGTGTAAAATCAACAAAAGGTGATGATGGCAGTGGATGTGGAAAGAGCGGCGAAAAGGCAAATGGGTGGACGAGAACAGCACACAACCACGAGCAACAGACATGCGTAGCCTAAACCAAAATGGAGTACCCACATTTCTGGGCCCCCTCTTCATTAAACTATTTCATTTATACATGCACTAGTAAATAAATGAAACGACAAAATAAAATTAAGTTATAGTTTTAATGAAACATTTCACAAATTTACATTGCTTTTAACCATAGAGGAATCATAATTTGCTACCCACAATAATGCTTGCCGTAGGGGTGAGGATAGGAGAATCTCGCCCCTTGCTTTCCCCCAATCCGTACGCTTATGGCAAGCACTATTATGGGTAGCGTATTATTCGTGTGCTCGTAAATCAGGACTGTGCGGCCCGGCCTCGAGACACAACTTTGGCGCAGCATGTTGAAGAGGTTCGAGCTTCTAGCGCGGTTCCAAATTGGCAATAAAATGCCAACCGAAAGAGCGTATACAGTCCTGTTGTTCGTAACACAAGATTTAAGATTCGGAACAAATGGCTGAAGCAAACGTAGCGGACCGATTAGTTTATGTTTGTTTCTGTGGTTGAACCGAGCTGTTTGTGATGCTTCATACAAAGGAAGTATCAAAAGTAGTATTCCATTTCTGGAATCGCAAAATCTGATCTCAGAAAAACAGCGCGGGAAAGTTCAGGGACAAAAGGATTTAGAAGGAACGGTGTAATTAATTTAAATGGTACAATTAATTATTGCAATGGTATAATACATAAAAGGATGCCGACAAAAGAAACAATATATTTCAAAGATGAGTGGAGAAAATTTAATGTACATGAAAAAAGGAAAATTTCCAATCGCAACTTCTTTTGACAAGTGATTTAATACATATATCTTCAGAGACTGGCAGCAGTATGTGTATATTAATATTCTGTGCTAATATTAAAACAGAAACATTACATGCCCTACAAATTAAACTAAAACTTCTTATTTTTCCGTTTACCCACCCTAAGAAGAAATTTTAAAATGTGTGTAACGTAACAAAGTGGAAAAAAATATTTCGAAGCTGAAATATACAACTTTTATATAATTGTGACATACACGAAAATAACACAATTGCGAAGTCTATAAGATTAAAAAGCTGCCAGACTAAAAGAGCCATTTTACCAGATCTTCCTAACGACACGGTTCTAATTACGTCAATTATAAGGCTGCGAATTTAGAGGTGTTCACGAGGAAGGGAAAAAACAGGGGGCAAGAAAAAGGAAAAAGATGCCTTTCAGCGAGGTAAGAAGGCGTAAAACGCGAGCGAGAGCGGGGGGGGGGACAGTTCGAGAGGGAAACTTTTCTTTTTATTTTGCTTGGCTACGGTAAGCAGAAAATGTAACGTTAGCAAACCTGTGAAATGAAAACCATCACTTCGGAGCTGAGAAATACAGTATGTGGGTAGCTTAAGAGTGTTACAAGTAGATATTTAATTAACAGGATCTCTAAGGTATTAAATGTTTTTTACATATGTAAATTGTTACATTTTACGCGAGCATTGAACAACAGATTGTAAATAATGAGAATTGCGAATTTAGAGAAGTTCGCAAGACAGACAAATGGGACAGACATGGCTCAGAATGAAGGGGAGAGGGAGAAAGAGACAGAGGTGGAGACAGAGGGACAAAGAGGGCGAGAGGGACAAAGAGGGGGAGACAGAGGGACAAAGAGGAGACAGAGGGACAAAGAGGGGAAGAGGGACAAAGAGGGGGAGAGGGGCAAAGAGGGGGAGAGGGGCAAAGAGGGGGAGAGGGACAAAGAGGGGGAGAGGGACAAAGAGGGGGAGAGGGACAAAGAGGGGGAGAGGGGAGAGAGAAATGAAATGAGAGAAAGAGGAACAGAGAAAGAGGTGAACACAGAGAGAAAGATAAAAACAGAGGGAGATTAAGATAGAAGAAAATATTAACAGAGAGCGAGAGAGATAAACAGAGGGAGAGGAAGAGAAAGAGGAACAGAGGAGGGAAGAGGGTCGTCGGTGGCGCAGAGGAGGGCCGTGAGAGCCAGCGAGGGGCGGCCCCCGCCCGCGCCGAGCACCCCGGCGCCGCGCCGCGCCTCGCCGCGCGGGGGGCCAGGCCGGGCGGGCCGTCACGGCAAAACCTCGGAGAGCCCTTTGTCCTCCAAATAGGATCAAGCGAGGTATCGGCGGCGCCACTTGATGCGGCGGGGGGCGGGGCCGCCGTCGCGTCGCGTCGGGCCGGGCAGGGCAGGGCCGCTGCTGGCAGCGCCGCCCCTCGGGTGCTTGCTTGCTTGCTCGATGGCCGACACGTGCGGGCGGGTGGGAGCCTCGCTCGCTCGTTCACGCGCGCGCTCGCTTTGACCTGCATTATTGTGCGAGCTGGCGAGCGACCGGCCGGCCGGACGGCGAGTGGCGGGTGGACGCGACGGAGGGCCACCTGCTTTTTTGTTCGCGAGGGCGAAGGGCGAGACGTGCGCCCCGCCGAATTCCTCTCTGGAGCTTCAGCCTCTGTTGGGAACAGGTGGCACCTGCGGAATCCGCGATTTGCGCCCTTGGGCGGACAACTCAATGCGCGGTTATTAATCGATTTCTTGATTGGAATCGCGATAGGGATTCGGTTATCTAAAGGCTCTTCGATGTAGATAGCTGGAGAAACATTTCAGAGGAAATCTGTATTACAACGTCGGCGCTCAGTCATTATTTTTATGGAATGGATACATTGCTTGACTACATATTGAGGATAATTTTTTATTCTTTATTAGGCGAGTTTAAGATTTTTAAACATTATTTAATCTACCGATATTTCACGTATTTAATGTAAAATAATTTGTAATAGTAAAACATCAATCGTTTCCTTTTTATCAAAATTTGTCCATAAAAAGGCATTGAAGCAAAGCTTATTAACAACATAAAGAGTGCAGTATAGTAGATAAAATTCGCCTAAATATTTATAAATATGTTATATCAGTATCCGCGTGGTTCAACGGCGCCGCATTCATTAACAATACTCGAACTAGTGTGGAGTGTGAAGATTGAATTATGTTTAATGAGCACAGGATCTCTGATAAGGTTCCAGAATGGCACCCAAAAGGCGCACGGATTGAATTCCGAGGAATCAGCATAAAAGACATAAATGGGCAGTTGGATGTGCCCACAGCACTAGACTTAACGGTGTATGAACGTAAATCTAAACTGCAATACGAGTATATATTCGTAAGCCCATGTTTTCCAAGCTTTTCTACAAATAGCTTACATTTGTACACGCAAACTTTGTTACGGGAATGCCACAGAGGTTGCATAGAATATCTGAACGTGGCCATGCGTATTTCTTTTTATTCATTTAATTTATATGTATGTCTCTAAATTGTTATTAATGGAAAGTTACCAAATCGTAAATAGTACAATCTCCGAGAAAGTTATTACTGATTTTCGTCATCATTTACTACAGTAGTATCTGTATTAGCGTTCAACGTTGAAGGGCGCCAGTTTTAAGATTTTTATATTCAAAAGTACCTATCCATCAAGGACACTGGTTATATCTCCTTTCAGGTCTTTTTCCTGAAGAAGCTTCTATAATTTTATAAAAGCTCGTTTTCTCTTCTTTTATTGAGAAATATCACACCTCCTACCTTCCAAAAACAAGGAAAACAATAACGTGTCCCATACGTCTCGTCCCGGGGAAGATAGCAAACTTGTTAATGAATCACCAAGAATGAAACAAGTTTTAAGCAAAGAAACTATTGCCGAAAAAAAGAAGCGTGTATAAATCAGATGTAAATGACATGATTAATAAACTTGAAGCAGGTGTGCCTAATGTGTTTATATTGCCTCAGTGTATCCGTTAGTTTCTGAAGTTCTATTCAATTTGACGCTAACCCACAGCGCATTCTCATAAATAACGAAAATGTACTTTTCTCTAACACTCGTTTATGTAAGCGAGAACGTGGATCAGGGCATCAAATGAGTTTGTGCAATGCCTTCGACCGGGAGGTCCTAGGGTTCGACTTTCGACGGCGGCAAGATTTTCGACATGAGCTTGTCAGGTAGTTTAGCCGCAGTCTGGAGACGTATTCTGGCTTCCGGCTGCTCTAATCCGTGGTTTTCTGTGGCTTCTGAACACCACGCTAATGTCGTAGCAGTACCTTAACCTACGAGCAACGGACTACGCGCGATCTTTCCTTCCTCTTCCTTGTCCTCTCTTCTCCCTTGCTTTCTCACACTAGCACTCACATGCATTTCCCTACCACACATGTCGGGAGACCAGTCGGGAGATTCCTGATTGGAAAAAATCCCTGTAAGTCGACGTAGATTGGCGCCGGATATCGCCAGCCACCGGGGCAAGACAACCGCCGTCTCCCGCTATTAAAACATGCTGTGCACTTTCCTGACTAACGACCTTAGCAGTTGACGCCCCCTGAATCACTAATCAATCAATCTGAAGCGAGAACAGACAAGTTGATGACCCGCCTTCGCACTCCTGATTACCTGCCACTTACATGTACTACACAGATGCACTGTCCGTTTCGTAACCGGAGGAGAAAAACCGGCGGAAGGAAACCCTTAATAGAGAGCAGCGCGTCGACCGACCGCGGTCCCGACCTCGATGCAGCGAGGCCACGTGACCGCGGTCGTGCGGCGATGTGTTTCCGGCCCCGCGGGCACACGCGTGCGCTGGCCGTGACTCAATTGTTCGCCATTCAGCTGCTCACCTTTAACGATCGGCGATAAAGCGCAGACACGTGAAAGTTCAAGTGCGCGTATGCTGGGGGAGAAATCGCGAAGGTTTACATCGGGCGTTGCATCTTCATGACGAATCGACAAAATACTTCGACGGCATTCTCCACAAAATATGTGATCTTAAATCTGTCGCATTTTCCTGCAAACAAATCCAAGCTCAAGCTAGTTTTTTGTTCGGCAAAAATTCACAAAATGCTTCGACAGCATTCTCAAGAAAATCTTTGATCTTGAAACTGCAGTATTATTTGGCAAACAAATGCGAGTAGGAGCATGTTTTTTGGCACGTCGATAAGCAAACATTCTCACTGCAAAGGCATTACAAAACACCAACAGAGGAAAAAGAGTATTTATTGCTGCGTCACTGCTTTCCAAAGCAGGGACGGAATATTTCACTTTTTTTTCCTGTGTCGTCAAATCTTTGAAGCACTTTACAAAAACCTGAGGTGTTTTGGTAACATCATTCAAATAAAATAGACGGATGCTATTTACTGGGGTTGAGCCACGACTTCATATCAACCAGACAGGCTACGAAAGAAGTCAACGCTAAACGCATCCGCACACAACTCACGCCGTTCAAAGAATCTTTGTTCCGAAACGCTGCGTGAACGTAGACTGCGAGGACCAGCTTCAAAGTCCGCCTGGAAGAAATGAAGTCGTATCCCTCTCCTGTCGTCAACGAAGAAAGAGAAATGAAAAATGGAAGTCATTTGGTGAAACGTATCACGTGTGAAGGCCCGGGCACGTGCCTCTCTCGCCGCACGCTTCCAATTGAATCGCCGGGCGCCTGGGCAGTGCGCCTCGTAACGGACGAGGCGGCGGATAGCGGCGCATATGAATGGCCGTTCAATTACAATGCGACGCCAGCTGACAAGGGACGAGCGCCGCCGCGACACGGATCGCGGCTTCCTGGCCGCATGGGGCCGCCACCGCCGTCACCGCCTCCGCCGCACAGTGGCCCGGTCGCGGAAAAGAGCGCGCAAAATTATCGGTTTTTGTTATTGTTACGACATGGAAATATATAATTTGGTACGAGTGTGTCAACTTGTAAGAGAACGAATAAGTGAGTAATGTTAAGAGTTGCTATGGAGGCAAATTTAGGGAGACGCTGGCTGGGGTTCGAAAGAGATAGCCGCAAGGCGATTATGTCGTCATATTTAAAGTAACATTCTCTTTAGTACACCCAATTATCAGAGTCTTCGAGTGATTAGAAGATTGGTGAAATCTAGGGGAAGGTATTAGTTGTTTTAATCGCTGGTTTAAGAATATAAACCAAAATATTCACAGTAACGGAGCAAGTTAAAGTTTGTCGATTGATTGTGATCAAAAACATAAGAACAATGCATGTTCTTTTTGTTGAAACTAAGTGTTTTCTTTGTCATTATCTCAAGAGTGAGGTGAACCGAGAGCAACGTTGGGTAAGAGGAACGCAGCAGCAACTGAAATTATTGGAAAAACCAACCTTCTTGGGCGGATACGCATACGGGTGCTTATACTGTTGCGGGACGCAAGTCCATTAGATACGTTATAGTCATTAGTTTATTGTGCATCACGCAACACATGCAAGAAAGATAAAGACACCAGTAGTGTCACAGCCTCTTTAGTAGCCACTTCAAGAACAAAATCTGAGCAATAAGAATCTCCCTTGTTTCAAACTTGCAGAACAAGTTTAAACCTTCTAGTGGTGAGGACAACGAGTCATTGTACATTTATTTTTATGCCTTATTTTATACCTTATGCCTTATATTTTATGCCTTATTTTATACATTTAAATCATATTGAAAACATTGTATTAGTATTGGAACTATAATATTTAACATGAACCGTTACTTTCTTGCCCTTGATGGATCTCAAACTTTTCAGAGAATATGATATTGATTAGTAGTCATGTGTTCGATACTGACCAAAATTGTGCAATTTTTAAGTGGCCATTACTGGATCAATATCGGTGTTTGAAAATAACTTGAAGCTTTCTTAGTAATTTGAAGTTTCATAGTTACTGGTAGTTGGAAAGGAAACATTCACGAACATATTTCCTGGTATGACTTGTGATACTAGTACGTGTTTGTACAAGTTTCATAATGTAAGGAAAAGTGAATGTAGTTACTAGTACGTATATAAAATTGTTTACAAAAAGTAAGTTCAGAATATGTTTTCTGTAAAACTGTTGTAAGAAATTTATTTCGAAAAGCGAGAGAAGCAATATCATAACATTAAACATGCAAAAATACAACAATATTTGCTGAAAAATTCAACAACACAGTTTAGAACTTTCAGCACTGGATATTTTATTTATTTGTTTTTCTTTAAATTTATTTCTACTTGGTCCGAACGCCCTCAGTAGGAGAGTACGATACAGTGAGAGTATATTGACTAAAATTAACATATTTTAGAAAATATGATGAATACATTGGGAAAAGGTTAAATATATTAAATATTTTTCTGTTGATCAGAGTTAATTGGGCAGTTTTGCAACGGTCAGTTTCGTCCGCATTTGGAGTCGTTGAAACCATCGCGCGCCGTTATTGCCGCCGCGGAGGTCGCCGGTTCGAGTCTGGGTCACAGCTGCTGTCCCCCGCGGGGCAACGGCCTCCGTCCTCAAGGTGATCGCGTCACCGGCAGAGGCCGCAGCCTCTGAGGGCTCGCGCGCGCCGGCCTCGGCTGCGGTAATCGCTGTAGTTACTGCGCGCTTTATACTCGATGGGCTTTCCAGAACCGTTATTATCCGGTGGAATCGGGCCTACCCGAATTATTAGCACGTCGTAACGAGAACTTGAGCCACACGAAAGGGAGATTCTCGTCGGAGCCGAATGATTTTACTTTTACGAGTTAGAAAAATAAAATATTGCACGTGAGAGTGTGGTAAGAGATGCAACGTCATATTGTGGCTACGCAGCTCGTTTCAGAGGTGGCGAACGAGTTACAACCTGGTGCTTGGATAACCACATTCTAGATAATGTGTTGCTTCGAAGAAAAAAAATGCGACGGAAGCGTTAATAAATTAGGAATTGTGACCACAGTGTGTTTGTAATTTGAATCATACTAGATTTAAAAAATAAGGGAGAAAATATATATTTTTATGAACTGTTTACGCAAAGCTTTTTGAAGTCTCATTACTCCTACATGACAAATAGGGGATAACAGGGCAAAGGATAATGGCGAGAGCAAGGTCACTACACTTTTAAATTTTAAATTATCCTGTGCACGGCAGTCATAGAGTAAATATCCAGTAGAGTAGCTTCAATCTGAATGGCAATGTTGCTTCACAGTAGAAAAAACACAAACTGAATTTACTCAAAAGTTCAGAGCATTTTTCAATGTCTAAATATCGAAATCGAAAAAAAACTACTTTTTACAGCAATACTTGCCTTTTTTGCCTTCACGAAACACATTTTGTTTTTAAGCTTTGCCCCTCTCAGCAAAGCGAAAAACCTCTTCTCCACACCGTTCGGACACCGTTTACACAATCCGAAGGGGAAGATTTCTCCGTCTTGGTGAAGGGTCCCGCAAAAGCAAATTCCTCGCGACAGCTTCCGCGCCGCGCGATGCCTCCTCCGTGTCGCCACTCACTCCGTAAGCGCAGTGCAAATTAACTCTGGAGTGGCTGTCGAGGAGAACACTGGGCCCTCGGCGGGCCCTCGCGGCCGCGGCGTTCGCCTCCCACGGGTGGCGACCGGTGACGGCCACAATGATGGTGCTGGCGATGGTGACACTGATTGTGACAATGGTGGTGGAGATGGTGATGACGGTGTGAATGACGGCGACGGTGACAATGACGGCGACGGTGACAATGACGGCGACGGTGACAATGACGGCGACGGTGACAATGACGGCGACGGTGACAATGACGGCGACGGTGACAATGACGGCGACGGTGACAATGACGGCGACGGTGACAATGACGGCGACGGTGACAATGACGGCGACGGTGACAATGACGGCGACGGTGACAATGACGGCGACGGTGACAATGACGGCGACGGTGACAATGACGGCGACGGTGACAATGACGGCGACGGTGACAATGACGGCGACGGTGACAATGACGGCGACGGTGACAATGACGGCGACGGTGACAATGACGGCGACGGTGACAATGACGGCGACAATGACGGCGACGGCGACGGTGACAATGACGGCGACGGTGACAATGACGGCGACGGTGACAATGACGGCGACGGTGACAATGACGGCGACGGTGACAATGACGGCGACGGTGACAATGACGGCGACGGTGACAATGACGGCGACGGTGACAATGTCGGCGACGGTGACAATGTCGGCGACGGTGACAATGTCGGCGATGGTGACAATGTCGGCGATATTCAAAATACCGGTGGCGGTGACAATTGCGGTGATAGTAACGTAAGGAAAGTGACATGGTTATGTGGCATATGGTATTGAGACATTTAAGGTGATGACATATGGTGAGGGTGATATATGGCGTTGCTGGTAATGATGACGTATGGTAATGACGGAGTTGTAATGATAACATGGGAATGATAACATGGTAATGATGTATTATGGTGATAATGCCATCGTCAAAATGACGGTGAAGGTGCGTGTCGATGATGGTAACAGTCGGAGATGGTCAAGAGGTGACTTGCAATTTCTATCGGCAACTTCCGGTCTACCGGTGCCGAGTCCACTGGCGACTTCCAATTTCACAGATAAAGCTATAAACAGGTTCTGGAAAAATCATACATTATCCCTATTAGCGATTCATTGATTTCTTTACGCTTGTTTCGTTGCACATGACAATAGTGTACCAGGGGACTGGTCGGTAATTGTAACGGGAATGTCAATGACGACAGACACTGAGGAGATCATAGAGGCCATTGACGTGGCATTGAAGAGGCAATCGGTGACTGGGAGGAAATGACAAAAAGCGCAAGTGTCAGTGACGCTACCGGTGACAACGATCGTGACGGCGACGATGAGCGGGCGAGGACGGCGTCGAGGACGGCGACGAGGATGGCGAGAGAGGATGGCGAGAGAGGATGACGAGAGAGGATGGCGAGAGAGGATGGCCATAGAGGATAACGAGAGAGGATGACAAGAGAGGCTGGCGAGAGAGGCTGGCGAGAGAGGCTGGCGAGAGAGGCTGGCGAGAGAGGCTGGCGAGAGAGGCTGGCCAGAGAGGCTGGCCAGAGAGGCTGGCCAGAGAGGCTGGCCAGAGAGGCTGGCCAGAGAGGCTGGCCAGAGAGGCTGGCCAGAGAGGCTGGCCAGAGAGGCTGGCCAGAGAGCATGGCCAGAGAGCATGGCCAGAGAGCATGGCCAGAGAGCATGGCCAGAGAGCATGGCCAGAGAGCATGGCCAGAGAGCATGGCCAGAGAGCATGGCCAGAGAGCATGGCCAGAGAGCATGGCCAGAGAGCATGGCCAGAGAGCATGGCCAGAGAGCATGGCCAGAGAGCATGGCCAGAGAGCATGGCCAGAGAGCATGGCCAGAGAGCATGGCCAGAGAGCATGGCCAGAGAGCATGGCCAGAGAGCATGGTCAGAGAGCATGGCCAGAGAGGACGGCGAGAGAGGACGGCGACGAGGATGGCGAGAGAGGATGCCGAGAGGATGGCGAGAGAGGATGCAGAGAGGATGGCGAGAGAGGATGGAGAGAGGATGGCGAGAGAGGCTGGCAAGAGAGGATGGCGAGAGAGGCTGGCGAGAGAGGATGGCGAGAGAGGATGGCGGAGGCGTCGACGTGGACGAGTCCGCCAGGTGCGGGCGCGCGGAAACACTGGCCCACTGATTCGTCAAATCCGGCGAGTCAACAAAACGAAGCACGACTCGCAATCCGGAATCGCCTCTCAGCCCGCAGGCAGACCAAACACTCGCGCAGCACATTAATGCGCCCGCGACTCACCGGCCACGTTGCCAAACAGTGGGCCATGGAAAAGGCGGCGGTCGTGGGAATTATACGAGTATCCGTTCGGTAGGAGAAGACTTAGGAAGGATGAACATTTAGAAACGAGGTATGATATGGAACATGCATGAATCAATAAAACTGAAAATACAAAATGTTAGAGAATGTGTTTATATCACACGTAACTTATCTAAAAATAAATTAATTTGCTGCCTGTAAATATTTGTCCTTCATTCTTTGTCGTTACACCTTTCTACATTGTACTTTCAAATATGTGATTGACACAGACTAGGGGTATGGAAAAATAAAACGCTTTGTCACCAAATCGCACACCGAAAGTGTATTTCTACAAGTTCGATTTCATCAAATTAAATTCATATATTAATTTGTGTAACAAGAACGTAACCATATCAGATATATTTCTTTACATTTTCATAAGGCCTTTGATTAACATCTGTAGTATGTAATATTTGTTAATTACTAGACATATGAAGGCATATGTGAAATATTTTTTCTTACTAGATATTTTATTGTTACTTATTGAAGAAGCACTGTTCAATTGCAAGTCGTATGTCATCACATCATTAGCAACTAAATCGCCCAATCATTCACATTCTGCATTTCATCGCTAACCATAAGCAGAGTCACCGTGAGAGCGAAAAGGATAACAGATCGCTTACAATAATAGCACTGCGTCGAACCACCGATTCGAATCGTGCCACTGGGCCAGATAGCGGAGATAGGCAGCTTGACACCACTTAGCGACCACAAATCAAGATGGCCACTTGGCTCCGCAGCCCAGCCACTCGCAGCCGCTACCTCATGCGGCTGCGGGCACTGGAGCGCGGCGGCGGCGGCGGCGGCGGCGGCGGCGGCGGCGGCGGCGGCGGCGAAGGCGGAGGCGGAGACGGAGGCGGAGGCGGAGGTGGAGGCGATGGCGGAGGTAGTGGCGGTGGCGGAGGCGGTGGCGGAGGCGGTGGCGGAGGCGGTGGCGGAGGCGGTGGCGGAGGCGGTGGCGGAGGCGGTGGCGGAGGCGGTGGCGAAGGCGGTGGCGAAGGCGGTGGCGAAGGCGGTGGCGAAGGCGGCGGCGAAGGCGGCGGCGGCGGCGAAGGCGGAGGCGGAGGCGGAGGTAGTGGCGGAGGCGGAGGCGACGACGGAGGCGGTGGCGGAGGCGGTGGCGGTGGCGGAGGCGGTGGCGGAGGCGGTGGCAGAGGCGGTGGCGGTGGCGGAGGCGGAGGTGGTGACGGTGGCGGAGGCGGAGGCGGTCGCGGCGAAGGCGGTGGCAGCGGCGGCGGTGGCGGCGGAGGCGGTGACGAAGGCGGAGGCGGGGCGGAGGTGGTGGCGGCGGAGGTGGCGGGCGAGCCTTTTGAACGAGCGTCCGCTGGATCCACGACGCGAGGATAGCTTCTTTCCCGATTCCTCGGCGCCACGACGCCCGCCCGCGTGCCGCGAGACCCATTAAGTCCAAATGGATCGTTTGCATTACGGCGGATCTCGAGCACTAATTAGTAAGAAGCGCTTTGTACACGCGGGCTACACCCGAAACGCTAGGGGGCGGAGGAACTGGGCGCCGCAAGGGGCGGCAGGGTTTAAGAGGCCGAGAGGAGCCCCAAAGTGAGGGCAGGAGGGCGGAACGAGAGGGTGGGGGCGGAGGGTGGGGGGATCGGAAAGACGGGTTGGGTTGCGGGGGATGGGAAGTGCCGGGAAGATGGCTTATGTCTGTGATAGGAGGGGGCGAGGGACGGGGGCGAGGAATGGGATGGTCAGGAGGAGGCGGAGGATGGGAGGGGCAGGGAATGGGACCGGGGGGGGGGAGGTCATGAGTGGGCCGGACCCTCAAGCCTCCTTTCACTAGATCAATATTGGCTGGGCCGCGTGCGTCGGAGCGGCCGTGCCGCGTGAGTGACGCGCAGTGGAGGGCGCGGGCCCACCGCACGCGTTTGGGAGTTTCTTCCCGAGGGCGCGAGATGCTGTGCGTGGCGATGCGGACGCTGTGACAGTGACGCACCAACCAACCGAATAGCATAGCCTTGTTTAGTCTCTGAATTAGAAACCGACTACTGTAGTAGGAAACTTTTATATGATAATTCATTTCGCAACTACTACACTAGCACTTTTAATAAATCTATTAATGTTTTACAATGTTACAACTTATTCCTTTTATTCTAACTCATTTCGAACAACTACATCATATTACATGTTTTCGAGTCCCCTATCTTGAGTTGTCATATATTCTTTGTTCTGATGTGACATTTGGTTTGTTACTGCTGGTAATATTTTCACCTTCCTTCCACCTACCGTTAATGAGGCAGAGCATCAGAAATGGGGGAGGGGAGGCATTCGAATGTGATGTGTTCCTAGGTGTTGGAAGATTCCTGTTCAACTTTCCAATGAAGCAAGTGAGGAAAATTTCTAGAAACGATTTTCCGTTCGGTTGTGATTAATGTCTTGTTTTCCAAGACTCGGACCACTGGATAGAAGATTGCCGAACTCTACAAACTCGTAGTGTTAATTACTTCTCAATGGTAATGTAAGGCCTAGTGATAAGCTAACTTTGATGAACTTGCATTGCTTATTACTCTTTTCTGAAATTAATACTATCATCGACATATTCTGTTTTATAATGCCCGTAAGCAATTAATGCTTATGGTAGGAAGCTATGTTACACTTACTTTATTGTTAATCACAAAAAAGGTTTCCTCTAATTTGTGGATAATCTACCGACGAGAAAGGAAGCAGAAATTTCCTTAAGCATTTCACTAGGGCCGCGAGTAATACAATTGAACAACAGAAATAATCTTGCACGATCTCCGAAGAATTCGTATCCATTTAATTGGTTATAAGACAGAAACCCCCTCTGTTGTTCGGAGGGCAGGTGTAAAATCATCGCCTCGCGCTTAGCTTCGGCTGCGTTCTCCAGAAGACAACCCGATAGCCGTCCGGATCATCTGCCGCCCCCTTCTCATCCCGCAGGGGCGGGGCGCGATGGACGGGGCGGGGGCGGGGGCGGGGGCGTTCGAGGGCGCGAGGGGCGCCCGCCGTGCAGCTCGGCTCCGCGCCGCGCCGCGCCGCGCCACTTCGCGGGGCCATTGTCCTCCGCTCGTGGATGAGCCAGGTAGTCGAGTAGAGCGTGGGCCGAGGGCGAAGGAGGGCGTGGGCGAGGGCGAGGGCGAAGGGGCGGAGCCGCCACCTTTCATCCGCCTCGCGGGGCGGCGGTCACGGGTGGATGGCGGCCCGCCGCTGCGCCGGAGGTGTCGGAGAGGCGGCCGCCGGCGGGCGCCGACACAGTCCGCTGCGTCGCGCTCGCCGCGAACAACGCGAGACGGGCGCCGCCGTTGTGAAATCGCGGGCTTTACCGCTTCCGATCGGCTTCTTCGGTCTTTCACCGAAGACGAACACCAAACCCAAACCTTTATAACACCCAAAACATTGTACCTTGTTGGGCCAGGTACGGTCTTTTCAGTGTAGTGGATCGTCCACTCCATGTTATTACATGCTCCAAACGTTTCGAAACTTCGCAGCGGGGCAAGGAGCGAGGGTCCGCTACCTCTCACAACAAAACTAACATAGACTGGTAAATAGCATTGTTCGGAACGCTGAAGTTCGCTGTACCTCATGCACCATCCGCTCTATTCTTTGTGAACAGTTTTAGTAGCAGACAGGATCGTCCTCATCCGCATCAAGTGGCAGCGTACGTGCTGCCTGCACATGCATACTTTAAAGGTGTTGAGAAACTATGCCACAAGTATCTAAAGAAATAGCGGCGGAAGCGATAATATTCTGTATATTCGCATGCCCTAGCCTTCTAGAATAGCTCCTAAGCTCACTCAGGTCAAAGAAATATTATGGTTGCTACGTCAATTTCCATTAAGAGCAGAGGACTACGAATTGTGGATTTTTGTATCCATGCAAACCACGAATATTTCCGGGCTAAATTACGATGTAAATGTTCATTGTACTCAGAAATAATGTCTCAGAATAAATGTAGAAAATATCTAAGCAAGTAGAGGGATAGAAAATGATTACATTTTTTACCAATGAATATGTTGTGCGAAATTTCTTATTACGATGTTCCACACGTGACATTTGCCTCAGATTTCTACGTAACTCATTATGCACTGGTGTTGTGCGGGTCACGTTCTGACGCAAAGTAATTTCGCATATCGGCCGAACGTCTTTACCAGTAGGTTGCCTATCAGGGGCACATCTCACATGTGTAACTTCGTTATACGATTGATTCATTGATTAGTGTGCTAACTAGATTTCTCTATCCTAACTATATTTCCTGAAGTTATTTTGATATATCTAGTTCGGCGTATGAAACTATTTGAAGTTCTCAGGTATTTCCCCATTTCTGAGGATTCTTATTTATTTTTGTCACACCGCTCCGTTGTTACAATGACCCTGATGTTTCCTTTATTGGGTCGCTACAACAGCGCCGCTTCCCTCACGTCTAGAACAATTCTAGGGGAATTCGTATCTCTGACAAACCTTTATCGCGGTTCTCAGGAGGACGACCGACGGCGGGTGCGGCGCGCCGGAAGTCGGCATACCGCCGGAAACTGTGCCGTCATCAAGTTATGGCGTCGGGCGGGGAGGGGGGAGGGGGAGGAGCGGTGAAGGACGGCGGCGTGCGACCCGAAAAGCGTGGCAGAGAACTCAATTAGAGCGCGGCCTCCGAACGTTGCTTGGAGACGGCGGAGGCTGGGGCGGCTTCCTACTTTCTCCGCCAGAAGGAAGCCAGACGCGCTCGTCGGGGAGAGGAGGGGGCGTGGCTGGGATGGCGCTGTTCAACGTAATTGCACTCAATTACAAATAAACACACAGCGGGCGACGATTAACGAGCTGCGCTCGTCTGACGAGATTCCCGAGCTCACGTGACGAATATTGAATACCTGAGCCTGGTCCGGGAGGTGAAAATTACTACGCGAAGGCGATGACGGGACGCGTAGCGCAGGAGGCACCGACCTGACGTGTCTGGCCGCTGAGACGTTTCGCGAACCTTGCAGTGTAAATTCGTACTGAGTATATTCATTGATGCACAACGAGCGTGGAAAAATGTTCACAAGCACGGCTTTGGACAAACGTATCAGATAAGTAATTGCAGCAATCCGAGCTGGACAAGTTACTACTCGGGTTAAGAAGGACTGGAGTGAGCCACGGGCGGGGAATTCGAGGAACCTCGAGGCTGTTTCTTTCAAGCGGCCACCGCCAAACAAACGGGCGCTTCAGGCTGAATGGCCCTAATCACTTGTCTTCCGCGGGTTTCAATTTCTCCCGCCAGACGTCTGCGTCGGGGCGGGCGAGAAGCAGCCCTGACAGCTGGGACGGCGGGGTGGCGGCGGAGATGGCGGAGGAAGCGACAACGATCGGATGGCACGAAGTGGAATTTAGGAGCCGGAGGATCAACGTGAATAGCGTTATCGTCATGTTGTTATGATCGTGATGAATTCGGAGTACAATCGAGATTAGACAGAAATAGTTGAAAGACGTTTTATAGCTGAAAGAGTAAGAGAAAAGGAGAGGTCACATGCAAACGGTAAAAGGAAATAAACGTAAAATTTGGGCGACTAATGAGAAATACCGATCGGGAACATCTAGACAGGAAATACAGGAAATGGGAAGGCAAAAGGAAATGCGAAATAAAGGAACGAATAAGAAGAAACAATGCACACGGGTGGTTCGGAAAAGGTATGGGGATGGAGATGGGTCATTAGATCTAAGGTGCTACTGGGAGTGTAAAATTAAAATGCAAAATGAAGGGAAGCTTGGAGTTTGGAAGAAGCTCAGACACGGGGAACGTAAAATGATGAAGATGAGAAGTAAGCTTAAGCACAACGAGACAGAATGAAGCGAGGTGCGCATATACGAGGAGGAACAGTAATGAAGGCGAATGACTTGGCCGTTGTGCAAGTTGTGGTCGTTAGGAATTCTTTATTACGATGCCAGTGCCTAAGACACACAGCCAGATCAGGAATGAAAGAGTAAATGACTGATTATCCAAAGGAAGAGGAATATGAATGATGAAGCAGCTACGGAGGACCGAGAGGCAGGAGAAATAGAAGAATTCGGTAAACCCAAATGGACCACCACAAATTCGACATCGAGCGAACGGAATTTGACCCCGGTACCAACGGAAGCAGACAAGCGGTCTGATAGCTGCACCAGAGAAAAAAGAGGCAAGACAAGAGAGGAGTACTTGGCTGTCCGGGCGACGCCGCGACCTAAGGAATGCGTGATTCAGTAAATGCGCCGTAACGAAGATCGCAGATTTGGCACCAGCACCTAGGACGCGGCTTCTCCCGATCAGCCAAGTGTAATTCGATTTAAACGTAGAGTCTGATGACGTAAAGCAGCTGGTGTCTTCCAATCAGGAGCTTGGATGTCACCTACAGTAGTGACGTTGAAGCTCCCGATTGGATGACCCCGTAACAGCTGATCAAACATCAACACACCGTAAATAAATCAGTGTATAGTTCGTGATTCCGTCCACAGAAGCCTACGCTCTGGCAAGGGAAGGCGTTCACCGCCAGCGCCCTCGGTGCAGGCAGTTGGCAGCGGGGGAGTACAACGTACTAGGAGCAAGGGCCAGCGGACGGGAGGGTGGGAGTGGGGGAAGGGGGCGCTGACGAGAGAACACGGCGCGAGGCGTGGCCCCGCGCCCCCCGTCCCGCCTTAAATCATGGCAGCGCATTCCGGCGCCGGCCGCTGACCAAGACGTGGACATAAAGGGCCGACCGCGCCGATCAAAGGGCTAACGCCCGGTTAACCTTGTTGCACCGGGAGCCGCCGTACAGTCGTGGGCAAGAAGTCTGCCTCACATGTGTGATGTCAAGGGTAGGTTGGTTGGGTGATTAGTGATGACATCTTAGGTCGTTAGTCCCGTAAGAGTATGTTTACCGCGGGAGACGGCAGTAATCATTCTCCACTAGATGGTGAGATCTGGCACCGTTTTACTGTCAGCTATGGGGTTTTCTCAAACCAGGTATCTCTCAACAGCAGGGCACAGCCTCAGCGGGAACAAGCTCTAAGCTCCCGACCGGTTTCTGGACATTGTGGTAATGTAATAATGTAAGTGTGTGTAAGTAAGGGGTAGGGTAGGACGAGGATTGGGAAGGAAACATCGCGCGCGGCCCGTGGCCCGTTTCTTAAGGTACTGCTCCGGCATTCGCCTGGTGTTGATCGGAGAAACGACGGAAAGCTACCGACTAGACTCAGCGCTAGAATTTTCCTCTAGTCAGCGACACACCTCGCCCTAGCCATCTAGATCGAGTCCTGGTCTAGGTTGTGGTATCAAAGTAAAACAATAAAACTAGCATACAACGCAACTGGTGTGTATCTAAACTTCATTAAATTATACTCAACCTTAAAATATTTGACTGTTCTGAAAACTCCCATATGCGTTTATAAAACCTCAAAAAACTTTCTTTAGGGTCGGTCATGAATCCATCACCATTTGTCCGCTTATGGAATTCCCTTCTGCTCATCCTCGTTTTAATGAGGTTCCGATGTGATTTCGTGTAGGGAGCTAATCCTGGAAAAAGAGATATTTTGAAGAATCACTTCCATCCGGCCGGAGTGCATCTTATGTCTATTAAGGCGAGCGCGAGGGGAGCGGGTGCTCAGAAGTCCCCGCGCCCCGGGGCTCTTGAAAGGGAGCTAATGAACACCATAAACAAGAGCGAGGTGCCCTTATTGGAAGCGTAATTTATGGCTCGCGTTCGGGGTCCAGAAGGTCCGCCCCCGCCCCCGCGTCTTCTACAGCTCGCTCGACCGACGTCTCAGCCCGTCCCGAGGTGCAAAGATGTGGGTGAGTTAAATCGAATTTTGCCCGTTCTGCGCGGCGCCAGTTTGCGTCACGAACGAAGTGACAACAGCGCGAGCACTTCGGTGGAAAAACCAGACTGAACGCTGGCCCCATGTTGCATGGAGAGCGAGTAGTGTTGAGAAACATTTTGAATGTGGTATAAAGTAATAATTTGCATGATACCCAACCAAAAATAATCCGAAGATGTGCAAGATGCAATATTGAAAAGAAATGCTCCATATATTCTTTCAATGACTTGTAACAAGGTGATAATTTGTATATCATGCTGCATTTAAAATTTATGCTATTATTGTGACGCAAACTGGTCCTTGAGGCTTGTTGGTTGAAGTCGATTTCATGCGCAACCATGTCTTTCTACCATGACCTGCCCGGTTGCTGGAATCGTTAATGCACTTCCTCCATTTAATTTTGCGTATGTAGAGTGATTTCACAGTGTACTTCTTACAACGATACGTGTCAATAGTCTAGAGCAATAATGCACTTGAATGCAAAGGTAAAGTTTTTGGAGAATCAAACAGCCTTCTTGTAAAGATTCGTTGAAATGAATCTTTGGATATCACTCATGATGTACCAAAAAACCCTCAAAATCCAACAAGCATTGCATCCGAAGCGAGGGGCTGAAGCAGTGAGTAGGGCAACTGGAGGGGTCGCGGCGCGACAGACGGCGCGGCCGCGTCGCGCTGAGCACAGCTGGGGGCCTGCGACCCGGGGCGGCGCGACAGGCAGGGAAGAAAAGAAATAATCAGGGAAGAAGACAAACGCGGGCCGGCGAGAGAGCTGGGGGGGGGGTGCGGGAGGGGCTTGCTGCCAGGCAGTGGGTGGGGTGAAGCGCGGAGCGCAGGGTGGACGGGCGATCGGATAGGCGAGCGGACGGACGGGCGAGCGGACGGACGGGCGAGCGGACGGACGGGCGAACGGACGGACGGGCGAGCGGACGGACGGACGGACGGACGGACGGACGGACGGGCGAGCGAGCGAGCGGACGGACGGGCGAGCGGACGGACGGGCGAGCGGACGGACGGGCGAGCAGACGGACGGGCGAGCGGACGGACGGGCGAGCAGACGGACGGGCGAGCGGACGGACGGGCGAGCGGACGGACGGGCGAGCGGACGGACGGGCGAGCGGACGACAGGCGAGCGGACGGACGGGCGAGGGGACGACAGGCGAGCGGACGGACGGGCGAGCAGACGGACGGGCGAGCGGACGGACGGGCGAGCGGACGGACGGGCGAGCGGACGACAGGCGAGCGGACGGACGGGCGAGCAGACGGACGGGCGAGCGGACGGACGGGCGAGGGGACGACCGAGCGAACGGACGAACGAACGAGCGGGCGAGCAGGTGACTGGCATTGACGACCAAGGAACGATCGAGTTACGACCGAGTGACGGCCAAGAGACGAGCCAGTGACGTGCAGGAATGGAGTGGGAGAGGAGCAAGGGTGAAGCGGGCGATGAGTGAGCGACAAGCGGGGAGGTGCGGGTGACGAGCGGGAGACGGGTGGGTACGAAGGGATAGTGCGGAGGTGAACATAGACAGGACGGGGGCGGGCAGGGCGTTGAAGGAAGGAGGGAGGTTAGGGGTATGTCAGGTGATGGCCAAGGAGGTGAAGGGGGGTGGCACAGAGGGAGATGAGGAGAAGGTGGTGATGGGCAGAGGAGGAACGTGAATTCGCGGGGGCAGGAGAAGACAGGGGAGGCGGGTGGATTCACGGGGGGCAGGTGGTGGGAGGTGGGGAAGCGCGGAGGTGGCGGGGGGGGTGCGTGACGTCTACGCGGAGGGTTGGCAAGGGTGGGCGGGGGCGAGCGTGCGTCTGGCCTGCAGCACAGGCGCGCGCGGGCGCGCGGGTCTTCTGGTCGGGTGCTCCGTGACTAAGGCCTCGCCTTGAAGGGGAGACGCGCGTCGGCGCCGTGAAATAATGTAAGCGACGCCGCCGCGCGTCGCGACGCGTCGCGGCGAGGAGCCGCCAAGCGCGAGACGCCCTGCAGCGCGCCGCAGATGCGCGGCCGTCGCCACCGCCCCCGCCCCCGCCGCCGCCGCCGCCGCCGCCGCCGTCGCCGCCGATTGCTTTTTTTTTCTGGTTGGCGCAATAATGGAAAAGACGCGAATCTCTCCGCGAACTAGATAGTGCGCCGCGCTCACAACCGGCGGCGGACGGGGTGGAGTTGGAGGGGGAAGGAGAGCAGGGGCGACAGAGCTCTTCTTCGAAACGCCGCCCATATGAAGTGAGAGAAGCTTTGTAACCTGCTCTAAGAAATTTAATTCTACGTGTTTCTCCGATTGGGAAGTATCTTATGTTTTCCAAATGCGTCGCATTCTTATTATGCTATCGGATTGCAGCGAGAAGTTTCCGGAGAATTCCAATTGGAACATGATATTTGTGTTTAGAAGTCTGACGTTCAGTAAGATCAGAAATTCCTACAAAAGAAAGAACTGTCCGGAGGGCCGGGTAAAAATATTGGCCGTTTTCATTTAATAGAAATCTACGAATAGTAAGTCGTAGACGAACATTCTATTTTAATTTTAAATATATCCGTGAAATCGCCCAATATATCCCCAATAATTCTTCTGAACTGAAGAAAATACTGAAAAACAATTTTTAACTTTTATAGTCTGTAGACATAAAGATAACGTATCGAATGTACGTCAGTAAATAATGTACTCATTGAAAACTAATTTAGTGAGTTTTAAGGGACAGTAAATCAATTTAATCACTTCACCATAATAACTACTACTTGAACTTTAGTTGATACTTTTTTTCAGAGCATCAAACCTTTCAACTGCCATTCGCAGTGTTTAAATACGCCAATAAATAATCGTTTACAATGCACCAAGAAAAGTTGGATCTAAAGTAAATGACCTTTCGCAGGAATAAGTATTATCAGTCAGATTCTCCTCTTAAAACATGCTTCAAAATACTGACCCGCGGCACTCGGAACCCTCTTCATCATTTACCTCCTTCCCTACTGCGCTACCGCGACTCCCCCTCTATTCTTTCACCGCAGCCTCCGCCCCAGCCACCGCGCCGGTTCCATCCGCATCTAGAGAGCGCGCCGCCACCACCGTCACCACCTCCGCGCCGCCACCACCGTCACCACCTCCGGCACTACCGCGATCACAACCTCCGCTCCCCATCACTTTCACTGCCATCTCTTCCTCCTCCTCCCCTACCTCTTCATCCCTCTCCTCTTCAACCCTCCACATCCACCCCTCCACCTTCTCAACCACATCCACCTCTTCCGCCATCGCTACCAGGAACACCAGCATCGTCGCCACAACTACCCACGCCGGCACCGCCATTGTAGTAGTCACAACCACCGCCACGCCGATCACCCCCATCCCCACCACCGCCGCAGCCATCACCTCCACCGCCCGACAGCGAGCGAGGGGAACGCGTCTTCGTGATAAAAGGATCCCAGGGACGAGCATACGTGATCCGCCAGTCTTCTTTTTTTTTTAGCCCGTACCCTCGGCGTCTGGCTCCCTTTCTTCTCCCCGTCACACAATGGCGGGCCGTGTAGGGAGATAGCTAAACACAGCGGCGCGTGCGGCATTGACGGCGGCGGCGGCGGCGGCGGCGGCGGCGACGGCGGCGGCGGCGGGAGGGCCATCGGCGCAGCGCCTCGCCTCGCCGCCTCCGCCGCCGCCGCCGCCGCCGCCGTCGCGACGCCAACGCCGCCACCCGCCCAGCCTCCGAAATGGAAATATCCTGTCGGCCGGCGGTCGCGGCCTCTCGGTATCTCCCTGCTAATTAACTGTTCCTGTGACGCTGGCTGGAGAGGCAGCGGTGACAGGGGGAGTACTAGGTGACTCGGTGGCAGGCGCTGGGGGACGGGCACTCATGTGATCGTACGCCTTTGGGACGATGGTGTCACTAGCGGAGATCAGGCATGCATTGGATATGACTAGTGTAAAGGTTGTGGCAATTGCTATTTCGAGTTACACGTTACACAAGAAAACGTTTCAGTGATTGTTTAGAGGTACGGAAGTTGAGGCGGAGATGGAACGTGGGCGGGGTCGTGGTAATCTCGATCGTGGCGGACGAGTTGGCGGCGGCGGCGGCAATGAAGTCGGTCGGTATCAGGTCGGGGACCGCGGGCCGTCTGGCTGGCCGGCCGGTCGGTCGGTCTGTCGGCCGGCCGACGCCTCTCCCAACACTTCACCGGGAGGTGTGATGCAGCGGGTCAGGGCTAAGTGGAGGCTGCCGCGCTAAGAGGTTCTCGTTACGTGACACGGGCGCTCGCCGATAATGAGTAAGAAATACCGAACGCTCGACAAGGCGGCTACCGTCAGCTTCTGTTCGCTTATTGGATAACCTACTAATAGTTATATTACTATGTTTTGACGTGCTCCTGGGACACTTTTTGCTAATATTCCTACTCTCATTTCGGGGCTGATGCACTAGACATCAAAATTAATAGTCGAAACAGCAGTTTGAAAGAGTTTAACGGGTGTGGTTTCTAATGATTGCTTCAGGTTCTGTTTTTAACGTTAACTAGCGTGTACAGTGTAAATCATAGATTGACAAACACAACTGCAAATTATTTATATTCACTTAAAAATCACTCACAATAACATGTAACACGCGAGCGTTTCAAGTTCGTTGAAGTAGTAAAGAGTTAAAGAGTTATTCATGGCAGAGAGTCATATCATCGCAATTTCTGGTGGAATGGTTGTATGCATAATGCAGATGCAAATTTTCATTCGAAAACATTAGCATAACTGGAGTCTTCACAACTCTGGCTAATATCAAGCATTAAAATGTATTGGTGAAACATTGTATTACAAAATACATAACCATAAATGAACATTTATTTTTTAAGCTCGAGAGAAAAAGAAGATATGCATCTCACCGTTTCCTAAAAAGGTGAATACTTTTAATGGGCGTGAGCAAAAGGTTACCGCTTCCAAATATGATGTATTAATTTAAATACTATTTTCTGTAGAATTCTAAGTTCTCTTGTCACAAATTTAAGGAAAAAGGCAAATTTAACTCTTCTTTGAAAACATGTACTTTAATAGAAATATTTTTTATATCTCCATGTGCAACCTTCTTACCTTTCCTTAATATTCAATCTTAATATCGACCCTTATCGAAAGAAAACATTGCCTGTCCCATCCCATTCTCACATCACAAAAAAAAAAAAGAAGACTAACAGTGCTTTCCACTTTATCATGGGTGGTCCCTTCGCCCTAAGGTCGACCGCCGCCCCGCCCACCGCTCGAGGGCACTTAGCAGCCCGCGACAGCGAGCGCGGAAGCCCCGAAAAATTATTTACCGGGCAGGCGACAGTCTGCTCGTGGGGTTATAAGTCCGGGCATAATCGGTTTCGCGAAACGCGATTACGAGGGCGCCAAGAACAAGGCGCTCCTTCTCACGGGGCTTGGCGGCAACTAACGTAAAGACTTTTATAGGATTTTCCAGCCCTCGCCGCCCGCGCCCCCCAAACCAACCCGCGCCGTGCCAACTCGCCGCCGAACTCCCCACAGCCCCTCCCGCCGTACTCCCCACAACCCCCCCCCCGCCAACCCGTCGCCGCGCCAACTCGTCGCTCACCAACCTGTCATCTTACGCCAACCCATCTCCCCGCCAACCCGTTGCCCAATAACCGGTGGCCTCGCAAACCCATCTCCTCGCAAACCCATCTCCTCGCAAACCCATCTCCTCGCAAACCCATCTTCTCGCAAACCCGTCTCCTCGCAAACCCGTCTCCTCGCAAACCCGTCTCCTCGCAAACCCGTCTCCTCGCAAACCCATCTCCTCGCAAACCCATCTCCTCGCAAACCCATCTCCTCGCAAACCCATCTCCTCGCAAACCCATCTCCTCGCAAACCCATCTCCTCGCAAACCCATCTCCTCGCAAACCCATCTCCTCGCAAACCCATCTCCTCGCAAACCCATCTCCTCGCAAACCCATCTCCTCGCAAACCCATCTCCTCGCAAACCCATCTCCTCGCAAACCCATCTTCTCGCAAACCCATCTTCTCGCAAACCCGTCTCCTCGCAAACCCGTCTCCTCGCAAACCCATCTCCTCGCAAACCCATCTCCCCGCAAACCCGTCCTCACCTCCAACCGCTCCCTCCTTGCCAACCAGCCAACTGCACCAACCCGCCCAAACGCTAACCCACTCTTCCACCAATAGCCCCCGCACCAGCCCACCCCGCATAACCCTGGTTAACCCGGCCCCCGCAAACAACCAGCTACCACCCCCGGGTTTCACCTGATCAGCCCCTGCACCCGCAATCCCTACCTCTTCCTCTGCGGCCGCTCCTACCATGACCTCGCGTCACCCTCACCTCTCCAGTGCCACCGAACCCGCCTCCATCACCCCCCTCTTCGCGCCGGCTCTTGCAGCCTCCCCCGCGCCGCTCCCCCCGGCACAGCTGCAACCTTTTCGCAGCGCGGCGGCGGCGGCGGCGGCAGCTGTCAGCCGCGTGCTAATGGAGAGATAGGGACCTGCGCGCGAGGTGAGGGATGAACTTCGCCGCGAAAAGCGCTCGAAAACCGGCGCCAAGAGAAACAAGAACTTCCAGATACACTGCGCGAGATTAGTCCGAGTTGTTAGGTAGATGAAGCATGAAAACACTATTAAAACAAATTATAGGCCGTGTCCAAACCCCTCTATTATCGCTTTATGACGCAGTTTGATGTTTTTTGTGAAGACGCGCGCTTCTTTCGTCTCATTCGTCGACTCCGCGAGGAGTCTTCTCGTCGTCGTCGTCGTCGTCGTGGTCGTGGTCGAGAAAATGGCCGCCTATTAAGGGCGTCCGTTAACATAAAGGAGTGTCTGGAAGCGGCGTTCCCGACGTGGCGATTTCTACGGCGCCTGCGCCTTATTAGCGGCGCGGCGGCCCGCGTTTCCGCGACAACCTGCCGCGCCGGAAGCCGCGCGGGCGGGGGAGGGCGAGAGGGCTCGTGGGCTCATTCCGACGCGCCGACCGCGCGTGGCCGTTCGTCAATGATCCTGCTCGCGGCGCCGGTGGCCGTCCGTCGAGGTTCGGCTCCGCCGGAGGCTGCCGGCCGAGGATGCGGGGAAGGAATTCGTTGGAGTCGGCGAGGTGGAACGGATCGGTGGCGTCGGGTATCTGACAGGAGTCGCTTGTGGAACGTACTGCGGATTGCAATTCGCTATCTTTCTCGGGTTTTTGCGAGAATACGTGCAGTTAGTTACGTTCGGGAGCGTTGAGAGCGTTCTTTAAACCAGATTATTTTTACGATTATCTGACAAGATAACGTACTGCGAATTGAAATTCGCTATCATTCACAGGTTTTGGCGAGAATACGTGAGAATCAGTTACGTTCGGGAGCGTCAAGAGCGCATTATCTCAATGATAGTGTAATTGAGTCTATAGTAACAGTAATAGTAATAATAGTTATGTATAGTAGAGGCAAAAGCACGATTAATTTCGTGATCTCTGAGACACACTGATTAAAAGAATTCATAAATATTTCGTAATGTACGTTACTATCAGATGAACTAAATATTTTTCTAACAATGAGACTCTCAACTCTTTAATTTAAGAACATAATCCTTGAATAGCTTCATCCCGAGATTCACCGTGTTAATACTCTTATTTAAGAGTTTAGCTGTGCGTTGTATTTGCGACAAGATTGCCTATAATATCTAGTGAAATAGCTGGTTCGAAACCTACCAGTGTGTGGAGGAAAATTATAGGTGCTGACTATTGTAATCAAATATTTACATGGCTTCCTTTGGACTAGGAGGATGGAGGGCGCAGTACCCGAGTCCAGGAGGATGACGGGCGCAGTACCCGAGTCAACTGGTCACGTGATGTTTCCTTCTGAGTCCCGTGCCCATTCCCATCTTAAGAGAAACCCATGGACAGATCCCATCCTCGTTTTGCATCCCATTGTTTCATCTAAATCTCCAATACACGTAGGAGATGCAAAAGACACGAACAGCTGTTACCTCCTCGGAACACTAAAGATATCTCGAGGTGGGATACTAAAAATAATAGGCTTATGTTTTTTCTACAATATTATAAAAATGATATATATTAGGGATTTAAAAATTAGAGTGACGTCAAGTCACCGAATAAAGAAGACATGTTTACACTAAAATAGCGAATGAAGAGAGTACTTTGTTTTGATATTTTTAAGAAGAGAATAGTTGTATTAGATTTTCATACTATCGGAAAAAAATTGGTTATAATTCAGAAGCGAAGTTATTTGAACGTTTCTTGCACGATCTCTATTATTATTATTATTATTATTATTATTATTATTATTATTATTATTATTTTGCTTCGAGGTATCGATCTCGTCAAAAATACCCTCAATCATGCGTATCAATCGTGCACAAAGCAATAATTTCACGCACTTCATATATATAACTATTTAACTTATCTCGTATTAATAAGAAAGATGATATCAGAAAGTTCTCATATAGCACTGACCTTCCTTCCACGAGAACAGCGTGTGAGCTTACACCCCGCATCAGACGCTCTCTCTCTCGGCACACGGGGCGATCGTACGCTGCCCGGCGCGGCGTTCGATCCCCAAGGGAGCCGCGGCCGCGCGCCAGGCACGTGCCCGGGCCTTCCGTCGCTCGCGCGTCTCCCCAGAGGCCGCTGCCCGCCCGACCACGACGACGCCGCGCGCGCGCGCTGGCGGAGAGCGAAGAGCGGATACGGGAGCGCGGCTGTCTCCTCCTGTGCGCGATGCGTTGCGTTTCCAAGGAGCTGCGCCGCAGCGGACGCGCTCTTAGCGCTTTGATTTGAGTTTTAAAGCCCTCCCACACACGAGCGTTTAATTGCGTGTCTGTCACGAGCGTTCAATTGACGCGCGATGAGTTACGCATGTCGTAGATCAACACTGTATCTTATGCGCAAAGAGCAAAACGCTCGTGCGCCGTCTCGCATAAGAAACTGTTATTCTAGGATGCGCGTTTCTTAACGCGCGTCAACACAACGCTCGTGTGCAAGGGCACTAATCGGAAGGTGGACCTGAGCAAGTTGTGTGTATTCGAATAAAATGCCCTCATTAGCTGTAAAACCCCCCAATATTGTCACTGATAAGGGACTGCGCCCCTATCAGCAGGCAGTCGGGATGCACGAGCATCGAACTCGAGATCCTCGTCTCCTGAGGTTCTTTACTCGGGGTGTAGTTACGTGAGAAAGTGGCTACTTACTCGGTGTAGGCTCTTTCGGGAGGCCTGGAACTCGACCACATGAGTTCCGAAACCCTCCTTGGTAGCGGTAGTTTGGAACAAAGGAGGGCATTTGCGCGATGTCTCTGTTCTCGGAGCCGTACGTGAAAGCGAACATTTCGGTTGACATGACTGGCAACATGACATCCTTCTGCCGCCTTCCACAAGGTCAAAGTGCTACGTCTCCAAAACACTCTCCGTTTTTTTATATTTAATAAGGTCAATTTGTGGTCGAGAGTTCTTGAGTACTGGTATCAAGTTTTAATAGGAACGGAATTCCTTACATGACTTCATCGAGAAGTTGTGTAAGAACTCCGTTTCCCCTCAATAAAAATTTGATCTCAAAGAGAATTAAACTGACTGCATCACACCTACTGATCACGCACTAACAATGCCTGTTCCAAATCACCTGTAACAATTCAACCATTCCTGTGCAAATTATTTAAAGAATTCGAAAGAGCCGCACCAATGTTACGTTACAGCTTGAGAATAATATTGAATTCAACACAAAAATAGTTATGATATCCCTTAAATATATTTAAAAAATCTCGCTTCCATGAGCGCTATAATGGATATTCAGTCTCAGTGAAAGTTACTGGAACCAAACAAATCAAAACCTTACAAACACCAACAAAATCTCGCCAACTCAACCACTGGAAACACGGTGACTTCCAGAACAAACAGAAGGGCGCGGACTCTTCCTGTAAGGTAAGATGCGCTGCCAAGGCGGCGGGCAACCCGACGCCGCTGGCAATCGTGACCCCACTTCCGGGGCTTCCCTCGCTCGATACGTCATCGGGTGAAACGCTTCCTGCGAAGACGCCCGCGCCCGCGCCCACGCTCGCGCCCACGCCCGCGCCCGCGCCGCAGCGCGTAATCGAATGAATTAGATCGCGGAAGGGCGCGCGCCGCACCCGGCGCCCGAGGCTCTCAGACGAACGTGTACCGCGCCGCGCCGCGCCGCGCCGCGCCGCGCCGCAAAAAACTAAAGAATCAGGAACGGGTAGCGGGTTTATATACTGGCTCTGAGGGGAAGGGCTCAATGCATCAAACTAGAATCCAAGTGCAGGTTCAAGTAGTTAATTCTGGATCGAAACAACATGGTTCACGATAGGGTGGTTCGTACTGCATTTCCTGTTGGCCGTACTCGAAGTATCAGTGCCATGCAGTTCGTCTAATTGATTAAGTATTTCCGGACGCGTCAACTGCTAAGTTTATCATCCCCGTAAGTGTCGCGTTTGTTTTATCCTGGGAGGTGGCGGTGATTTTGTGACATTCCAACTGGAAAATGACACTGAATCAAGAATCTAGAGATGTTGCATCAGAACAAGGTAGCAACGCCTGAGCTACCGTTACAAGTAGTTGCATTCCTGAATCTCATATGGACTTTTCATGTCGTGAAGGAGTCCAACTTTGTAGCCACCGCCTAGATTTACTTTTTGATCCAAGTTTTTTTTTCTTCCAAAGATAACAATGGTGGCACAGCTGGTCGAAGAGATGACGAGACGACAACCAACCTGTAACACGATATGTCAGGCCGGCTTGAGACCAGTGGGAGATCAGATGTTTCTAAATGGAGTTCTTGAGTCACTCCTTCGTTCCCGTTCTTCGTTAAGAGAAAATAAACGAACACATTTCTAAGAAAGAAATCACTTTTTTATTTCCAATAATTTTAAACACACGCATTTTTAACCTCTTGTAATAAGCTGAAAATTCACATTTCATTTCTGATTTTAAATTATAATTAATTCTACTTTTCTCTCACAGATTAGTGAAGTCTAAACTCGCTTTGAATGCATTACTTTAATAACTTCTTCGAAAAATCATCTACAACTTGTTGCGAATTTGGAGCAAGTCTTTCAGAATTCGTTCAGCTGATAATTAAAATTCCAAACAGTGCTTTCAGCAGAAAGTCATTTCCACAGAACCGTTTCGTGGAACATCCAAATTCCTTTTCCTTCTCCAAATTCGCACCTTGCGGGCACGTCCGTGCATTTGTCGGCAACACTTATGACCTGGATGATTTACGACTCGTCGATTTGAATCTTAATCGAGCCATTCTCAACACTGGGTGTGTGTGGTCCGCGACGAGCTGACCTGCCTTGTTGTCTCAAGGCTTCACCCTTACAGCGCCAGGGACGCACGCATCGTAATAGATGCGTTCATGCAGGGACGTACAAGGCACAACTTGGAAGCGTCATGAATTATGCTCCACCTTACCTAATTTCCCCCAAACATGAACGTAAAAAGTTACTGATGTAATTTATGAAGAATTATCATTTTTTAAATATAAATAACTATTCTAATACGTATCCTGTGGTCAATGTAGTTATTTTTTCAAAAATAACTAATATAGATTATTTAAACAAGAAATTAACACGAAACCAAGAGTATACTTATCTTCATATGATCTCTCCACATTCACGTTTCTCTTTTAATTACCTATAAAAACAATTCGGTATAAATTAACATTTTTTTAAAAATTGCTACGCCTTCTCAACGACTTTCATCATATACTTTTACTTTCTATACTGACTATTACAACTCTAATAATTTTTTGTGGATACATTTTTTCCAGATTTAATTATTAATAAATTTACTAATTCTTACCCAATAAGCATGAACCATTTTGCCCGATCAGCACAGAGTAGCTTCTCCATGCCCGCACGCTCCGCCATCCCCACTCACGTTAGATGCATTGCGTGATGCATACTCAGTTTCATTGTCCACCCAACCATAAAGATGGTATGGGAATCTTTCGCAACAGTACTTTTCACATAACGTGAGCATATGTGGAGCAAGTTTGATCAAAATTGCTCCAGACGTTCTAAAAGTATACTGGATCGCATACATACAATACTGACGTTTTTATACGAGCATATTAAAATTATCACGTGTGTTGATTGCGTTATCTATAATTTTAATTCATAATAATTTAAAAAATTGAAATTAAAAAAAATTAAGGCATTAGATAGATATCAAATCAAAAACGGATGATTCGGTTCTTTAGAAAACTTAAAAAGAAATGAAGTTGCTGAAAAGCATCAGGAAATGTAAACATCTACGTTTATTAATTGTACAGAAAATAGGATTATAGAGAGAAAGATTTAGTTACGGAAAAAAGGATGACGAACGAAGAAGTGGCAAATTAAAAAATATACACAAAATTCCACTTGAGTATCACTTACAGCCTGCACAGCCTCACGCCGAGCGCTGACCGGCACGCCGCGGCGCGTCGAATGAAGACGCCCGGGCGGTGGGGGTGGGGAGGGCGCTGAAACCGTAATTACAGGGCGGGCGCCGTCGCGCGCCTCCCGCGTGTCAATGCGTCGCCGGCCGCCCCCATACCTCACCCGCAACCGCAGTAATTAAATATGTTAATGGGCAGGCGCGGGCACCTCCGTTCTCGCCGCGCCGCCACCCGCCTGTAAGGCCAACTATTTGTGTTTTAAATCTTCCCAGGCCGCGGTGCACGCCTTCCGGGCAGCCGTCCACCCCTGACAGAGTGGAATATATACAAGCGGGAGCAGCCTTCGGCCCCGGGCGGCCGCGGCTATGATATACGCGTCGAAGGGGGGGGGGGGGGGGGGCTGGCTGGTCCATCGCCGGCGCTGGCAACTCGCCTCTTGGCCGCCGGAGGTGTGCGAGTGAAGAAGCTGTAATGCTGGAGCCCCGAGCCCTACGATAATGCCGGAGAGGTGTCTCTGTGTTTACAGAGGAAGTGTAGAGGGGGTTTTTACGTACTTTCGAAGGCACACAAGAGTACAAAAGCTTTTGTGCGGGACCGTGTGAGGTGCATTCCTCAAAGCCGAAGGAGCTTTGCTCATTGCATTGCAATGAAGCTGAACGCGGATCCGCCCACTCGGAACAATGCGGGAAACTTTTTCGTGAGTGATTTCGTTGGTCAGGTACTCCTCGTCGGTGTAAGATCATTTACGATGCACACAACTCGAAATGTTTGGTAAATGCCACTCATGAAAGAATGTTAAAAGACTTCTGAGTATTTGTAACTTTGAGAAATTCTAAATTACATTTTAAAACTTGCAACCTGGTTACTTGATATTGTAATTTGTATAATATTTACTACATTATACAACGCCACGAATCTCAACGAAATGTAAAAAAATTTAGTATAACCGTAAATACGGAAATATTAAATGTAGAATATAGCTAATGGGAAAGTTCTTGAGAAGACATAACTGTTTGTGACAAGACCAAGCAGATATGCTGAAATCAGTAATGAAAAGTTAATAATAGAACGCCCTCCTTACAATTTCAAAATATGTATGATTATAAGGGTAATTACAATGACAAAAATGTAATAAATATTGATGAATAGTGAAGGTTTAGGCTTCTGTACAAGTAGAAAGCGACGAGGCTATAATGGAAAACAATTTCATGTCCAACGATTTGATAATCTTGAGTATGATAACTATGATAATGATGAAAATTATGATGACGCCATTGATGGATAAGCAATTCAAGACGTAGAAGGTGAATAGCTCAAAGTGGAAAACAATTTCAAAACATACGATGTGATAATCTCGAATGCAATTATAGCAGAAACGATAACGAGAAAAATATAATTGTGATGGTGGATAAGTGAGCCAGTTTAGTCTTCGGAAGTATGTAGTGTAAGACAAAGAGATCAAAGAGAAAGACAATGTCAAATTCTATTATTATAATAGGAATAGCCAAGACGAAAATTACAATGATGGTAAACTTTAAAAGTTATTGCTACGGAAGGATTAAAAAACGCAGAGGTGAAAGTGAAAAGCGATTTCACGCCCTGCAGCATAATATTATCGTCATCTGGTGATCCTGCAGCCTTTCTCTATGCACAATAAGACTACCCGTCACGTCACTTCCACATGCGTCTTGCTATTCTTTCTCTGATCCAAACTTAAGAATCGTCTTTAAGAAGACTACTGGATGGAAAATTTTCCACTATCCACGTTCACCTTATATCCACCATTTGTCATTTTTTCGTCCCTTCTCCAACTCCTCAGAACATTCCCTTATTCTTCACTTTGCATGACCTCTATCAGATTATAATAGCAATGATACTTAATATGGTGATTACGATGATAATGACAGTCATGTTGATAATAATTATTACGGTAATAGTCAAAAAGATAATGATATTGAAAAACATAATGAAGTGGACAAGTCAAGCATCCTATAAGAAGGCGAATACGACCGGGAAGAGGCGGAAGAAAGACAAGAAGTGCGAAAGCAATGTCGCCTGAACCGCGATGGTGGTGGCGGCCGCGGGGAGGCGGAGCCGGGGCGGCGGCGTTGGAGTGGCGGCGGCGGTGGTCGTCGGCGGTGGGCGACGGCGGGGGCAAGGGCATCGGCGGGCGCAGGGGCGACGGCAGCGGCGGGGTGACGGCGGGGGCAGGGGCGGGGCAGCAGCGCGGCGGCGGCGGCGGCGGTGGCGGTGGCAGGGCGGTGGCGGGGCGGCGGCGGGGGCAGGGGCGACTGCAGCGGCGGGGGCGGCTGCGGGGCGGCAGTAGGGCGGCGGCAGAGGCGTGGCAGAGGCGGGGCGAGGGCGTGGGAGGGGGGAGTTACAACGGCAGCGGCTAGGGCGGCGGCGGGGGCAGGGGCGACGGCACCGGCGGGGACGGCGGCGGCGGGGGCGGGAGCAAGGGTGACGGCAACGGTGGGGGCGGCGGGCGGTGGGGCGGGGGCGGCGGCGGGGGTGGGGGCAACGGCAGCGGCGGGGGCGGCGGGGTGGGGCGGGGGCGGCGTGGCGCGCGACCTGCCACGCCGCTGCTGCGGGGCCGGTTTGCCCCAGACCAGCCGGCCGGAATGCGCGCCGAGACGGCGCGGCCGTCCTCGCGGAGACGGCGGCTGCCGCCTGCGCGTGGCGGAGCTCCGCCGCCCCGCGCCGCGCCGCACAGTGGGTCGCGACGAACGATGAGCGACAAGACAAGCATTCAACACTTTCAGCAAACGCGATACTTGAATACAATTTAAAGGTAAATTCAGTCATGGAGTGGGGTTCGAATAGCTTATATATTAAATGTTAGACACATATGTTGAAAAGCGCCTCTAGGATGGCTCATGGGCAGCGTACTAGCTCTCCGTGGTATGGCGTCGGCTTTTATTCCCGGTCGAAGCAAAACTAGAGTTGTAGCTTTCCTTGAAGATCGTCGCAGTTTCTGTAACTGTGTGACGAAGAATAGCTCAGGCAGGCGGATCTTGCTACTTACGGCGAAGGGAATACGTCGTGTTCGCCTCACGTCCCTCTTCACCCCTAAAATAGGAATTTAACAAGGCACACGCATGGGGGTCACTGTTAGCTGGTCAGCAAAGTCAGACTATCACCCATAATGACTTATACATACATACAAATACATGTTGAAAAGCCCAATATCTAGCTGACTAGGTTTCCGAAATACTGTTACAGTAAGGATGAGAAATTTCAAATACTTTAACAATTATATTAATATTGTGATTTAATATCTTAAAGGGCATTGATATATCCTAAATTGTTTGAATGTTAAAGATATGTAAAATCTCACAAGAAAGTCAATCTGATACGTTTAGTTACAGAGCAATACAATTTTTAAAGTTAAATTTCATTTGAATGCTACCTGAGCCAATAAAATGTTCGTAGAGGAATTCATAAGTCAATATAATTCACAAACATTTCAACAAACCTTTTTTATAAGCACATTAACATTGAAAAGATGTAATATCTGCTGATTTGTTGATTCACTTTCATTGCATTCGCGCAGTTTCTATCCGGGTTTGAAAGTAAATTTGTCTTAAAATGCTCAAATTTAACGATGTTTAAAAAATCTAATAACAAAAATTACTACAAAATTCAAAAAAGTTTAAATTTTATGACCACTCTACTGGAGCAGTCATTTTGAATTTTTAACATAATCGAGTGAGTTCAAAAATCTACAAGCACGTCTTGAAATCGTCTGAAAGAAAAGTATCATGTGATGAAACAACTGCCGCGTATCGTTCATTCTGGCCCACTGTGGTCCTTCGGCTGTAGATTGGCGACCGCTAGCGCTCCCCGCGGCCACATGCTAATGACGCAAAGCGAAGAAACAGAGCCACCCGCGCTGCATCGCGCGGCGCCCGCAAAAAAATCAATTATTGTCCTCGCGAACCTCGCTCATTGCCTCACTCATATCCAGACTGGTTAATGGCAGCTGGGATACGTGACTGTAGGGGCTGTGGCGTCATTCAGGTGTAATCGAAGACAGACGAGAGTGGTTTGTAAAACAGTAGATTTATTCACAATCTAGACCGTAGTCTCAATTTAACAACTACCCTGCTCACAATAAACTAAATAAATAGACCCACTACAAGGAGAGATAATTTAAGAACGGCTACCACACTGCAACATACTACCGATGTTCCCTGTATGAAGCCGCTCTATTTTGAGACCATCTACGTGTCTCGTAAGTCACGACAATGAATTGCCGGCCCCTCGCCCTAGTGCACCTACACGCACAGACGCGCTTCACCTGTCGCCGACGCCGCTAGCACAAGAAGACTGGGGCATTGTTCTCCTGACCTTATATAGGCCATTTTGGCGCTACCCGCCGCCCCCATTGCCTCCTCCCCAAAGCCGCTCTGCGTCCGCTACGTCCACAGAAAGTCCCAGTGCGTCATCACACCGCCTTTTGTTTTGCCGGCGATGCTCACCGATTTCCACGTGGTTGTCTGTTTTGAGCGTGGCACTACGCTACAGGACACACTTCCCTTTGGCAGCGAGTTGAGCAAGCGGAGAAAAGAATCTTAAAAGAAAAATATTTTTTTTCGGAAGAGTCAAATGTGTGTATACTGGCTTTATCAACTACATTTCCAATTTACCAATTTAATTTTATTGGTACAGTCTTATTAAACCGTGTTATAAACTGTACACAAGAAGATTGACATGAATAATTGTCAAATTATGCCAGCAATTATAGGACTCTTGTGGAGCAGTTCATATTTTTTAGGGGAAAGGAATTTCCCGACTTTCTGACCCTGTGGACATCTAGGCAAAGGGTATCACAGTTTTGGAGAAGAAAGGCCCAGATATATTCGAAAATAAACCATGTTTTTAGCATTGCACTTCGTTGTTGTTATTATTATTATTATTATTATTATTATTATTATTATTTAAACCTTAGTTTTTAGACGTGCGACCATCTGGATAATGGGCATGTTCATTAAAACGCTTTTGGCAACATTGCGTAAAAGAATGGCACTCCAAGTTTTTACATCTAGAGCGTAATTTTGATATGCATTCAATTCTAAAAGTTATTTTCCAGAATGGGAACTTAAGGGGTAAAAAGATTCTAATCTGTCTGACCAACGAGAGTGTAGAGATTTGATGACATCAGTATTGTTCCTCGGGGTAATTCCGAATGTGAACCATTTTAGTGCCACCAAGGACAAACAACACAATATACGGTGTGTAGATTGATGACTGCAACACGAAAGAATCTTGAGTAGACCAGTTTCTAACCTGCTTATTGCAGCATTTTCTACATTTCATATCTGGAGTATGATACAGTGTCTGAAATAATCGCACATTTGATATGCATATGAATGTACAAAATATGCTTCCATAAAGTTCTTGCCTCACCCATGTTGGCAACAATAATGAACAGGTATCCATTTTGATGACCTTCTGAACGTAAATGTCACACACGAATGAAAATGGGTGTGATCAAATCCAGATCCGCATTCCTAGAGAGAAATAAATGTTGATCATGAAAGTAAGTACTTTGAGTTACTCTATCGATTTCTCATTATTACCACCCGAATGTATATCGATTCTGCGGTTTTTTTAAGGTACAGTGTTTGTCCTTCTGTTATTTAGTTCCCTTTGTCTCAATGCAGTATCAAATAATATCGCATTCAGAACGTACACATACACAAAAAATGTTCGCAAGCAACCACAGAGTGCAGTTATCACACGTTAATAAGAGTTATAACATTATTTAACGCAAACTAATTGATCAGATAACAATCTTACTTGAAATACCTGAATCTTCCATTTATATATTAATATATCACATTTTAATTTTCTGTGTTTCATGTTGACAAATTTAATTTCTAAGGCCAGCTTCAACGTATTATTTTTGGCATCCTATTTCCGAGACATGGTTCCACCATTTTAGAGTATCCCATTTCTCAGACATTCCGCACATTATCCGATCAAGTAAATGATACCTGAAACACCTTTTGCCATCTGTTACTCTTTTATACTTTCCTTGTAAGCAAGAAATGGGCACTCACGTGCAAGTGTGTTCCAGACGACACATCCCTCAAAGCAACTGATAGTTTGGCAGCAGTAATCTGCGGGTTTTACACGAAAGACAGCGCACAAAGAACCTATATCAATAATGCGAATATTTTCGATCGTGATTGCGATAGTGATGTCATAGCAATGATCGTGATCGAAACAAGCGAGAGACGTTTTATTGCAATGGCGGGATGAGTTCAACAAGCTAAGGAAGAAGTGGAACTCTCATAATTTTTAGCTTAAGACGCGCAATGCACGATCTAAAGTTACAAGCGGATTCAACTCAATAATTTGAAGAGCTTCCCACGAAGATCCACAGTTCATTCTGTTTAAATCTTTTTTATTGCGTACATAGCTTGTTAATCGAGAGATATTATCTACTATCGTAGCAGTCAATAGCCCAGTGATTGCACTGCACCAGTAATATTTCGATCTACGAAAATTAATTCATCACCTTCATCTAACATTTGATAGTGGGATTCACCAGAGGTGATCGCTAATAATGCGCGACATTTTTCTATAAGGAAATACTGTAATATATTTTCTATGCGACACTGCAAACTAGATTGACATCCTTGAAGTATTTTACAATATCATATATAATAATTTCTTTCAAATTTATTTAAATATCCGAAAATGAATTAGCTTAGATAAACGACTGGATGATATGGAATTATCTAATCCCTGCCTCGTGCATCCGAGTGGTGAGACCACGAGTAAATGAGCGGGGCGGCGCAAAACCTGCAAAGGAGTATAGAACGAAGTGAGTTTGAGCAATACGAGGCACGACGGGTCAGGGTAGCGCGGAGCAGGGCAAGGCAGAACAAGGCGGCACAACGCGAGGCAAGGCGGAGACAAGGCGAGACTCGGTGGGACACGGCTGGGCAAGCCGTGGCAAGAGGGAGCAAGGCGGGGCAAGGCGGGTCAAGGCGGGGCGAGGCGGGATACGGCGGCGTAAGGCGAGGCAAGGCGGAAAACAGCGTGGCTAAGCGGGAAAATGCGGGATAAGACGGGACAAAGCGGGCCACGGCAGGGCCAGGTAGGAAAAGTAAAAACAGTGTTAGGAGGGCAGGCTCGCTCGATGCGAGGTGGGCGGGGCCAGGTAGGAAGAATGAGTGAACAGGGCGAGGGCTCGGATGCGTCGGGAGTCGCTTGGAGGGCGGGCGGGCGCCGGCGGGGCGTCGCGTGCAGAGACGCCGTTAGCGGCGCCAAACCGCCCTTCGCTAATCGGCCGCCGCCGCCGCCGCCGCCGCCGCCCCTTCCTCAGCCGCAGACGCAGCCGCAACCGCGGCCGCTGTGTTTACGGCGGCGAATTGGCGGCAATTAGAGCGGGGCTCTCGGCGCGCTTCCTCGTGGGCCTCCGCCGCCGCCGCACGCCCACCAGCCAGCCAACCAGCTCCCCACCGCCCGCCCAGCTCGGCTGCGCCCGCTTCCCGCCCACGATTGACAGGGCAGGAGCGTCGTGATGGAAAATGCAACGAAAGGATCTCATAACATAGCGAGAAGCTCCCAGTAGTGACACAAAATCTGAAAAGTAAAACTTAAAGACTCTCTAGTCGCTTCAAACGTGCAGATCGTAGAACTTACATTGTCAAGGGCAGAGGTGTAGAACGAAGATACTTCTTTCTACAGCAATGAGATAATACAAAAAAAACTGCAAGCTTATGACAATGCAAAACTGCAAGCTTATAAGGAAGTATCTATTATGATCAAAATACATCAGATACAGAAATGTCAAAAGCTTTTGTTTAGGTGACATTTCTTTTCTCGTTTTAGTTAGGTGGGTTTTCAATTAGGATGTTTACGTATTCATAAATTTTCAACTTGCGTGTTGTTATCTGATGACGGTATCGCGCCACACACGACGTATTATTTGCCATTGAACGGGGTCACCGCACATAGAAGTTCTCTTAGGTCACTCGCTTTGGAGGGACACCGCCCAGAGGTGGCTAGTGACGTAACAGTTGAAAAATACATTGCCACGAGTGAAGAGAAACGCGAGTGCGCCCAGAAATACGTCAGCGCGTGGTAAAGAATAGCGTTGTTGTTCAAAACAAATGGGTCATAAAGCACATAAATTCTCTCCTTTACAAGGTAATAATGACCACGCTTTGTCCTGCTCAAACGACGAAAGCTTAGCCGAATGACTAAATTGTTACGTAAGCAACACCATGGTTTTGTTCTAATTATAAAAAAAATTGAATGTATTCGTTGTGAAATAGTGGCATTTGAATACGTCTAGAAACTCAACTGCCATTACGACGAGATATCTTGTCTTTTCATGCGAAGAAAATTCTAGGCTTTCCAAAGAAACCGTATTTCAAAACTCTTAATTAAAAGGTGCTCTCGCATCTGCCATGGGTCAAGGTCTGTAATTACTTCGGAATTCAATTTCCTTTCGAATGATTTAAGGCGATTTTTTTATGTTGCAAAAGAAAAAGTTCTGAGGAATTTGATGCGAGAAGAATTTGAAAAAAGGAAATGACGCACGTCAGCTTATGTAGTAAATAGGCAAAACCCGTCATTACTGATCATGTAAGTCACATGCACAGTGTGGTAAGCCGGTTTATCTCCAGATATTAAACCGGTACATTGATTCATCCTCCCCTTTCAAAAATTCTGTCATATCTAGCAAATATATCTGGTTGAACATAGCAGAAATCAAATCAAATAGTACATCATACATTACAGCAGTCTACTAGTCTGATATAGGAGCATTGAGCACAGCTAATCAGCGACGGCTGCGACCGGAAACGAGAGGCGGTAGACGTCAGCTCCGGCGGTCGAACGGTGAGCGAGTCCCCCCTATTAGGACGTCCCGGGTTCGATAGGCCTCAATCGAGTCGTCTGACTGGTGCCACGGTTGGTCAATTATGAGGGAATGTGAGACCAGTTCACATTTTCCGTCCCCGACTGACACCTCCATCACGAGAGACGTCAACTTCAGCAAGCACGTGAAATGGACCAGTAACAAAAGTATTGGGGGGGGGGGGAACAATACGAAGTAAAATTATTGGAACGTTATTCATGGGATATTAGTCCATTTACCAACGTAATCCATCATCTGAGCTAACAATTTAGAACAACGCATTACTAAATTTACAATTACTCATGAAACAATTCTATAAAATGTCAATAAATTTACTATTAAATGTTGGTTTCTTGCAGATGAAAACATTTCAATCAACAAAGTAAACACAAGAAGAACACATAAATAGGTAATTAAAGAGATTCCATGAACAACATACTAGCAATCATCACATGGCCGTGAAAGGTAAAATTCTCAAAGTACTTGCATAATTTTAATCGTGTTAACTTTAACGTTTCTTCAACAGCAAGGGGGAAATAACATGAAAAAACCATATTGACATTAAATTTTCATTGAGATAAGTATCGAGAAAAAAGAAACAACGAGGTATCCAGCCTTATGAATTAGAGTTCGTCCAAAGGGAAGAAAAAAAACATAAATGTTCGCTTTTTCCAAATGTATTTCATTACATCAATTTCTTCTCTTAATTTCTAAATACAGAGCAGTGCAATTTCACAATTATTATAAAGATACTATAATAGTTCCAGAGAAGATGATTTTGACAAAAAAGAATAAACATCGTTTTTTATTATTAATTAGTACGCTTAAAAACTCTAGAATTGAAGTCGCAAACTATGCTGTGAAACCAGCTAAATGGTTACCATTACCTCATTTGTTTACATCCGCATAGCGTGATTAGGGGGTAACCCAATCCGTTACACATCATCGTCAGGACTAAATGCTGATCGTTGCATACTTGGCTCTTCGATTTGGGGTCTTTAGCCTGCAGCAAACATACTTATGAACCCAAGCTAGGCTTTTAAAAGGTTTCTCCTTTACCATTATGTAATTTGTCGACATCTCTCAAAAGAAATCCTTAGCTAGAACGGAAGCTATTAAAGATTCCACTGATGTTTTTCCTCACCAATTGAAAAAGAATACTAAGATTTCAATCGGACAGCACATACTCTAGCTCTGTACCATTTTTTGCGCCAGCACAAATTATCTGACTCTTCTTACCGGGAACATTAAGCCTAAATCAGGCCGGTGAAAAAAGCTCGGAAGACTCCAGAGAGAAAACATACAGGCTCCTTTCCGTGCTGTCCATTACTCAACATAAAACTTTCCTATGCCCAGAACAGCTACTTTTCATCTCCACCGAGAAGAAAAAAAATCCGACATTCGCATCTAGGTGCTCTTGTTTTAACGGAGGAGCACTAAAAACAAAGAAAAGTAGCACTTAAAACAGCGCTGCTCTTCTTTTTCGTTTGCTCGCTGGCCACACTCCACGGTCCCAGCCAGGTCTTCATAGTCGGACCACGCGGTAACCGAGGGTGGGTATAAGGGAGACGGAAGCTGCGAGACAGGAGGCGGCAGCGAGAAAGTTAAAGAAGATAGAAGAGAATGGAAAAGACGATTCGTTGACGAGAGTACCGTGTGAGAGAGCGCGTGGGAGCTAAGAACGCAAGGATGGAGAAGAAAAGAAATTGAGGAGAGAATGGCGATAATAGATTTTCGAGGACAAACGGCGGGTGAAACGGTACAGGAACAAAAGAGAGATTGCAAAAAAGATACAACGGCTGGCAAGACATAAGGAAGTAGTTAAAAAAATAATTCTTGGGATGGGTGCGTTTGAGACAGCAGCTGCGGTAAGGTGACATGTGAGAAAGATGAAGAGCATGGAAAATGTGATACTATTGGAGAGCATTGGAATAAGTAAAGGAAATAAATTAAGAAGGTAAGGTGGGAGATTCATAGGTGAATGTCGGGGGAAAGTGCTACCTTCTGTGGGGATTTGAGAAGCAAAAGGGAGGTAAATATTCAATGAGACATGTAATGGGAAGGATTATGAAGTCGACACAGGAGAACGAGGAACTGATGGTGGCAACCACTCTAGCAGTACGTGGCAACCACTGTAGCTCACAAGAATGGAAGAAAGATTATGAGACTGTGGAAATCAGAGAAGACAGAGAGATGAGAGTACAGCCAAGAAACAAGCACCAAAAGCGGACGTGACAAAGACAAGAATTAATGGAACGACATCACGCATGCTACTGAGAAATACGTACGCAGAAGTAATGAGACAGCAACAAAACAAGATGCAGACGAGGAATAAGTGATTATCTCAAGGAATAATTCATCAGCCTCTCAGGTATGGAGAAAGCGTCAACAGATGGACGCCAACAGAAACCGCGCAATTTGCGGTCCGGCCACGCACGACATCGGCTCTGGAAAGGCGTCGACCAAAACAGGTGGCGTGGTCGCCGGGTCGGCGCCACCGGAGGACAGCTATTCGTCGCCGGCGCGGACGTCGGGCAAGCGGCGGCGGGGCGGATGGGAGCGGGACGAGGATGGGAGGGGCGGATCATGGCGGGTGTGCTCAGGTGGGGCGGGGCGGAGTAGAAGATCTGCGGTGGAGCATCGCGATGCGGGACAGAGCAGGGCGGAATGGCGTGGGATGGGATGGGATGGGATGGGATGGGATGGGATGGGATGGGCGTAAGGTGTGATGTTGCCAGGCGGGGCGAGGGGACGGGGGGGGCGCAATGGGAAGCGGCGTAGTGAATGGATCGCGGCGGAGCCGAGCGGCCAGGAGTGGTGCGAGGCCGGGGGAGACTGTACGGAGCAGTGCGAGGTTGGGGGCAGAGAAGAATGTGGTGGAGCGGGGCAGGGCAGGGTGGGGTGGGGTGGGGTACGGTGAGAAGGATCGTGGCAGAGGTGTCAGGGTAAGGTGGAGCGGGGAGGAAAGTGGCCATGCGGAGCATGGCAGGGTGGAGCTGGGAGGAACGTGGTGGAGCGGGGCAGGACACGGTGGGGCGGAAAAGGAACGTGGTGGAGCGGGATGGGGCGGGGAGAGGCGGGGCGGGCTGGGGCGGGCGGAACGGGACGGGGCGAGGCGTTGCGGTGTGGGGCAGGGCGGAACGGGGCAGGTCAGGTGGGGGTGGAAAAGGAAGCAATGGATTAGATGAGTCGCGGCGAAGCGGAGTAGTGCGGGGCTTCGCAGGGCGGAGTGAAGCGGTACGAGATTGTGGGCGGGCAGGATCATGGAGGGGCTGCGCACGGCGGGGCGGGGCGGGGCGGGGCAGGCGAAAAGGGCCAGCGCGCTGGGCCGGGGGCCTGGGCTGGGGCTGGGGCGTAGGCGGAGGTGCAGGGCCGAGAGTCTCTCCATCAGCGCCCCCGTGGCGGCGCGCCCTCGCAGCCGTCGCCGACAGCTGCTCGAGGGCTCCGCGCCCGCGCACATATTTCACGCCGTAATGTCGCCATCTTGCGCACGCCGCCGCCAACGCCGCCGCAGAGGCCTCCTCCTCGAGGTCTTTGAGGCGGCGGCGGCGGCGTCGTCGTAGTAAAGCGTCCGATGCCCACCGCTCACGCTGCCATCGCGGCTGCCCCTCGAGAGCCAAAGCCACGAAGCCAGAGCCAGAGATGCACTGCGTGCACCCCGTGTTCAAAAACGTGGAGAATGCACCAATATTTCTAAAACTTAGCATTTTAAGAAAAAATTGACGAGATAAAGAGGAAATGAAGATTCCCAATAATAATATTCAGAAGTACATGAAACTTTTTTCTGGATCGATTTTGAATATTTCCAGTTTACTAAAACACAAATAATACACGATAAAATTTCAAAATAGGTTTTTAACGTGGAAATATGAATCGCTGTCCTGCATGGCACAATCACTCAAAACGCCATCATGTATCAGCTTAATTATTTAACATTTTTAAATAACAAATTTGAGCCGTCTTCTTCATTGTCTATCCTGAGCAAATTTATAATTCTATTGAAAATATACTTTGCTTATGCGAATTCGTGTCCTGCAAAAGAATGCAGTCTCTGTTGCAATTGGTAAAAAAAACAGTCTCAACAATTATTCCGAGTGCCCTTGTAATCGAGTTGCACAAAGCGCCTAGTTGGTAGTGCGAGAAACTATTTTTCTACTAAACCAAGTTTTATTGCAATGCTAATACTGCGGTAGTTTTGCCAAAGATCCAGTGGGTCAGGTGCCAAATTTTAGACGGGGAATACAAAAAGTGACAACGAATTCTTATGCAAATCACCTTTGTGGCCAATGGTTTTACCCCTGCTCATTATGATTCATAGTACGAGTATTAGCAAAAGTGTCCGCTTCTTCGTTCATTTTTAAAGAAAAGATTCAAATGTTTTAACAAGTCTTTGTCATGAGACGTAATTTTTCAACACACAAAGCTTGTTAAAGATCTACTACATCGCGATATATGCGCCCGTATACGTTCGTACACACAGTATCTTTAGACCATTGATTGAGTAGTTGGAAGTGCTGGTCCATGTTAATCTAAAAAACAATGTTGGTTCTGCTAATCATTACAATAAAATGTAATGCATAATAGTTGATCAAATCCAAGCCTTCCGTAGACCCTGAAGTGGGTCGCGTTAGCGAAAAGAGAACCAGGAAGGTTCATCAGTCACGTAGCCAAGACAGCACGGATTAGAGGAAAGCTTTTATTCCGATTCACTTTAATGCCATTCTTTTTAGATCCGCCCGTCTCTACTAGTATTTCTAAAAGATATATAAAATCGTTCATGAGTTTTGTGTAAGAACCGTGAACATCATTAGCTTCTGTACACAGTTTGCTATTGACGTTCACCTTTCATGCTTCATCTCTAAGTCTTAAAACTTCTTGGAGTATATAAGGTTATTAACATATTATATTTAGAATCAACCTTGAGTGATCAAAAACGCACGATTTAAAACACTGTAAAGCGCACATGCGCAACATTTGAAGTCAAACGTCAATATCTGACGCGTGAAGAAATCAAAACAAAGTAATTACTGAGCTAAGCATGAAGGTCGTTCATGGGTTCTCTTTCAAAGATTGAATCAAAATTTTATGAATCTTCTGCAAATGGCAATCAAAAAATATATACATGTATAAAGATTTATTACAAGCGTCAATAACGTCAGATAAGTTACCACTTCTCTCAGATAGAGTATCTCCATCCAAAAATAAGTTATACGTGTAACACATCCACTTCTAAAACAGATGAGCAATCTCTGAGAGGTAAAACATGCCTCTTCCTCCTACTAGAATACAATGAACAGCATTTGATCCAAATAAAATTAAGGATTGATTCATTTAATTTGTTCTGAGAAAGAATAAAATTTATTTTGGAACAGTATTCGACTGATCAGAATTTGATAGAATTTTAAAAAAGACTAAACAGTTGTGAAAATGAAAAAACAGAGATAATTCCAAGAAAGTGGTGACATTTGAGCTCCGGATAGAATTGAGGTTTCTCATTACTTTGGCAGGCGAGCATAAATATAGCAAATCTACCTTCATTTTAAATTTCATCGCCACATTTTAAATTTTGCTACGTGTGTATTGGAGAGTTGATCTGCTTGAAAATGACTGGGAGTAGATCTTGCCGGTTCTCTTTATGTCCGTTTATTATTAAAACGATCTCGAGTGTAACGGGCTTCCTGACGACTGCGAAGCGTATATACAATGAACGTACATGCAGATGATGAGTAGGTTTGCGTTTCCCGGTAGAACAAAATCTCGCTAGTTACGCCTCACAAAGGCACCCATAACAAGCGTGAATGCACGCGAATTCCCGACGTCCTACTATTAAAGTCGCTGTTGCGGAAGTTGAGATAACCGCCTTCAATACCGCAACCATCTACGTACACACCCGCTCCTAATTCCCACTGAATTTGCCACTTCCGATGTCTCCCAGAGGATCTGTGCGATTCTAACGATTTTTAAAGTAGCGATACTTGTACTTTGGTTTCCGGCACTTCTATCATTGGTATCGATGATTAAATAGATAATATCAAGGTGTGGATATCAAAATTGCAGCATCGATGTTACGAAAATCTAGATTACAGACTATCATACTATACTATACATCAATATACTATATATCAATCTTTCAATCAGTAAATATTTTTTAGCACAGTAATTCTTTCTACTCTGGGACTTCATAAGACTACTTAGTAATATTGACACCGAAAAAAGAACTATTGTTTTCCTCTTATGTAACTGATTAAAATGAAAGGTTAATAAAAATAACCGTCAATTATGAAAATATAGAATTTATTAAACATTTTTCAATTAAATTGAATCTCGAGTAAAATGTACATCATCGTGTCATCGGGTGTCAATAAAAATCTAAATTATTGGTAATAATTCCTGATGCTCAGTATTGTCTTATGATTATTTGTTCTGATGTTAGTATTGGTCCACCACAAACGCTTAGCAGTGGTTTAGCGCATAAGTTAGCTAATAATTAGTGCAGAATAATCACCCCTTGGGTAAGGGAGCTAAGAAATTTAAAAAAAACTTTTATATAATTAATAAATATAGAAAAATTAATCAAATAGCAATAATGATATTGGAAAGGTCATAGTCAAATTCAGAGAAGCACCCAAATTTCTTCTCGAGAAGAGGGGTTCTTTGTCCAGCCTACTTGATGTTTTCTTACCAAAAAGAATTATGCTGAATATAAAATGTATTTTGTTAATTTATTGTTAATATTCATTACGTTAATAAGTGATGTAGTAAATGACTTTTGTCACTATAGAAAATAGTTTTTTTTATTATGTACCATTGGGCTCGGGGAGAGAGGAGGTATCTGCAGCCCCATAAGCCCCTCCCCCGTTGGGTGTGCCACTTGTCAAATTCAAACTAGTTTTGTTTACTTAATTAAGTTCAATATTTTAATAGTTTTAGAGGACCACATCACAGATAGGTCATGCTTAAGACCTTTTATAGTTATTACCGTGATTATGCCGATATAAAGTAAATAAGTCCGCTTCGCAACAACCGCTAATAATGTCAACTTAAGGTACGATCGTTTGTTTCGATTCTTCCAAACTTATGACAGAGTGTTAAAATCCGGAAAAAACACTGGGAGGTTTCCTTGCATTTATGTAGAAATAAAACAGCATAGTATTTCGAACAGATATTAACCCGGCCATGTAACGCCTCCAATGCCGATTGGAGTGTCGGCGTGAAACCCACGTCCGTTGTATCTCGGACTTCAACTACACACCGAACTAAACTGGAAGCTCTATATTCGCAACAAAATAACTCAAGCCAAAATAAAATTACCGCAGCTAAAACCACAAAACTCTCATAAGACTTCTACTATTGTACGCCTGCCAAATATTGATTAACGCCTCCAAAACCAGTACAAAGAAAAGTCTAATAATATAGAATCAATTCCTTAGAACAACAGCCAACGCCACAAGGTTCGTTTTCAACTACCAACTCCATGAGGAATTTCATCTGGAACCGGTAGCACAGCACATTACTTGTTTATCCACTAACTTTTACTCCAGCTTAAATCAAAAGCGCTCCTTGGTGCCAGTCGAGACTCTAAAATCCTAACTATGAGACCAGAATTTAAAAAAATATCCATATTATTCCTTCCTAATAAAATTCGCTGAATTTGAACCTGATTAGAGGACTTGAATGAAAATCCTCTCTAATTATAATAGTTAAAGGTCAATTATAAGTGAGTTAATAAGGGATCAATACATATGTAAAGTTATTTTATATCTAACGAATGTACCAATCATCAAATACAAAAAATGACTGCCGTAATCCGCACAGCTGCCACTGCAACTATTTATTTCATGTATTTTTATTTGCCATCTGTTACATAAGAACAACTTTGGCCAATCTTTTGACATAGTTTTACAATGCGTTGTGAAGTAATTCGCAGTCCTCCATGGATTCATTTTCTGTAATAAACAAATATAGTGTACACTCTTAATATAACATCAAAGACAAATTTGATAATATTCAGTTATGATCAAGTGCCTTGCATTCAATGATCGAACCTACGAACCTAATTGAGAGACCCAGAGGATGAAACCTGCACAATCTTCTTAGATCTCAGCTATTATCTAGGTAATTTGGTTGATTTTCAAGGAGTTTGTAATATTTTTGAAAACTGAATTGTACTTCTTGGTATATTGTGAGTATAATGAAGTCATTGCGCAATGTTTTTTATATGAAGTAAACCACGGGGCATTGGCAAGCAATCTTAAATTTTTTGATTGAAATGCCACTGCAAACTACCACCGTGGCCGTTGCCAACGCCAACACCAGCCCCCGCCACGTGCGCCCCACGCCACGCCCGCTCGCCGCGCGCTCTCTCCACTCCGCTCGCTGACTCAGCGACAGCGACTCTTCCGCCCTCCGCCCCTCCCCTTCCCCTCCCTCCCCTCCCCACCCGCCTGTGATCGTCCGCCGCCCCATCACGTCTGCCGCGGAAGGGCGGCCGCACAAGTGATTTACACCAATTCGGAAAAATTATCGTCGTTGGGCCCAATCCCCACCAATGACGTTTTAAGGTACAGACTTGGACCTTAAGAAACGTTTCGGAATGCACAAGAAAAAGGTTCAGACTAAAAGAAGGATTTCATGTGAACGTTAGGAAACGAAATGCATACGTTTAGGGAAAATTGTGATGTGGAAATGATGTGTTCTAATCTACTGCGTTTATTTGTCTAAACGAATTTACGAGAGATAAATATTACCCAAGAAGTTCTCCGAATTCCTCTCCAAAGCAAACCACCTCGCATTTCTTCTTATGTAACTCCAATAATAAAATGGTTTGTAAAATATCATACAAATATTTCCGTATAAAATAGTTTACACTAGCTGAATTACGCCCCGCCGCTCTCTTCCTGCTCTGTCAGCGTGCTACGACCTGGTTGTTCCATGCCGCAATCGCCCCGTCGCTTTCGTCTCCTAGCTCAGCGTTTCTTTCGTCCCGGCTACATCCCGCACTGCCCGCTCATCCTGTCCTCCTCGACTCCACCTCGCGGCACGCCTCAACGCCTAGCAACAATGACGCCTAGGTGGATTGGAAATTGCATTTAAAAGCGCCATCTTGTGCTGCAGCGCCATCTAGTGAAGAGCTACAACAAAGTGAACAGCACAAAAACCTTCTCCACGAAAGAAAGAAAAGAAAAGAAAAGAAAAGAAAAAAAGAAAAGAAAAGAAAAAAAGAAAAAAAAGAAAAAAAAAAGAAAAAAAAACACTAAGATATGGCAAGTTTCATGGAGATAGGCCAAACGGTGTCGGAGTTTATCGATTTTGGACAAACCGACAACAATTTATATTATATCGTGACCATCATTTCTTCCTCTTCCACCTCAACGTCAACATAATTAATTTATAACATACACAATTATCACGTTATTTTTAGGAAATCATTCTGAATTATACTGAAGGCAAGATAAAAAACATTTTCATATTCACGCTTATTACGTTCTTCAGTTCCCAAGTGCTAAAGTAATCGGTCTTATTTCATGTTAATGTGACAGTCAATACTATCACATTTTATTGCCGATGTAGTGACTATTCCTCTCGAATTCAGCTGTCACAGGCGAAGCTTTGATTTCTCACACAGTAACGTAAACAAACACCCCACTACTTCGTGACCTACTTCTCAACTCTCAGCACCTCACAGATTAGAGTAATGGTGTTTCATCAAGGAACAGTCATTACGTAGCCCGGAGTATTCGTTAGAAGAAAATCTACAGATCTTAACGACTGCAGGCAGAGAGTAGTAAACGGAAACGTAGCAGCCGAGTGGTAATGAGAACAGTTCTCTCAACCTTCATCCTCTCCTTTCACGTGAGCCCACTTCTTTTAGAAGCTTGTCTCAATAAACGAGTTTGTTTTTAAAATAAGACAATGCTCGATTATGATGCTAAAATAAATACGAAAACAAATCAGGTGTCTGTTTGCCGCGCGCTTAACTCATCTGCTTATCGCTCACGGCGCCGCTACGTCGCGACCACGCCCACAGCTGCAAGCACGTGGAAGTTCGACTTTCGCACTGGGCGCTCGTCGCAACTGTGAATAGAGATAGCACTCCGTATCTCGCTGGCGCCAGTTGCACAATATCTACACCAGCGAACTCTCAACGAAGTTCAATATTCTCTGATCGAGGGCATGGAGCGTTTGTATTCGAAGGTGGACGATACGCAGCTGAAAAAAGCAAAAAAAAGGAAAAAATACACTACGACTGCTATCGGTAACAAGACGCAGTGTTATTTAATATTATTCGAGATAATGATTGCGAAGATAACGTCCCCTTTGCATTTTGCTTGTAGTTTTGAGGTATCGCGAATTAATCAAGACCGTAAATGGAACAAGTCGAAAGAAGTAAATATACAGCTCGTGTACAATCTCAGTCTTTGTTTTGTTTTCTCCTTTCTTACTCAATCTATACGCCATTGAAGCCCCTCAACCGCCGATCGCTGCGAGATCGAAGTCGTGGTGGAGCGCTGCTGATAGACGACAAGGCATTTCTCATGATTACCCAGTTAGATGGGCTTACGTACTTCTCGGAGATTTCTAGAGGCGATGTTTGTCTTGCGCCAACCAGTCTGAGTTATTTTAGGAGTGCCGCCCCCGTCAAACGATTGGAACATATTCCCTCGAATTGCCTTATTCACATTACGATTGGTTTATTGTAGAGAAGATTTAGGAATATTTCTCAGAATAATTCATTTCACAGCGGGACTGAAATGAGTTCTGAAACTTAATCACACTCTCAATTAAAGAATAATAAAAAACACACACAGATCCTTATTCATTCGAAATAGATCGGAAACTAATATATACTGAAATTCAAACCAAACTCATGACTTAACTAAACTTGGTTATAAACATTAATTGTGAAAAATCAAAGATACATGTACGCGCTTGTAGATTCACCCTTCACATCCCTAATCTATTAAATATTACAATAACCAATCATGACTCATTGTAACATACGTTTATGAATGTGCATATAATAAACAGCAAATTAAACATATACAAAAATAAGATTTTTTAAAAAAATATGTGCCGTTTCATTGTCTGCTACTTTTTAAACCATTCAAAAACTGGATCTGAATCTCTCTCCTCTGTTTGGCTGACTCTCTCGCAACCGCATCTCTCCACCGCTTCCTTCGCCGGCAGGTCACACACCCATCCGTTCGCAACGAGAAGGCAGCAAGACGTGAACGACACCGCGCACGCGGTCCACGCTACAATTAGCGCGCTACTAGGTGTAATCAGTGGCTACTAGGCTCTAATCAGTGGATTTTGCGCTGGCGGCCGCCGCATCATGCCGTGGCCACGGGCGCGCTTCGGGCACTGTCGCATTGGCGGAGCTCGGATCCCACGAGACGAGTAACACGTTGAGTGATTGGGCGATTTGTGATTCGGGGCGCGTCAACTGCTAAGTCCCGTTAGTGTAGTGCACTTTTTTTTACCTCGAGAGGTGGTGGTGATCTTTTTCCGCTGGACGACGAAATCCGGCGCCGACCTACCGTCGGCTAGCGGAGATTTTCCTCAAACAGTTACTTTTCCCAAAGTGGCACCGCTCCAGACAGGACAAGCTCTAAGCTCCTGACATGTGAGGTAGTCTAGTGTATGTTAGTGTGCGTGCAACTAACGGCTAAGGATATCGTAAGGAAGAGGAAAGAAAGATCGCGCGCGCGGTCCATGGCCCGTTTGCTAGGGTACTGTTCCGGCATTCTCCAGTTATTAATCGGAGAGATTTACTTGGTATAAAACTACCACTAAATATAACTGAAAACGTCCAGACGTAAATAGTAAATTGAGTGTGTGAAATTAAATTAGGGAAAAGTTTTGAAAGGATTTGGGAAAAGTTATGAAAGAATTAATGAGGAAATATATAGGCTTGTTGCGCCGCTACGAATGTTGACCGCGCAAACTATAGACATTTCTGGGAGACGTGTCATCTTAAAATTACTTCTTTGCCGAGGATAAAGGCAAGGTGGTCGAGATTAGGTGGAGTCTTGTACAGAACTTTAGTGACCTAATCCGTGAAGTATTTTTATTTCATTCCAATTTGCTAAAGCGTGGTTATATTCTTAAAATAGTGGAAAAGCCACTCGACGTCCAGAACTTTTTAACCAAATTTATGTCAAATTATGAGGATCGAAAATTTATTGATAATCTTAGAACATCTCGTGGGTATTACTTATGAAACGATTAACAATTTTAAGAGCAAGGGAGTCTGATTATGGAATAGTAATGTTTCATGGAAGAAACAAAGCATATCCACGTAAATTCATATTTAATATTATGCGACGGAAGCTTGAAGACTTCTCCAGCCTCTCGCCAACCCGTTTGCCTTTGCGATAGACAATGAGTTCGAGCCAAATAAATATTGTTAATGTTGTAGTAGAATAAGCTGGAGAATAAAGGCGACAAAGGAGTACGTGAGTGAAATTAATATTATTTAAATAAAGAATAAACAAAATATTTTTAAATCGTACTGTGCTTCCAAAAAATGCCAAAAATCAACCGCGTTGTGTGGAAACATTTTGAAAAAGTAGAGCCAAGAAAAGTTTCAAAATTTTTGCGATTTTACGCATTGTTTAAAAGTTATGAAAAATTACACAAGATTACATAAGATTAATCGATTAATTCGGAACGATTAATCGATGCATATTAATCTAATTAAAAAAGAAAACGATTACATATTAATATATTATTATTATTTAATAATCGACCATCCGTAGCTTCTACCGCGCCGCTTGGAGATGCACGTGCCAAACCCTAGACGAGGTCGCGCCCGCTCTCCGGCGCAGGCGACGCCCTGGCGTCGCGACGCGCGCGGGGGCCGAGGGCGCTCGGGCGACGCGTCGCGACGTGGGCGGCGGGTGGAAATAGAGCGCCGTTCGAGCTAATCGATATGATTGGCTCTTGAGCAGACCGTGGCGACCGGCGGCGCAGGCCGTTCGGGACGGTTAAGAACGCGATGCGAGGCATTCGAACATCGAGAGTGGAGATGCTGCAGCGATCTTGCTTTACAATGGGTTCTCCTAAAATATTTTCTAGACAAAGTGGGAAATTTAAAACAAAAAGAAACAAACAAAAAACGACGAGGTTATCAAAATCCCTTGATAGCAGAATTTTTCATTGATTAGTAGTTCTAGGCGTGTCAACTTCTAAGGTAATTAGTCCCGTAAGTGTAGTGCATGTTTTATTGCGGTATGTTGCTGTGATCTTCCCCCAATCAATGGCGAGATCCGGCGCCAACCTACTGTGGGTTTGCGGGGTTTTCCCCAACCACATGTCTCTCACAACGGGGCGCCGCCCTAGCCAGGACAAGCTCGTAGCTCCCGACTGGTCTACCAGCATGTGAGGTCGTGTAGTGCCTGTAAGTGAAAGTGTGTGTAAGTAAGGGATGAGGATAGGACAAGAAAGAGGAAGGAAAGATTGCGCTCGGTCCATGACAGATTTGTTAGGGTACTTCTCCGACATTCGCCTGGTTTTCATCGGCGAAACCACGGAAAGCTACCGATCAGAGCAGCCGGCCGCTAGAATTCTCCTCCAGACAGCGGCTGAACTCGACCTAGCTATCTAGCTAGCGTTGAAAATCCCGCCACCGTCGGGACTCGAAACCTAGGACCTCCCGGTCAGAGGAACTGGAGTGACATCACTTGATGCTCTGAGATACGTATGTCGGTTTGATTGCGGGAGATTGGAAAATTAACAGTTAGGAATTAAATAATTATATACAAACAATATTTAACTTGCACTGGCAAATGAAAATAAATCATATAAGCGTATTTGCTCATTTTTATTTTTTTTATTTCAGTGTTCCCACCTTTTTTTATTGCATATCCAAAGAATTGCTAAGAAAATTCTTCAATCATGTGTGATCAATTCGCAAAGAATTCAAATGTTTGAAAGTGTCAATCTGACGTCCTATATTTCACGGCAGAAATTAAAGATCTTGTCAAGTTTCACAATCTTTTCAACATGCAACATCCGATGTTTTTTAATCTCATCTGCATATCACAGAAAGCGAAATAGATTGCTATTCATTTCTCTTCTTTTGAGGTGCATATATACCGGTATTCAGTTTTTTGCAAAGAGGATCTATTAATTTTTCACTGCATTGTTCAGATACTATTCGTTTCATTTTTTGTGGAGCATCACTGTTTGTTTAATGTCTCTGACAGATAATCGTTGCCTGGTTGTCTTGACAGGAGCATGCGGCAGTATGAAATCAAATGGAAATATTCCAATTTGCATACCCGTTCTTCGAGAGTAAACACAACCAGTGCCACTGCAAGTGCCTTCGTACTGTTAGGGAGCGGCATGACACTCCCCGAAACAGACGACTAAACACAATGGTCGCGAGACATACTGTCGATTGAGGTCAAGTAGGTTTAGCCTGTGCTCTCATCAAAGTGGTTTCACGTCGTGAATCACCATTGAGGAGCGGAGGCAACTCGGCGCGTTTTCGTTTCGTTGCTGCATCCATGAATTAACATGAGTGCTTCGTCTGCGCATTCTCACGCCCATTCTTTTCCAAGACGGAAGTTCATTACATGCAAAATCGTGGATGTAAATTAACAAATACAGAGGAGATGACAAGAATTTGCTCAGAATGCAGAAAATATTAATGTGCTTACGATTAAAATAATCAATTTTTATTTCAACTCCGAGCTCAAAAAATGATTTAGAACAAATATTAAGGCTACACAATCGGAAATATTTAATGTTGGAGTTGGTAAGAATTTGCTTTCTTATAGTTAATTTTTAATTAATTTTAATTTAAGGTTACTTATAGTTAAGCATTAACTCGCATCGCTGAACATACTGTAGTCTTACCCTTACACATAAAACTGATGTAAGTAAAGCACTCCCTTTAGACGCATTAATACTGATACAGTCAAGGTTGTAATCCACGGTATTTCTGCTCTACAGAGACATATATGGAATACGGAAATTCAATAATTAAACTTGGGCCTTCAGCAGTAGCTCCGATGTGCACATGTTCCTAGTCATCCAACCCCTTAGTAGTCTGAATGGTGCAAGGCCTTTCAGCAGAATCCACGTGCCCGGGGTTTAGCGGTTGTAGGTCCGCGTAGGTAGGACGCGTAGGTTCGGACGTGATTGACTCACACCACCACGTCTCAATTGAATTATCATTCCATCCAGAGTCATACATCTCGCCTCATCATTATTCACCCCGTGTGATCACCTCATCCATCCTTCGCCCATTGTAAGACTGTAAACCATGAAAGGAGTAAGAATACCACTACCACTAGTGCACAATTTAATATTCTTCTTGAGACAGACTTAACTAACGGTACAATATGAGAGACAAATTACTTTACGAAAATGTGTACGAGTTTGTTGTGTAAAATAAGTGCCGTCAAATAGTACAACTGGCCTGGGTATACTACTACAAGAGTACCATCTTGAAGAGAAAATGATAATCTCAATAGGCTCCTGGGAGAAAGTTCATGGAATCAAAGAGATTCCTATCTTAGAAGGAAAGGGGCATTATATTGTAGAAGTACAGGAACCGTTACAAAGAATCATTGTCTCGTGCTTGGACTATATCTGTCGACACATATTTTTACCATTTGATGGCAAATACTATTTTTTTCAATAATTGATGAAGAGATGATTATAAACAAATAAATAAGTTACTAAAATAAATAAATAAATAAATAAATAAATAAATAAAAAATAAATAAAAAGCAACATTTCCTTTCTTGTGTTGGACAGGCAAGGCATCATCCTGCGCCAACTGACGGACGGCGTGCACTTCATCCAGCTCATCTACAGCGCGGACGAGGCGCTGCGCGACTGCGAGTTCGTGCGACAGCGGCCCGTGGTGCGAGACTTCCTGCGCGCCTTCCGCGAGGACGTGGCGCGGGCGCACGCGGCCGAGGCTGGGGCGGCGGCGGCGGGGGCGGAGGCGGGGGCGGAGGAGCTGGCGCTGCGCAACGTCACGTTCCGCGCGCTGGGCGCCGAGCGCTCTGCGCTGCCGGACGACGTGGCGCGCTGGCTGGACTACCCGCTGCTGCGCGCGCGCTGCCAGCGCAGCCACCGCGAGCTGCGCCGCCTCGCGCACCGCCAGCGCCACGGCAGCGCCGACGAGAAGCGCCACGCGCAGGAGCACATCGAGAGGTGAGCGCGCGCGAGCGAGCGACCGCTTGCGCCACGCGTCCAGCGTCTCGCGTCTCGCGTCTCGCGTCTCGCGTCTCGCGTCTCGCGTCTCGCGTCTCGCGTCTCGCGTCTCGCGTCTCGCGTCTCGCGTCTCGCGTCTCGCGTCTCGCGTCTCGCGTCTCGCGTCTCGCGTCCCGCGTCTCGCGTCTCGCGTCCCGCGTCCCGCGTCCCGCGTCCCGCGTCCCGCGTCCCGCGTCCCGCGTCCCGCGTCCCGCGTCCCGCGTCGAACGTCCTGCGACCAGCGTCCTGCGACCAGCGTCCTGCGACCAGCGTCCCGCGCCACGCACCACGCCCCACACACCACGTGCCACGTGCCATGCGCTACGCACCCTGCGTGTCTATTTGAACAAACAGCTCAAGCATATAGATCAGGGTTTCCCAACAGGATCGGTACAGACCCTCCTGGGAGTCCAACGAATTTTGACGCGGATCAATAATGATCAAGGGGTCGATTGTGGGCTCATTAGCCGAAGCGAAGTCAGTGCTTTATCGGTATAGTTGAAATCCCATTCATTACGAGAAAATAATTATAAACTCAACCGTTTTCTTATGTAAATAAGAAAACGTAATAATAAATTGCTTATTCGCTCGTCTTACTTCGTATCCGTTTTATTTTTTTAAGAATTAAGTAATTAGGATGTTTAGGAAAATCATGACAATTCTTTGTATCATGATTCTGGATGCTGTATTTTATAGAGAAAACGTAAGGGTGAAGCAAATATTATTTTATCAAGGGTCTTTAAAAGCAAATGGGAATCCCTGTTGTAAATGAATGGAATTTGTGGAAATGCTGGTAATTAAGTAGAAGTAATATGAATCAGAAAATAATCAAACCACCTGTTACGGTAGTGAGGTTCAGAAAGTTTAGCAAAACAAATCGATTTGATTCAGTCAGTTCGACAGCTTCGTTTGAGCATTTCGGAGCCAACGGCGAAGCTTCGGCGTTCGAACTACACGATTAACACGAAACATACTTGAGTTCAGCCAACTCAAAACGACTTGACTTTCTTTGTGTAAGTTCTCCTAAAGCATTTCTAGTTAATTTCAGTGGTGGTAGTTGATATTTTGTGATACTCCATAATATGAATTAAGAAATAATCAAACCACAACAATAAATGTTTAATATTTATTAAAACATCCCTGAATCAACATTGAAGAACACTTTTCCCATCTTCAGTGGGTCTGTAACACTACAAAAGGAATATAAGAAAATAACATTAAAGTATGGAAGGACAAAAATGAATGTAAGAATAATGTGAGATACAAATGACGTAATAAAAATTACTTACTTCCGAAGCAACGTGGATCACTTAACCACAACAACTAAGCAATGAGCTTTTTATTATGTTATTTTTACTCCTTATTTTTCTTATACTTCTTTTTGTCCTTCCATACTTTAATATTATTTTTTTGTACTCCTTTTGCAGTGTTATAGAACTACTGAAGAAGTTTTCCGAAAGGTTTAATTTTAATTTAATCTCTTTTCATTCAACTTTTATTGTTGTAGTTTGATTATTTCTTAATTCATATTATGGAGTACCACAAGATATCTTCTACCTTCACTGACTTTAACTAGAAGTGTTTTAGGAGTTCTTACGCAAGGAAAGTCAAGAGTACGATACAGGATAAGTCGTATTTTGGTGTAAAGTTCGTTGATGATATTGCGTTGCTTGAACTCAAGTATGTTTGTGTTAATCGCGGAGACAGTACGCCGAAGCTTCGCCGATCACTCGTAAATACGCAAATGAAGCTAGTCTGATGAAGCGAACTTGATGAATCAAATCGTTTGCTTTGCTAAACTTAATAATCTCTATTAAGGTAGTATGGTTCAGTGTTTTAATCACTGCCCATTGCACAATGCATTCGCCTCACATTCCATTTATTGCATTGTTTTAGCTGTTTGTCATAACGTTCCACCCCCACCCCACCCCATCCCCACGCACCGCGGTGAAACAGACCGCCCTGCAGAACGCACCATGCTTTTCGCTGCCTAGTGGTTAGGAGGCAAATTAGAAGCAAAACCAAGCATGTTGCCTAAATGCTGGGCTAAGGGTCTACGAAATATATCTTCTAAAGCCTGCATGGCAGGGGCTTCGCACCTTTTAGTCAACACGAAACGTGATGACCTCTCATTACTCGCCATACGGAGCACCGTGCTTTCGGTGGTCAATAGGCAGAGGGCAATTTGAAGAGAAGAAAAACGAGCATTTTGCCTAAAATCTGATATGTGACTTTAGGAAATAAAAAATATCTGTATTTTATAAATCCTGTAAGTTAGTAGTTCCCAACGTTTTAGTGAACGCGGTCTTGTAGATATTGCACAATATAATCAAGAAAAAACAGTTTTTAAAATTTTATTTATTTGTTAATTTTTATATGTCCAAAAGTATGAAATCGCTTTGCCACAATGTTAACATTAAATAAACAGTATATGGAGGGTCTATCGTATCCAAAAGCTTTCTCAAATGGTTAATCTCTTCTAATATCCATACGTAGTTTAGTTTTAACTTATCGGCATTTGTAATTATAAACGTTTGGCAAAATGCGCCAGTGAAATTACATGATTTGAATTTAAAACTCCGGAATTCGGCTCCTTATCCAACAAAAAATAGATAACTTGATATTTTTATTTTCGCCCCTCTAGAGTCCAAATATTCCATCAGTTTGGTTGTGTCAAATTAATGAAATTAATCTGTAAATTTAGCAAAACTTGTTTCGTTATTTTTATTTTTTACATCACATTGTACACATAAGATGTGTCTGTGATACCCCAAGGTGTAGAGAAAGCACTGTTGGGAATCACTGGTGTTGGTGGTTGAGATCGCGAAGGTCAGTTGTTGGAAGCGTTGGCGAAGACTGGAAAGGCTCCAACACGTTCATTCAGTGTGTTGCGATTTGCATATTACAGGGTTACGGCCCAATTACTGGGTGACCCCTTACGTAACATACTCAAGTGTCTGTATCAGCAGCCATGATTTGCGATGATTTTGTGAAAATCCTGTAAGATATCTGGGGAAACATATTTTGACAGAAACAAATATTTTATTAAAACAACATGGCTTGGTTTTGCTCGTAGTTTTAGAAATATTATATTACTATCAAATTTTGTTTCTTCCCAATGCTCATCGCAACTGCCATGAGAACATCTAGAAAACATGCAATTCAATGCAATGGTATGCATCACAAGAGGAATAGATTCGAAATTAGCAATAGAATGTAATAAATTAATACCATTTTGCTTTATATTTATCAGCTACCTAAACAGACAGAACCATTTACGTTTATTGTGTTTTGAATCCAATTAATCTGACGTACAGCTACAAAATCACATTTTTTTACTATTCAATGAGCTAGGTATGAACTATATTAGTACATAATTTTAACTTCTTAAATACTTTAAATTTTATACCTGCGCTTCTAGTAGTTTTAGAAAATTCAATTCAGAAAAAATGTTCAATACTCAACAACACACGTGGTCCGTTGAAGCTTTGCTAATAGAGCATATCACATGCCAAGTTAATTTCCGCGAAGCGGCTTCGCCATCCAGCGTTTATTCTCGGAAAGATCGTCTAATGCTGTGAACCCAAATATTTGAGGAGACCAGATAACGAGGGCCTATTAGTGCGCGCCCAGTTGGCTGAGGTCCTCCTCCTCCTCGTGGTCGTTGCTCTCGCCGCGTCTGGATGTCAACAAGCCCCAGGCAGCTCCCAGACCGCAGCCGCGCCGCCGCGGGCGCGCGCTCAGCCATCCCAGGCACGCAAACCCGCGCCGCTCCAGCGAATAGCGCAGGGGGCCTTGGGATCCGACGCAGAGGGCGAACAACGCAGGGGGCCTTGGGATGCGACGCAGAGAGCGAACAGCGCAGGGGGCCTTGGGATCCGACGCAGAGGGCGAACAACGCAGGGAGCCATGGGATGCGACGCAGAGGGCGAACAACGCAGGGGGCCTTGAGATGCGACGCAGAGAGCGAACAACGCAGGGGGCCTTGGGATGCGACGCAGAGAGCGAACAGCGCAGGGGGCCTTGGGATCCGACGCAGAGGGCGAACAACGCAGGGGGTCTTGGGATACGACGCAGGGGGCCTTGGGATGCGACGCAGAGGGCGCGCGGATGGCGGCGACTCCAGAACGTATTTCAGGGCGGGGGAGAGGAACAGTCTCAGTATGGTCCTGGCAATAGGGGGGAGGGGAAACTTTAGTTTGGACCTGCCACAAATGTTTATTCTTCCTCCAACATCAATGTTTTATAGGAATTCCAAATGCAATTTTGTTATAACATTTTTGGACGACCCCGCAGTCGTCAGGATAGAAATATTCATCCAAGAGATGTAAAGAATGAAATAAGCTGATATAATTTTGCATTTTTACTCAGTATTTTATTTAATATTATTTATAAATATTCGTATAGTAGTGTTTTGTTAATTGTTAGCATAAAATTAAAAATGTACGAGTGTATTCACAACGAGAATACTACTTTGGGTGTGATGAGATAATTACACACAGGATAATAAAATTGAGCTACATTTCAAAAAATGTTGCCCTTTTGCGGAGGCCATAGCTGTCATTACCCCCACCTTCATTCAAACAATGCGCGTTCGTAATACAACTAAATCTAGTAAAAGAGAAAGGGAGATAAATACTCCGAAGGAGACGAAAAACTGCACAGATTATACTTGTCACATACAGTTTTTAAATTGATATTAAATAATTAATACATACATTACGTTTTAAATTTAATTCTTTTATTTATTTCCCTTCATGCAATTGTAATCCGTTTTACAGCGAAAATACCATCACAATGATGAAACAAGGGTTTCACGGTTTTAAATTGCACAAGAACATGTCATATAAGAAGAAATGGGACTGTTTCAATTTTCCACATTCCTCATCGCAAATTTCGGGCAACACGTTTCTTCGTGTAGGACGTAGCGGCCTTTGGTTCCGATACCTTTAGGCCCGGCTCTGTTACTTCAGAAGCCAATCTGCGCATGCGCGCGTTCGTCAAAACTCCGAAAATCTTATAGGTCGAGTTGCAAGCTCCTTTTTCCCATCGACTCCGCGCTCGTTTCCATTGTTATGCATCTGTAATGTAGACCCTTACACATACGTGAACTTCATCTATTCGTGAATAAAGAATCTAGAAGGTACCGATGAATCAGATCTCTATCTACAATCACAACCGCTATCTCCTGGGTGGATAATGGGTACGAATGATTCTGTGAACATACTATCAAAACACTTTAAGGACAAGACTATTCCAAAAGTTTATGATGTTTCACTTACCATGCGGTGGACCACTGTGCTTCATATGAACCAATAATGAGGCCTGATACCACCGATGAGAGCTGCCGTCACCGACAACAAGGTTCATATGTGACAGTTCATCACAGCGCAGGACGAACTGCTTTAAATTATCTTTTCTGAAAAGAAAAAAAAAAGCATTGTCAGGTGTTTCTTGTAAGTTTTCTAGATCAATTTTTTCTCTATTTTAATCAGGTGTATTCTCCCAAATTTTATCAGTAGTTCAGTTCACATGTGTATGAAAAGCGTAGACGAATTTTGACCTTCGGGAAATAGTTCGACGTCACCTTGATATTCTACGTGGTACAGATTAACCTAAATCTGTAAGATACTTCTTTAACAATGAATTAAGAAGCCTATCGTACACCAAGTTTAATACAATTGAAGTTATTTCGAAATCCTTGCGCCCCTCTAAATTTCGCACCCTGAGCTTCTTCTACAGGGACAAGTATAAATAAGTGTCCGACGCACGTATTTCTGTGGGTATTTGAAGACATTCCGAGGTATAAGTTCGCATTTCTTGAATGATTAAAGATGCAGATATCGATATCATTTCACTTGCATTGAATAATCGAATTAGGACAGTCTTGCAATGTTTCTAGAATCCTGACAATATCATGTTTATAGTTCAAATGCGGTCTCAAAGGTTATAGCTCCATCCAAGTGTTCAGTTACAACGAGGCTCTGTATACCAGATCACAAAAGGCCGTTAAATTGTACATTGTGTATTTACACGAATAGTTTAGTACTTCGTTAACTCGTCATCTCAATTCAGAAAATCACAAAACGATATTATGAGGCATCAATTCACAATGTATTATCAAACCTCAGTTTTAATTTTTATTGATTTCAAGACCTTAATTATCACACGTCATTAATACATTTTAATATATTCTAGGCTTAGTATTTACCAAGCGAGTTGTTACCTGCCCTTTTAACTTCTGCATTTCTAGAGCTCACTTAGTGACCAAGCTTCTTAGCACGCATTTTTGTCAACTTGTGTTTGTGTTTGAATGATTGTGTATGTGTGTGTGTGTGTGTGTGTGTGTGTGTGTGTGCATGTGACTGTGTTTAATTTGTTCTCTACTTACAAGAGAAAAAAAAAAGCCACTTGGAACTGGTATTTCGAAAAGGACTGGTATGGATTTCACATGTTTCAGCATGTAAGTGCCCAAGTGTGTGGACTGCCTTTGCACGAACCATATTTGTTCCTAGCAAACCTAACAGTTGTGATGTATTTTATTTTGTATTGAGCAAAGTCTCTCAGGAGAGTTGGAAATATTGTATGTACAAGTATGTTGTTTTGTTTGCTTTTCTTTTTGCACGTCGCTTGTACCACTAATTGTCTTTGTGTCAAATTTAGTGCCTAGCGAAATAATGATTTATTTAGTTCAAAAGGGGGGAAAATAATAATTACGAGCTATCAAGGAATCAGTATTAAGGAATCAGTAGAAAATTTAAAATTATTTTTCTTGTTTTCTTGCTTTAATGAGGGCAATACGAAAATCACGATTTGTGAATATCAATTTCCTTCCTCAGTTACAATTTCAACAAAAGGCGAAAAATAAGAGTACATAGTTCTGCTAATATTAACATAAGTTATTTTTAGAAAATACTACGGACTATTTTTATTTTATAGATTTACATTGGTAAATTATTTCCTAGCCTTTTTTTATCTGTCATTTGGGCGACTAATGTGATTCTACCTTGTATTCACGATTTTATCGGAAAAAGTAATGGACAATATTATGATATGGGATATAATAAAGCCTAAGTTTAAAACAGTTTCCAGACAGAATCGTCTGAACAAGAGGATCCGAATGTCTCAACCGTAAGGACCACATACCTGAAAAACCCGAAAACGTATATTGAAAATAAATCAACTTTGCAAAGGTTTTAATAGTTATATAATATTTTAAAGATATATCAACGTCAGTTATCTTGTTTCATTCAACTAGGTTTCTGACCTTATTAAATTAAATTTAATAAGGTCAGAAAACTAATGCAAATATACACAAATGAATGGAATTATTTTCTTTGTGAGACAGACGAGTGCTTCAACTCAATACTTTCAATTTTATATTACCGACCATATAACATAGTATTTAAAGATGTAGATTATATCACAGTTGAGCATCTAAACGTTTGCAGAAATATATAAATTTACATTACTCACTAAAGCTCAAAAGTTAATATCGAGGGGGCGTATTATTAAATGCGGAGTAGAATCAGTTAACATTGAATATCAACATTTCCTGATTTACGTTTGCTAATGACAGAAAAAATAAAACCCAATTCATTAGCTTAAAAACAAAAACACCTTTAATTATTTAAGAACGTTGAAGAAATATGGCAACAATTTCAATGAATCCCTGGGTCATGTCCACCGTTGAAGACAACTCTGTCTCCAAACATTTCCGATGTACTCTACCACAGTGCTACTAATGTATAGTATGCATTAGATCTGTAACTTTCAACAGTGTACAGCACCACGCTTCTGCTGCTTTTCTGCTGCTCCCGCCGCCGCTGCCACCTCCGCAGCCGCCGCTGCCGCCGCCTCCAGCCGTCACACGGACTCTTGCTAGCACGGGGGGCCACGAGCACACGAATCTGAACATTAACTGCACATCCCCGAACTCGAAAGCGCTGTTTGACTCCTGGTACTAGTGCACTCAGTCCCTCCTCTACCCTTCAATCTTAGAGCTGGTGGCGGAAATGAACGGACGGTGCTAGATTGTGTTTACGGGTGTGGCGTTGTGTTTGCCGTGTGTTTTGCACATCTTTTTCTTTTGGACTATTTCAAATATCTAACCCTTTTGTTTCGTCGTGTGTCAATGTCAAAATGGTGATGGTTTTCTGCATTTGGTTCCAAATAGTCTTTATATTTTATGTTTTCTCTCGTTGTACTGAACCTCGTTTTATCTTTTACTGTAGTCTGTAAAGTTTTTATTTAATATTTAGAACTGATAATTTGTATTAAGTAATTGAATTTTTTCCCAATTATTTAGTAAAATCTCCAGCATACAATAATCCATAAAATTAATATTAAAATGAAAAAACGAAATGTATTTGAAAGCCTTCAATTGCACTATGCAACACAAATTTATTTTGTTCCTGTCAGTTTTTCCTCAGTTACTTTTTAATCGTCTACGACAAAACACAAGTAAAATCAACGTTAATAAAACTATCATAAAAAATTAGAACATTAGAAACATCAAAAAATGTTTTCTTTTAGGTAACGGGAAAATCATCTTGCCACCATTCACCATAACTTCTATCTTGCCCAAATAGTTAAAAGTACTTTTTGGATTAAATATTTGAATTGATTTACATTTTGGCTTAAGAAATTCAAAAAGGTTGTATTGGACCTGTTAGTTTGCTGCATACGAAAATAAAAACCATTTTTTACAAATAACCATACCATATTACAATAAAGAATTTGCCGAAATGAGCATTTAAATACTAAAAATATAAACATTGCCTCAACCCTTGCAACCGAAGACATATTTTGTCTCTACACAACGCCAAAAAGCCTGAATGCCTCGTGTGCCCCGAATCAAAGATACCACGACATTCAAGAACACCATCGAAGACCCTTCATTCTCTCCCCAGCCTCATTAACATACGACGTAGGTGAAAGGGACTATCAAAAGAAGTCGCTCTTTCTTTTTTTTACACCTCGAGTAATATCTCCGGGACGTACTCTATCTTTCTATTCCCCTTTTATGGCATTTCCAGGTTTAAACGAGGGATCAGTGAAAACTTTATAGTACCAGGAACCAAATGGTGCGGGCCCCACCAGACTGCGACCCGATACGGTGAGCTGGGGCCGTTGTCTCAGATGGATCGTTGCTGTCGGCGGCACGACAACTGCAAGACCAACATCCCGGCTTTTACCAACAAGTACAACATGTTCAACTTGCGTCCTTTCACCATCAGTCACTGCCACTGTGACACCAGGTGAGGACACTGACTGCGAAACCACTTGGGAGGGGGGGGGACTTTCACGGACTAGTTCGATTCCAGGTAACGTCACGCTCATATCGTCTAGGAGAGATAAAACAGATCAAAAAGTATATATGTGTGTATCAAAGCTCAGTCTGCATCGTTCCGTGATTTTGAACACAATAAATATACAATGTCAAATCAGATTCTGTAAAGGACTATAAAGCAAAGGCAGTTTCGACTCAACGCAAAGGTACTAACTAAACTTAGGAATAGAAAGAGCATTCGTAATTGCAAAATAAAGAGCTCGAGCCATGAATACATTCATTATATTACGATATTTTTGGAAAGAAGTTAAAATTACTTACGGCAGCTTATGTTAGACATTCAAAGACAGAATTAATACCAATATTCAATAACAGCCCTTAATTAATCGTTTCTTTTCTTCTTCCGTGTCATTTCAACGACGTAAAATTAATTTTCAATACGAGGAGAACTACCTTCTCATGTTGTTAACACAAAGAACGTTAAGATTGGCCGGCCTTAAAATAAACCGAACAACGTAGATGGTTGAGGTTGAAGGTGAAAGGTACAAGGTTAGAATCCGAATTGATCTGGGCATTGAAAGACACCACATGAACGCCCATTAGAAACCTCCAGAGTCATTCCCCAGACGATATCTGCGTGACGGGTACCTCCCACGGGGCTCTCGGGAAGGGAGGCGGCGGCGGCAACGGCTTCGGAAGCGGCGGCGACGGCGGCGGCGGCGGCACCAGCAGAACCAGTGGCGGCAGGCATTGAAGGTGAGTGCGCGCTGGCACCATTGCAGGCGGAAGCGCGAGCTGATGGACCTGCTGCGGGTGCCCGGCACCAAGTGGTGCGGCAAGGGCCGCAGCGCCATCAAGTACACGCAGCTGGGCGGCTTCAGCGGCGCCGACAAGTGCTGCCGCGTGCACGACAACGCGTGCCCCTTCTACATCTCCGCCTTCGAGGACAAGTACGGCCTCTTCAACTGGCGCATCAACACCATCATGCACTGCGCCTGCGACGAGAGGTCAGTCCTCCACTCCTTGGCTTTCTTCTGCTCCTCGCTCGGAGTCGGCTGCTGGCGAACGCCGTTGTAGAGGCCGCCGAAGCGATGTTGCAGGGATGGTGCCCGCCATCCCTGTTTATTTTTGGAGGTTGCACACGACAAGTTCTTTGGAATTTTTAAATTTAAGATATTATTGAAACTCGTATCTTCATAAATTGTTTTTATTTTCCATATCGTAATTACACCCCTTATATTTTACTATCATTTAAAACTAGCACCCACCTCCGAAATAAATTATTCCGAAGTCTCTTTTCCAATGAAGAGGAAAAATGGGAATCAGTATAGAATAGAATTTTTGGTGGATTTATTGAGGCATTTATTGTTCAGCGGTTTTGAATATTTAATGTATTACCGCGAAAGACTTAAACCCCAAGAAACGTTCTCCTTACTATTTGAAAAATACTCATTGCCAATAGGTAGTGAAATAAATTTCGATATTACTAGTTGAGAAGGTTAGAGTTAATACATTGTACAGGATGTCCCACCAAATATGGACCACCCTCATAACTTCCAGACGGGTCAGGATATCGAAATGCAGTTTTTGCTGACAATGCGTAATCATAGGGCATGACGTATAGAAATTGTATATAATATTGTTAGTTTTCTACAAATTTTATCAACTTTAATTTTTTAAATGGAACTATATATTGGTCTCACCACAAATGGTTAGATCACGAAAAGCGGAATAAAATAATGTATCATATGTTGGTATTTTGATAGTAATTTGAGTATAGAATTAAACTTTCTGACATTATATGACATCTCCAAGGCATGTTACTTGCCCCATGTTTCCTCATTGTTACGCGAAAACGCCATTTCGATATCGCGAACCGTTTAGAAGTTATGGGGGTGGCCCATAGTTGGTGGGACACCTAAATATTTGTGTGGCTTTACTTAAGAAAGACTGGTAAGTAATGTAGATTTTATTCCAGAAAGCATGAATTCAATTTAATGAGAACACATCCAGCATTTCCTAATGCCCGAGACCTATAAACATTCGATTCTGGCGTTAAGAAATTCAATGTTACCCAAGAGCTTTGGTTTCGGAGTACACTCGTACATTGTTTCGCACAGGGGCTGGTACATATCAAACTCTTCACACGTCGTCAGTGATATTTCGTAGCTTGTGTCATAATGAATTGAGGGCTGGGTCATAACGTTAATTCAGATTTGTGGCTGCCATGTGTTCACTCTGCATCTCTCGTGACTCAGCCGGCTATTTTTGTTTCAGTTTGAAACAGACGAATGACACGTTACACGACACCGACCGTCGGTTGCTTTTGTCTTATAATCACCGCACTTCTTTGATCTTGCAACGCAGATCCATCTCCCATGGCCCTCGGCCATTCTCTTATTGCCGGGTAGATGTTACTCGTATTTATACTGTCTGGTGTAGTTTTAGCATTCAGCCCGAGGACCGCCCATTTTATACATCCCCGGCTTAATTAACAACATTCGTGAGTTGGCATTCTGAGATAGGAATGCAGGCAATCCAGTTTCGTGGTCTCTGTTGAGTCGAGTTTTGGACTTGAAAGATTTTTGCTTATTTCTTCTAACTCTACATTGCACAGTTTCTTCCAAATTGTTTTTTCAATTTTTACAAATTTACATACTTTTTCTCTAAAGGCTTAGCATTTCATACTATAATAGCTCTAAATAAGCATTATGTTAATCAGAAATGATAAGAGAAAATCTCCAATGCATCAATTTGTGTTTTAATATTTAAGCAAAATAAATAGATAGTTTTAATTTTTTCACGGCGTCATAAAGTTTTCAAACCTCTGACAAATTTGAGTGCTTCGCATGCCATTAGATTGGCATCGTCCCTTTTATGTGCATTCGTAAAAAAGTTAATAGATCCAAATCGTTTTACAATTGTTACGTAACAAGCTGTTAGTATTATGCAGTGTATTACATAAAATTATTTCCAGTCTAGTCCAGTTAAATCCTGTTCTGCAGTTAACTGCGACGTACTGACCACTGATTCCGTCTTTTTTCTTGTTTCTTGTTCATTTAGTGTCGTGGTTTCTCAATCACAATAATCTGTTTCAATTTCAAATAAAACAACAATGTATTTCGTTGAACAAAACCCGTTTCATTTGATATGTTAATATTTTTTATGGTTTCTAAAAAAAGGATTAGAAGAATCCAATGAAATTAGTGGCTTTAATAAGTAACACAATATGCAGTTTTTTTGTCTAGTGAAAGCGATATAATCATACCTAACCTTCGACCACATTCCCTCGAGAATATAAATAAAATATAATAAAAAATAAAATATTCTAGCTCCTATTGCGTTACGCGAGAAAATGATATCATTGAAGATAAAATAAACAAGAGTTCGCAATGACTCGATTGACACGCAAGTATGTTACGAAGGAAAATAATTATAGGAAAGGAGAGCGAGTAATTAACGTTTTAAAGGTTTGCTAAGGCAAAGACATTGAGCAAGAGCTCCAGCATGGCGACCGGGGGGTAGGGGCACGCCGCCACCGAATGCGGCAGTCATTTGCGCCGCAATCGCCGCACTGAAGACTGAACTGACAAAAAGGAGGGCAAAAATGTCTTCTCGCAATGAAATGAAATTTACAACTGTGCCTTCGTGGACTGGGAGGTCATGGAATCTACTTTCGATGCCGACGCGACGGTGGCAAAGTCTCGCCAGCTGGGTCAAAGCCGACCACTGCCTGGGGGAGAATTCTAGATTCCGGCTTCTGTGATAGGATTTATTAATTATTTCGTGATTCTGAGCTCGTTAACTGCTATACATATTAGTCCCGTAAGATTAATGATTTTTTTTTTATCACGGAAGGTCACTGCGTTCTTTTGCTTCGTGATGAGATCCGTTACAGACCTACACGTCAGTCTATTGTGTTTTTTCATCCAGGTGTCTCCTCCATCTTGGCACAGCCCAGCCGGGGACAAGCCCCAAGTTCCCGACTGATCCTTAGTGTATGTGAGTGTGTGTATATTTAAGAGGTGAGGATAGTACAAGGAAAGGGAAAGAAAGATCGCACGCGATCCGTGGCCCGTTTGTTAGGGCACTACTCCGGCATTAACCTGATGTTAATTGGAGAAACCACAGAAAACTGCTGATTAGAGCAGCCGACCGCTAGGTAACAAGCTAACGGTGCAGTTTGATAGCAATTACATTTATTGACAAATTGGAATCTTAAATACACACGAATACGTATGACTGTAGGTATTAATGAAACTTCCCAATTTTGCGGGTCTTTCGTAAAATTCAACCAAAATATTTAAACAATTGCACTAAACATCACTAGACATTTGTATCTTCACATATGCTTGAATGATATGAATTGAAAAAAAGTTGCCTTTTTTTTCCTTCTTTTTTTTCTTTCTTTTTTTTCCCCTCGTCTTTCAACCCACTGTGCATCCCCCACCGCCGCGCCGCCACTGCCGCAAGAGCACGTCCGGCAGCAGCGGGGACGTCTGCGGCTGGGCGGCGTACCGCGCCCGCTCGTAAAGCACGGCGACTGTCAGCTGTCATCGGGCGGCAGGCGACGCCGAAACTGTCATGAGCCCCGTTTACGAGTACCATCTTGGCATGCGCGGCCTTACCATCTTGCCGAGCGACTATTTAGTCAGTTCACGCGAAGGAAAAGAAACAAAAAAAGCGCAAGACGCTTCTTTGTACCGCCTCGCTCCGAAATCGACTTCTGCAAAGTCGTAAATTGCGTGCGTACATATCCGTCACTAACCGTTTACGTAAACACCGACTGATTATTTTGCTGTATAGAACCACGTGCTTTTAAATTTCATTTTAGAAATAAAAAATGCATGTGGGTGGTCGGGAATAAACTTTTATTTGTAATTTAAATTCTGTTTACTGGAAACTGGAACCTTCTGGAAACGTTTGACCTAGCTTCTAACTTTCACTTCCTGTTCTAGCGCGGTATATTTTCTCGGATTGCATATTTATATAGAAATGAATACACGTATCAATTGGCCCAATCCCTCATGCATTTCCGTGAAAACTGCACAGCAAAACGTTCAAAAGTTATAGGAGATGAGAAAGATTATTTTTTTTTGTTTTTCATAGTTAATTTATTGCAGATGGTGGGAAATTAAAGATTGTTTAATGTCGTTCTGTAAAATGTAAATTTGAAATATCACTTAACATGATAAAAAAGCATTAAATAAAATCATCAGTCTTAGCAATGTAAGTTGTGATGGCTTTTACAGTCTTTCAGAAAAATACAACGTTATCAAAATGTCAATTCCGAAAGAAAATGCATGCGTGCCCGGGAACACTCGATTTCCTTATCCGAGCGCTCATTATTTCCCCGCACCTCTTCCGAAACACCGGGCCCAAAACATGAAGACATCTAGTGGCTATAAATAAACCCGCACTCGCTTACTTACAGCCAAAGGTTAATTTGCATTGAGGAGATTTGATACCGCAACGTTCAGGAACCTGACCGAGGTTTAAGTCACGACAAATCGTCTTACCGAGCGAGGTGGGTGTATATCAAGCGGACAGTTACTGCTTACCATAAACGTCCGCTGGGAGGGAGCCGTTGCTTTGGGCAGCAGCGGCCCTCCGGTGAAGATCTTCGAACCCAGGGGATCCCCCTCTTTCTTCCCCCTGAACCTCGTCCCTCTGGTGACGTGGTCCCCAAGAGAATCTTTGTAGTTCCGAAACAGACATTGCATAAAATGCTGTACGTCTTATACTTCGAAATATACCTATTTACTAGCAGTGTGAGCCTCAAACTGGAGTTAATTACCGACGATCTAATGCGCCAAAAATAAATGTTTAATTTGGTGTGCCAGATTTAAAAAGTGCTTTTTATTGTTAATATTGTAATTGAATTAGATTAACAACTTTCATTTTAAAGGCAATCCTGGAAATTCAAATTTAAAACTTAAAATTTCAATCCTCTCTTCAATGTTGTTCTTAAAAACCTCTTTGCATTTAAATGCCAGCAGTATTTTTACAATTAATGAAGATGTGGTAGGTCGCAAAACCTTTTTTCGAGAAATACCCATTTTTATGCTGCCTCCTCTCTAACTTCAGTCAGAGCTGTGGCACCAACTATGGCCTCTTTAAGCAATTTTATTTACTTCGAATTTAACTGATTGTTAACTTCTTGCTTTGGAGGAAGGAGAAAATAAATAATATAAAGTAAACATCTCTAGAATCGATTAAGAATGCAAGGACCTCAATATTAGACAGGATTTCAATAACACTTCTACAATAAAGGCATTTCACTTTTCTCCATATATGGTCCCTTATTTTTACTTTTTCCCATATACGAGTGGAAAGTATATTGAATATTAAATAAGTATTAAGTTATACAAAGCATTTCTAGTGTAACAATACATTGGAGAGCAGATTAACAAAGATGGAGCCGGATTGTGTTCTTAGATATTTTACAATCATAAATAATTCCGATTTGGAACTTTATTTGATGAAATTTCCCGAAAGAAGTGATATCCTGTAGCTGGTAGAATAAAGAATGACAATCCAACACTTTTAAAAGAAAATGCTGGAACTACATTAAATTTTAAATCCAACGCTCGATGAAATATTTTACCATCGTGATATATTTATGACAATTTCTATGAAAGTGGTCATAGATGGTGTCTCTACCCTATGTCAGCATATCAAAAATTTATTGGGTCTCATAAATAAAATGCGAGTACTATTCTCATGGCCTCCTTTTTAGAAAGTTTCTCCTATTATATTACCTGTCCGCCATGCATTTGTAACACGCGTACAATCTTGAAATCTTTATCTCGAGGAAAATTGCTTATCGTTAACTGATGACTTTTCATAACTATTGCTGATTACTAGAATAAAATATGAGATCTAAAAAATATGAGAACTAATAAAAAAATGAGAACTAATAAAAAAAATGAAAGAACGACCTGGACGTAATGAGAAGACGACGTTAACGACTAAATTTACTACCTAGCAAAATTCATCACCTCCAAAGGGGAAAAATGTACGCGGAAGAATCAACTTGATAGATTGATTTAGCAGTTTAAATATAATTACAACTTCAGCATAAAAACCGTATACCTAATATGCATAAAAAACATTATCTTCTAAGATGATAACCGCTAGGGAGAACTCGCCAATGTGCCTTCTCACTTGAGATAGACTAAATAAATAAATGGGTTTTGTATTGAACATTGGTTGGGCGCGATGTCCCCTTATCTCTTCCGATCTTACGATCCGTGGAGCTTTCAGCACGCCTTCTTGCACTCCCTGCTGAAGTGCTCGAGGGCATTTCGACTACAAATCTCACGCTGCAACACATTTCACGTCGCAATAAATCTCTCGCAAGACACGGTGCTAAAAGAATGAAGACAAGGCAGAGTGTGTAATGTGGGGGGCTACAGTACAGACATGAGATATGAACACGTTAAACGGATGCAAGAGGTCAAGTCACAGGATTATGAAGCGTCTAAAGGAAAATATATCGGCGAACGCGGAAAATATAATTCCGAACTAAATATTACTAACCCCAAAATGCATTCCATTTTATGATAACAGTAGAACAACATGTGCAGTTGACTCCGGTTATAGTGAACTCGGATAGGGAACCCTCTGTTATAGCGAACATAAACCACTGGTTCCGTTTCACTTACATTACAAATAAACATAAGAAGATTCGGTTATAGTCAGATGGAACCTGGCTATAGTAAACGTAGTCCTGAAAACTAATTGGATCTTCCGAACTTAAAGGGTTGGATTTATGATCATTGGAGCCAAATTGTTGCGATTTCAGCCGAGAGTTTCTCTGTAAAGAATCCTGATTGCTTTCATTGCAAGTCATGATGGCATTTTAGGTAACGCTCAACCAGTTCATCAACGCTCAATCAATCATAAATGTTCACTCTTATTAGAAACTTGGAGCATTTTTCTGAGTCGAAACAGTCTTGGTTGATGTGCAAACTCCTCTCAAAACCATGGCGCATATTTAAGGGTTCTCTACTTTGATAATCCCCAAATCTTCACCTTATCTCAACCATACCCATCCATTGTCTTTTAGGAAGAACATTCAGCGTTATTTTTAAAACTTTTTTCATACATACTTAAGTTTAATACCCAACTTTGTGTTGATGTTTTTCAAATTTTTTTAACGTTGAGTATACTCAAAAAATATTTTATTTTGAGAATTAATTATTTAACTAATGTAGACATATACAGCAATAAGGCAACACCTAAAACATTATGAACTAAAACATACAAACCTGATACGAAATTAACGTATTTTAGAAGGCAGCTTCATATTTTTATCAGCTTGGTGATATTCTATAGCTACTGAGATAGTGCAAGTTGGCTTCATCTTCAGCAAACATTTTTATTTTCGTTTGAATGATGAACAGGTTTCAAACGCTTAGCCAGACTAGTCGATTTCTGACCGCTACACGATATATACACATAGGCTTCCGCGGCTCGAGTTCATGACTTCTAGGCTGTCCGGGTGACGCCGCTTCGTTGGCAGAGAGGCCGACGTTTCGTCTATCACTACCCTGAAGAAGCCTGCGACATGCCCGGACAGCCTGGAAGTGCTAGACGATATAATTGACGATGATGATGACGACAAAGTCATTCGCAGCTGCTCATCATTAAAATGAACATAAAACAGCAGCAGCACGCGGTCGATGACAATTTTCTTTTACCGGTGCCACCTGGTTTCCACGTCCGCGCTCAAACGCCGCGTTCGCTGCGCAGACCGCCCCGCGCCGTTCCACTGCCCGAGGGAGCCCTCGTCGCGCGTATTTCGGGCGTGGGCGGCGCCGAGGACGCGGTCCGTTAAGACAACCCGGCCCCGGGCGCAGACAGACCGTCTGCTCAGCGGCTCACAACGCGCCCTCCAGTTCGGCAGCCGAGGGAGAAGTGGGCGGATCCTTGGTTCTCTTCTGCACGCTTGTACACTTTCCTGTCGAGTTTCGACTGAACCGCCACCAGATGGTCGCAGAATGGCACGTTTCTCATTCGGTCATTGTTCCTCTCCCCCCCTTGAACACTCGTTTTCTCTACCTTTTATCTTTCTTTTCCTCTGATCTCTCCGGTACTTTTGGAAATGACACATTTCTCAGGTAGATTTTCCCAACATGCACCAAAGAAAAGAATATCCGATTCCTTGTCAAAAACCTAAGGAATGTGCTCTTAGAAATTGAATAATGACTAATAAGTTGACCAAATTACGAATGACTGAATATTTTATATTACGTTCATTACAGATATCTCAAGAAACGCAACAAAATAATAATGATGCTTACGTAAAACTACTGCAGTGAAAATATATAATTCTTGCAATTTATTACGTAAGAGAAGTATTAAAAAAAATGAGTCGTGAATAATTCATGAACAATTATTGTATGAACCGATATCCAAACATTTCAATGTTAATGTAACTTTATGACTCTCACGACATGCCCTCCTCCATAATAAGAAACAGCCTAAAGGATTATTCCAAAAGTACGGAATATTGTCACAAACGCGAATGAGCACGTGAACAGAACTTCAAACTTCAATCTTAAACTTTATTATGTTCAGTATTTTCTACTAACTACCGATATTTAGTTTCTTTACGCTAAGAAAGACTATGATGACTATGAGAATATTTTACATCTCCGTTAACATAGTAACAAAGAGAGGAGCCACCAGTTTCTAAACGGATGAAAAATAACTTACAATGGACGTGCTGTATTGCGGAGGAAGAAAAGAAGGGAAAATGCGCTCTTTTCAATAGAGTCGTTACGAGACCTTTATGCGTGAAGTCCATTTCCATTCCGCAGACACAACACGTCTAGCTCGAGCGCAGTGGTGGGTTTGTTTATCGTCCGGTTTACTCATGCAAGAATATGCGCTCGTAAGTACTACAAGAACAGCTATATACGTCCTCATAGACCTTGAACGCATTGCTGCAAATAGAACAGACATTACCTGGGGTACTGACGGACAGCAGAACCAAGAAAAGAAGAACTAAGAAGCGCTCTAAAAATAGAAAGTATCTGATCTTGCGTCTCTAGGCGGTAATAGGAGCAGTGTTGGAATATTTCATGACTCACCACTTTGAATCCCAGGACTATCAAGAGCCACATGTTTGGATTCACATTTGTTCCAAGAAGAATATTAATATGCTACGTCCTATTATATAATTGAATACTTCCGGGCAACACGCAAAAAGCATTTCCTTAAAACTGACTGCAACCCTAATATCAATGGGAATTGCATATTTTTTTTTAAATCAAATATCATTTTCTAATGAACGTTAAGTTTCGTTAGTCAACATTCTCTGGTTAGGGATACTCTACAACATAGTTACAATCCATTTTGCACAGTGCCGTGTGCTGGTTTTAATATGTGGGTTATAACTTTTTTGCCTGGTGGTATTCAATTGTAGAATACCGTGGAACGTATAAACGCAAAACGTATTAGAAAACAATATGTTTATTTGAAGTTTACACCCCATCCGAAGCCTCAACAACTATAGCTAAAATTCCGGGTAGATGCATTGAGATCAATTGATAGAAGAAAACAAAAGGAAACTTTCACACTTACACTCGTTCTTAAACAATAAAAAGAAACAAATTGACTATGTGGACGAGCCACCAAGATTACGTTTCAAGCTTTAAAAGGCAGCCAAGACGACTAATGAATGTCTTCGTGTCAACAAACGCCGTCGTGTCACGCATTGTGAAAACGAGCGTCAAAAAAGAACAGTCCCGCTTCCGTCTTGCGTCTCCGCGTCCGCTCTCGGGCAACGGGGTGGCGGGCGCAGCGAGCACATACACAAACAGCCGCGCGACCCAGAAGGCCAGTTTCCGGACCGCGCGCAGTGGCGCACCGATCTAGTAGGTCCGTAAAGTTAGCATAGAAAAGTTTTTTTTTTATATACTGAAATTAAACTTAAAATTTCGCGAATTTTCTGATTGGAATTTGTCGAAATTTCGCATTATTGTTGTTAGTTCAGGAGCAACAAAATTTATTTTTGAGCAACAAAAAAGTCACGAATTCCCATGCAACTATTTTTTATTTATCATAGGTAACATCACGAGTGCTCTGGAAATTCTCGATAAATTCCCCACTCGTGAAGCAAGAAGAGGATTTATTTCAGAATTTCCAAAGCACGAGTGGTGTTTAATAGGACTATTCCACGAATAAAATTATGTCCAACAGAGTTCCAAAGCGAGCCAAATATTGAAAATAACTGAATTCGTATGTTAAAATCAGAGGTTATGCTATAGTACATGCGCTGTTTATTGGACATCGACAGAGCGATCGATGTATACCGTCGCCTAAGAGAGAGGAGTCACAGTTCATGATTGGCCAGTAGGTAGAAAGCGGTAAGGAAAATCGGATAGAAAAGAGATAAAATTTGGTTTTAATTTCACAAGTGGAATGGTCTCTGTAATTTATTGGTTTTCGATCCATTGCGTTGCTAACATGTTAAATTACCAGAATGTTTTATAGCAGGGTCAAATGAAGAGCGAAACATTTTTAGTGTAACAAATTAGTAACACAAAAGCGGCAAATTTTGAGTTAAATTTCAATTTTTTTAAAAACTTTGCTATAATAATATTACGAAGCTCGCAGATCTCGCCCGAGCGGGGCGACCCCGTGCGGCGGGCGGCGAGGGGCGAGGGGCGAGGGGCGAGGGGCGAGGGGCGAGGGCGTGAGAATGGGCAGCGTGGCCGCCGCTGGTATTCGGTGTTTGTTCAGGACACCTCCGCGCGCCCGACGAGAAACAAGTGTTCCGCCTGCCCACTCGTACGTCGCGGCGGCGGTCATGGGCCACGGGCCCAGGAAGGCGGGGGGGGGGGGCGCCGCGCTCCTGTTAACTGTGTTGTTTCAGCGGCGGCGGCGCGGGTGGAGGGGGCGCGGCCCTAGGAATGCCGGCAACACAATCCGAAGGGCCGCGAAGAGGGGCGGGGCGTGGCCTAGGGGTCGAGGGCCGTGGACGCCGCTGCTGCTGGGTGGGATGGACGGACAGACGTCGACGAAGGTGACGGGTACAAGGAAAAGGAGGGGGAGGGGACGGGGAGAGGTGAAAGTGGGACGAGAGGATGTGGAAGGGAAGATGTAGGGGGTGAAGAAGAGTGGAAGATGTATGGAAAGATTCCGAACACAGGGTGACGGAGGAAATGAAAAAAAAATGTGACAAAGAGGAAAGCAATTGTGGTTGAATAGAGAAAATAAATTATTGCAGTCTTTTCTCTACTGTGGTTCAAAAAGAAGAAACGAAAAAGAGATCATAAAAGCAAATCAAGAGCATTGCAAAACTAGCAACGAGGTTTATAACCGGAACTTGCAGCTGCAACGTAGAGGGGAAGGGGGCTTTCCGATGTGCCACACGATATGGACTGGTGCCAAAGACGCTAGAGGACATGAAAAGAGAGGGAGCTTCAGTGAATGCATTAATGCACTAAATATCAGATGGAAGCAGATAGAAATTGCGCAAATAGCTTCAGGGGCAATCTCCCTATGTTTACCGCCCCCAAGGTTACGAATTGTAATCCTGCAGAAAAATACAGTTTTGGAGGTGACGTGAATGTGAAGGAAAAACCCACACCATATGCCTTATAATGAAAAATAATCGTATTATAATTGATGAGGAACGTCAAGAATCGTTTATCTAAACTTCTTTTTTAACATCCCAGCAAGGTTATGCCTCTAGAACGAAATGAAGAATAGACGGAACGTGTGAATTCGTATTGGAGAAATCCGTTTTGGACCATTATGACGACAGGTGAAAGAAGGCATACTAGTTTTAAACGCGGGTAGACAACTGTGACGAACGAAGGCCCCGGCCAGGTATCACTGACTGGAGATGGAACAGCGAGTTTTTACTCTTTTCAAGTGCTTCAACTATTTAAGGCGTTGTCCCGTAAATCTAGTGCACGTTACATCTCGGAAGGTGGCAGTGTCCCTTCCCCGCTGGAACCGACCTACACGACAACTAGCGGGTTTCCCCCCACCAGGTATCTCCCACCAGCGTGCCACCGCCCCAGCCAGAACACGCTCTAATTTCCCGACAGGCCTCCCGTCCCGCGTGGAAGTGCAACGCATGCAATAATAAGTGTCGGGGGCGTCAAAAACTGGTGGGGCGCGGGGACCGCAAACGTACCACCATCATCCGCAGTCCTCTCGACCGCCGCGGCCAAATCTGATCTGTTTGCCAGGGGGCGCGCGCTCTCACCCGCAATAAGGATCCCTCCCCTCCCCTCCCCTCCCCTCCCCCCTCTCCTGCCCTGCCCCGCGGCCGCACAATGGGGCGCCTGTGGCTGCGAGGGAGGGCGAGAGAGGGCGCGGTGCGGGCGGGCGGTCGCCGCCCACGGAAACGCACACTCACCGCTCACCGCTCACCGCGGAGAGCGGTCGCGGGGGCGCGTGGGAAGCTGCTCACCGCCGGCCGCCGGCGAAGAGCCTCTCGAAAAAGTCACGAGCAATGGCGTACAGTACGCGAGAGCTGGGGAGAAATTTACTTTGCTCCACTCAGTCGGCGAGAAACAAGTCCTCTTTAATACGCAACAAGCAATAACGATACCATGAGCTAATAAAGAACCATTAAAGAATTACGCACGACAATGCAAGTTTTTTTTTTACCTAGGTTGTATTATTTTTTTCATTTTTTGTACAACTATGTCAATATAGTCGGTTGGGTCTGTGAGCCGTACGGCTGTATCTATCTGAGAACTTCGCTTTTCTCCTTGTTGGCGGAATATTCTGAAAGGGAACCCCATCATAACTCGTAGTAAGAATATGTCACGATGCCTCTTTCATAACTGTAATATTGCATTGTACATTCAACACACTACTTATAGTTGTACATAAAAAGCAAACTACATGGGGATCCTGAGGCTTGGAATTTAACCTGGAATGATTTCACGATTAAGAAACATAAACAATGCAAATTATTGTAAATTTGTTTTTCGCGTGAACAAGATAAACCAAGGTCTCTTGGTTCGTGCACACAGCCTCTTGGTGTTAACAGTGTATTGAGAATTTCATTGGAAAACAAGACAAAATACATAGTATCATCATAACATGATGACATAATGCCTTCTCAAACTGATAAAAATATCACTAAGACCGCACTGCTTTCTTCTACTTGATAAATGAATTACTGATAATTTAAGAAAAATATAGCACAACGTTTGTAAGTGTAAAGAAGATTCTGTTGATGAAGAAAAAAAAATTGAAAAATAAAGCCTCCCTCACGTATTTAAACGACATCGAAATAATGACGTTTTAGATATCTTCACGGCGGCAAGTTCTCTAGTAGCAGTAAGAACGTAAAGCACTACCACATTCTCCCCGCCGACAGACGCACCTCAATCGCACGTATCGCTGAGAAAACTAAATGAAAATTTAACAGTTAGTGCATGATTCAATGGGGAAAAACGTTTAAGGTGAGCTCATTCATTAAACAATCAGTTCCATACATTTCTGACTCAAAATTCTGCGAAACACCCAAACAAACTGATTTAGACCCGATAATCCACTTCGAAGTACCGATTCTACGAACTCTGGGGGCGGCGGTGAAGTTAATTCTCGTGGAAGCGGCCAAAGACGGCACCGCACAAAAATCCCGTAGAAGAAATAAACCTTCGGAGTTCTCCCACATTGGTCTTGAAGGCTCCGTTTCCGCCGCATCACCAGCCACGAAACCTCCTCGCCGAAGGCCTGCTTTCCTTCGGCGGAAACGAGCCCGCTCAAACACTTGTCAGAGACACGGAAACCTCCTTGAATTTCGCACAGTGCGATGGTTGTTCGTCTGGACATCTGACGAGCGGACCTCATGGCCGTGACCTTCAGCCTCGTAGGCTAAAGAGCGCGAGTTGCTGAAAGCTGATACCAAAGCGGCGGCGTTTTTTTTTTTTTTTACTTTTCTTTTTATTATCCAGACATCTGCTGTCAGCGTCTTCGCAGATCTTCTGAGACATTTATAGTACGTTGTCGTAACAAAATGTTCATTTTAGATGTATATGTGGTGCAGTACTTTCAACTGCAATACTCTTTTTGTTTTAGGAGTCTTAATATTATTTCCTCGTGCTTCACTTCACTTACAAGTGAAAAATAATTAGTCACCGAGAATTTATTGGTAAAAATTGCAGAACTATTTTCCATGCCATACGTATCCTCGTCTTACATAGGTTTAAATTTTGTTAAATTAAAAATAATTCCAAAATATTGCAACATTTCACATTATTTTCTAGTAGTCCAGGATAATTGCAAGTAACAGCTAATAATGAAAGTAAATTCGGAATTCTTGGCTCTGGCGGGACAAATATTACGTATTTCAACAAGAAAAACAGTTTGATATTGACTTCACGTTGAGAGCCACAGTTCACGTTCAAATAGTTCTCGCTACTCACAAACAGAAAGTTTTAGAATATTTGAGTGTTAGTTTACGTCATATCAAAGAAGTCAGAAAACAGAATGTATATGAATAAACGGTTCTACCTCCACTAGTCAAATTATGCAACAATAGCTCGTCACTGCTTTACAAAGATACTCCCATTACACATTAGTAGGATATCGACAATTCGCGAACAGGCGAAGAAACAGATGTTAAATAAATTAAAAAATAAACATAATCTTCAAATCCAATTTCATTTTCTAGTGCCATATGTCTAACGAAATCTTGGAATCCAAGGTCAGACAACTGCTTTGCTTTCCTAATCAGTTTTTAAGATAGGCGTGATTCAACATTTCACCCAATTCCCGCCGTCTGAAGAGCTCGTGCGTGACTTCTCGAGCAGAGACGTGCGCGCGTGCCCGGGCGTGAGCGCGTGTGGTCCTCCGTGGTGGTCTGTTGGGTAGCCGCACAATGAACGTCGCCAACAGCACCGTTATCTCCGACTTACTGGCGGATCCTCCTTGTCACCGCCGTGTTACCATTGCCACCCTATGGTATCACCGTTCACACCATTTCCAAATCGTAACAACGTAAGATACCGGATTCTCGGCTGTCCGTGATATCCGCACACGCCAACGGATTCTCGGCTGTATGAAACACACCGTGTTGCCTACATTGATAAATGGTTGCCAACATTTCGGTGCTCATTGTGCCCTGAAGAGGGTCGCTTTACGACGACCGAATGGTTATCAACCGTACCTCTGACGCAGCGTCTCCGTGACAGCCTGAAATGCATCAAAATGATCCAGAGGTGGATTCTGTCTAAAAAGCATTCAGTCTAAAAATGTGCTTAGAATCTCGTTTGGTTAGATGTTCCCAATACTCTTTTTTTCAATTCATGTTTTTCGGTACCTTTTAAAAATATTTTGATCTATAAATTGAAAATGTTATAGTTTACTTTCGTTTTAATTTTGAAAACCTATCGCTCCTGGGCTGCAATTGTGGCACAACTCAACAAATATGAATTTTGACTGAATTCACCCTACATAAATGCACTAATGAATGGCAGAAGTGTAAAAGTAGCAATGAAGCATTTCAGTACTAGGTGAAACTTCAAACTCATTTATCTCAACACCACCTGATTTTTGGAGTTGACGAACCAACGAACGACATGTTCATTTATGTAATAGTATTTTTAGTGGCCCCATAATTTGCTTATGCTTCGTTATCCGGCCCGGACATTAATCCAACCACAACATCTTGTTCCATAATTACTCTTACATCTCCTACCAACACATCCACCCACCCACACACATCCACCCACCCACACACATCCACCCACCCACACACATCCACCCACCCACACACATCCACCCACCCACACACATCCACCCACATCCACCCACCCACCCACACATCCACCCACACACACACATCCACCCCCACACACACATCCACCCACACACACATCCACCCACACACACACACATCCACTCACCCACACATCCACACACACACCTTGCACGCACCACTTGCCCTGCCGGATCCGTCGGCGCGAAAGCGGCGACGTCGCCGCGGCGCGGCGCGGCGCGGCGCGGCGCGCGCTCACGCAGCCGCCGTGGCGCCGGCGCGGCACTTTTACGGCTTCCGGCGCGCAGGTAGGCGGCCGCCCTCAGATCCGCGTGTCGCCGCCGCCGCCGCCGCCGCCGCCGAAACGGAAACGCCGACAGACAACAGCGCCTCCGCCCCGCCGAGGTGTGTGGAGGGGAGCGCTCCTCGCGCAAGGCTGCCTTTTATGTGCTTGTACGAGCACCCGCCGCTCCCGAAAAGCAACGCTTTTTACTTTCCGGCCGTAGTCGTATTGAGGTAGATACCTGCTTGTAGTGAACTCCTCCGAATGTGAAGGTCTGCCAAGGATTTGTTTTGAGGTACCGGCGCCGTTTGAATAGATTTCCCTTCTTAGAGATGCCGAGATCCGTGTTTTATCATAAAACAAGTTTACTTTTTTGCATTTCATTTTATTATTATTATTATTATTATTATTATTATTATTATTATTATTATTATTATTATTATTATTATTATTATTACTATTATTATATTATATTACAATCAATACATAGTAAAGTTTACTGTTTTAGAGATAACCTTACTTAAAGATACACAACTCAAGAATTCTGATCGGCTTTGTATTTATTACAAATTTTCCCAATTTAGCTTTCCTTACATTCTACTAAATAAACTTTTCATGAATATGTTATGGAATACGACCTCAGATCCCTACCGATAAATCATTTAGATAATTAAATGGTTTTAATTTCAAACCCAATTTTTCCAAGTTGTACCGAATGACCACGTGACACTCTTATTTAACATTACAATTAATGTAATTTTCATACATTGCTTCCTTTGCACCAAATGAGAAAACTTGATCATAACCCCCATTTACTCTAATAATTCCCTGAACATATAGGCTACATTAAATTACACTCTGATCATGCAATATGTAAAATGTAAGTAAGTTTCTCAAAGTCCCTTTTTCATCAAGTATAAATTGTATCGCAGATTATTGTGACAGTATAAAGTGGATTCTTCCAAAATCATAGAGTTTCTACAGCCTGTTCAGTTTGAACATTCGATACTCAATAAAAAACCCTTTTTGATTACGGGTACAAATGTGCAACGTTGGCCCTAAATGCTTATGTGCATATCTCAAGAATTACCTCCCGTCACAGCAACTCCGTATCCGGGTTTCGAGTCGCCAATTGCGAGCGCAATCAAACTGCAGAGCAATGAGCGTCTTCCGGTTCATCACATGTCGAGTGCCACCAGGAAATCGTTACCTCGTTATACAGCCACAATAAACACAGTGGGGGTTCTTGAACAAGATATCTAACACGCTGCCGAGATTTTGCATTCGGTGCACATTATCCAACGGGAAAGTGTTAGGCGACTATTTGTAAATCGATTTACTACCTGTTTCGTAACATGTTGTGCCAGTCTTTATGGAATTACCATTATTATCATCATCATCATTATTATTATTTTATTATTATTATTATTATTATTATTATTATTATTATTATAATTTTCATATACACCACGACAAAGATGTTATGAGTCGATTGAATATAAAATGTACTCCAGGTTGCAATTAGCTACCTAAGGAACAGATCTAGTAACCGTCGGTGGTTCTATAATACTTTGCGTAAAATGTGGGCTGTTCCAAATAAAGCAATTTTTTGCACTTCACAGTCTTTTGAATAACCTGAGAGTTTAGCCAAGTTCTTAAACAAATTTTGCTTAACAAATCTCAGAGCTCACCACCTGTGCTTTTACGCCTTTGCCTTCTTGATTACGTTTTGATCGCAAGGCACAGCAACATCTACAAGTAGACACGATTTTTTCTCCATATCCCGGATAACAATATCCGGTTTGTTTGCTGCTATCTTGCGATCCGTTTGAATTTGTTGGTCGTACAATACTGTGTAGAGTCCAACAGATGTCACCGGTTTTGGTGAGTGTTCGTACCATGGTACGAAGAGCACTTGGGGTATGTGTTTGGAACTTCGAGGGCGGTATAGATCTGACAGTGGAGGTCACTACACTCTCTGACGTTTCTTTTTAAGTATTCGGTCTTCTTCCTCTTCTTCTTCTTCTTCTTCTTCTTCTTCTTCTTATTATTATTATTATTATTATTATTATTATTATTATTATTATTGTTATTATTATTATTATTACTATTATTATTACTATTGTTATTACTATTACTATTATTATTATTTTTCAAAATCTGAAGAAAATAATATTTAATAACAAGCCACGTCGTCATCATAAAAATGTCGGTTTCAAGACACGTGAAATTTGATGATAATGATATACGAGTTTTTAAATATTTAATACTTTTTCGTTCTGTAGTAAAAACGATTTTATACTCATATTGCAGGTTTGTTGCATCACAGTTTCGTTTTATGCATCGAACAATCATTCACAACTCGTGTTTGTGGTTTAAACAGGAAAATTTTGAAATAGCATTCGCGTTTACGTGCTCTTTTCTTTCCACCTATTCAGATTTTTCTCTCCTCATTCATTTTAATACCTGTACAAGTTGCCGTATTGGCCAGCAAACACGTTCTTTCTTAAAATCGCTAAATTTAAAAATATAATATGTTGAATCATGGCGCTACGTGGATACAACAACGTCGTTACCAACTGTTGCCGGAGGGGCAATTCTAAAGGCCATTGTGGGGGAAGAATAAGCTATCCGTGACTGAACAGCCTCAGCGCGAGACACGTTCGGGGAGCCAGCGACGGCGCCTCGTGCCCGCCCGCCCTCGCGCCCGCCCTCGCGCCCGCCCCTCGCGCCCGCCCCTCGCGCCCGCCCTCGCGCCCGCCCTCGCGCCCGCCCTCGCGCCCGCCCTCGCGCCCGCCCTCGCGCCCGCCCTCGCGCCCGCCCTCGCGCCCGCCCTCGCGCCCGCCCTCGCGCCCGCCCTCGCGCCCGCTCTCGCGCCCGCTCTCGCGCCCGCTCTCGCGCCCGCCCTCGCGCCCACCCTCGCGCCCACCCTCGCGCCCACCCTCGCGCCCGCTCTCGCGCCCGCTGCTAACGGCACCACGCGAGCGGCTTTGGGTGGACAGAAAGCGTTTAAAGAGACCTGCACTCTGCGTTAGACTAAGTATTAGTCTACTATACAGTGCACTTACAAATTAGAGATAATTTTACAAAGCATTAATATGATTCGACATTGTCACTAAATGAAGTCGTAAGAATTGATAGAAAATATGTCGAAAAATATGTGATATGAAAATGAAATTCTTTTATAGATAAGTTTAAATTGAGGCCATGAATGTTGAAGGAAAACGGAGAGCGCGTTATGACAGGATAAAAAAAATACCCCATTTCCACTGCTTTGCACTTTAAACATTCGCAATATATCGATGCATAATCCAGGACTAATCTGTGTAATATGTTTTTAATAGAAGATCGGGTATGAACTGTTCTTGTATTCTAACTACGTTGCATTTCATGAGAACATTTCCCAGTTGGCGAAATTACAACAAAAAAAATAGTGAGTACCATAGCCCCATTATAAGTTAGCGAACGGTTGTCAAATGAATACGAATCATTTCTGGATGTTACGTACTTACCGGTCACATCTTTCTCCCTTCCCCATGTGATTTGTTAAAAATTAGACACAAAACACAGCTTACTTGTATGGTCAGAGTACAGCGTTCCTTTTGTGACTAACCAAATATGTACTGAAGTATCACAATGTACTTACTGTTGTAATTGTTACCACCACCACTAATGTCTATAACTTATCAATTTTCATCGAATGTCAGAATGCATCATATTTTGATGGTTTTGTTTGATGATCAGTCAACTTGCTATGTTTAGTAACATCTTTAGACAGTCAATTCTCAAAAGGAACGGTATATCGGTCATTTGTGATGGGCTTACGTAGTTTCTCAGTCGTGGAAAAAGTTGAAATAACCAGGTTGTACGGGATATTCACGAAACATACAGTAGTGTGAACACAAGCCCACTCTCCAAACCGAATACAAGAAGATGATTGCTTCCGAAGTGAACGGCATCAGAATTCTATGTCCGTGGAAAACGGCGCAACCGCCGCCGCCGCCGCGACCAAACGTAGTATCTGCTCGTACTCCAAGGCAAACAGGCGCTCCGCCCATCGGCCGCAACTTACAAACATGGCCCCCGCCCGGCGCGCCCGCCGCGGCGGCGTCCGCTAGCCGTAAGTAACCTCTCTGAAGGACAGGCGCTCCGCGTCCATTGAACGGCGGCCGCCGCCAACGGGCCATTCACGACGGCGGCGGCGGCGGCGCCGCGCGAGCGAGCAAGAAATCCGCAAACACGAGAGAAAGGCGGCGCCGCAAAGAAAGTGCCGTTGAGCGCCGAGTGGTGGGCGGGCGCGCGAGCGGGCTGGCGGAGTGGGGGCGGCTTTACGATGGCGGGATGGTCGTGGCGGCCGGGCGGGAATGGGTGTGAGGAGCTGCGCTGGCGGCGGCGAGGCGGAGCGACGGCGATGAGACGAACAAGTCGGGGGTGGAGGACGGGAAGAGGTGGAAGGACGGGGACGGAGGTGTCGGGTGGCGGCGAGGTGACAGGGCAGGGAGGAGCTAACAGGGCAGGCGGCGTAAGAGACAGGAGGCTGACGTGGCACGACGGTGGCGATGTGACGGCGGGGACGGTGACAGAGGGGTGTCAGGGCGGAGCGGTATCAGGGGGGAAAGCGAAGGTGACAGGGCAGGGGCAGTGACTGCGCGGGGGGCCGTGACAGGGCGGGGACGAAGGTGACAAGGCGGGGAAGATATGACAAGGAGGGGGGATTTGGCGGGCGGGGGCTGTAGCGATAGGTGGCGATGGCAACGTCAGCGACGACCGAAGGGTGGCATTCAGACGACGGGTGGCGGTGGCGGCGGCGGCAGCGACGGGGACGGGGACGGGGGGCGTGGCGACGAGGTCACCGGCGAGACGGCCCTCGAGAGTGCGCCTTCACAAGCGCGCCGTTCTTCCCTCGCCTCGAAATAGCGCACTTTCCTCTCTCGCCGAGAGGCCACTGAAGCCTTTCAATTTGAGCGCGTCTCCGCAGCGGCTGAGGGCGCCCAAATTGCCAGTACGAGCGAGCGCTCCTGCGGTTGTGGAGCCGTAAATCTTGCGTAATGCAAGGCGATCCGTGAAGGACACAATGAATCTTCGATGACTAAGATGGACGTGGCATGTAATAGATACTCGCCCGTTACTGACACCGTTTTATTCGTTTTGGACACGTTCTGCGAAAGCAGAGCTGAAATTCGACGCTCTTCTTTCGATTGCAGAGTAGAAATATGGAGCCAGAATAAAACATCTGCGAAGGTTGTAAATGGAAAAACTTAGAAAATAAATACGTAGTAATAATCATAATAATTTATATATTTGTTAAACTGTTACGAGACTACCCTGAACGAATTATACTGAAGAAAACAACTTACGAAAGTTGTTGCAGGAAGTCGTTCTAAGAAAAACCTTAAGAATTAGTACACTCCACAAAAATAATTCATATTCTCACCTTCAAATCTAATTTAGAACGGCCCCGAAGCGGCCAATTAGGTGAAGAAACAATTTTAGTGTGGATGTCAAGGCAGTATAACGGTGAGCCGTCTAAAGTAGAGTTCTATAAGGACCTCCGGCGGCGACCAGCCTTTCCTGGTGGGCGAATCGTACCGGCTCATTTGCCGAGCGCCCAGGGCGCCGGGCGCCGCCAAAGGCTCCAGCCCGTGGACCTCAAACGTTGTCCCGCGGCCATTGACCAACCAGCACGCCCCAACCACTCGCCCAAGAGACTCCTCGACCGATCGCCCCATGGGTTACAAAATCTCGCCATCCCTATTCTCTGATTTAATTGTGGTGACTTGTGGCGTTTGTATGACTGGGTTGCGGTAATCCCATCGAGAGCTTTAATACCAAACATTCGGTCGTAACAAAGCTTCCGACCGTCTCCAACTGATCAAACCTAAACCCTCGTGCCGTGGACAACTTACTTTTGTCCCTGAAACGCCACAGATTCTCGTCATTAAGGGCACACAGACCATGAGCTAGCGTGTCCTCCGCCCACTGGCCAGAAAAATCACAGATCTTCACCTTGTAGCCCACAGCAATCGACCTTCCGCACGATGATTATAACGAGGGTCACCCATGGACACAAAGCCTCTCACACGTGGGCCGTAGCCTGCCGCTCTAAGGACCACAGCCAGTCGCCCTGAGGGTTACTGCCGCACGTTGATTGATTGATTGATTGATTGATTGATTGTTATGTTCCGGGTGCGTCAACTGCTACTGTCATTAGTTCCGTAAGTCTACTGTATATTTTTTCCTCGGTAGCTGGCGGTGGTCTTTCCGCGCAGGATGGCGAGATCCAGTGACGACCTACAGTCAACTAGCGGGGTTTTCCCAACTAGATTTCTCCTACTAGCCGGGACAAGCTCCCGACTGGTCTGTCGGCACGTGTGGCAGTGTACTGAATGTTAGAGTAAGTGTTTGTAAGTAAGAGATGAGGAAAGGACAAGAAAATATTGCGTGCGCGAGCCGTGGCCCGTTTGTTAGGGTACTGCTCCGTCATTCGCCTGATGTTGACCGGATACATACCGCGGAAACCAAGATCAGATCAGCCGGCCTCTAGAATTCTCCTCCAGACAGCGACTGGATTCGACTTGACAAGCTGGTGCCGAAAATCCTGCCTTGGACCTCCCGACCAGCGGCCCTGCAGTGACATCAGTTGATGCCCTGAGCCTCCTAACCCGGTCAGCCGCTCGTCCGTGTGCCAAAGCAGTTTGACTCTTCAACCACTGACGTTGGCCCGGCTGGCCACGGTCGCTCGCCATTGCCACTCCCCTCGCGGGGGGCGCCGATCGCCCTCGGCGGCACCGCCGGCGCCCGGCGGTCGGTCGGTCGATCTCCGCCGCAATCGCCGGGGTCCCGGCCTCGACTCCCGAGCTCAGCCCCGCGCCCGCCGGGCTCTGGCCTCCGGCCACTGTCCACTGGCCGGCGGGCCCTCGCGCCACGAGGCGGTCGGCCAATGGCGCGGCGCCGCGCGGGGGCTCTTCCTTATAGGAGCACGCGGGAGAGCGTGTCCGCGAAAAAAGAGCAGCGCTCGGCTTCCTCGCTCGCCGGTGACAGACAGTAGACGACGACCCGGCGACGCGACGGGGTGGCTGATCTGAATGGCCAGGGCGGGCGGCCGCCGGGCAATTGCGCTGCATCGCAGAGCGAGACTTGTCCTCGCGTTCTGCTCCCTGACTCCCCTCGTGGAGATCGCAAATTACAGTTGGAATGGAAACAACGAACCCAGGAGGATGCGACAAACCGACCTGAAATAGTAGGTCTCGTTCAGCTAATTCTAAATTTCTGTATTCAAGCATTTAAATATTCGTGCATCTTTTCTTTCTCTCTCCCTCCCTCCTTTGGTCTCCAATTCTCTGTATCCCCCCCTCTCTAACGCGGACTTCCTCCTCCTTTCTTCAACGGCCTTTTTTATCTTCCTTCTTTTCTCGCTTTAATTGAAATATGTACATAAACTATTTTGTACACTGGCACCCGCATTTTTAATTCTAGTCATTCTTGAACAATATTGCAATGTACAAGAACACATTTTCTGTGCCTTCCTGCGCACAGAACAGAAAACGAACTAATTAGATAATATTCTTTGTATTTGCATTTTTCCTATCTCTCTTTCCGTCCCTTTCCTTTTTTCACACAGGAGCTAATATAATTTTATTTGACTCTGATTTGAAAGTAGCGGAATATACTAATACATTTTCGGCAACATAGTAAGTCCGCTGAATATGAGAGAGGCGTTGCTAATATGTTTTTAATCTTAGGAGAAGTAGCACTCTGAGAGCAGTTAACATCAAGGGAGTTAATTCATGAATCAATTAACTTGTGCATGTGTGAAATGAGAGACTCCTTTTTTTAGATGTTTGGCGGGTATAATCCGGTTACCTCCCAAGCTCTTAGAATTTTGTTTCTACTAGACTTTCAGCTACTTGCCCGGTCAGACGACCGGCGGTTTTAGAAGCCAACAACATTGATCACAAGAGATTACATGCAATCTTTTGGTTCTGGACGTGGATTAGTTTTTAACGTGGTTGTGCATGGGGCATTTTCGGGAGGTTAAAACCATTTTTTAATCCGGTCAATATTGGACCTGAGTTCCGTCGGTGCAGGATTGTCGACACTAACTTGGTAGGTCGAATTCAGCAGCAGTCAGGAGGAGAATTCTACTCTGCCATTCTGATCGTGGTTTCTCCGATCAACACCAGCTAAAAATTACTCCCCTGTCTTTACAAAACATTCGTTAATTGCTTTTCGACCCATCTGTAAAGCGAACGGCGAAAACGCGAAAGAAGCCGTCGCCAACGCCAGCCCGCTACACGCAAAGGGCTCGCCGTTTCCACCCGTCCGCGGAAAAATTCTTCCACGAACGCCTCCGCGGGCGGTCGGAGGCCCATCTCGTTCCCATTGCAGCCCGCCCGCCCGCGGCCGAAGGCTCTGCTGCTGCTGCGGGGCGTGATCTGAGGTGCGGAGCGCGGCGGCAAAAAAAGAGGCGGGCGGGCGGCGCGGCGCTGGCGGCGGACCGGTCGGCCGGCGCCCCGCGAGCGGCACAGAGTGCCGCGGACGCGCGATGGGCCGCCCCGGGGAATACGCGGGCGAAAACGCCTTACGCCACTGAAAAGACATTCGAGCTTTGTACTCGAGGATGTTCTCGCTTCGAGTCTCGATGTTGCAGGATTTTATGTACTACTTGGGTCATTATCTGTACAATAATTCTGAACTCCAGCTGGTGATCCAAGCCGACTAGATGAGACACAATATTTGCACTAAATATGTGCTTGCTATGTTTTTGTAAGAAAGCTGTATAGTTAAAAAGTAGAGTAAAGAGCGAAAAAACGCTGTATTATAACATAAATATTTATAAAAAGTGGATCCAAGCATATGTAAAATTTTGTTCTCACCCAACAGAGTAATGACGAGTTTTGTGTCGACACAATAATAGACAAAATATTGTTTGCATTTTTTAAACACTGACAATTGTTTTTCAACTGTGCTTCGAAGAAGTATATTAGACTATTTAAAAAAATTCTGCCTCTCTTCGCGTCTTTCAAACAATCGGGAGCCACTACCATTACCACTGCCACTGTCTTCGCTGAAGCGCGCGGCCTCCCGACGGATCGCGTGGCCAGCCACCGCCTCCCCCGCCCCCGCCCCCGCCCCCGCCGCGCCGCCGCCGCCGTCAGCGGCGTCGTTTTCTCGACGCCACGCCGCTCACGTGTCCGCTGATGCGGCGCCAGCCTCGCACAGTGGCCGGAAACTACCTACTTAGGTCCTCGGATGCCACGCGCTAGGTCAGTGATTTCCGTCAGAGGTTCCGCGCCCGAGAGAACACTTCCTTATCAATTTCTAGTGGTGGACAAAAAAGGAAATAATTTACATTAAATTTTTAGATGAAATATGTACATGTTCGTACCGGTTTACGTGGTTCGGGGCATCAACTGATGTCACTGCATTGTCTCTGACCGGGAGGTCCTGAGTTCCGTCGGCGCAGGATTTTCGACACTAGCTTGGTAGGTCGAATTCAGCAGCAGTCAGGAGGAGAATTCTACTCTGCCACTCTGATCGTAGTTTTCCGTGGTTTCTCCGATCAACACCAGGCAAATGCCGGAGCAGTACCTTAATAAACGGACCTCGCACGATACTTTCTTCCTCCTTTTTGTCCTGTCATCAGCTCTTATTTACACACATTTACAGTTACATGCACTATACTATCACACATGTTGAGAGACCAGTCGGGACCACAGAGCTAGTCCTAGCTGCGGCGGTGCCCCGCTGGTGGGAGACACATTGTTATGGAAAACCCTGCTAGGCGGCTGTAGCTTGACCAGATTCCGCCATCCAGTGGGGGAAAATCACCGCCACATCCCACAGTAAAACATGCATTGCCCAAACGGGACTAATGACCTTAGCAGGTGATGAGCCCGAAACACTTATCAATCAATCAATCAATTAATTAATTATACATGTTCGTACATTTAACATAAAAGTTTACGCAGTTATAATATTGACTATTTCAATCTGAAGGAAAAAAGAAATCATTTGTCATCGAATAATTGGAAAGGTGCAACATGAAGTAAAGTTCGAGATTCAGTCGCCAAATTTCACTGACAGAAGGTATGTTTGCTACTCTCACATGTTTCAGTAAATGGAGCATTTTTCTCGTAAGCGGCAAGAAATTTAAGGAGCGTTTTTATGAATAATACGAAAGTCGAGAAATTTATGTTTGGTCCTCCTGAGCAACTAGTACTAATTCTATGTACACAGTATCTCGAGACCTCTCGAATTTGTGCTTGGAAAAAAAAAATTTTAAATGTAACATTTTCATAAAATTTCCTCTTTCGTAAGTTAATTCATATTATAATATTTATATTTTATTGGAAAGTCTCCGATATGTCATTAGATCTCTTATTGATGATTAAATTGCAATTATTTTTCAAACCTAATAGTGTCATGTAGATTGGATGGACATTAATAAAACTTATTTTATGAAGCTGCCAAAAAATCTGTGAGAAAAACGTATAATCTCTTTATCGGATAAATAGTGGTGTATGTACCGCGCTTAGCAAACGAAATCTGTACAGCGACTGCAGAAGGGCTGACGTCAGGTGGGAGGCACAAGTCTTGTCTGTACGGACGCGTCGTCAGCACATCTGACTCCATGCACACACACCTCCGCAACAAAGACGATTACCGAAAGCAGAGCATCAGCCTTTTTTTCAAAGATAAGTGTCTGCCGATGCCGCCGGGCCGGCTTGCAGCCGTCCCAGGGCCACTGTCGTCTCGCGTCGCGCGGCTGCGTTGCGGCCAGGGGAGCAGGCAGTCTCACGGTGACAGCAGAGCCACGCCAAGCGAGACCGTTGCGGCGGCCGACCGCGCCTTGCGTGAACACGGCGCCGCTCACACGATCAAGTGCCCGCGTCGGAAAATAATTCTGTTGCACTTGCTATTTCGTGCTCGCTGGCCCATCACGAGTCATGGCATCGGATTTTCGTCGGTGCACCAGAAAATTGGCACGTCTAAATCCTCATTTATTTATTTTTTATTTAGAAAAAGATGTGTTACTTTTTGTACTAGGAAAAGAATCGTTACGTTTGTTCTCAGGGCAGCTAGCGTAAAGCGTGAAACACTTTTTCTTCTTACGCGAAATAAGAGGTTCCGCTTACATGAATATGCTGCAAAATGACATTATATAGATGTGTCGCTTTTCTTGTGAAACGAGGATATCGATATTTTCTTGCAGAAAACGGCCGTAGAGATCCCGAAAATTTCTTTCGATGCATTTTCTGAAAAAAATGTCAGTGTTTAACTAAGAAGTATTATTATTTCTTTTCCAAGTTCAGAACACTATTAGTACATTTAAACATTAGAACATTCACCAATTTCTTAGTACGGATAGTTTCTTATCCCATGACGGTTCTGAATTGGAGCCTTCAGCTTCAAACACGTTTTTGACTAGATCCTGTGTTTTACAATCTGGAAATCTGAAGTTTTCCGCTAATTTGACTACTTTATTATTTCACTTCGTACCACATCCCCGAAAAAATGGCATATTGGAATAACGGAATAGTTTATATAATATATATCGCAATCCGATTTTGGACGTCGACACATCATTTTTGAAAAATAATGCGGTTTCTATCTATTCCTTCTATAACTACTCCTTATTACCTCAGTGATAGCGAGGCAGAAAATAAAGCTAGTCGTTTCAATGAGAGAGTGAAAAGTTTTGATGAAGTAAAGTATTTTATCTTATATGTTAAGTACCAGGTATACTTCTGAATGTTGCGCGAGAGAACCTGATCATTGTAAAAAGTAACTTAAAAAACTGGAAACCCGTTAGCAGAATGGAAATTACTCCGTAATCACTACGCATTTGCCACCTACAGAAAAATCGTCAGTAGTGTGATTGCCTACCAGAAGAGAATGCAGCGCTTCGAGAATAATAATGACAGCTCAGAAGGTAGAAAAAAATCAAATATTCATATGGAAACACCTTATTAGATAAGTAATGGACAACTCGCTTACTGCATGTTGAACGATTGTTCATATTTTATTTTTCTTGAGACCCAAGCTTTCAGTCGTCTTATTAACTAGCAATCAATCCTTTCTTGCATTCTTCCCTTTGCATATTGTGTAAATGATTAACATGATGGTTAAGGTTAGTTTAAACGAAAAATGAGCGGAAATATGCCCGACGAGTTACCATCTAAAACTTACCAACTGCGTGTAAAAAAAGAGTCGCACTTGCACACAAACATACATACACATACATGCTATTCTATTGTTCTGATCTGTGTGAATTTGTTTAATAAAGGCAAGTCGTATATGACTAGAAGAGTGATAAATGAAGCAGATTCCAGTTGTCTATATTGTAGTGTAATTCCCTCTAATGGTTTCGTCGCATTGCAAATGAATAGATCACTCGCGACCCCTACACCACAGCCTATTTTCGCTCTATTTTATCTTCTCGATGAAAACAAATAAGGAGCGACATTTCTGAAGATGCGTATTCTGTAACGTCAGCCAATGAAAAACTTTACCCACGGTGCAGCACACGACATTGAATGACCGATTTAAAATATTTCCTTATCAAAATGACACAGGTCAACTTACAAAATGGCTTCATCATTAACATTTTTTAGGAAACTAATAATATTAAGTCGATGGCAGGCATAAATCGGTGTTTCATTTCATTGCGATCAAACTTTTGATTTATTGGAACAGTATTATATTTTTGACTCTTAGATAAAGACCTCAGTTAAACGTTTGCTTCAGTGTCCTATTGGGATTTTCTTCAAGCGATCCAATAATTCAGCTCAGTGATTTCTCGTATTATCACCCGGGCATTCGCTCTTGACGCGTGCCACTGTCAACACCGTGTGAAGCATAGCGGCGACGGGCGTTCGTAATTAAATAAACCGCTGATGTCGCGTCCTGGTGCCGCGCCCGCCACCCATCGTCGTCACCGCCCCCCAGTCCCCTTCCACCTAGCAGCCTGGCCACCCGCCGCCCAATCGCCCCGTCCGCCCCGTCCGCCCCGTCCGCCCCGTCCGCCTCGTCCTCCGCCTCGTCCGCCTCGTCCGCCTCGTCCGCCCCGTCCGCCCCGTCCGCCTCGTCCGCCCCGTCCGCCCCGTGCGCCCCGTCCGCCCCGTCCGCCCCGTCCGCCCCATGCGCCCTGTCCGCCCTGTCCGCCCCGTCCGCCCCTCCCACCGCTCATCCACCCTACAGTCCGCCAGTGACTGCTGTTCCCCATCTCTACCCATCCCTCATTGCCTCTCACCAACTAGACACCCACCGCCCCGAAGTCCACACGCCCAGCCACCCAACCGCCCGCCAGTGACCGCTGTCCCCCATCCCTACCGATCCCCCATTGCCTCTCACCAACAAAATACCCACCCGCCCAGCCTCCCAATCGCCCGCCATTGACTGCTGTCCCCCATCCCCCATTGCCTCTCACCAACTAGACACCCAGCCGCCCGCTGGCCGCCGCCATCCATCCGCCACTCGCCGCCATCTGCCGGCCGCGCCGCGCCGCGCCGCGCCGCCCTGATTTACGGCGCGATGCAGGCGAGCGGGCGCGCGGCGAAGAGCGATGGGCCGCCCCATATCGGGGCTCGGGGCGCGAGGCGCCCGGGCGGCACCTCCAATTTGGGAGGCGGTGGCGGCGTACGTGATTATTCGACCCGGCGACGGGGGTCAAACGGCGGCGGGTGGCTGCCTCGCTCTCGTCCCTCTCTTGCGCAGCGGCCGAGCAATTAAAATGTTACTCAATTGAATCAGAACACGAGGGAGAAGAAAAGGCGATATCAATCTCTTCGATTAATGGCTATTTTAGAGAATCTCGACATTTCGACACGTCCAACATTTTTGTGGAGGCGAAGACCAATCCCGAAACAGTTTTTGTGAATTACGGAATAGTGTTGAGGTTCTTATCTCATTAAATGTGTTTTATGAGCTGATATTTATCTTTAGTTGTTCGCATATCACTCGTAAGTTATTTTACCGCACATTACACCAATCGTTCTTCACTATGTAACTTAAAAATCTCGCAAATTTATTTTTACGCTTCTAGATAACACATCATTTGAACTGCACGATCCTACATTTTATAGCCAATCTACTCTAAAGATTCGAGATAGGAGTCAGGACAAATGTCAAAAATGATGTGGAATGACGAGGGTGAGAGCTTGATTATTTTTAATTCATGTTGTCAGCCAAATTGATGCCGATTTTTTTTCGTTTAGGTAGCAAATGATAACTCTGTCATAATAAGTATAAAAATAAAATCGGCATTTTTTTCTGCAAGGAAAAAATAAGCTTATTTCAGTAATTTACGAAGCTGTGATTCGTTTTTAACTCACTATTCAATTTGATAATAACTACTTTCCACAGTACTGCATCACCAACATACAATGTGGTCGTGTCTGTCCTATGACATCGAATCTGGCTCCCACTGGTGCTGCTCAGCCAAATTATACGATTAACTGTTAACTTCGTGATTCAGAAGTAAAAATAACTTCATATATTTTCTAGTCCAACTTAGTTACAACTGATGTGTAATTGCTTGCTTATTTGCACCAAGAGCTTTAGTCTCGTAGGCATCTTCAATAAGTATGTATATAGTACCTGCTGTTCTCATTCCCTGCACCCGAAAAGAATTCATCTCTCTCTGAGGACGAATGAAAAAGTCTACCACAACGCTTTTCTTGCATATCTCCCACGCAAATGCAAAAACAAATTAACAATATTAATGAATTTCTACCCGAAGTGTAATTTCATTTTAAAACTGTTTTCAGCTGACAGAATATAATTTTGCAATTAGCACACAAAATGACGATAAATCTGCCAATTTCAATTTTACTATTAATAAATACCAACATTTTGAATAAAAGTAAAATACGTAAAATAAAATTACGTAACCTTCGAATTAAAAATATATCACGACCACTGTCAAAGATTTGCAATTTTAAATCATTCCATTCCAGTAAACATTTCCCTTGCTCATTATTTCCTCTCTGTGAGCAACACAAAAAGACCGCAAGTCGTGAAATAAACGAGTTATCGTGACATATATTTTGTGAATCAACTTTCAAGCCATAAAAATCCCCAAAGCAAAAAGCCAGAAGCAAATGAAAATACTCGTCGCCCGCGGGGGGAGACCCGCTAATCCTTATTGCCTGCCCCATTAGGTCTCCCTCTTCCGCGCCCGCTCAGTTTGCACCACCGCAGCGACCTGCGCCACCACTACCGCTACCGCCGCCTCCATCACCATCTTCACCACCGAATTCGCCGCCGTCGCTACCACCGTCACTGCCATAGTAATACTCACTGCCGTCATCGCCACTATCTCCACCGCACCGACACTGCCACTAATGCCATCACCATTACCACTCATTATCACCTTACCACTAATGCCATCACCATCGCCATCACGCCACTCTCAACGCAGCCACCGCCATCACCACTACCACCTTCACTATCACCACCAGCTCCCACCCTATCACTGATAGATTGATTGAATGTTACTGATTCCAGGTGCGTCAACTTCCATAGTCAATAGTCCCGTAAATGTAGTACACGTTGCCCGTGGGGTGTGGCGGAGATCTTCCCCCGCTGAATGGCGCGATCCGGTACCGACCTACCGTCAGCTAGCGGGGTCCCACCCTATCACAATCACCGTTACCACTAACCCAACCCATCACCTCCGCCACCATCACCATCAAAATCATCGCCACTGCACCACCCGTCACCACCACTACCTCCTCGTCCTTGCCGGTAGCCACCGCCGGGCACCCTATTCCTCCGACGGAACAACGGCTCCACCGTAGCAGCAGTCAGTTGTTTAGTTTTACGGGGCCACCGAGACGCGCGGCCAATCGACGAAGGCCATCATCCCCACCCGCCACCCCGCCCTCCCCGCGAGAGGCGGCGGCGCGGGGCGGCAAATTAACGCCCAGATATCTCTCTTATTCCGCTCTCTTCGCAGCCGTCGCCGCCCGCGGCGTAAATTGCGGCCGCCCGTGCGCGCCCTAATGTATAACTTAATTAGGGAGGCGCGCCGCCAGGCGATATTTCTCACGCGGTCGACGCGAGGCGGCGCCACTTCGCGGCCAGCCCGCCCGCCCGCCCGCGCCCGGAATTCGCTGCTCGTTAATTGGGCGCGCCCCTCCCGAGAAGAAGGGCGGGTTTAGGACCGCCGTGGCTACCGCCGCCCCGGCCGCATGACCCGTGGCACTCCGGGCCACGGGGTGGGGGGGACAGGGGCACAACACTTTTATTGGACAAAGGTAGGTCCAGCTGCTGGAGAACGAATGAAGACGACGAATGCCGCTCTAAGGGGAACTTTAAGAATGTTAAGGATTTCGAGCCCAGAGTCTTCAGTAGTGAGGAATTGAAAGTTTAATACCCCGAGGAAGCTCTAAACGTACTCATGGAAAGGCGAGATTTAAACTTCTTTGTTCACTTTCGGCTGCACTGTGCTCTGAGCTCTGTCATTGTGAGTGGAGGTAGGGATCCTACTTTTCCTGAAGATACGTCTAGCTGCAGTTGAATTAAGAAAATCGGCGCAGCCAAATTTCATAGAATTCATTAAACACTAAGCGATCATAATCGTCAGCAGATCTAAAATATTGTCAACTGTAAGAACAGTTACTTGAGTTTAGAGACAAATAACGAATATTTACATGAGAAAACTTTCAGAAACACATTCAAGTTAGCAGGATAGAGGGACAAACTTCTGGCGTGTACTTTAGATGCGGTAAGATATTGGAGGTCTGAAAGTAATAAGAACAATAAAGGCGACTAGGGAACGAGGAAGTTGTCGAGATGAAATGCTCACACGATGAGATAATAAGATACAATGAAAAAACAAAACTAGAAGACAGAGAAGCAATCAATCATAGAAAGAAAAAGAGAAATGACGTAAAAATTAAACAATCACAACATAAACCGAGAAAAAATAAATAATATAGGGAATTATAATACACAAAACTTGGAGGAATCGATAAATAGTAACATATCTGTTGAGAAGAGGGAAAAGTAAGGACTAGGATTTTAAGCGTCTGTAAGCGCCACCTTGATGGTAACCAGGCTTCCCAAGTTGAAAAAAAAGGCGAAATAATGTGTGATTAAAAATTGGAGGGGGAATTGCGGTAGTATGAGCACAATTGAGGCCCTCAGAATAATAATGGCAGATTCCAACCGAAGTTCGTTTCGAGAAAAATGACTTCGTTCACTTTCACTACGGACGAATTTTTGAAGTTGGAATTTGAAGGTTTTGCCATATCCTAATTCGTTTGATATTTCTTCATATGATAGGTATACAGCAGTAGTTATCCGTCATACGTCTAACTGAAAATGTGAGGTTGTTTGAAATCTGGCGTTATTATCTTCTTCTAGAGGGAATATACGGCGAAAATGTCTCCCGCCCTGTCTTCTAGCGTTGATTGGCTCCGGGCACCTCATCTCCGGAGGAATCTGGGACGCCACTACCTTCCTTTGCGTGCCGCACCCGCCTGTAATTTCGCCACAGTAACCTGGTAGTTGAAGAGCGGTGGGTTGAAGCAGGCTGCGTGTCTCGTGTTAGAAGTCGTGCGTTCAAGATCAGAATATTTGTGTTTTTGAAAAACCCAGGAATCTCTACAAAGAAGGCATTGCCTTACGGGTTACGAGCGCGGCACAATCACATTTTTACAGTTCAGCATTCAATAATTAATTGGTAAAAGAACACTTAGAAGCAATTCGGTCGATATTTTCAATATTGCCAAAAAAATGTACTCATAAACCAGTGACGTGACGCGCCCTATATGCGTATCTGTTACCGCTTGCCGAGTGCAGCAAAAATCCTCAAGACTAATCCATTTCCAAAGGACATGTCTTCAATTACTTGACATTTAGTCCTCAAAAGGAAACTTGAAGTCTCCTTATGTGGACTGAAAATGAGGTAACTGATTTTGTGACTCTGTAATGAAATTAATATTTGTTACCTGAAAAGTAGTTATGGTAATCGCTTTACTTGACCAACCAGTCAGGATATCTGCAGCTTGACAGAGTTCGATTAAAATAGCCGGATTTTGGGTTAGACTGTCAGAAACGATTTTATCATTACCATTGCTCAATTTATTACTAACATATCGTGTATTGCATGAAATAATGTTAGCGAAATATTTAATTTCAATTATGAACTCAGTTTGAATACGTAAAAGTAAAACGCACCCTAACAGCATTATGATATACGTAAATAATTTTATTTCGGAATGTCTAAATTGACCGATACAATACTTGAATAAGTATTTATTCATTGTCAATTTGTCAGAAAACTAGTTTAACTTAAAAGATAATATTTTTATAAGGGAATTCTGGAATTATCATCTTTTGAAAATGAATTATCAAAACATAATATAATATTAATAGATAGTATGTTTTATGTTTTGAGCAAGAAACGATGTAATACAAAAGATTGACGTTCCTAAAAGTTACAACACCCGCAATAATTACAAAACTATCGGAACTAATTATCAAAGCAAATGCATGTAGTTAAATGCAACTGATACGGACTTGCAATGACTAGAAGGCCATCGTGATTTATTTAACACGTAAGAGTCAATAAACACTCAGACATTAACACGTAAGAGTCAATAAACTATCAATATACTACATTTTGGTATTTTCATGAGGGTCAATTTCAATCCACTCACTCCATCCGTTTTCGTGATGTCTGGGTGAACCACCTACCCTACTTCTTGGAATGGAGCCTCCGCGGCTGTGCCTTTCGGAGAACCCCGATTTCCTCCCTCCCCGTGAAGGGAGGGCCGTGCAACTCCAAAGGGCAGACGGGCGGAGGGCCTCTCGTGGGGAGGGCCTCGCGGGCGCAGGGCCGCAGGGCTCAGGGCCGAGGGCGCGAGGGCAGGCGCCGGAGCTGCTGCGTCACGCGGCCCCTAATTGAGTGCCGTCAGAAGCTCCGCCGCCTCACGCGCTAATTTTGACGCCTAATTAAGTCCGTCTCGGCCTTGGCGTCAGGTTCTGCAGGCGCACGGCGACCGCCCTGCGGGCTCTCTGAGCGACTCGCACGTTCCTTGTGCGAGACGGACTGCTTCTCACCGTCCGGCCTGCAGGTCGTGTATGTATTACTAAGGCACATGCGCGTGGATTGATGGAGGAGAATGAATTTCTTTCAACTCTGACAATGGCTCAAATCCTCAGGGACAGGGAATTAATAAAGATGAGGGGATGGACAAAACGGACAATTTCTCTGCGTTTTACATTCTTCTTTCACCTTTTTAAACTAAAATATTTGATTTATTGCAGCGTTATGCGAGGGTATTTTATTTGTTCTTGAGCCGTGTGCATGCTACCTTTTGGAAAACCGTTTTGTGCGGTTTTGTTCAGAAGCTAGTTCTAGTCACTGGACGTCTATTAAGAAACTATGGAAATTCAAACAGTTATTCCACATCTACTCCGTAATATAAGGGTAGCCAAGTCACAAGAAGGGTCAGCTTAAGACATCGCATTTAGAAAATTTCAAACCGCATGAGTTTCAATATTCCACTACTTAATGCGCACGAAGAAAACGCGTTGGTGCAGCTCCTATGCGTCACGCAATTCCGTCTCGACGAGATCCGTTTTATGACGCAGAGGCGCACGCGAACGCAGATTTGTCACGCTCGGTAAACGCGCGAAGAAATGTCTGTCCAACGCGCCATTTATCTTGTCGCATTCGCTGCATTCACGATACGTTACCGCGATCATAATCAGATTACTCTGAATTAGATTCTACACGTATAACAACTCCCCTCCGAACAAATGCTTGTGCCCATGAACAACCTTCTTGATCGAATTGTGGTTCCACAAATCATGGGCGAATAGAACAGACTAGTGGCGAACAGAAGACTAGTGTAGTGCGGTGGGAGTCAATGAGTAGAATGAATGGTTATGTATACAATGAAACAAGTATGAGTGCTGCGTGAATGAAAAAAATATATAAAAAGAAAGAAAATTACCAAGGCATCGAAACATTTACCTAGCATTAAGCAAATAATAATAATGATGATAATAATAATAATTTGTAAAAACTAGGTATGCCAAAGTGCTGCATTGTAACTAAAAATTAGATTTAAGCTAAAATTAAGTTGGTTTCAGTTAATTATTTAGAAAAGCCCTCCCTCTCAGCTGCCAAAGTCGCGAGGCAGCAGTTTACTGTTAACCTGATTAATCAAATAAATTCCGGCCCCCTCAGGGGTACTGGGAAGGGAAAATAACAAATCATGGGCAAAGGACAATAGTGGCTTGCGTTTGGCGCGGCTGGAGACACTGTTGAGCGCGGGGTCTATGATACAAACTTAGCTAAACCGTGACGAAGAAAGAGAGAAGTCGCAACGAACGGGACCCGCAAAGGTCGCATTCCTTGGCGGTGCTTTGAAGGAGTTACCTGAAAGGCAATATATCAGGCGGACAGGTTTGTAGTTTTGAAAAGGCGCGAACGCGCTTTACACCGCCGTTTGAGAGGGTCACTTTTCGAGGCACATCCTTCTGTGTGGAGGCACATTGTTGTGCAAGTTCACCGCAGTCGGGAGACACATTCTAAAGAATGGAAGCGGCCACCTGAGGAGAAAAGTTGTGCACAATCGGCAGATGGCAAAGGATGTCACATCAACCAGGTTATTTAGTTTCACAAGGCCTCTGTGAATAAAACCTGTGTTTTGGTTTTCTGCCACGCTCCATTCAAAACTTTCATTATCGTGAAAAATGTGTAAACAAAATTTATATTGCCATTCTGCGCATGGTTGAACATAGACACGATGGAAAATTTTCACTTCCCACGAAATTGCTTGCATGATTTATTTTATTTGTTATGTAATATATACCTACAAAGATTTATGCAATATGCAATTATGTTTATGCAACATGCAATTATGTTTAAGCAACAAATTGCATATTGCATAAATATAATTGCAGTACAGAAAATACGCACATAAATTATGCAATACAAAGAACACGAACATAAAATAAGATTGCAGAGTGAATATGGATTCATTCAGATGAATATACTACTAACAAATGAAAATAGAGGACATCTTCCGAATGTTCTTTTTGGTCCCAGTTCCGTAAGCATTTGTAACATAATGCTAAATAGTTTTAAACAAGATGTAATTAAAATATGAAGGACCGTTTTTAAGTATAAAGAGATACTGTGAATATTTTACAGTGAAAGCAAACTTAACTGTATATCAAATTTTCGTACACTAACGAAATTTCTTAATCCTTCTGATTCTATTCTAAGCTTTTGCAACTTCGGAAAACCAACTTCCTGAAGTCCTTAAGTCACAATTATTATGATTTAATCCACGTTATTAGTTCTACAATTATTTTCTTTTTCAATTGCGAAGTCTGACAGTTTTAAAACACTGAATATATTCTAAAATCCCATGTTTTGCTTTCAAATGCGATAAAACATAATTACCGCACCTCTAATATTTACAGAACTTTGAATAGGGCATGAACTCTCTCCAAGAAGCACATAATCGCGTGAGAGTGAATGAGATGTATACGAGTATAATGAAAGAGTACGAATGATTCATGAATACAAAAAAAATACGAAGAAGAAAGAATGAACGAAAATTACGTAGTATTTATACAAATGTTCACGAAACGTATGCCAAAGTGCTATATAATAACTGATAAATTAGATTTAAGCCACAATTAAGGTAGTTTTAGTTAGTTATTAAGAAAATCTCCCCCTCTTGCTGCTTAAGCCTTAAGGCAGCAGCGCGCAATGTACCACAATCATAAAAATAAATTCCCGCCTCCACAGGAATATTGAGGAAAGGAAATTGTGAAAAAACAAAACGTGATCGCCAGATAACGCCCTCTAGATTTAACGTTAACACCGACCGAGCACAGCATCCCTACCGACGGGTTCGCCCCGGCAACCACGGCGGCTGGGGAGGGGCCGGAGGGGGCATTTGACGCTCGCCAAGAACGACCCGCCGCAGCGGCGGCGGGGGCGGCGACTAACGGACGTCGGGGCGGTGCGGGGGCGTCTCCTCTTCCGATTGTGGCGCGACGGCCCGCACGGCCCCGAATCGGGCGCGGATTGTAAGCGCCGCCCGCCGCCAACGACAACGCCGCCGCCGCCGCTGCCGCCGCCGGAGGCACGAAATCGCTGGCTGTCAGCGCGCGCGCTGAATGGCGCTCGTCCAGGGCGGATGTGCACCCCGCCCCCGCCGCCGCCGCTCACGACCGACCCCTCGCGACCGTCCGCCCCGCCCGGCCCGCGCCGCGTAAACGCCTTACCCGCGCGCCGCGGCGTCCTAACCGCGCTAAGCGCCTTTGAATCACGGCGGCGGAAACCGGCTCACAAGACAGCGCGCGGTCGGTCAAGAGAGCCGAGAAAAAGAGATGGCGGAGGAGGAAGAAGAGGAGGAGGAGGAGGAGGAGGAGGAGAAAAGACAGAGGACCGGAAAGAAAGAAGAGAAAGCTCGCTAACGAGTGCCGGACTGGCTTAGGGCCACGTCAAACGGTTCGCTCAAATCCCATCGCACCAATCAAACAAATACAATTGACATAGAGTGGAGGGATGCCAGTGTCGCGAGGGGAGCTGGAGGAGGGGGAAGGGGGCGGGAGGGCGCTGCGATCGGCACGTGGCGCGGCCGCATGGAAGGTGACGTTGCGGGATTTAGAACCGAGAGGCAAAGGCGCGTTGCACATGGGTTGTCGTGTCCTAATTCCATTCCTAAAATACTTCTCTGATAGTTCACATGGAATCATGGCGCTCATACATGATAGTTTTTAATCATCGGCATGTCATGTCCTCTGCATTTCCTTCAGGAAATTTACAGCTTAGATAACTGAAACAAGTTTAATCTTGTGAATGAATTCTTGACATCTGTTCTTCATAGTACGGATAATTTCAAATAGACGTGAAGACGCATTAGGAATACTAAATTATTATCAGGTATTTGTTTCGGTAAATTGAATATATGTATCTCTATAATATTTCGTAGTAGGAAAAAAGACGTTTTCCGCATGAAAGTTCTTACCGACTGTAAAATATTTTCTCTGCATCTCTGTTTCATAGAACAAAAAACGATGTAATTTATAACCATGCGAAACTTTTAAACCATCGGTACGTCATTTCCTCTACATTTCCTTCAGGAAATTTACAGCTTAGATTATTGAAAACTGACAACTATTTTCATTCGAAATATTTTTATTGAACTGTAGCTAGTTCTCGATAAATCATTTTTATGTAAATTAGTTCCCCCCTTGTGTTTCAATCGCAGACTACTGAGAGCTTGCGCACTCTGCATTTTCTTCTGTTTTCGTTTTTCTTTTATTTCCTTCAAGTCTCGAGCTTCAAAACCACTCGACGCAAATGAATGGGATTACTACAAAACGAAGTAGCGAGACGAATATATCTCTCTGACGTGAATCATTCTCCACTTGCTTGAATAACAAGAACCTGTTGGAGGAAGCTAGTCCTCAAGATGCATGTCAGATAACACGGTTCTCGTTACTTCACATGCCGAAAGTGCTAACCCCAAGTTTATTTTCTTAAAAATTAACTCTACCTCTCCTCGTTGGAAAGTGAGAAATGAGCGGGGCGATGGAGCAACGAGGAACGAAAACAGTACGGAAGCAAAGACTAATTCGCCGTGGGCTCCTGTTTGGAAGTTGGCTAGCGTAAAATTATTCACCTCGGGATCCAGGTAGAAAAGGAAAACAAACACGCGAGGGGTACGTTCGAAAATAGACCCATCCAGCTGTAGGTCACCAGCTATCTTCTCTCGCTTCCGCCTGCGAAGTTATTGACGCCGCACTGCACTACGCCCCCAACTACTTGGTTAATAATTATTATAAGTAGGTTAGGTTAATGGTTTGAGCGTAATGCATTCCAGTACGTACAGCGGAAGCGCGTCCGTGACTGACACTATAGATCGGGAGATCTTAATGTTGGTGTCACAACAGTGGCGAAACGTCATCTGAGTAGGTGGGTTGGACGAAGCTATTGCCTTGATGAGAACCCTAGAGGCCGGCTGATCTCATCCGTCAGCCCCCTATTTTCGTCCTACCAATGCCAGGCGGATACCAAAGCGATATTTTCATAAATTGTTTAGGGCAGAAAACCAAAGAAACAGAAAGGTTTATGAATAAGCAGTGGAGACACCTGGAAGAGAAAGCGAAAAATGAAAAAAAAAAAACTGTGCAAATACCCTAATTTTCTACTAAATGATTTTCGTAATTTTTCTTCGCCCACTAACACACATTTTACTATCTCGAATCCCTCACGAGTACTCCTTTTTTAGCTCCCCGAATGGCCCTTTATCTGTTTCGCATAATTCGGCAAGCGCCGTCCCAGAGCGCCGCAGCCGCTTATCTGCGGTGCATGGGCGAGAGCCGATATTGCGCTTTCCCCAGCTGCGGGCGGCGGTGCCTGTGATCGCCTGTGGTCAGCATTAACGGCGCCAACGACAGCCCCCCTCGGCCGCGCCGCGCTTTCTCCCAGCCGCCGCCAACTGCCGCGGCCTCCATCTGCAGCGCCGGTGGCGCCGGCTCGGGAGACTGAGATCGGTGTCCGCTCCAGCCTCTGATCCCATTTCCGCTCCTGTCCGTTCGGTTCCGTCTCCATCACCGTCTACCGGCAACTTTGGCTGAGAGCGTCAGCTGATGTCACTGCAGTGTCTCTGACCGGAAGGTTCTAGAGTTCCACTCCAGACGGTGGCAGAATTTTCGACACTAGTTTGTCAGCTAGGTCGTATTCAGTCGCTGTCTGAAGAATGCTAGCAGCCGGATTCTCCGCTTAACACCAGGCGAATGCCGGAGCGGTACGCAAAGAAACGGGCCACGAACCGTGCGCGATATTTTCTTCGTCTTCTTTCTCCTACCCTCACCCCTTACTTACACAAACTCACGTGTACGATACTACCACACATGTCGGGAGACCAGTTGGGTGCCACGCTGGTGGGAGATACCTGGCTGAGGGAAATCCCCACAAGCCAACGTAAGGTCGACGTCCAGCAGGGAAAATCATCGCAACATCCCGCGATAAAATATGCACTACGCTAACGGAACCTGCGCAGTTGACGCGCCCGTAATGACTAATCAATCATACTCATCACCGTCTCCGTCCATTGTCCCCGTCCCATCACTTTTTCTGACTCCATCACTGGTTCACATTCCCCCTCCACTCTCTCTGTCCTCGCCACTGTCTCCGCCCCCTCCCGTTTCCACATTTGATCTTGCTCTTTTGTCACACGCGTTCTAGCCTAGTAGAGACGCAAAAGTCATCCTACCAATAAATGGCTCGAGTTTTAGTTCCTCATCCCGCCATACTTTGCCTTTATATTTTCAATCGTTAGTCTTAGCCACACCGTCACCGCTGATCAAAATCATATAGCTTCTTATTAAAGAAGAAACGGAAATCATATAGCTTATTATTCACAGGAAAAGATAAAAATCCAAAAATTAATATACAATGGGCAGAGGCGACCCGGGAATATTCTCGGGGGGAGGGGAGGGGGGAGGTGTCAACATATATAGTGTTAAGTGACTTGTTTTCTTATAAATAATTTTTCATTGATGTTGAATATAAAATTGATTTTTAATTCTTGACTTATAGTTAATATTTATAACATGGACAAATGATATATTGAATGACTACTGGTAGTAAAGAAAATGAGTAAAAGCCACATTAGTGTAAGCTATTTAGTATTAGACCTATAAGTGTCCCCCCTGACAACAGGGGTGAAAAGATAAAATTAAAAACATTTTCATTCCCCTTGTGCGTTATTATCTGCACTAAGTGGACTTTTGAAAATACATCTTCACTGACAAGCTGATTTGGAGAGGATCGTTGACCCTCGGTTTTCAACAATTTTATTAGTAATGCAAATAGTTTCTGTTACACGGTAAGTATTATTTTTGTTAACAAATTCTGTCAAAAGCGCTCGTTGTTACCTTTATTCATTATTCAATTTAATTGTTTATTTTATTCAATTTCATTCAATTTTGGTAAAAGGGCGATGGAAGGATTTCTCCCCCCCTTTCCCCCCTACGTGACACATAGTATTTAAATGATTTTTTGACATTTACATTAAAGTGTTCAGATTAATCTATCAGCAAGTGTCCTGTGTAGCAGCCTCCGTCAATAATGAAAAATAATATGCTAAAAGACCATGCGCAGTATGTATTACACAGAAACGAAAATATCTCGACAAGTGGTTATTATGCAAATGCGTCAAAGGTTTTTTTTATAATGTCAAACTTGCATATTGGCTGAAAGTGAACCGAACATTTTAATTTGTATTCTCTTCCAAAACAGTTGATATTTTAAAATGTAATGGGAATATCATTTGAAACGTTTTGGCACACAGATGTTTTAGTCTTCATTCTTATTGCAAGTTAAATTAATTTATGTCTATAAATTACACTACTGCCTCCCACGGGAACTTTCCATTCGAAATTCGCGTGCCTCTATGTTTGCCTATACAATTTCACTTGTATATTCCTGCACGATTTCCCTTTTCGCTGCCCGTGCGAGACACTGATAATAAATAAGATGACCTAAAGGCAGGAAAAGTCTTTGAATGCAGAAATCTTCAGGTAGACATCAATACGAACCACCCCAACTGACTGATTTGAAAAATCAATCTCTAGTTTGCGATGTATACCGAATTCACCGGTCATTCTACCCATTTCCGAAACAGAAGACGACATTTACGAAACCACAGACAGACAACGACAACGACAGAAATAATTAATCAAAGGTCACTGAAATCTCAATATCGGCCGCCCGTAAATCACACTCATCAACCCGCCGCCGCCGCCGCCGTCGCCGCCGCCGCCCGCCGCCGCCCGCCGCCCGCCGCCCGCCGCCCGCCGCCCGCCGCCCGCCGCCCGCCGCCCGCCGCCCGCCGCCGCCCGCCGGTTTGGAGAAGAAGCGCCTGCACGCCCCATTTCGAGAGCACACGGTTGACAAAAGTGGCCGTTTCCTCCATCGCCGTTTTATGACCGTCATTTCGTATTCCTTCCTTTTTTACCGCCCGCCAAGCAGCCCACCACCACCACCAGCACGCGGGTCGATAATGTCCCCCGCGGCCGCGGCGGACGCCCACCGCCCCATCGGCCCATGGGCCTCCGCGCGCCGCGACGCCCCGGCACGCCCGATGGATGGAGAGTCGTTTGCTAACCAACAGCTAATGCTTGTGGTTAGAAAGAGCACATGACAAATCTACTATTTAATTTTTACAGAAATGTTTGAGTAGAATGGATGCTAGGAAAGCGATGTTGTCTAGGCTATCCGGGACGAGCCGCGTCAATGTCATGGTGGCTAACGTTTCGGCCAGCGTATTGTGGCCTTCTTCAGAGCGTACTGCTGCTTCAAAGCCTACGCAGCTAGGAAAGCGAATCGAGATAAGCTGTATTTATATTTTGGTGCAAAAGCGTCGGAAATATTGTAATAGCTGGTCTCCAGGATGTTTTATTTAAATCGAGGAGATTGAAAGCTGGAGTTTCGTTGTCAGTTTGAAAATGTGCGAGTAAAGAGAGTGGAATTGACCGTATCAAATTGGTGACATATTTTTGCTACGTTAAACTTAACTACATTAACATTTATTATTTTTAGAACCACCGCCGATTATAAAGAGTATTCCACACATGTTCCGTTCATCCATTTGTTTTAGGAGTTGGTCAAGAATGCCATTTTGGTTTTCTGATTTTCTTGTCCCCGTTGTTAGCACCAAAGTGAGGAGACGGTTAAGGGTTCCCAGACGTTCAGATTTGTCCTGGCAGGTTGCCACTTGGGTCCCAATGGTGACCCCCAACTCAAGGGAAACTGAGAAGGATTCAAACCAACGCACTTCCACACCCCAACTCGTCAAAGACGCCATCCGAAAGGAAGCTGTGCCGAAGGGAAGACATGAACCCGGCAATGAGAGCGGTGGCGACGCTTCAGCATTTTTGCCTTGCTTTTATCATTCATGATGTGCACTTGCACTGACGTAAATGTTTTTACTATCTGACAAACTACTTACATCATATAGAGAAAGTATTGTAGCGCTGCAGCAACACAAACTGCGATGTTTCGGTAAACTGTTTTACCAGTGCCCGTCCGACTGTCCGTCGTCTGCGGGAGCATTGCGTTTCGTCTGAAATTCAAAGTAATTTTAGTAATGAAGTGTACATTAAAAATTGTTGGAAATATTTAATTTCCTGTCCATCAATAAAATATTTATGTTAGCGAGCAACGCGATGACAATTTTTTCTTCATGTTATGGACAAACTACTTTTTATCTGGTGTGGTATCAGCATGAATATAATCGTTTGTGCTGTCCTTGTGCGTCATCTGCCAAATAAGAAGTCCAATTACTTGTTCTCTTCAGTATTTCCCGCAGACATTACAAAATTGTAGATTTTTTATGGATATTTGAAACGTTCTCGATAATGGATATGGATTTATGGATATTCTTTACAAAGAAACAATAATTATTAGACTTTGAGGAAAATAATTTCTACGAAACGACTGAAAAGCGTTCCATTGGACAGTTTTGTTATTCTAATCTCCGAACTTTTATTATTACTCACAGTGACTGAAAACTAGATATGTCAACGTATTTTATAACTCGTGTTTTTCTCCGGAATCGCGGTTTCATTGTGATATTTTCTTCGGGGAATGTTGTCTTAGACATGTTTGTATTCAGGTCAAAAAAAAATTACCTCAATAACCACCCAGAGATATTCTGTGACTTCCAAGTATGGTGCCAAGTTTTCACGATGTAATCTAATAAGAAAAGAGTTCAAACAATAAAATAAATTCTAAGAAGAATGAACAAAGATGTTCATGGAGGGAAGTATGCATATTTTTATTTTCTGTGTTTCGTATCTATTATTGCTTCGCGCCACTTCGTAACCTTCATTAAAGAGTTTTTTAAAATTATATTAACGTATTTACTTGTATTTGAGAATTTAAAAGATTACTTGTGTTTTAGTGCCAATTTTGGTATATTAACACAAAACAATGTTTTTATATTCTTTAAACATAAAACCAATAGCATGTACACAATGATGTTTGTTTCATAATTGTTTATTATATCAAGTTATTTAATATCTAGTATATTTATTTAACTGCATGCTCATTTAGTACGCATTTTATCAACTTATGCCACTGTTTAGTTACTCTCTTTCTTGGGATTCCGAAAGAATACGTTTCATTTCGCTTTGTGTTTTAATAACACAATTTTAATTCCGATTAGTCGGCATTAATCGGTACGTAATGACGTACCAATCTCTTCAAACGATAAAACATGCAAGACACCAGAAAACTTGTTGGGAAGGCCGAGAGTTAAAAACGATCATCTCGCCCTTGGAGAATCTGCAGCCGCTGGCACCTCCCCCGCCAAATCAAGGCGCCACCGCCACCGAAGACCTCGACGGCCGCAGCCGCCCGCCCGCCCGAACAGTCTCTCCCGACGGCAGCGCTCCTCGTGTTTGTTTTGGGAACCGCCGTTCCCTCCGCACTCTCCACCCTCCGCCCGCCGCCCCGCTCCTCTGCCCTAGTGCTCCTCGTCCCCATCCTCCTCCTCCTCCTCCAAGGCTTCCTCAACTTTATCAATTCTGTTTCCAGTCGAAGACACATGTCGTATAAGAAGAACCGCCACCACCATCGCTACCGCAGCCGCCTCGGGGACGAGAAGGGAGGGCAAACGGAGGTAGAGAGGGCGGCGGGGACCCCGCAGAAAGAGAACCCGGAGAAGAAGCCGCGAGGCCGGGAGCAGCGCGAGTCGTCGCTATTAGGGGCGAGTTCGTCAGAAGAAGCCGCCGCGTCCCGGGCGCACGCGACGTCCCGCGCGAGCGTACGAGTCGCGTAAAACCTAACCACCACCGACACACACACACACACACATACACACGCGCGTGCGCACGCGCGAGACGAGAGCGCACCCGCGCGAGCGCGCTCGCACAATTATTATCTGATTGAGAAGTATCTTTCCGCCCCGGTGAACCCATTCTCCGCCCAGTCGTACCTAAGGCGACGGAGGCGGCGGGGTGGGGGACGGGTGGGGCTGCGGGGGCCTATCCCTCGGAGCACTAAGGAAATGATGAATAGAGTGTCTGATTGTGCGCGTCGGTTGACTGCGGCTGCTCTCTTTGTGGCGCGGTTGCGACGCTCGGGGGTGGCAGGGGCGGGGGTGGGGGTGGGAGGGGAGGGACCGGAAGCGTCCCCGAACTCCAACCCCGAAGGCTCCTCGCCGCCTCGTCTCGCCCGTCCCCTGCGTCTCCACCCGCCCGCGGAAGACGTGGAAGCAGAGATGAATCGGGGCGGGAGGGGGCGGGGCGCGGGGGGGGGGGGCAGCGCCCGTACGTCGATTGCGATCGTCCGAACCAATGGGCCCCGACCGGCCGGACATGCACCCGGATAGGCAGGCTTTTTGAGGCGCTGCAAATCACAGCATTTTTTCGAAACCAAATACATTGAATACAATTGATTACGGAGACACGTACTTGTAGGATAGTCTCTATGGCATCACGCCATTATAATGTAAAACATTCAACGAGTACTTTGCCGGCTCTATCACCACAACTTGGATATTCAACTTACATTCGTTGAAGAAGCATTAACGACTGAGGCACTACGTAAAGCCAGTTAAACGACGACTATGAAACTAGGTGATGTACGAATGTATTGTAAAGATGATTATGCAATCTACAAGAACATGCGTTTGGAAGCCTGCATTCCATTTAGCTACCTTTAGAGAAACAAAGTTATTTCTTCCTAACCCGGTTACAATAAAATAATCACATTACTTTGCGTTTGGAATAAAAAATGTATAAAACGATTATTAGTCCGCGGTTTTCAGTGATGACCCTTAGAATATGAATATCAATATATGGATAGCATCTTGGCGAGTGTGTTGTAAAATATGTCATAAATAAAGCAGATCCTGCAATAAATATTTATGAGATATAAAACCTTCGACCACAAACCAATATCTGAAAATAGACTGTAACAAATACAAAACACGACATATCCTCATATAACGATCAAAAAACGCTTTGTATGACCACAGTCATACAAAGAGAGTCAATGAGACCAATTGGAAAATGTGAATTCCAATATGAAATTATTATTTATTAGAGGAATATTTTTTTTAATTCAAAAATACTTTTCTAGCCTGTAAAAACATTCTCCAAAAAATATAAAATTGCCAAAAATAAAGCACAACTAGTTCTCGATAAACTCGTGTAGTGATATTACAAAAGCTTGTTAGTAGATTTTGACACGTGTCATATGTAGGAATCATGGTACATGATCCGTTCCTTGGTTTCAAATTTTAGCGAAACATCAAACTACAAAAATAATTCTCCGATTTATATTCATAAAAACTACCAAAGATCAGACGCATGTTAACAGAATCCGTAAGTACTGTAATACGAGTTTTTTAAACTTGCGTCATAAATAGGTCTTTAAGTCTGAAATCACAATGCCGTACAAAAAGCAAAACGAGATTTCCTGCTCAACCGGTAGTTCAAGTGGTACCTTCTTGAATGAAGCACAACCTCTCTGCAGAGTCATTTAATCTCAAAGGAAGCTCGAACGCTACTTGTCTGATCACTTGGGAGCAACAAGGAACCTGTCTTTTCTTAAATTTAAGTTGTTACATTTCTCCGAGCTAAAGAAAGAGGATAGAGTCTCGTGGTTAGGCGCGAAAGGAATTTGAAGTATCTAAAATGATTCTCCACTTGTGAATGGTTCGATTTCTACTTAGTTGCTCTTAAATGTTCTACTATTTTATCGCATACCTCTGGATCTTTAAATTAGAGATAAGATTGAAAATAAAAATATTTTCTACCTAAACATGACATCATCTCTGCATATAAAAGGCATGCCAAAATTTTAAGACCTGACATAGATACAATATTACAATATACTTTATGTTTAATCAGGAATTAAAAAATCGATTTCATTTTTCTCTATTATCATTCGCTTCTATCATGACTATATTGAAATCATATTGAGTCAGGGATGTACGATCTCTGGTACAAACTGTGTGAATAATGCACATCTTTGAAAATAATGGACCACGATTTCCTTCGCTAAAAAAATCGTTCATTTCCTTAACTTTTATATTGCTGAAAGAGTATCATTCCCATAGCATATATTCCTGTTCACCTGAAAATACACATTGTTTTAAGCCTCCAAGTAATGCGGTTAATGCGCGGAGGTACTAAAAAACGCACATTATCATTCACAAGAACATTCACATTCATAAGAAACCAATTAGCATCACAGACCTAACAGTAATGGTCACGTTATCCAACGGATAACTAACTGTTCAGGTGGTGCAAGACAAGTCGAAATGCAACACACCAGCCCTGCGGCGTCGGTGCATACTGTACGAGTGCGTCACGCGGGGCTTAGTCAAAGCTCACGGCGCCAGTAACGCGATATCCCAACACTTTCCGGGAGCCTAATCAGTTCAATTGCAGCCGGTTCCGCGTTCATCCCTCCCTCTGATGTCCTGAAACTCGATTTAAAACCCGTTCTCCAGAGGGAGGGGGGCCCGCGCCGTGTTTAAAATGCAGCGTAGAACACCGGAGTGTAACCCCAACGGAAGGGTCGCGTCATTAGCGCAGGCACTTAATGGGAAATTGATTCTGATTGGGTGCGTCATAGCTGACAAAAAGTTGGACCGCCATGCTTTCCTGTTTCATAACGCCGTGAAGTCGCGATTTTAGATGCCACAGAACGTGCTCCAGTATCTTGAAAGAATCATTAAAGTAATTTTCTGTGTCGACTTCTATCTCGCCGTCGTAAATTCAGTCCACACTACGCGTGAAAAACTGTATTTGTTGTGGGATCGATTTCATTTAAAAATATCACGCGTTATCCTCGCCTTAGTATCATGTTTGAATTAAGCGTTTTGAGTATCCCGTCTCATTAGTCTTCTTCGAGGCTTTAATTAATTTACGATGACACGGCGATCGGAGTGAAAATTAATCCGCTCCCACAAAAAACTGAAAGCATTCGAAGAAGCAAGCTAGAGAAGCAGGTGCTCTAAAATCGGTGTCAGATCTCTCACACAACTCGACCACAACGACGCTAGCACTTGTATGTCACGTTCTTACTCGGAATTTGCCGACTACGATGCTCGACTTGTAACCAGCAGCAATCTACGTGGGATGCCTTAGAGCTATACTTCGATTTTTCTATAATGACCGATGACATTAGGTCATTATTACACTCCCTACCTTGTAATATGAATATTTTTAACAGTGGTAAGCACATTTCTGAGGCCAAGAGTTCCGTTGAGAAGGACGTTCGCTAATTAAATAAAATATTCATTTTCTATGACAGGAGATGTAATAATGAATTAATGTCATCGGCCACTATAGAAAAATCGAAATACAGCACGTAGACATCTCTACGTCGTATTCTGATCTTCTCAACCTGAGAAGTGTGCTTTCTCATCATCTCACAGCAACATACGTATACTGCGATATTGCAAGGAAAACTCGCACTATAATCTGCCCCAACCGGGAATCGAACGGGTATGACCACACGTACTCCTTAACCCATTGTCGCAAGAACGGGAAGCTGCTGGTAGGCCCTGGCCCCATAAGGAGCTGTGGAGCCAGTACAGACAGACAGACAGACAGAGACAGACACAGACACAGACACACAGATAGACACAGAGACAGACAGAGACAGACAGACAGAGACAGACAGACAGAGACAGACAGACAGAGACAGACAGACAGAGACAGACAGACAGAGACAGACAGACAGAGACAGACAGACAGAGACAGACAGACAGAGACAGACAGACAGAGACAGACAGACAGAGACAGACAGAGACAGACAGACAGAGACAGACAGTCAGACAGACAGAGACACACAGACAGAGACAGACAGAGACAGACAGAACGACAGAACGACACAAAGACAGAAAGACAGAACGACAGAACGAGAGAACGACAGAAAGACAGAAAGACAAATCAGTAATAAAAATGGAGCAATTGAATTTTTCTTTTCTGAGAGACGGTAACATTCCAAGATGCACCGTGGGGGAGGGGTTCTGCCCGCGGCGGTGACGACAAAGCGGACAACGGGGACAAAGCGCGGGGCGTCGCGCACTAAATAACAGCCCGGGGGGCGCTTGGGGGGTGGTCCCCGCAGGGGGTGCGAGGGGGACGGGGAGGGGCCTCGCGACGAGGCAGCCGGCGCAGGTAGAGCCGCGGCCGAGGAATCCTCGCCGCTCCGACGGATGCTTCATCACTCCGTCTCGCGGGCGCCCCATGTCCATCCGACGCCCACTCGCCCTCTCCCTTGCGTGGCTGCAGCGGGCAGAGGGGACACTTCGCCTCGGCGCCTGCGACGCAGCTCGCGAGGGAGTCGAGTCGAAATACGAAGCTGAAATTCCTATCAGGGCCTGGATGGCCGAGGCGGCTACAAAACGCAATTATTGCTTTAGTCACGAGGCTCGTGTATGATAACTAGGGTGCGGATTTTGTTAACATAAAATATTACCAAAAATTATCATTAAAATGCTCTGAACATGCTTCAAAAATGCCCTAAAAACAAAGAAAAAATACGTAAAAAATTTGATCAAAACCACTTCAGACGAACAACTCAAGCTGTTGCGTATGATACTGATGTAATCGAGGTTTCTTCCTTTTGTTCAGGTTGACTCATCCTGCAAACTTTTGGTTTGGATTGTTCTTTAAAAGAAAATCTCTGTCCTTATTTATCGCGAAATCGGCCTGACTGACAATGGCGCCAGTTGGCGGAACGGCGGACGTTACAATAGATGAACGAATAAATCAAATAGGCTACTCAGGATTTCCGTGGTGAACATTTGTTGAACCTTGTAAATATTACTTGAAGCAAGTACCATTAAAATGAAATCAAAATCAATTAAATCAACAAAAAATGCATTAAAAATGACGTAAAAAGTACAACTGACATATTACTCAACATAGATGAAAAATGAAGAAAAAAATGACAGAAAAAAAGGGTCATTTCGTTTTGCCGTAACATAAAATGAATTTCTATACTGAACGGCATTGTTCTACAATGAAAAGAAAAAGATTGCATTTCATGAAAATCCGCCCCCTAATGATAACCTAGCCTTTTATGTGGATGAGTGCCCGTTCTTTACCTTTTGTGTATGTTGCGTCGCGGAGTACTTCACGTTGTTCTGATACAAACTATAATATGCTAGTGTTCAGTATACAGTTCGAAATTCATCCCTTTGAGGAGCGGAAGGTACTAGAACTCGTTAGGAACATATAATTCTGTCATCGGAATTGGAAAGCATCTATCATAGGTACCAAAATTGCATAATACACCTAGATACAATATTATAAAATGATAAAATTGTATTAGGTACTTCCTCTTTTTTAGGATAGATATAATCCCAATGAATTTTTGTTATTTTAATGAATGATGAGTAATACAAGACGCACAGAAAAGTTAATTGATATTCTAAGGGCGTAAAATATCATTTCATTCTGTTCCGAACATTACGATGTAAAAAACGAACTATAATTAAACTTGAGGCTGGAGCAAACCAAATATTGCTATCAGTCCGTGGTAATACATTAGAAAGTCTGCGATAAAAGGAACACGTGTAATGTGTATTCTAGCGCAACAAAAAATAATTAAGAAAGAAGTGAATCATACTAAGTGAAAATGAAAAGAAAACATCAATCGCCTCTTGGCATGAGTTTTCAATTAAAAATATTTTATTAGCAAGCTCTATCGTAAATTAAAATTTCATACTGATTTACGACTGCGGATACCAGATAAGGGATGGTCTATTGAACCTCTGTTGGTCGACAAAGCAACATGTTTCAGAATACAAGTCTACAAGACGTCACACTGTGGTAGAGGCTTAGCCGATTTGATGATAAAGGTTTTTCCAGCAAAGGTGTTTCAAAGGTTCTTTCTTAAGCTTCAACGCTAGTACTCACAAAATGAATATGGTCCCAAATTTGTTAGTTATCTAGCTCTATCGACATACAGGGGATTAACGAGTTACTGCATGAGTAAGATTGTGTTTGTGAGTTACAGAAAGAAAAAAAATAGGAAAGAAATAAAGAAATAGGAAAGAAAGAAATAGGAAAGAAAGAAATAGGAAAGAAAGAAAGAAATAGGAAAGGAAGAAAGAAAAAGGAAAGAAAGAAAGAAAAAGAAATAAAGAAGGAAAGAAAGAGAGGGGGCAACCATCTATTTCTCAGAAACAAGATTAAACACGTGTGTGGTATTCTGTTGTAATTCATCAATTTCCGTCCCATTCTAAAAATTGTAAACGCGTATTTTCAATTGAATTTCGAAGATAGATATCAAAGAACGTGACTTCAAAATACGTCTCATTATTGTCAAAATGCTGGTATGCGGTACCTAATGATATATTTATGCTAATTAGTATCCAAATTTGAAAATCACATAAACTTACATTGTGCCTCTTTGTTGTTGTTTTTACTGGTTTCTTTCAGTTTACATCTTGCTCACAATCATAAAATGTCAAAGGTCCTGTCTATCTAATAGAAGTATCACAATTTTATCAACACGTGGTAAATAATTTTTCATGCTCTCGTAATCTTCACACACAAATGGTGTGAATCCTCGGGTCAAATAGGATTGGTGTCAGTGTACGAGTATGTGAGCGCGTGTCTGTGCGTGCATGCAATCGAATTTTTATCAAGAAGTTTAAAAGCCCGAACTTTCAACGACAAGAATAACAATTTCAGAAATACGTTTGTCTCGCAGTACTTTTCATTTCTGCCGAAAGGGCGGTCTTTCGTCGCTATCGGAAGCGCGTGCCCGCGGGCGAGGAGCACGGAGTCGTCTCCAGCGCCCGGCCGGGGCGTCCACCAGCGCCCGCCCTGGGCCCCTGGCAGGGACGGCGCGGCCTATTCACCAGCCGGAGTGGCAATTCAAATAGATTTCCCCATAGTTGGATTTCTCGGGCCGTACATCAATTATGAATTGTTCATAATGTCTTGAACGTTATCGCCGGCGCCCGACGGGCCACGGCGGGCCCGCGCGGCGCGCAGGGCGAAGCGGGGCTAGGAAAGGCTTGCGCAAACCTCTAGCGCTCCTCGCGGCGCGCTCCGCAAACACGGGGCTCGTTCAATTATGGATACGCGCGTAAGAACGCTACCGCCCGCGCCGCCGCCGCCGCCGGATCCGCGCTCATTATTAATGGACTAGTAGAGTCCTCTGGCGGGAGACAATGGAGACGTTCTCGGCTAATTGAGCGCCCTTCATCCGACCGCCCCGCTCCCCTCCCCCACCGCCCCCCACTCTGCTCCCACCCCGCCCCCGCCAACCCTGTATCACTCTTGCCCTACAGTCAACAATTAGATTTACGATTTGTTCTCTGGAGACCGAAGAGAAAGGGAGGGCGAGGCGGAGGGGCGGCGGGTCGACGAGAGGGGAAGGGAGGGGGGGGAAGAGGTGGGAGAGGGTGAAAAGTGCCGCCGCCCGCGGGTGCGCACCCCCGAGATGAGGCGAAGGATAAGGCGCGTCGCGGGGCGCCGGATGTCCAAAGGGGTGCGCAGCGAGCCGCGGTCTCGTCCTGCCCTCTGGCGCTCGCTGCGCGATTGCACTTGGAATATGAGGATATGAATGATGGAAAATGCCTCTGTTGACATCTAAAAATGGCTCTTAGGCAACTGATACACCGTCTGTTGCAACGGAAACTAATCAAGATGAAAGGCAATGCGCTAAATGATACTCGTTTATAGGGCAGGCGGTTTTTACATGTCTCTACAGATTATGACGAAAGAATCTGCCTCAAGTTACACACCGCAAGTCAAGGGCCTGGGTTTGTCATTTGGTATATAAAGCCACGATAGAATACAGCCTTCCTTCCGAAATTGACCACTGCAACATCTCAATGAAATCAATGGATTCTAACAGATTTCTATAAATAGTTTCGAAGCTTATTCTACTGTGTGTTTGAGCATATTGCGTCAAGAAAACCATAATACTTCAAATCGTTTTTCATAGCTCTTCATGGTTATATTAAGCAAAACAAGTGAAAGTTGAATTTGTGTAGTACCTATTCGTTATATGAACTTTCTCTATATGGTGAATATTGAATTACCAAACAAATAATGGTAATAGGTGAAACTAATAGTACCACATGTAACGCCAAGATTTTGACTTCCGGTCTTTAGTGACGCAACATCAAATAACGATTATGATTGCCTCGTTATGTATTCTAATAATTATCTTACAAAAATACTCCTAAAATTTAAATTCTGTTTTCCGCATTCCAATACAGTAATTAACCCCATTCCATTTTTAACAATAGCTTCTAGTGTTGTTTCCACTTTCTTTCTATTTTTCATTTTTTTCCCTTCCAACTCAAGTTGTGAACCTTGACATTGTCATGGCAGATATTTGAAAGTTGGAATTCCAGAACACAAGAAACCATGTTCGCAGTTTGTCGTTCCGTTCATCACACTTTTTTTTGTGTCCTTTACGATAAATTAATAAAAACGAAAAATCGAAGAATGTAATGAATAGTTTCGAAAATCTGAGCAACAGAATTAATGAAAATATTTATATAGGCCGTGTTCTCACCATTGAAAATAAACTGTACACACTTATACTTTTCTAGGTACGATTTATTTTATTAAGATATTAGTTCTTATTGATGAACGATTATTAACGGTTAGCGAGGAGAATTTGCCATAGATCCTTTTACACATCGTCAGTAGTTTGAATGACAGAACATTTTCACTAGTATTACTAACAAAGCATGTTTGAAAGAAAAAGGTTGTGTAGCAATAATATCTTGCATAGCGTTTTGAGAAATTGCTCAACTTTGCCAGTGATATTATTTTCAGCAACTGAACCGTGGACACCATCATGATATTCTTGGATAAAATCTACACAATTATTTGTTATTTTTATTTTTCATTCCCAAAATATGGTATACTGATTAGTGGCTCACTCAATGGAGAGAAACTCATGATCCTTCATCGCGTGACGGAATTCAATATCTCAATAATTGAGATAATAATCTCAATAATTATTATTGAATAAGTGATAAGTAACCATGAATCCATACAAATAAATTTCCCCCTATTTAACTCGTAGTAAAAGTAAAATGCCTTTCCAATTTCAATCGATCAAAAATAAACTGTAAACATTACTAGGCAGGTGGTTACTACCCCTGTAGGAATATGAGAAATTTTCTCAATCAGGAAGACATGCTTCCAGACTCAGTTAAACGGCAATGCTAATATTTATTTCACAATCTTCGAGGAAGTGATTGCTTACACTTTATAACGATGTACAGGCAAGGCACTCCTGTTAGGGACTCCAGATATAAATCAGACAGAGAATCAACAACCATGTTTTTTCCTTCCAACATGATTTAGGAGATTAAAAAAGACGAATTCAGGTAAAATCAATATCCCTTCCTCCACGTAATTCATCGTAAATTTGTTTTAATATCATTGCCTACATCTGTCATCTTATGTAAGATTTTTCTTCAATGCAACTGCAGTATACATTACAATTTGCTAATTATTTTAATAATAATAATAATAGTAATTTAAATTACAGTTAACTAACATTACAATTACGATACGAGCACAATATAATTTAATGCAGACAAACTGTAATTGATATTCGCACGGTAGAAACTATTAGGATATTACACAGCCAGTTCGTATCCCAAGAAGAAACAAGTAAAGTTATGTAATTATACACATGTGTATGATTAATTGATTGTGTTGCATTAGTCTCGTATTTCTTGAAATCGACGCGAAATTGCTACAAAGCCAATTGACTGACTTTAAATTGAGTTAAGGACAATATATAAATAAATTCAAACAATTATTTTTAGACGATTGTTTGCCAACCCCTTTCCCTTCATTAAAAACATAAGAATTTTAGGAATCTCTATCCTCCCTTAACCGTCTTACGTTATTTACTCTTGTAGATTCTTTTTGTGTTTGAGGATCCTTCAACTACTGGGGTCATAGAGGCCCACAAGTGATAATCCACTAAGTCATGGCGATGGTAATAATAATAATAATAATAATAATAATAATAATAATAATGAGGTGAATGATGATGGAGAAATGGCAGAACGGGAGGGAAGGAAAACTGAAGAATCCCAGAAAAATTCTGTCCAAAGCTCCACTAATGTCCACCACCCATTCCTCTTCATTCGGTCGGGTATCGAACCCAGATCCTAGCGGTAGAAGACGAATGCGCTAGCCATTACATCACGATCACCCCTCCTGCATAATTTACCCACAGCACCTCAGCATAGGCAATAGAAAAATATCCCAAAGCACACCTGCTCCGTCGCGGGGCACCTACTGTACCGCCCGAGGGCCACGAACGGGCGCGGGCGCGGGCGGGGGCGGGGGCGGCGTCGGCGCAGTGGCGGCGGCGGGCGGCGCGCGCCGGCCGGGTCGGGCGCCGCGGCGCCTCCGGGGCGTCGCGGGCCGCCGCTTATCGGCCAATGGGAGGCGCCGGCGCCGGCGCCTCTCGCGAAGCAGCCGCCGCCACCACCGCCGCCGTAGCCGAGGCGCGGTGTCGCGGGGCGGGCGCGGCGTTATCGCCTGGCCAGCTGCCACGCGCGCCGCGCCGCGCCGCCCCCGCGCTGTGGGCGCGCCCGCCCGACTGGTGGACACAAAGCAGCAGGGGCGAATTGATCATTTTCTTTCGTGGACGTTACGACAAGTTGGGCGGTTTTCGAGAAGTATTTTACTGTATTTTCAGAGGATTTTGATTTATTGATTGATTAAAAATTCCGGATACGTCAACCGCTAAAATAATTAGTCTTGTAAATGTAGTACATGTTTTATGGCGGTAGGTGGCGGCGATTTTCTCCTGTTCGATGGCGAGATCCGGAGTCGATGTAGGTCGGCTTGCAGGAATTTTCCTCAACCAGGTATCTCCCCCAATGAGGCACCGCCCCATCCGGGACAAGCTCAAGGCACCCGACATGTGTGGTAGTGTAGTCCATGCGAGGGTAAATGTGTGGATGTAAGGAGTGAGAATAGGAGAAGGAAGAAGAAAGAAAGATCTCGTCGGGATGCGAACCCTATAACCTCCCGGTCAGAGGCACTGCAGTGACATCAGTTGCTGCCTTGAGCCACCTTTGCCGATTTTTGAGAGGATATAATACTATTTTCACCAGTGCAGTCCGTAGCTTACCTCTTCCAAACTGAAGCTGGAGGAAGTTTATCCGTTCATCAACAAGTATTACCACAGACATTTCTACTATCAATAACAAATTAAATACATTCTTATAAAATGTCAAGAGGTCAGTACTCTACAATTATAGCTCCGGACACAACCTCTCAGCGACTTCATTGCCATCTTTCTGAACGATGTAGTCCCCATTCAATTCATATTTACTGGATTTATTTATATAATTATACAAAAAATAACTTATTTATTTGTAGTTGAATAACATTTGATTACTAGTTGTATGAAAGAGATAATTTACAATATTTGCTAATTAAGTTTCCCCGAGAATTACTTTATATCCTCAGATGTGCCTTCCTCTACCGCTGTTCCTGGATCTCAGTCTGGTCGAGAAGAAAGAGATCTTAACCTGCAAACGAAAATTGCAGTCGCAAATGCGATCTGGATAATACGACGATAATGCGACGTCTGGATCATATGACATTGAATAAAGTTAACCTTTTTGAATTATTCGATGAGCAATCTCATTCCCACGAAATTCACATTTTAACGTTGAAAACGTTCCAATTTTGACATTTTTCAATGATTACATTCGGATGATCTAAAACCAAGATTTTACAGATTTTAAATAAATTTCTGAGTTCATTAATTCAAGAATTTCTGAACTAGAGCTTCCATGAATGTAATGTCTGGGAGGGGTGGAGTGCGAGTTAATTTGTTGTTGTTGTTTTTTTTGTGTTTTTTGGCGGAATTTTCCATAAAGAGACAAGGTTTTATTGTACGAACTCTGGGGCTCATATACTGTAAGGTATTAATTATAGGTAAAAAATGAATTATAGATGTCGATGCACAAAACTGTTCTGCACTCGCGTGTCTGTGAGGCTGAAACTAAAAACGCAAAAAGTGTAGTTCTCTAAATATCAAATCTACAAGCCCAAGTCTTATCTAACTCGTTACTTATCATCGACCAAATGTATAAGAAATTTTACAATTTTATCTGAATGATGACACCATACATTAAAGTATTTTTCATTATTGACATTCCGAATGATTATTAGTTATTTTCACTCAACGGAAGTCCAGCGCCTGAGTTCAGTAATATAATGTAGCCTAATGAATTATTGTGTCCAAGTGTTGTTCCACAAAATACCGAATAATTGATTTCAAATACTTCCTAGAGTAATGTGTTTTTCACTAAGAATTCGTGTTACATACGCGTAAATGCTAAAGATATACTAGATCATTTCCTTGAAGCCACCCCATCAATTAACGTTTAATCTGAGTCTTTCATTTAGCTCTTCCTCAAACCTACAATCAGCAAAACTATATCATTCAGAGTATGCAAGTTTATTAGAGGAAAACTTAACTATTACTATGAGGCAATCGAAAGTGAAGACGAAACTGAACACTGTTATGCGCATCCTGGGCTGAGTTTTGTTTTTCCACTCGTGTGGTGCCAATGATAAGACCAGAAATTTGAATCCATCACTCCTCACTCACATTTACAATCCATCAATTAGTTTTTGTTGTTGTTTTTCTTGCAAGAGTTCGTGTATCACTTACGTAAATTGCAGTGCCTAATATGGTGCATTTTGCCACGGGTGACTGACGTGGTCTATGACGGCTTTAACCTCTTGTCTTTGACTTCCGAACTCATCAATTGCTTCATTTTCTGATAACAGAAAACTGCAAAACAATATGCAACACAAATGCAGAAACAGTTCATTGAGGCTACAAGGCCACACGATATATTTGCGTAATTTGTTCGTGGATAAAAAAAATGAATTAGTTTTACTTCGGATTGCCCCCTTCTATTCTCGCAATTTAATAACAACTACTGTTGTACGATGAAACAGTTTTAAAATAATTCGAGCAATATCGGATATTCAATCAACAGGCGTGAAAACATTGGGGGCCAAATTGGCACTGATTGTGATATTTAGAATGATGCGCATTCAAGGACTACCACATGGTAAACAAATGTTTCTGATATTATAAATATGTAATATTCTTTTTTTTGCGCAATATTTCACGTTCGGATGTGGAGCCTATCACAGATCTGTGCGATATATCAAAATATAGATTATACGACATTGTAATTTTCTACTTGTAAAAAATGTTTAAAATCAGATTAATAGATATGTCTGTTAAGAGTTCTGTCACAGACATATAGACCACGACTGTTGTCACAGAAACACAGCCCCAACTGCTGTCACAGAAACATGGAATCCTACTGTTGTCACTGAGACATAGTCCCCTGCCACTGACAGAGACGTGGTCTCTAACTGTTGTTGCAGAAACATAGTCTCCAACTGTTGTCATAGAGGCAATGTATCTTAGATACTCCACAGACTGATTCCCTTCATCATCCCTGCCTTCAAACACTTCTCAAGCCCTACACTCGCAAGGCATCAAAAGAGCATCCCCCACGCCTCGAGCCCTTCTTTTTCTCTGTGATGCTTCGTAACTCGTTCCCTTCGAACTCTTCAGTGCGTCTTGGAATGCTTCAAAGGGGCGTCGAGGGGCGGGCAGCTCCTATCCCCGGGAGCGCGCTCCGCCGTCGCGCCTCACCCGCCGGCCGTCCCGGGGCGGGCGAGCGCTGAAAGCGACCTGCGCGCGATAGCATCTCCGACCGAAGGGCCCGCGCCGCGCCGCGCCGGCCGCTGATTCAATTATGAGGCGATCGTACAAATGCAAATGCAGGGAACGCAGCTAGGCCTCCCCCGACTCCATCCTCTCTCCCCATCTCCTGGCCGCTCCCCGACCCACCCCGCGCCATCTCCTCACCCCGCGTCGCCACGCCCACCCCGCAGCATGTCACATCGTCTCATCCCCCACCTGTGCTGTTTCGCCCCGCGCCAACTGCCCAGTCCCTTCAACCGTCTCTACCTTATCCCCTTAGCCCCGCTTCGCCAAGCCCACTCCGCTTCTCTCCGCCTCGCCTCACCTCTCCTCTACGCCTCCTCTGCGTCTCCTCTGCGTCTCCTCTGCGTCTCCTCTGCGTCTCCTCTGCGTCTCCTCTGCGTCTCCTCTGCGTCTCCTCTGCGTCTCCTCTGCGTCTCCTCTACGTCTCCTCTACGTCTCCTCTACGTCTCCTCTACGTCTCCTCTACGTCTCCTCTACGTCTCCTCACCTCGCCGCGCCCCGTACCGCTCCTCTCCCCGCGTCCAACTGTCCAGCTTCGTCCCCAACCCTTCCCTTCGCCCCGTCGCCCTCTCTCCACTTCGCTTCGCCTCGTTGCGCTCCGCCTCGCACCGCGCCGCGCCCAGGGCCCTAATTGACCGTAGCGGCCACGAGACGCGACCACACGCGGGTCATGATAAATCCGCCGATAGCCCCTTTACGGGAGTAAATTAAATTTGTTTTATGCCGCACGGCCCCGGCCCCCGCCCCCACCGCCGCCGCCAAGCGCCCCGGCCGCTCGCAGCTCGTTACGGCCGGAGCCTCCGTCCGGTCGCCCGTCCGTCCGGTCGCGGGGCCCGGCGATAGGGCTAATGCTTTCGTAAGTGGCGCTCCACAAAAACCTCGGTGACAAATAATGGACTCTCAACAAGATGTTCCCCTGGCGAGGTGTAGCTGGTGGAATTAAGCCGTGTACAACCGGGTTCTATTATTTGAATGTGGAGTCCGGGGGCGGTCATCCTCGTAAGGATTAGAGAAGATCTTGTTTAGGGACGGGGAATTAACTTGTTTAATATGTTATTCGGTCCTCCATTGGAGGAATGTCACTAGCGACTTTTACAACTCGAGGGAATAACAGGTCTCTTGGTTTACTCTCCAGAAAATAATGGAACTGACCCATAAACGTGCAAATGGACTCCCTATATTCCATTCTTTTGACACTTAATGTGCTAATAAACGAACGTGACGAAGCAATTCCTCTTCCTTTTCATTACTTTCTTTGGAGACGCATGAAAAACCATGCGATGCAGCCTTGCAGCTTCTCTCCATCTATTTGTATCAAGGAATGCCTATTGTGGTAGCCAAAGACGTACCGCCACGCGTCCCATAAAAACATTGTCGAAGAATCCAAATATTCTCAGTGGCTGGTAAATGAAGTTGAAGAAAAGGTAAAGAAAAATGAAAAGGAAGAAATGCAAGACGCGTACGAATAAAAGCAAGAAGGAAAGGAATACCAAGGTGATGCGACAGAAGAAGGTAAAGAAGAGCAAGTCGAGATGGAAGAACGACAAGGACAGCAAGGCGAGACAGAAGAAGAGGAAGAAGAAAAAGGCGAAACAGATGAATAAAAAGGCGAAACAGATGAATAAAAAGGCGAAACAGATGAATAAAAAGGCGAAACAGATGAATAAAAAGGCGAAACAGATTAATAAAAAGGCGAAACAGATGAAGAAAAAGGCGAAACAGATGAAGAAAAAGGCGAAACAGATGAAGAAAAAGGCGAAACAGATGAAGAAAAAGGCAAAACAGATGAAGAAAAAGGCGAAACAGATGAAGAAAAAGGGGAAACAAAAGAAGAAAAAGGGGAAACAGATGAAGAAAAAGGGGAAACAGATGAAGAAAAAGGCAAAACAGATGAAGAAAAAGGCAAAACAGATGAAGAAAAAGGCAAAACAGATTAAGAAAAAGGCAAAACAGATGAAGAAAAAGGCAAAACAGATGAAGAAAAAGGCAAAACAGATGAAGAAAAAGGCAAAACAGATGAAGAAAAAGGCAAAACAGATGAAGAAAAAGGCAAAACAGATGAAGAAAAAGGCAAAACAGATGAAGAAAAAGGCAAAACAGATGAAGAAAAAGGCAAAACAGATGAAGAAAAAGGTGAAACAGATGAAGAAAAAGGCAAAACAGATGAAGAAAAAGGCGAAACAGATGAAGAAAAAGGTGAAACAGATGAAGAAAAAGGTGAAACAGATGAAGAAAAAGGTGAAACAGATGAAGAAAAAGGTGAAACAGATGAAGAAAAAGGTGAAACAGATGAAGAAAAAGGTGAAACAGATGAAGAAAAAGGTGAAACAGATGAATAAAAAGGTGAAACAGATGAAGAAAAAGGGGAAACAGATGAAGAAAAAGGGGAAACAGATGAAGAAAAAGGGGAAACAGATGAAGAAAAAGGGGAAACAGAAGAAGAAAAAGGTGAATCAGAAGAAGAAAAAGGTGAATCAGAAGATCAAGGTGATGAGACAAAAAGAAGAAAAGAAAGACGTTTAATACGAACGTTCGCAATACATAATTCGTACAACCGACAATATAAAAAAAATTGTGAAGCTTTCATTTAGTCTTTCTGGAGACCAACGAAAGTAGCGGCGCTGTTGGCGGCCTTGCGGCTCCTCGTTTCTCCGGGCGCACGAGACGGGTACGGCAAAACACAGCGGGCGCGAGGCGGATAATGAGGCGGCGGGCGGTGCTTTTGCGATCGGCGAGGCGCCCCCCCCCTCCCCCACCCGGGACCTCGCGATAAGCGGCGCCTCACGTGCCCCACTTGCGCCGCCAACGAGATGATCCGGGAGGCCGCGGCCTTCACCTCGCCGCCCGCCGCAACGATCGTACAGGCCGTGACTCTCGCGCTGCCTTTTATTTCCAGTATTGCGAAAAATGGTTCGTAACAGATCGTGTTTTAGAACAAGATTTGAAAACATCAATGGAAGAATTTATAAAAAAAAAATCACAAGTCTCAAACGTTGGAAAAGCCTAGAAAGTCACCCACATTGAGTATAAATGAATATTTTAGTTATCCGCCTCTAATTTCTTTGAGATTTTAGTTAGTTTGTAGGTTCACCACTAGGTGACGTCTTCGCTTGTTTCTGTGTACAGTATACGATTTGCCTAATATTCTGCAGGTCAGCAGATTTAAAATAAGAAATAAGTTATTTATAAAAATATCTAAAATTCAATTTTAGTGGTATTTTCTTCGTCTATTATGTTGTTTCCCCTATCTACAAAATGTTAATTTGTTCTTTCCTTTTCCACAACGGACGTGGCCAGAAGTCCTTGACTCTGCCCTACCCGCCTGCCCGGACAGTTCATCTGAAGGCGTCATCGCCATCATGGCGTTTCAACATCGCCTCATGGCTTTTCAACTCGAATGATGAAAAACAGCCAGAATGTTATGAAAAATACCGTTATTTTCTTTGTCTATAACGTTTTCTTGATATGTAAAATGTTTTCAATCAATTTTTCACTCTACTCAATCATGTGGCAATGAAATTGAAATATCATGGTCTTCAAGATGGAGCCTGGGAAGAAAGATTTGTTCCTTGTTGACTGCCATTTCCTCAATTATGTAATCTGGTGTTTTCATTCTGTCAGTCTTAATATCCTTTTTCAACTATCACTCTACGTTGTGTCAATCGCTTGGGACTCTTCAAAAATTTACTGACACTGTTTTAGAAAACTGTTTGTGCAGCTATTCTTTACAAATTTTAATACGTAATAAGTACCACCGTCTTCATTACTTTATGTCAGCATTGGAATAAAAATATTCTAACAAAATACCACACACAATATCTCTTGCAAACAGTTATCTGAAGATGTGATGATTAACCTGCAAAATTAAGAGCCCAATATACAACGTAAATTGTTAGAGTCACTTGAAGTCAAGAAATGGGCGGCATATTCCAAAAAGGTTCAGTCGAAATATTTCGTATGTATTTCTACGATTTTGTAAGGTCACATTCAAGAACTTCGTCGAGTAAAACCCGCCAAAAATTATTTAGTGAAATAAAATGTACCCCACTCTGACATCATTTATACATTCACATTCACACACGTGCAAATTTGCACAGTTTCAGCTGCGTCGACAAAACGCTTTCCCTATACTAGTACACATCTATCGAATCATGTCACCTATCTTTACATGGATACTTCGCAACACTTCCTGCAAGGACTTTTCACGACGTCACAACTTTTAGTCAGGAAATCGTGACCTGAAATCCGCATCGCGTACCAGCATCAACTTGCACAAACCTACTCCAAACATGAGCACGAGAGGTAGGTGGTTCTCGCATTGCTATCAGTTTTTTCAGAACAGCAGAAAGGTCAGCAGATTCCCAGGTAAGTCTTTCAGCGTCGCCTGTCGGGAAGTCGGACACGCGACGTTTGTCAGCGGATGGCCTCTGTGCTTTGCCACCGTTGCCAACACGTGCTTTTCACAAACGCACAACGTTCCCTAAAGCAGGAAGTCAAAGAAACACAAAATCAAATCTATGTAAGAGACTGGTCAGATTTGAACCTTTCCACCACCAGATGTGAGAAGAAATACATGATGTGCGCACTGAACTACTCGATTTCCTCCCCGCTTAACCCACAGAAATTCACTCATGGATAAAATCCATACCCTCGGGTAAAATAGTTTAATGTTTTCATTTCCGTAGCGTTGCTCTTGCAGACTGCACGCACAAGAAAATCTTCTTAGTATTTCTTTAGAAAAGAATATTGTAGGTTCCATGTTTAATAATTGAATAGTCCCAATCAGAAGACCATCTCATAGAAAAATCTCCTTTTATTCTGTATAGTTGAACGATAAAAATAACAGTAATATGTGCATACGTGATATATATATTTTTCACTAAGATTCTGTGGGCGAAGTTCAAGAAATCTTCATTGTTTGGGAGATGCCGAACTTTCTACCTTCATGCTCCGGGTTTCTTCACTAATCCACTAAATTACCTGAAGGAAGGCCACAATGTGGTAGTTGATGACAAAAATTTCCCAGGATCATTTTTTATGCTTGCAATATCATTGTATATCGTCCGAAATGAAAAAAAACTCTCATATACTTTGCTTTACTTTTGTAGTGGCTCACTTCGAAATACGAGTTTAAAACATGATGACTGCAAACTTGTTAGAGGTTTATATCACTCATGATGCATTGACTTCAAATTTTATTTATTTTATCAATCATATTTTCAGAACGTATTTCTGTTCGTACCTCTCGAAAATGAATTCATTAAATAGGTGTATGAATCCTAATCCTGCACGGAAACTAAAGTTTTCGACCGCTATTCCAAGTTGTTTTATTGTCAAAGGCAACTACTGTATAGAAAGATTACTATAAGAAGGGATCGCTTTGTCTGCTACTGTTTGGCCACTGCTGACAATGTAACTGCAAGTTACGTCCATACACATATTTTGTCAGTGCGTTACTTAACTCATTTGTGGCTTCATCACTCTCTTTTGGAATGTCATCGCCCCGACGTTCACTTGTTTCCTAACCAGTCAAAGTGGTCCCTTCTTAGAGTAATTCCTCTATATCAGTTTTATTCAGAGATTACCACCCCTCACGAGAAACCACGCCGCGTGCCCCCCCTCCTCCCTGTGATTGAGTGTGCCACGAGGCCACGCGCGACCCACGCGCACTCCGGGCCAGCGCGCGCGCGCCGGGCCGGGGCGGGCCTGAGGGCCAACGACCTGACTGACGGGCGGCGGCGTCGTCGTTTGTTCCAGGTTCCGGACGTGCCTCAAGATGACGAACACGGCGGCGGCCAACCTGGTGGGCAAGCTGTTCTTCAACGTGGTGCAGACCAAGTGCTTCGTGCTCAAGCCGCGCAAGGTGTGCCTGCGCATGTCGTGGTGGGGCAAGTGCGAGAAGTACGGCCTGCGCAAGCAGGCGCACCTGCGGAACAACGTGCCGTACTGAGGAGCGGGCGCCGCAGCACGCCGCGCGGGGAAGACGGCTAAGCGGGTGAAGCGCCACGCGGGGAAAATGCCGCGCGGGTAAACCGCCGGTCGGTTAAAGCGTCGATCTGTTAAACCACCGATCGGTTAAAGCGTCGATCTGCAAAACCACCGATGTGTTAAACCATCGATCTGCTAAACCACCGATGTATTAAACCATCGATCTGTTAAACCACCGATCGGTTAAACTACTGATCGAATAAAACACGATCGGTTAAACCGTCGATCTGGTTAACCACCGATCGGTTAAACCGTCGATCTGTTGAACCACCGATGTGTTAAACCATCGATCTGCTAAACCATCGATCTGTTAAACCACCGATCGGGTAAACTACTCATCGAATAAAACACGATCGGTTAAACCGCTGATCGAACAAACCACCGATCGGTTAAACCGCTGATCAAACAATCCACCGATCGGTTAAACCGCTGATCGAACAAACCACCGATCGGTTAAACCGCTGATCGAACAAACCACCGATCGGTTAAACCGCTGATCGAACAAACCGCCGATCGGTTAAACCGCTGATCAAACAATCCACCGATCGGTTAAACCGCTGATCGAACAATCCACCGATCGGTCAAACCACCGCCCGACGATCCAGCCGCGCCCTGTCATCACCACTGCACGTTGTCACGCCGGTGACCACGCCCACTCGCCTCCCCCGGCGTCAGCGGCGTCGCGGCCCGCGCTCTGCGACTGTTTGGTTCCGGCGCGCGCGTGGAAGAAGATGGACGGGCCGGGCGACGGATTATTTTGCCTGAGAGCCCGTTTCGCGGGAAGCGGCTCCTCAAAGGCGACGTGGGGGCCAACACGGCAGGGTCTGGAAGCGTTCAGCGATTGTGCACCTGCGCGGCGAAGACCTCGTCTCGGGGCGCGGAGCGACACGGGAAGCGGGCGCCCTCTCCAAGAACTCTGGATTTGGTGACTTGGTCGGCAGGCGTTGGAGGGGACACGAAGTGGTGTCTCAGCGATCTGCAGTGCTTGGAGGTGGAAGATCTAGTTTTGAACTTCGTAACATTACTTCAAAGCGTCTGGCAGGAATTCATTACTCCAATCAACTAATAATATTAGTGAAACCTAGATTCCTTTAATTAAGAACAATCAGATCATTAAACTATTGTAATTCTAAAAATAGTTTCAAAGAAGTGTTTACTTTTTACTTTACTTCGTACAATGTTTTGGATTTCAATCTTTAAATTCATATTCATGTGAAATGTAATATACAGTACATATTAAAATGATTGTAGCAAAATTACTTGATCATCACAGAGAGTTGATCACCATGCATACAATACACTGAAAGTTCACATAAAAGTTGAAGAAGTTCACAGAAACTTTGAGTAAATTAAATAAAAACTATTTATAAACACTTCTTTAAAATTATTTTCAAAAATAAATATTAATGACATTTTAGATCAATGCATCTCGAACTACCAATTCTCATGATTGTTATGACAAATTACAGCGGAATAGTTTACAAAAACACAATTCAACTTCAAAAACCTCACTTCAAGAAAATGGTGTAATGAAGTCTCCACTTTGAACGATCGGTTCGAAACAATCCTTCACTTTTAACACCGCCACTGTTAACTGGATCGGCGCACAATAAACTACTACTTTTAGTTAAAAAGAGTAGAGTGACTTATCAAACAAACAAAAAACTGTATACGCAGAACGCAACAAAGGTTCACGAGTGAAATGTCTACGCAGTTTACAGCAAGTTTTGATATTTTTTTTTCTAGTTTAACCTCAGAGCTAGTACTTAATTTATATGCAGAGAAGAAGAAGAAGAAGAAGAAGAAGAAGAAGAAGAAGGAGGAGGAGGAGGAGGAGGACGACGAGAATAACCGGCGCGAAGCCACGTGACGCACGCAGGCGTATGCGAGCAGTCCTGTTATCGAACACAAAACAAAACGAAAACAAAAACAAAAACAAAAAAAAATCAGTATTAGAAGAGGCCTCGCAGAACGAAGGTCGCTGGGCGCGCGACGGCCAGCGATGCCTCAGCTCGGAGTGAAGGTGAGCTAAGCACGTCACGAGAGAGATGGAGCGTGAGCAGAGCCGACGGGAGCAAGAACCAATTGTAGTATATGAGCGCTTGTTTTTTTTCAAGGTTGCATCAACATCTAAGCCATTAGCGACCACTATTGCATTTCACGGTATGGTAACTGCAAAGATGACATATGACGATGATAGGAGATGGATGAAAGGACCAACACAAATACAACCATACCCGAGGCGGGACTCGAACCCGCGATCCTTCGGTCCGAGGACGCTACAGCACTACTTCCTTAACGATCCCTGCCATCCGGACTGGCTTGCTTGTATTTTGATTTGCATGTATATCGTTTTAGACATGGTCTTTACGAACATTTGGTCACAGTCTGCGCCAAATGTAGGTTGTTTGAGACAGAGAAATCGTTTAACTGTAGGGCTTAGAAAAGCATATTTATTCACCAAAAGAAAAAAAACAGTCTTTTCCACCAAGGAAATTCAAGCAAAACAAAATACAAGGAACTGGCGCGCATATACTACATCAATGCATGCATGTTTGTTTGTTTGTTTGTCTGTAATGCCCGGGTTCTTATACATTGCTCTTTTGGCCCATTCCTTGGGAATTTTATAGGTGGCGGCACCCTATAGGCTCCAGCATTGCCAGTAAATATTACCTCCTATATTAGCCGCCGTGGAGAGCCACAACTGTCTTAGCGATGTTTAACTGTTGCTTGAGGCGTTCCGCGGCTAAGCGAATATGGGACCTCATTAGGCCGGGAATTGTCGGGAAATTTAATTCTGACATTATTTAGCCAGTGTTCTCTTACATGACGCAAGCACTGTGAAATTGCCACCTTTCGAAACTCTACGAACCTCACCCATGTTCGAACCCACACCAATAAGCTAGCTTCAGAGCCGCGCGAACCAATGTGCATCCCCGCAATATTTTTTTTATAAATATTCTTCCGCAATGACTTCCTAATGAACGAGCTGCAGAGCATCCTAATAACCCGGCCTATGTTATTGATCTTTGAGAGAATATCTTGTTCTGTGCTTATATTTCGTAGTTGTTCGGTTCTTGCTCTCATTTTTTACCCTTTTTAACAGGACGTAAATTAAATACGTTTATTTTAATGACTTAATTAGGATATAATTGGTGTAGAAAAACTTTGAAATTTCGAGGTAAGAAATTCTGGGTCTTTGTTGCACAGCCCTTGCTTGCTCACATTTCACTGTGGCCTGCTGAATCCTTTACTCCTTGGGAGAGGCCGCTTTAAGGAAGAATAGCAAGACGGCCATTCCACATAACTAGTCGCGTTTCGTCAATATAGGCCAAAGAACACTGAAATCTTCAAAATGGTTTACTTCATCCATGTTTGAAATGGACGACCTTTTATCAAGTAATGTATTAAAAAAATGTTCCCCTCAAGAACCGCTCACTGTTTTTTCTTATTAACCATCTACCTTTCCATCTCCTAACCAAATGTCTATTAATATTTTATTCATTATTTTATTGGACTTAAATTGGATTCAATATACAACTGAAAATCCTTCAATGATCTGTCATAAAAAATTCAGACTTATCCAACATATTTAATGTTCTTCAGAAATATCACAATAATTTGCTTATAAAGTAATTTCTGGTCGTTCATTTCAACATCTATAGAGATTTACTTAGCATCGTGCAAAAGTTTTGAAATACAACCTGCCACCATCTTCCTTCAATCAAGAATCTTCCTAAGCGTTCATTTTGCTCAGAAGTATACGAATATTTGACAGTGTTAAAAAAATCTCATAAAAATCTATGACGAAAGCATTTGTATTATTAAAACATTGTTTTAATTTTTGTATAAAATATTGTAAGTTTCTTTAATGTTTATGTATTTCTTCCTTCCCCACTTGTAAATAACACTCGAATGTTATTATTAATTAGAAAACTCTATATTATCGTTAAAATGATGTGTACGTATGGTCATTTAATATTATTTGATTGGTCAAAAGCAAAATGTTGAACATGTGCCAATTTGTCCAACTTTCCTTTGTGCAATGATTAGCAGTAAGATAGTTGTCTGAAGCTTTAAAAAAGCTCGTTTAACATATACGTTCAGCGTCCTCAAAAATCTCTTAATTTTAGTTTTACATTCCTCGTCTGGTTTATCAAATATTTTGTGAAATATGTTGCATTTTAGAGGTCTACTATTTAATAAATGCATTTTCTGAAGTGAAAATGTCAGTAAATACATTGTGTACATAGAGGTAAAATAAAATTGTACATATGTAAACGACGGAAGCTATTTAAAAAGGAAGCGACTGGAAGAGTCAATTGCAACTGTTGTGCATCACCCACGCCAGCAGGAGGAGGGGCTAAAGGGCGTTGGAATGATTTGATTCTCGTTTCAAATTATTTAGAACAGAAAGTTTCTAATAACACGCAAAAATATGAAATGCATATCTTCGATTAATCTTAATAGGTTTGATCTATTGAAAAGGGATAGCCGTATAACAAAATTTTACATTACTCACTAAACAGAAAATTAATATTTTTTGTTTAAATGTAGAGCATATGTGTAATTTCTGTTTTTCACATGATTGTTCAAAGCAGGTATCCAGAAATGCATGATTTTTCCGCCGTGATTAAATTTCTCTACATGAAGGCCTATCGTTGCAACTTTAGAAATAAAACTCTCCATAAAACATGTTTTTTAAGGAAACGATAAGTGCCATTCTGCGTTTCATTCTCTCACAGTCTTTTTTTTTATAAAGTGAATATTTGGATCCACTTTGAAGCGCCCATTAACCTCCTCCTGCAAATACTGGAAAAGCCCCCGCCAAAAAGGCAGTCCTTTGCGAACATCGTTTTCCCACACATGTGCTTCAACAGCTCATGCCATCACTGCAGCAGCGGTATAACATTCCGGGAACGTCCTGAAAAAACCATGTACTTACTCCACCCAGCGATGCCCACTAGTCTTAACCTCGGCTCACAGTACTATTTCATTTCGTGTAAAGACCCAGTAATTTTTCCTAGAAGTATGAATGTTCCCTAAGTAATAGTACTGCGAGTCGCCCTGTAAAGCGGTGGGCTTTTCCACATCATAAGCCATTATTTAATTACCACTAATTCATTACCATGTGTCGAATTTCAACACACATTTTCATGGTGATATATCTATTTGTATATTCAAACTGAAAGCAATAATAAATGAATACATTTGTTGTTAACATGTTTATTTGCATCCTATTGCACACGTAGATCCCTTCCGATTGATAATATCAGAACATTATTAGATTAGTTCCTCTTCATCGAAATAACCACACGAGAAAGGACGAGCTCAAGCAAGGGCCATGACTTGACATTCCCTACACAGCGCCACCACCGGCCGGGATAACGAAGGTAAGTGTGTAATTTACTGCCGCGCGTTACGGTAAACGAAAAAACGGACATACACGCCTGTTTTGTGATCTGTGAGGCCTACAATAAAATCGGACAGGCGTAATGAGCCGGGGCAGGCCCGCAGGGGGGCGGAGGAGGGGGGCCGGTGCGAGTACAACGGGGCGGGCGCTCTCCGCCGCACCGCGTGCGCGCGGCCCAAATTGCCCGGCCGCGCCGCGCGGCTTCCGTCACGCCCTTCCCGCGCGCCCCTGAAAGGCGGCTAACGAAGCGACGGAGAAACGAAGAGCGCGCCCCCCCCCCCCCGCGCCCCACCTGCCTGCCGAACTACTTAATCTCGGGCGGCTTCCATTCCCGTGAAGGCGGGGCGGGCGCGGTATATATTTACCCGCGGCCAGGCTCTCCCGGCGCGAAAGGGGGGCGACGGGGGTTCGCACGATCAAAGCCTCGCCCGAATATATATTTTCTTAATAAAACCGTCGGGGCTCGCCTGGCCGGAAGGCGTGGGAGGGCCGCGTGGGGGCGGAGTGGGTGTGAACGCGGGAGGCGCGGGTGGACGTGTCTATACCTGGAACGCAAGTGCCCGACAAGCAGGAGGCAAGCGGTGGGTGGTAAAGGTTAAGGGGGGCCGGCGCGTGGAGCAGGAGACGCTATCAAATCGGGCGGGGTTAGGACTGGGAGCTGCGAAGGCGCGATGGAGTATCCGAGAGCTCGCGGGGAGGTTGGGAGACCAGGCTTCCGCGGCCGGAGTCCGTATTTTCTTGGTTATCCGGGAGACGCCGCGTCCTAGCGCATATGCCAATGATTAAGCCGCTATTCTGCGACCTTCCTCAGAGCAAAATGAAGTTGCAAAGCATTCGCCCTGAGGAAGGTCGCAGAACGGCGACCAAAACGTTGGCACCTGTGCCTAGGAAGCGGCGTCTCTCGGACAGCCAAGAAAATACAGAAACCGGCTGTATAAGCCTACGTTCTCGCTCTCCCCGCCAGGCAAGGAGGGGTGGCCTTCTGAACCTGAGAAGTGGGAGAGGGACGCGCGGGAGGAAGAAGCACAAGGCGGACAACGTGGGCGGCGCCCTCAAGGGAGGCAGTCACTACGGGACGGCGCGAAGGCGCGCAGGAAGGGTGGTAGAACCATGTTAGGGTCCAGGCCGAATTCCAAATCTGGAACCCAACTGCCTGAGAAAGGAGTGCAGACGCAAGCAAGGCAGGCGGCGCGAGGTGGTACGAAAAGAACTGGGAAACAGGAGATATGTGGGTGGGGGGGAGAGGGAGAATAAGCTGTTTCAGGAGTAGAAGTAAAGATGACCAGGAGACAAGAGGGCGGGCTACACTACAAGGCGATCACATTGGTGCAAGACTAAAATAGAAAAATAAGTAAAAATACACCGCGTTCAATGATGAGGATCGTAAGAGACAGTAAAATAGGTGAGTAAGCCATAAGTGACCTACATCTGAAGTATGCCAGAGAGACGGAAGGTAAGTGCCAAGGGTAGTAGTTCAGGACGGGTGGCGTCCAGCTCGGACTCTACCATCCGGAGTTGGATGAATGGTCGTGTACTTATAGAAAGGGATAACTGAATTTTTGTACCTGTTGCACATTTGCACGAATAACAGGCGGCAATACTTAGAAAGGCACTCATGAGCAAGCTTCGCATGGCGTGCTTTTCATGCTTCGAATGCAAAGCTATCGTTATTACTGACCTAATTATTCGCATAACTGGGAACAATGCTGCGGCGATAGATTTACATAATGCACGAGAGAATCCTCAAGTGAGGCTTATGTTTATATCCGTAAAATAATTGTTAATACATTAGTCTACTGAACCAAAAACTTTGTATTCAAGAAATTAAGAAACAAAAATTAACTAATAATGTTACATAATGGCACAGATTGTCTCGTACTGATTCGCTTTCAAATTTCTTTGGTCTGGGCTAGCTTTTTAGTTTTTCCCCACCCTCTTTCCACCTGCCATCTATCGCTGCCCGAACTACATTTTTTCACATTTTCTCAATTTGTGGTCGCTTAATGGTAGAACTGGAATATGACTTTAAGAATATATGAGTAAAACTTCAACATACAGGGAAGTTTCTGTTTAAAAATTTCGAGCCATTTTTGAGAAAACGTCGTTTAAGAGTTTTTGTCTTCGCAAAATATGAAGCTCTTTTTCACAGAAAACTTTTGAATTTTTTGGAAACTTCATTGGAAATCATTTGAATCACAACTTACAAATGCAATAATATAAACAATTTGTTAGTAATGTAAATATTAATGGTGCGAAAGATATGAAAAAAATACACATGTATTTTTTCAAAAACCAAAAAACATCAAAGCAACATTTATGTTATATTATTTACCCATTCTGCTTAATCCCCTCAAAAAAATTGCCGGAAAAATAGGAGTCGTTTTCGAGAAAACGATGTTTGACCTTTTCTGAAACTGAATTTCCAGCCCATTTTCATAGAAAAATAATGAGTTTTCGTGAAACTTTGTAAGACATCACTCCCAGTTCTGCCACTCACAAATACATTATGTATACAAATCGGTGGCAATGTAAATATATATTAACGACGTAAGAAAATTACATTTGTGTATTTTTGAAAAAACAAAATACAACAAAAAGGCGTGTATGTCATCTTTTACAGTACTATCCCTACCAAAACTTTAAGGAAAAACCTGGAGCAGTTTTTGAAAAAGTCTGGTTTCCGGTATATTTTAATATTTCATATATAGTACTCGAAATTGCAAGAAAACTGCGGCAATTTTCAAAAAATTTTCACGTCGTTAATGAAAAAACTAATTATGAAGAAGAAATTGTAGGAAGACATCGAAACAAAATCAAACTTTTATAATTTCCGAGATTTGAGAGTGAACAATGAAAATTTGACTAAAGCCACCTTTATACGTGTAATTCATTCTATTCTTATAGAAAATTTAAAGGGAAAAAATTGAAACCATTTTTGAAAAAAGTTTGATTATGTCACAGGGGCTATTACAGCTTATTAGTGCTTGAGGGTTGTTTCTTTTTTTTCGGAAGGAGGCCTCAACACAATTTGTGCTCAGGCGCAGTACCTACTAGATCCGATTCTGCCTGGGCCACGCCCTAGTGAACTGGGCAGGATGGGGATGAACAGTGTTGAGCCTCGGGCAGACGCGGGGGCCTCACGGGGCGGGCGCGCCCTCTACCTGGAAGGGAAGGCAAGCCAAGGAAAACGATGGGGCGACGGCGGGCGATGGCGGGCGATGGCGGGCGATAGCGGCGCGGGGCTTTGATGCGCGGACTGCAGGGGGCGGCGCCGGATTTAACGGGCGCGGGGGCGTGGCGCGCGTAAACAACGCCGACGGCGCCAGCGGGCGGGGCGGTGGGGGCGGGGCGAGGCGGGGTGGAAGGGCCGCGCGAGACGAACGGAGCCGCGGGGCGGGCGAGGACGCGGCCGACGACGATAATGGAGAAGGAAACGCGGACCATTCTGCGCCAAATACACGGCACTGTTCAAAATAGACGTTTACAAAGACACAAATGCAGATGGGAAATAGGTTTTTCCTAATATTCTATTGTTGCATCAAGTTATGCAATCAAAACGAAAATACATCCTTAACGGCCGGCGTTCGTTAAGGATTTGAGCAGCCCGCAGTTTGCTAAGACAAATGTGTTATAGCTAAATAGGGCGTATGCACACTTCTATTTCATGAAAATTATTTTCTTAGTTATTACGAATTTTCGCGGTTAGTTATCTCGAATATTCGCCCGTAAAATCCATGTATAAGATTATTTTAGGATGTCACTTCGCACACTCATCAGGATTATCTAATTTATTAGTGATGTGTCCAAGATGATTAAGATTGGTGCAGGTGGCGTCTAGAAACACGCAATTATGTACTCGAAAATCGCGATGTTTGCGTGGATGGACAGATGGATTAAACAGCGTGTCCCACAACTCTCAATTAGAAAGTTTAAATTGAGTGTTGTTAAATAAGTCTGGAGTAAAATTTAGTTGTACCCTTCCGGAGATAAATAAAATATTTATTAATTTTCGGGATACTTTACTTGAAACCCCTGTGACATTTTCAAAATTTTCTCAAAAGCAGCAAATATTTTCTTTAACTTACTTTCGAATTGAGGAAAGTACATTTATAAATGTAATGTAAACTTTCATTAACACCTCGGAAATTTTGAAAATTAGAAAAGGTGAAATATTATGCAAATCTCTCCTATACTTGTTAATATAAATGCCCTCGATTTTTCTCAATGTAACTTATATATCAAATTCAGATTTTTAAATGATACCACGTAATTTTTAAATAAAATTTTGATAGTTGATCAGTAATAACGACTAACTAAGAAGGGGAAATTTTAGTTTTATTAGTGTTAATTAATATTTTTATTATTACAGAAACGACACTAGTGAAGATATGTGAATAGCACAAGGCATTAATGACACTTGTTAGAAAGATTTACTTCTAAGAACAGACCTCTGAAGATTCCACAAATCAATTCACAAGAAAAAAAGTTTAGGAAGTATTTCGGAAAATGGACAGAATTTGTACTACAGATTTAACATGCCGTTGAAAATACTTGTCGTTTTCTCCGTTATTTGTCTTTACGAGATTTGAATGTCACAGTAATGAAAGTAAGAAGACAACTTGCTACTCAGCCTAATACACTATTCAATTCGAATTTTTTTACGAAATTATTGGTTTGTTTTGATTTATTTGATTTATTTATCGACAAAAAGCAGCCAAATATGTATGTGTCTTACAGGAAAAAAGGATAAAAATAATGTATAATAATGATTTGGATTCGATTTTTTCTCTTTCCTCTTTGAGTTTAAATTAAAGTGGGTCTACTACGCAATCACCGTGGTTGCTTACCACGCTGTCCCCAATACTTGCGTTTTCGCGATGACATTACATTTTTAGCCAACATAACGTATAGAATACATTGTATTGAGCAGTATGCAATATCATTTCCTCAACGCAACAGGCACTGTCATGTCACCAACGTTTCCTGGTTCTGCTTACTGAGCGGTAATGGCCGATGAATGAATGGGTGGAAAGAAATAATATGTGAATTGAAATGTTATAACAACGAATAATAAAATAAAGAACATCTAAAGAAAGGGAGAGACTAAAATTAAGATCCTGATGAAATTGACGCAACTCAGAAAAGGAAGGAAAGGAAGAGATAAGAATACGAAGAAGGCGATGTCATTCGATGGTGAAAGTGAAATACACTGACATGCAACTAATACACAAATTCTTGATAATGAACAGGGATTTTTCGCAATATCCCTTTACCTCTAAACTGATGTAACTTTATACCTCAGAGCACCGACTGAATGTATAGTAACTGGTGTAGTAAGTATAGTATAGTAAGTATGTCAAGTAATTTCCAAACACAAGTTGTAATAATTAGATCATTCCACAAGTAAATCGTATTAAATACTGACAAATACCACCCGATAGCAATATTACATAATTAATTTAATACTCAATATCTCCCTATGGCAACGTAACGAATATGAAAGAGCGCAACCAGACAATAAAATTCGTCAGTAAAATCCCAGCGATATTCCCGGGCGGGCAAACCGGTGCCGGCTGGTTGTCCCTGAGCCAAATCTTAGTGCTTCATGTTTTTGGAGAGGAATAGTCTTCACTCATCTAACAGGGAGGTTCACTTTCTCTTCCACGAAAACGACAATGTCACAAATAAACTTTACACTTTATGGGTTTAACTATTATTCAGAGGAAACCGATTAGAATACACCGATACAACACCCAGCCTACGCATGTAATAATAATATGTCAAATTTGCGAAAAGGGAGAAGTCAACTTTCACACATAGAAAATGCAACATGTCATGAAGATACCGCCCCCTCCGGGTAACGTCAACGGCAAGTACTGAAAAATCTCTTCCCAAATCGAACGGGACGGGGAAAAGCCGCTGGTCAACCTTCACGAAGTCCCTTCGTGTGAGCAGCTTCCGCAGCATATTCGAAATATTTAGTCTGCAAGTTCCGCCCCGTCACCCCGCTTGGCCGTGGTCCTATCCCAAGGCCAGGCGCGGCGTCTGTGCGCTTGCTGGTGACATCTCACGCGCCAATTAAACCGAGCGCGCAATTACGCGGAGGGGGGCGTGGCGCTGCGCGGGGGAGGGCGGGGGGGGGGGGGCGGGCGCGTGTGCGGAGGGCCGTTTCGGGGCGCCTGCGAGGGCAGTAAAGCAGCCCTCTCGCCCCTCCCCCTGGCGGCCGAGTCGTAAAGAGAGCCGTTTCGGCCGACGTGATGGCTCGCGGGACGCCGCCGTCTGCGTTTCGCGGCCTCGCGCGTCATTTGTGCGTGCGGCGCCGGGCGGCGGCCGAGGGGCGTGGCGGGAAACGGGGAAAGGGTGCGGCGCAGAAAGAGAGCGGGTGGGCGGACGACGGGCACGGGGTAAATGGGTCGGTAGCCAACGGCAGCAGGAGACACTTGTGTCCCACATCTGACACCGCTCCCCGTAAGGGGCGGGGGGGGGGGGGGCGGACGGCCGCAAACCGGCTCTACGGAGACGTTCACCCAGTACCTGAGACACTCTGCGTCACTCACGTGGTTAGCTTCAATGTGGAGGCAGTGACACGTGTTCGCCCGATGACCTACCAGTAGGCCTACGGCGCGCCGACCTTTGGGCAACGGACGTTCCTCGGAATGGTCCGGATCCCACATGTCCAGACGAGGAGTATGAACCCCCCTCTCTGTCAGGTTTGCTTAGGTTTCGACGGCACTCACGTCGATAGCCTCAAGGTGAAGGTAGTGAGGACACGGGTTGGAGGCCCCAAGCCCCCCGAGCATTAGGCCGGATAGCCCTCAGCTGGGTATTTGGCTTCGTCGAGGATGTGTCCCGATACTCTGGACAAGAGGAGAGGCTTGTTCAGGCGCATTGTTTCCCCAGGAAAGCTGGTAGCTCACACGTCGCCACTGCGGCGCGCTTCCGATTAGCGGCAGGGCTCTTCCCACGCCGTGACCGCTGCACGCACCGCCCATCATGGAGGGGAATGGGTTCTGCAGGGGTAGGTTTCGCCGCCCCTCCGGCGACGACGAACAAAGGGACCGCCACAGGTAAAACGCCACGACCGGCGACGCAGTGGGAGTACCATCATTTGAAGCTGTGTTCTGTTAGCTATGGCGCGTATGCCCTCCTGCGCTTCTCGTAGCAAGAGTCCGACGCCGCACGCCGCAGCGGTGCAAACCCGCCGCACGTGGGAAGACGTCCATTCAAACCAATGCTCTCCTACGAGCCGCGGCGTCCGGAAGCGAACAGCGGTGGCGACGGGAGAAGGGGTGGGCCGACCCAGACATTGAATGGGAAGGTTTCCGAGAGGGGAAACTGCGTTCTATCTGGCTCCTAGCTAGAGCTCTATCTGCGCTCTATCTATCTCTAGCCTGTCGGCGTACTTGTACGCCTGCGGCAAATGCGTCTAGAGGCTAACGCCTAGGTGCCCAGCCCGGGGTGAATTCCCCCTGGTAGAAGATAAGTGCCAGGTAGGAGCTCGACAGACATCCGACACCGCAGTACTGCGCTTACGACGGGCAAAGCGGCTCGCGAATGTCCTTCAGATCAGTTCGGCGTACGCGACTTACTTCGCCGATTGATGCCAAGAAGTCACCAGAGAACAGATGCAAGGGTTAGCCATCTCCATGTGGAAGCTGCGGGTTGGACCAATTCCTACTAATACTACTAACTAGGCATTGGTTGGACCCAGTAAACACGCGGGTATTTGATAGACACATTTCTTGAATTATAAAAACAAATGTACTACTTATTTAACGACAAAACACAGCTAAAAACGTTCGTGACGTATGGGAGAAGAGTACAGTCAACCGAACAATTTACGTTTAAACCAAACTTACACAAACTTCATTAGTTATTCAAGCATTATTGATCTTACAAAATTTAGAGAATGATAGTAAAACGTTTCAATGGTTATAACCAAAAATATTTTTGCTAATTGTTTCCTACCCCCAATAAACAACGAAAAACGTGATTTTTCATTTTTTAAATGTTTAACGCGTTTCATCCAATATATGAAACGTACAATCCTTTTTCTACGTTCAGTCATAATTACCTGCTGCGCGGTTCATCAAAATAGGGCCATCTACTGCACGGCATACTATGGCGAGAGCAAGCGTGCTCCGAACCCGTACGTGCTGTTTGACAGCCCTGGTTTACACATTCCTTTGGCGCGTTACCAATCCCCCGTGTCAAACCCTTATGTATCGCAGTTTATCTCAAACCCTTACTTATCTCGGTCCCTCGAACAATTTCCCATTGGATTATACCCATATCTAGATGGAATTTTTCGTTCAGTTGTACCTCCACTCATTAAGCTAATGAGATGATTTCTTGCTTTGCATCTGGGCATCAAAGTATCCTCCCGTTTCTCTAAAGTCACATTTAATTGGGTTGCTTTACTTTTTGTTCGTTATTGTTAGCGTTTTTCTGCTTTTGACGTAAAAAAATAAAATGAATATAAACATTTACACTAGTAGACGGGATCACTAGTGGAGGAAAATTTAGAGAAATGCCATATAAAAAACAGTGCCATTTACCATGAACTTACCTTTGGATTGAACTAACAATATCGACACTTAAGAAACAATACATCTTACACCCCAAAAAACTTTACATGATTCCATAATGACTACTAGTAAACGTAATTCAATATACACTAATATTAATTTGAATATACGGTTTTTAATGTGAAAATATAATTTTAAAAGTAAGCTCATTTTCGGTAAAAAAAAAGAAGATATCATGCTTTACTTTTAAAGTTAAGAACTTCATTTCTATCCGGAGTATTTTATTACAATGACATTTGATTATTTCGTCAACATCATTGTTTAATGGCTTCATTCAAATTTAAATTTATTTCGTTATTAGAAGGTTCAGTAATTCAAAAAATGTTCTTGGATGCAATGGAGGTCACCCCCAAGTGAAATGCACCTTCTCACCATCCCTCACGGTGAATTAAAACGTTGAACATTGATTACTTACATTGAAATTGAAAACTGATTTCATTTTCAAAAAAATACATTCGTTCTCAAATTTATATAAAAAACAGTTAATACAACAAAAATGTTTATACAATCTCGCAAATATCCTTAGCTCTCCAGATCAATCACTTCATTTTAAGAAACGATACGTTGCTGTATGATAGTGTTGTGTTAAGAATCCCTGGAATTTGCGCATATCAAGATATTCAAAAATCTTTTGTGAGAGCACATATCGCAACTTTAAATAAGAATAACAAGACACGCGTCTGGAATATAATAGAATGCACTAATTAAGAATTATATCAGAAGTGAGATACAGATCAAGAAATAAATATGTATTCCAGAACTTCTGTACCCGCACGTCACTCCGTGCACGATGGTGGCTGAATGTAATCAATCACAAACACAATAGGTAATTATTTCTCGGCAGAGGCCTCGCCAGATCATCCAATTATTGATCCAGATTGACATCCTCCCACAGCACTCGTCGGGCCTCGCTTCCACCCCGCCCCCGCCCCGCCCCCGCCCCCGCCCCGCCCACGACTCTGGGCCCTTCGGACGTGCAGCAGAGAACGGGCTCGGCTCAGATGCTATCACCAAGGAGTACTAGTTCGAGGCAGATGCCAACGCAACGAGCTTTAGGAGGAAACTACGTGGGAAAGAGGGAAGGGAAAGAAGATTGAAATGAAGAAAGAGATGAAGTGCAGATAGAGGGACGGAGAAATAAAGATGGACAGATGGAGAAAGAAAATGGAGAAAGATGGGACAAATAGACGGAGAAATACTGGACGATTAGACGGAGAAAGGCGGGACGAGTAGACGGAGAAAGGCTGGACGAGTAGACAGAGAAAGGCGGGACGAATAGACGGAGAAAGACAAGATGGAGAAAGTCAGGAAAAAATGGAAAAATAAGGAGAGATGGAGAAAGTCGGTAAGAGGGGACGAAAAACAGAGAGAAATGGAGAAAGAGATGACGAGAATTACAATGTGGAGAATTAGATTTGTTTCTGGGACAACTTTAAATTATTTTTTATCTTCCCATTATAGTATAACATTTGAAAACAAAATAAATTTCTCACGTCTCTTAGGGTCACAATTTATACCTTGCTGCATTTCAGTCACTCATGATTCTCCATGTCCTTTTCTATTTGAATTCGTATTTGTCATGTCACCGATTTGCTACTGAATAATTAGGATCATCTAATGATAATGATAATGATCGGTTACTTTATGTACAACGTGATAACTTAATTTAATTACCACCGGTTAACAGATGTTCAAATCTGCACCAATCTCCTAAAAAATATATTGTATTAAACTTCAAATTTGTCATATATAATAGACATACTTTGCGGCAAAGTAAAAAAAATCGTTTATAACCTTCATCGCTTCTAAACTTGAAGTTCTTTTTAACTAACGTAATTTTCTGCAGTAGAATTATCCTCCACCCCCCTAAAGAAAAACCCTCCACCCCCTTGGCCTTTCAGTACAAATTTCTCATCGAACTACCTCGCAATTTTCGAAGGGTAAACTACACCACCTTGATTTTTCCATCCCCAAAAATGTTAACATTATAGCATTTCGCTATATTACACCGAATAATAAACTCTATGCCAATATATTACTGATTTTTAATTAAAAAATTATATATTTTAAAGTTGTATTAAACTGCTACAGGAATTTTTAAATGTGTTATGTGCCTAGGTATGTCCGCTCGCAATATGTACCTCTGAAAGGTAATATTGTCAAACAGAAACAAAAAATAATTTTTAAAAACAAAACAGAAACTCTTACAGAAACAAAAAAAATGCTCTTACACAAAAAGCTATGTGAATAATTTCAATTTTAACAATTGTATGAACTTTAAACAAATTAATTTTGTAAGGTGATAACTCAAAATTACGAAGATTTTAAACATGAAATAAATAGAATATCAGTTATCTTCTTACCATATCGGTACACTGAAAAATGCGATGAAATTATTCGGAAGACGGCATCTCGATTCATCCATATGCAGCAGGTCATGACAAGACAACGCTCAAGGCGGTGGGAGTAATTTTCCAATTTTCTCGAGCCAATAGCCATCGGCGACAAGATCTACAAGGACTGAATTCTAAGTCAACGCTCAATATTTCAAAAAGGGATTTTAATTTTATTCGATCTCTAGCGTTCAACGATAGTTCAATATTTTTTTAATATTTCGAAAATACTTATTTTTGTGTGACAGAAAAACAATAGAAAATGTACAATAACGGACCAGAAAAAAATACCAATGGCGACAATACTGAATCCGTGTCATTTATAAATTAAATTATTTTAACAATTTTCCCAGCGACTGAAAAAGGATCAAACACACAGTTTTTATATATAATTATTTATTACAACATTTCTTTTGGTGGTGGTAAATGACATGAAAGAGGGTTTCATTACAAATGCCTCATTGATAGCCGTGTATTTCCTAAGCATAGGAAAACGCATACTAAACACAAATATTTTCATAACTGGTAGCGTCCACCTTATAGTTTATTTTTCTTGTTGATTTGTAGTTTGGCACTAGAATCGTCACTTATTACTATACAATATTAGAAAGCACTGTTCTCGTCTTTTACACATAGAATAAATAGAAAATAATGATTTGAGGAAGGTATCCAATACAATACATGATACTTAAATTATCAGTGCACTCAACTATTATTACTAAATATTATTGCACACTTCAAAACGATACTTTCTCAAACAGTACTACGTGAGCTTATCTATAACTTTCAAGGACTAGAGCGAAATGTGCCCACTGCTGACTTCTGGCGGAGACGGAAAGAAGTTTAACATCTTTTACGTTTCGTTCCATCGCCGCTTGGTGTGTAGTGTGCGCCACTATCTACTATACTCAACTGCACTGTATTGCATCTAGGTCTTGGCAGATGGATTCAAATATTTTTAAATAGTTCCTGTTCTCATATACATATTTGAACTTTACCATCATCGTACCTCTTTCGACCAGCTTCCTCAAACATTTATAACGATGTATTAACATGAATTATTTGTCGGGCTCATTCTTGTATAAATGAGAATCAAAACTTCTCACACCTCAATCCTATAGTTCTTCAATCATTTATTCTCACCAGGAATTCCTCCAATAGGCATCTTCTTTGATCCTGAATTGCCTAGCGGTATTCAAACTATCTTTTCCTCATTATCAGAAGATTACGTATTCAAATTCTAACCGTCGCAATTATAATTTATTGAGTGTAATCGATATAATTTCTAGGATAATTTTTGAATCAAAGTCGATAAACAAGTTCGGAGAAATCGGATATTTAACGTACATGATATATTATTTAAGTTGTGAAAGTTGAAAGAACAACATACGAAAGGTAACTTTTCGGCAGCAGATAAAGACTAACAAGTCCGTACGATAAATCATGGATTGCAATTTTTTTAATGTTATTGTGGATTTCGGCGGTAATTCGTAATGAAATCGAAATTAAAAACTTCAATTAGAAAAATTGCAAATTTTAAAGCGTATAATTCTTTGGTCATTGTCTTATCTTTGGGCTTCTCATTAAACTACAAATACCATGTTGAAAATGGAGATTAAATATTTTAATGAAATGTTAAAAATTAATTTAATTATATCGAAATTGATGACGATTGTATTGTCCATATTATTTTATTAAAAACGATATTTCGTGAAATGTACCTACGAGTACCTTCTGATTTGTATTTACACCGGGCGGATAAATATGAAATTTAAGCAAGTCCTTTTAGTAACTTTTCCACTTTCTGAGACGTTTAATTTTGATCTCTAGTCAGCAAATAACACTTGTGCCCACTCGGATGCAACGTAGAGGATGGGCACTGCCCATTGGGCAAGACATTCTTAGGTGTCGTTCCATCAGTCACGTAGACGTAAGGCTCAGCAAATAAGAGAAGACACAACGGCTCAGAATGAGAAATGGATCTACGATAATATCCGACATTAACCGAACAAACGACAGACTCCTATGCCCCGTCATGGTAAGTCTTTAATAAGAGCTTGACATTGAGCTCTGCTGACAGGTAAACAAAGAATGCCATCCTTACGATATACTTTCTAAATGAGCAGAATCATTCTTGAATCTTAAAAGAGCATTCACACACACGAGAAAATCCACACGAGATTAATACATAGATAGCTTCAAGAACATTTTCATATTTATTTTGGCAAAATTTAATTTTCAGAAATGGTTTTAATTTTAAATTCTAGAAATATAATGAACTTTGTAGTAGTATCTGGGCTTGAAGTATAAAATTATGACAATTATAATGGAACAAGTTCTTTAAAAATTGCAGTTATATCTTGCTAATCTTTCCCCGATGAAGAAATAATTTTACAGAATGACCTATGAAAAAGTTTTTGATAAAAAATGTTTGAAACCTTTTAATAGTGATAATTGAACTCTTGAGTGAAAATATGGCTGATAATTCAATCCTTTCGAGAAAATTCTAATAATCCGATTAACTTGAAACAAAATTAGTTATGAAATCAGAACATAAAGGCATTCGTGTTAAACATTTAAAAACCAATTATCGTAATAAGAATCAATTACCATGAAACAACCACGCCCAAAATTAAACGAAATAAATGTTGATCCACATTTTTGTATGAATATACTTGTTTTGGGTTAGGACACTTAAACCAATCCGTCTCTGTAGCACCCAACCGCGATAAGTGTGTCTCAGTTTCCGTGGGGAATCAGAAACGGCACCGTTTGATTGTAATGCGTGCGTGCTACGCACATATGGTCCTGCTCCACCGGACGTACCAGGAATGAAATAGTCATTAACGTCATTAGGCTGATAAACACTAAATAACAGACGCGGTTGAAGTTTGTAAACCAAGACGACAGCCGAGACAGCCGTGGTTTATAACCAACCAAGTCTTATTTGTGATGTCAGCCGAGTGTCGTTCAATACTTTTCGTAATACCAACCCCTTATAAGAAAAAAAATAATTTAAATAAGAAACGCCTTTGGTTTTAATGCGTAGGAGCGCAACGCCATTTTCCATTTCAAATCTTTACGATTCTTGCGTCAGACGGGACATTTAGAAGAAGACCAAGTTTTTATCGTAAGAACATTCAGAACATCTTTGCTGGAAGCAAATGGCTACTTAAAAACGTTATTGTAATTTTTGGTATTTTTAGGGCTCCCATTTCGTCCCCTCGTCCCATTTCGTTCCCTCGTCCCATTTCGCCCCCTCGTCCCATTTCGCTCCCTCGTCCCATTTCGTCACCTTGTCCCATTTCGCCCCCTCGTCCCATTTCGAGACGAGACAAACTTGTGTCATTGACTATTTATATACAAAACACGACCAACGGAGTGCTAGTTACACTTAATTGCACAAAAACAAAAAAATGAATGTATATATATATATATATATATATATATATATATATATATATATATATATATATATACACTTGAAAATTACTTTTGTAGGCCTTATTTACATTGCGTTTTACTTATGTTATTTCTCATCGGTTTTCTAACTTTAATATATAGTTCAAAGATCACTTGGCTCCTTAACGGCCGGTGGCCATTAAGATTTTTCATTTCTCTATGGGGTTGCGTTATGCAGATATATTAACGGACAGTATTACGAAAACATATTTGTAGAGTTCATGCACGGTAAGTGGGAAACCAGCCATGTCACAACACACAGGTGCCAAAATATTCGTACCTGAGCGGAAATCCACATTCGACGCTCGCTCCTAGTTAACGTTTACCCTGCTATTGTCGTAAATATTATGAGCGATTCTCCATACTAAATAACGGGTAAGAATTAAAACGACAGATAAGAGATAATAAAACTAGAAATGTTTTTGCAACTGAACAGAAACCATCATTAGTCCAGAACATTGTTCCTTCGTCTTGAAAACTTGTAGCTAAACAATTTACGGTGTGCCCTAGAACCATAGATAAATTTAATGTTGACTAATCGTTCCACAGCCGTTGCAAGTGTCGCTCGTGTAGAAACAGACTCAATGTCTGTCATTTCTACTAGTTCTATAAATTTTCTACAACGTGCCTTTTACTTTTTTCGTAAGTCCGTTGATTGATGTTACAATTACTGGAATGTGCAAGAACCAAAGTTCACAAACGACTGTAGAACGTCGATTATCGGAACTAAATGGGACATCTACAACCGCAAACTACAAAAACCATCGCTTGTAAAGTGATCATTTTAAAGAAACACTTGCATTTTTCTTAGTTGGGTAATCATTTTCATTTCATTTTTTCACATTATTTTATGGTAGGCCAATAAATATTTATGCGGTCGTTTATTAAGGCGTTGTTTTCTAGGATCGGCTAAAGGTTCTGTTATCGAGAGAGATCAGCAAGAAGTACTGGTAAACTAATACTAGCAACGATTGTGCTAGCGCTCCTCAGATGCCATTTAATATGGCAAACCTTCCCAGTGGAGTTTGTGCTGAACAAACCGGCAGATTTCCTGGTGATTCTGTCATGTCCCATTGCCTCTGCCCGTTGATCACCTACTACTCCCACACAATTTCAATTTTTTTTTTCAATAAACTGTTCATGACCTTTTTTAAAGAGCTGACTTTTTGGAACAGACCATCTCATTCAAAAGTCTTTATCTTCAATTTTATATTTTTGAAATGTTAACTTTTTGCAATTTTCGGAAGTAAGTAGAATTCTCCGAAAATGAGACCAGAATCATATTTATTATCGTGCCTTTGTAATACGAGGGAAACTTTAAAGAAAAAATTATAGAACCAATAAAGAAAATTTTATAGAACCAATTGTTTCAAAATTGTCTATGTTTCTGTAAAATCATGCGAAAACAATTCATGTTTTAGAAAACTTGTACATTGCATTATTTCAAGACCCATCTTTGAAAAACAGATTTAATTAAGGAAGAAATCTCTACCTTTAATATTATAGTTGTTGGAAGACGCCCAAACAAATTTGCACTTTCGCAATTTTCGAAAAATCAGGATTTTAACGAACATGAAACCAGCACCATTCTCTTAATCGTTCCTTACACTATCCGAAGACAAAGTGAAAACAAAAACTTTGGAGCAATTTTGAGAAAATTAGGAAAATGTTTTAGGCTTCAAGTAAAGTACCCTCAAAAATACTAATAACCTGTTGAAACTCCCAAGGCCTCGAGTTCGCTCAAATTGATCAGAAAATATCAATTTTGGAGAAAATCGTCTGAACGCTTTGGGCGCTAACGTGACCACAGACTGATAGACGGAGCCGTGCAGTATGACCCAGTGCTCGAACGGGTGAAAGATGCAGTCGCCATCCCCGAACAAAACAACAGGGGTGCAAGCACCCTCCATGGAAAACAAGACCACAACATAACACCTTTTTGGACGTGTCCGGATACTTTTGATCACGTAGTGTTTGTTTCTCATCTCTCTCCCCCCCCATATCTCTCTAGTCTCTCACACATAATGCAGTAAATAAATATTATTATTCGAACTCGTAGAATCACAACCATACTGGAATTCATCCCTAGAATTTAATTCTCAAGTTCACGCACCAAAAAAAAAGAACCGAATGTACAAATTACAATTATAAAATTTCTTGTAGCACTTCCGTTAGAAGACTCGGGCAAATGCAGAGAAATGTAATGAACGATTCTTACACTGCGTCAACAAAATCTGCGTAGAAGGTAGAAGGTGCCGACCCGGGCCAGTGCAATGCCTGAATCCCCACGATGTCGGGCGTTATGAAAACAATTGTCGTCGCCAACCTTACTGCGTAAGATGCACAGAACCATATCATTGGTCACAATGTCCATTGCCTAAAGATGTACCACTTAAAAGTGTTAACTGCGCTTCCGAAAATCTGGAAACAAATCAGGGCAAACGCATGTGACTGATCCTACTATAGATATCGAATAGCCCAGCGTAATATGCGGCACACCACTTCTCGATCTTCACCAAAATATACCTGCTTTCGCACTTTAAATGTCTTTAACAGCACCAAAGAAACGCATTCCAAACCTTCAAATTTTCCAACTGCATCAAACACTATTCTTTCTTTCCCATCACACTCCACAGTCTCTGTACTTATCCCCTGCGCCAAGTGTGCACTACAATGTATGAATACTACAAGCGTTTCGTGTGGATTTCGAAATGGAAGATCACGCGCAATTTCTGAAAATCTCCCCTTCCAAACAACCAACTGCCCCACGACCCTTGACATTCAATCTCTCTTAACTTCAATTACATCCCACTTACAAACCCCAATGAGCAACTACTAACGAATATTGTCAACCTAATAATGTATTCTCTCCCACAAATGTTAACCATCCTCCCAAGCACTGCATCCTAGATTTTCCTTAAACTTTTTTTCAAAAATGAAATAAGTTGAAAAACAAAAATGTTTCCCCTGTTATTCATCTCGAACGAAATCCAACTCCAATGCCAAGATGATATGCGTACCAACCATAAAGTGTAATATCGAAACAAATACAAACTCTGCAGGAGCCCAATTGTGTTTACCGATAAGTTGTACAATAAATGATGTGTATGTTTGTATTTTGTTTCTCTGAAATCAGGTGTAAATTCTTAGGTTGATGAATGAATAAAAATAAATGTTAAAAACAACGAGGCGCCGATGAATAAAAAATAAATTCCTAATCCACTAAATCACGACCGAACACCCCCATTCGATACCACGCATGAAAACCTTGTTCTCAGCATCGTACCACAAGCACTTGATCAAAACACAAATCACAAAGAATCCGAAGAGCGCAAAAAGAGTAACCATTCGACAGAAACTTTGCTAACAATTTTAAGAGCTACTAGATACACAAGAAAAATCAAAATAAAACTGCAAAATTACCACTACGCTACTACCGCTTCAACAAATTAACAATGGTGCTCTGACGAGGTACTAGAACTCAGCTTGCAAACGTTTGGTTTGGACGATTCTTTAAAGGAAAATCTCTGCCTTTATTTATCGCGAAATCGGCCGAACTGACAATGGGTGACACAGGAATCTTAGATTACATAGTACTCACAATTACAATATATGAGCGAAGAAATCGAATATGCTTCTCGGGAATTCTGTGGTGAACATTTGCTTCACCTCGTAAATATTGTTAGGAGCAATAACCATTAAAATGATATTAAAATCTATGAAATCACAAAAAATGTATTAAAAATGATGTAAAGATGTAAAAAATGACTTAATAGTAGAAATCGACGAAAAATGAAATGAATTTCTATACTGATCGGCATTATTCTTAAGTGAAAAGGAAAAAAATGACATTTCATTAAAATCCGACCCCTACGAATTACAATTATGTATCGTGAACTTCACATGGCTCACCACCTTCGCCACAGAAAGATTCCTCTTAAAATCCCCAACAACCCCTCGTCCTCTCCACCATGGATTTCCCTGTCTGAGCGACGCTAAGAGCCAATTTAAAAAAACCTCCGTAATTGCTAGTGTTTTCTACTTCAGCTAAATTGGGAACAGAAACCCCCAAAACGTGCATTTCCATAAAAATCTTGACATCACATAACGTTTTACTTGGTTACATAACTTACAGTACTTACACTTACTTACACTTACCAAAACGTGCATTTCCATAAAAATCTTGACATCACATAACGTTTTACTTGGTTACATAACTTACAGTACTTAACATTGTAGAAAATTAAACATTACTTACCTCTGAATTTTTCTTCGTTTTCGTTTGAACACCACCAAAATATTCACATGAAGATAGGGAATGAGCACACGTATAATCCAGTATATCACACACCAAAAAAGTACTCTTGTTTTGCACATATACCCTGCCCGCAAGGGTAAAAAGCTCTTCCTAACGGTATTCTTCCCGCGATAATGAACGTCCTTGTCGGCCAGTGCGAAGGAATAAAATCAGTCACCGAGTAAAAATCACATTAAAAGTAATTCGTCTACAAAAAACTCTGTTCTCTTATGTTTCCGACCACTCATAAAAATCTGAGTTCCATAAACATTTCCTATTTTCTTGCGTTCTTCCACTACGAAGATTTGCAGTATGTCTTCAGGCAAATCAGTATTTCACTCGGAAATTATCGCATGTTGTGACTTGTTCATAAACACATCTCAATCACTCTTCGGAAACATTGAAGCACACGCATTTGTTATTAATAATCGTAACTTATAAATTTCACCTCACCAAGCGAAACCGAAGAAACTATCAGATCACTTACAAATTTTTAGATTTACGCATCCTAAGGTTCCTTCGCAATATATTCCATGAGAACACCGTAAAATACAATCTTCAACATCACCATACTCCAGTCAAGTCATGAAGCAAGGATGGCAAATGTGATACCAAATTTCGTTTTCTTTAACTGCTCATTCATGGAGTAATTATTACAGCCATAACTCTACCTTCATCTTTCACTTCCATAAGGTTATTCTTTACTGTGATTTGATATTTTTTATACTTAAAAAGACTGGCATTTTTATATTGAGATCTTGGCCAGGACAGTGTTTATATTGAACTTATGAAGTAAAGAAAAACATTACATCAAATAGTAGAACAGAGTAAGTAGTTACTATTTTAAAGATGAACACATTAATGACAATTTTATTCATTCAAAATTCAGCATTTCAGTTCAAATGTTGAAATTCAATAACAATGGAACATATTAATTATAATGGTTTTAATTCAAAAGACATAGTTGTTGCAAAATGTTAAAGCAGGAGAAAGTATTCTACTTCCTTGAATATTTTGTCTGCCACAGTGTTTCATATTCGATGGTGAATTGCAGGAAAATGTAAAATGTAACATTGCATGTTTTATAGTGAGTCAGTTATAGGACCTAAAAACAAATAATTTGCAATTAATTTTCTAAATTGTTTGGATCTGAAATGGATAGGGTAGTTTTGTGTTACCATCATGTTTATACAAGAAATCAGTTTACTTTTGATATTTAAATGAACACTATTGAATTAGTATACTTGTCAACTTTATGATTATTATGATCAAGAGGTAATTTTTTTTCCAATGTTCCCAATCGAGGTGATTCTGGATTTACCACTCCAGAACTAATTTACTCTCCAGAACTTTTATCCCCCTTATTCCTCTTTCTTCCACAACCTTTTCCATTACTATCATGGGAATCAGTACTTCCCAATAACAGATTATTTAAACAGATTTTCTCTTGGAATTTTCTGTAGTACCTTCAGGCCTACCTTTAATACCTTGACTTAACTACCAACAAAAGGAACAAATTAAAACAAAAATTATGAAAGCTCAAAGAAACACAATGAAACTTGTCAGGAAAGGAAAAGTCTCTCTGTTTAAAATTGATTTAATTGTATTTCCTTGCCTGAAATTTATTTAAACAATACTGAAAATTATTTTCATGAATGGTTTCTTACAATATCATGAGTTAATACTGGGTTATCAACCTCAATTGATACTTAAGTTATTTGTTAATAAACAAACTCGGTGCCAGATTCTCAGAAAAATAATATTCCAATTACATTGTCAGGCATTTCTTAAAACAAGTTTCTCTTAAGATAACCATGAAGATATTCACATTTATTTCATAGACGCTATATTATGCATTTAGCTAGATAATATTTGTATTAATAAAAAAAAACAACTATCTTAAAATTCTCCTTTTATTTAATGTTATTATTTTACCTAAATTAGTTATTTTTCATGTATCACATTTCAGACTTTCCTAATTTCTTTTCTTTTCAAACAGTTTACAGAAAGAAAGTAGCTCTTGATTTAGGGTTTCGAATTAGTGTTAAGAAACTGCTGCTCCTACAGCGTAGTAATCATAGAGCAATATAAAATGAAAATTTTAAAGCAATTACACTTACTAAATAAATATCTTGTTGTCTTGTATATAAAAAAGATGTATTAGATTTTTAAATTTTTTTTTATGTACAAAATTATTTAATTCTTAGATTGTTATATTAAAATGCTTTGTTTTGTATTTTCTTTATTCCCTAACTTAAAATTCATAAATGAATGAATAATGAATGAATGAATGAAAATCCAGGGCTAAAGACTCATTTGGTCCATTTATAAACCAAATAACTTTAGGAACGTTGAGTAGAAAAGGTGGTAATAAGTAGTAAGCCCAAATCAGGTACAGATCAGACTGGCAAGCAATGGACTTAATGCTGCCTCTGAAGGGAAATTTTCCAACATACAGGAACATAATTTGCAATAAATATTTCCAAGTTATCAAATACTACATCATATTTCATACAGGAATAATTGCTAAACCTATATAATACCTAAAAATCTTAAATTATTTACATAAATAACTGCTAAACCTATATAATACCTAAAATCTTTGAATTATTTGCAGTGTGAAATTGATTCAAAAAGTCTATAGACATTATTAATTAGTTTGGAACAATTCTTTAAAATTATTTCATCTATTTGCTGAAACATTTTAAATTCAATGGCAATTGTTAGACAACAGAACAAAACTTAGTTTAAATCTTATAATTTTTTTGTAATTACTTCAAATGTCTTAAAAGGACTTAAAATGTCTATAAATGAAGAGCTAAATGTAATAAATACAGAATTTATATCTGCAAATATTTAGAATGTGCGAGAGGTTAAAAAATAGTTACTTCATAAATGCATGTTGTGCGGCCTGAGGGCAGAGTGCTTGGACACAAATTAATTAATTCTTACTAACAATATTAATGTGTGCTGAATTGTTTTACTCTTCTCTAAATGACGATCATAACTTAAATTGATGTCCTACAACAAATATAATTTACATTTACACAAATAAAGGAATTTTTCTCTTCAACCATAAGTTGAAAGGGCAACATATTCTTCTACTTTCTACTTGCAGGTATTTTTGTTTCACTTGGATATTCATCTACACTGTCATTCATAAATATATTTCTTGTTTACTTTATATCCCACTTTCCTCATAATCCATACGTGAAAGATAGATATCAACAGAAGTTTGTTTGGGGTAGTCTTCTTCTCTTATTTACATTGCTTGTTCACTTCACCCTAACCTTTGTCTTATTACTTTTATTGCTCTACGTTTGTCTTGATTACCCTTATTGCTCTAGATTATTATGAGCAATGATGGCAGCAATTTCTAAATAGTTTAGTAACAGTTGCAACAATTCTGTGTCCATATCTATAGAAGTTTCTAACACTGTCAGCACTGTCACCTTTGATATATGGAGGTCCTAATGTACTTTTTTTTATTTTCCTTAGAAAAATATAATTCACAATTTATATCCAATGTCCTTGGGAATGTACAGTCTATAGAATTCATTATAGTTTTTCATTTTTAAAACCTTGTTCAATCAGATTAATATACAATGCAAGTAAATTAAAGCATATTACAACTGTAGTCATTAATTTTTAAGGCAATTGTGTATACAATAATGCGCTATCAATTAAGGGAATATTCAATTGTGTATAGAGTGTGAATTGGCAATTTTCCCCATGGAAATAGAAGAAGTAAATTGGTAAAATTACATGTGAAACAGGCTGTCTTTGCTCATACATTGTAGTCTGAATAAATCCAAGAATCTAGGGAACTTTTCCTTAGTTCATATGTCTTGATCTCAAAAAGTGTGGAAATTGTACATAAGACACCTAGCTATGGATCCAGGCAGAGACAAATTAATACTTTTGCAGTTAGGGTATCAAATTCTAAAGTGAGACAATCTCTGGTTTCAATTCCCCCTGCCCTGTCCAATTCACACCCTGTGGGATTCTGAAATGAAGAACACATATCTTAGAAACTAATTATTTTATTAAATAGAATACAAAACTGTTGAGAACATTTCCAAAACTAATATACATAATGTTTGATGTGGAAGACTATTCTGAGCACAGGAATGATTTGATTTTGTATGTTTTTTGTTCTGACATTCCAATAAAGAATGATAGTGTATATTCCACATTAGCTACTTTCATTGCATGTCAAAAGTATCACAGATACAGAATGAAGTCTTAATTTTTAATCTACCAATTCTATTCTTTAATTTCTTTCACGTTTTGTGACATCGTATGACCAAAACCATTTAATTCCAATTTCACTGAAATGCCAGACATCAGGTTGGCCAAAATGAAACATATCCGAAAATTTACTCAAAGACCATTGAAAAGGTTGGGGCTGCTTTTCATAAGTAGCAACATCATTTTCTACATCATCATCACCATTCTCATTCACAAAATTGTAAGCAAGACTTGGACCAGAGATTGCCTGAAAATCAAGCTGTTGTAAATTGCCAGATATAACTTTAGTATCAATAGCTCCAGCAGGTTGTGGATCAATGTTATTCAGATCTGCTCGAGGAGAAATAGCAAATAATGGATTGCTTCTACTCAAAGGATCAAAAGAAAATTCATTACTTCTCATTAGATTAAATGCTGTAGAAATATTAGTGACCTTTAAATGATCCCTTTTAAAAATTCTGCCAATAGGAGATTTGTCATGAGAATAGAGTAATCCATATTCTTTTTCCATTTCTGTGAAATGCCCTTTGGTGAGAATATCCTGGAAAGGAAAATAAAATCTTAGTATGAAAGTAATCTTTGTTACAATATCTGTTACCTTAATTACAAATCATTACATCTAAATATATTGGTTGGAGCACTATAAGATTTGTACTAATGTAATTGTAACAAGCAATTTTCATTATGCTAATTATCATGACTAAGTTCCATTTTTTATTATTTTATAAATTAATAGGCAATTTGTTAATTCATTAATTTATAATAATTCATTCATTCATTTTTAATAAATAAAAGAACATAAAAAATCTATTTGATATTGTGAATTTTTCTCTCTATAACAGATTACATGGTAACAGACAGTATAATTGAAGAAAATAAATAATTTCTTTAACATCAAAATATAGAAATTGTCAATTTATTTTCAAACTATAAGTTCTCAAAAATTAAGTCAGAAATCATTAAGTTGAAGTCATCTTGCTCAATTTGTAAACACACCTAGTAAATCACCTTGTTTCCTTTTTTTTTTTGTATAAGTCTATTAGGAACATGATCTCTTCCACCATTTTTATGATTATCCTCATATTTTTTCTAATTATCTTTTATTCCGAATTAGATCAGAATTCCCCCACAATTCCATTTTTTCAGAATAATAATTTTAATCTTTAAGTCTCTAACTCAACTTCCATTCATGCAAAACCGTCAAAATTTGATAACAAACTGTCACTTGAGTAAGGTTTTAAGAAATCAAAGTTTTACCTTATGGAAAGGTAGTCCACCATATGCTGCCCAGTAAGAAGTGCGATGGAGAAAATTCGTTTGATCTGAAGAGCGATGAAAGCCAGGATATTGTTCCCAAACCCACAGCAAACCTTTAGGTTCACGAACAAAACGTTTCTTTCCATGTCTAACTTTGTGATCTTTTGGTGAAGGAGTTTGAAAAATTAATCTGTTATAATCAACTACCAGCCATTGCTTATTTCCTGTTCCACTGTTGAACCTTAGCATATTGATTCCCCACGTTCGACCACATGTTGCAAGGCGATTAGCACTCATTACACGTGGACCAAGAAGCACCTGTAAAAATAACAAGGAAAAATTAGAATGTAAGGATTAATATACATCTGTAAGAGTAGTCCATTAAAACAGTCATACAATCATTTTATTCTCATAATAACAATAAAACTCCCAATTGTATGTTTCAACCTGTATTTGGGGTTATCCACAGGTACTTGAACAAGTGTATATCAAAATCTACAATATAAGAACAATTAATATGTTAAATTGATACATAAAAATTATAAGTGTTGTGAACAAAATTGAAATTACCTCAGCATGACCTACAATTATTCAAGTGTTCTGCCAAGAATGCCCCCAAATACTGAACAAAACTTTGTACAATTTGGAGTTTTATTGTTATTATGAAAATAAAATGATGCATGTCTGTTTTAATGGCCTATTCTTATGAAAAAATATAATATTTCTGGAGGGTTGCTCCCATTTAATATTTTATAATTGACTGTGTGCCTCACCTTGCCAACAGGATCAATGAAGTTCCACAATGCTTCATTGTAATTATTAATTGTTGTTCCACTAATCACCAATTGATGCTTGGTGGCTTTGTCTTTTGATCCAGATATTGAATAGAAGTCATCCTGAGAAAAGAGTATAGCAGGGTAGGAAGAGAAAGAAATGACTTTTCCTGGAACTTCAGGAGAATTTTGAGTAGATGTCAAATGATAATGAAATTCATATTTTTTCATTATTCTCTGCATAGCTTGATACCTTTGAAAAGAAAAGAATATTCATTCACAAAATAATTCTTTTTACAATGTCATGTTATATCACATACCCACAATTTGCAAATCCTTTATATACAGGGAAAGCAACCTACCTGCCACCAGTGTTATGAGCAAATATCAGACGATGGCTGCTAGGTAAAAGTTTAATGAATGCTGAAGAAAAAGAACCAATAACAGAAGATGAAAATTCATTATCTTTAGTACCATTGAATTTCTGTTCCAGTTCAACTAGGTCAGGCATAATATTCATCCATCTGTAAAAACATAAGTAGTACATTTTTAGCATTAATACTTTTAACTTTATTTACAATGTATGGAAAGTTGAAGGATTCCGTCCAGATTCATCAGAGTTGCAATAGCTCTGCACATTTTTTTAATGATTCTTTAATCTGATACCATTTGTTTCAGCTAACATACTTAATATCCGATTTAATAATATCAAATTACCTACTTTTATTACAATTACAATCAGAACAAGTATTCTGGTAAAGTAATTAAATTAAAAATTTTCCATGTTGCAAAGTGTTGATTAAATTTCCATATACAAGATTACATTTTCAAATTCTTCTTAATATTGATTCTAAAATATTTCCAATTTTAATGGTATGTAGATGCAAGTTCTCATTACAAAAATCAAATTATCACAATGGGCATGAAATTTCAAAAAATAATTTCTGATGGAATTTATTCTGGAATCATCTTAAATTATATTAAATGAATCTAGTATCAAATAGAAGCATTTCTAATTCTATAACTTTAAGGATTTACATGCCCCTTAAATGTGTATTAGAGAAAGAAAAATTTTTAATTTTTTTAAAAACAATTGAAGGGCACATGTGTCAAAGATTAAAACTAATATGAAAATGAATTGTAGTTTTAAGCAGGAGAAGAGTTTGGTTTAAGGGATTTAAGTGGATTATGTATATATATATATCTCAGGAGCTGGTTGAACTATTTTGAAAATCACTTTGCATGCACAGATGCTAGGAGACAAAAATTATAGTATCATAAAAACTATAATTTTGAGGATAATCATCTTTTGCATCCAAGCCCTTCAATTGTTAACAATGAATATCTATTATTTCTTTTCCCAGCCTTGCATATTTTTTCAAACTTCAGACATCGTTTTTCATATTTCGTTACTATTCACCATTGCTTAAATATTTGATTAATGTAATGAGAGTGGGACGAAATTATCTTACACATATCTGTTTTGATTGATAGGGTACAAGTTGTTTTCTTACATGAAATCTTCAGAAGGAATGTCCAATTCTGCTCTACTTCTTTCAGCTCCATGCCTAAAGCCATGTTCAAGACCTTGAAGTTGCATGATGTACAAATGAACCTGGTAAAATAGTAAAACCATTTAGCGTGATTAAAATTTTACTTCAGTCAAAAATAATTTATTTGGAGGAATTAATTAGAGCACATTAAATAATAAAGAAAAGGAATACTATTGAAATTTTTTAATACCACCATTTAGAGAAACTGTCTTTTACGTTGTAAAACTTTAATGTGAACTTTTTCAGTGACTATATACAATCATGTGATGACCAATAGCAATGAGAGATCTTGAAAATAATTACAAAAAGGTCCTAAGAGGTTCAAAGCACTTAACAGTTTATTTTGGCATTTAAGCTTTTCCTCCTATACTGCGCCTCATTTGCAACAGTTGAAATAGTGGTCCTGATAGTTGTAATAGTAGTCCATTCCCCAACTTTACTACTAAGACCACCAAAATCAATTTCAGATTTCTATATTTGCTACCTTGAAAATTTTATGTTCTATACAATTCTCTAAAATAGTGGTTAGAAAGAATAAAGAAAATAGAAATTAATGGTTTTTCAAGTTCTTCCTAAAACATTGTTAATTTTGAAATAGCACATGAACAGGTATAATTGTTTAAATTATTAAATGCATTGTAATAATCATAAACCCATATTTTCAAATAAAATTAAAATAATAATACTAAAAAAAGAAGTTCAGACTAAAAGATATAATAACAAAAACAGAACTAATTGGTCATTTAATAACAAATTAAGAAGGTTCATGAAAAACATGATGAGATATTACCTGATGCCAGAAAGGATCCTTGTCCTCCTGTTGTTTTGAAATTTCTGCTGTCCATTCCCAATTTTCTTTCACAAAAGCACGTACATCATCACAAAATTGTTCTCTTCCTTCACATGTAAAACGAACTGTGTTGAACCAATGCCAATAGATTAATTGCCATGATAAACTTCCTTCCAGAACACCAGCAGCAAACGCTTGATACCAGTCAGGACTGTCAGAATTGGTTTGAACTTCAAAAAAAGCCCACCTAAAACAGAATGTTCAAAATATGAAAACTGAAAGAAAAAAGAAAAACATCAAGAAATCCATTAATAGAATAAAGACTATAAATATGAATTTATAAAATTATTTATGAAAATAAATTATATTTGTAGTTACAAATAAATTAAAAGATGGATTGTAATATCATCATACCTCTAGATTTTCCAATAAATTGGACTGCTTTAAAGCAAATTCATAATATAAATTAATGATCTTGAAAATAAATATGCTAAGCTCACATTTTATAAATTTAGAAAGTATACTGAAAATTAATTTGATGGAAAATATTTTGTTAATTACGTACCCACTATTAACAATGTCAGTTTTGTAGTGGGCTCTTGCAACACCTTTTGGAACTTTATTTAAGTCATTTCCTTCTCCCCAAAAAGAAACTTGAAAACCTAATTCTTTAGAGTAAAAAACAGTTGCAGAATAAATTCCATCTTCAAGGGGTCTGAAATGGGAAAGAATTTAATTATTAATAGAAAACAGAAATTTGGTCATTCATATATTATAATTTTTGCATGAAAATTGTTTGTGTATTCCCTCTAAGTAGGAAAATATGAAAACTTACTGTTCACTTTCTCCAAAGATGTACACAATGATCCCAAGAGCAACCATTGCTCCTAGGATTATTGAGATCACCTTTGTCTGATACCAGGATGCACCAATTACTTTCAGCATGTTGACGAATGTTGATAGTGATGATAATGAAGAAAAGTACACTGTGAAGGAAAAGTAATTTACTAGATGAATGGGAATATATTCTACTCGTATTGGATTTTCAAGATGGAGAAGATCTTGACCATGACCTCTTGTATGGCGCAGTGAAAACGGAATGTTTACAGTGTCAGCCCCCATACGATTAAGCAGAGCTTGTGAAATTTAGTGTTGCGAGAGGGCTATAAACAAAAAAGACGAGGCGGATACGCTATTTTTGATCAAGAGGTTGTGCTTTTGGAATATCCGCTTAGCACACAACCATCCCGCAAAAAAATTCCTGAGATATTCTGGAACATATATACATCTAGGAAAATGCGTAACTGACCCTCATATAATATACGCACTACGACTTCAAACGGTTTGACCGGTGCGCGAGCACTTACCGCTCTTCGCTCTAGTCTCAATAAACATTGAAAACCTCAAATAAAAGCCGAAGCTTCCCGTCTTAAAAGTAATTTTAGATTTAAAAAAATATACATTTATTTTGTTCCAATCATTCAGAAAATTCAACGCAACGGAGTGCCTGTAAATCCAGTACCGCTGATATCCTTTCACGCTTCATTGAGATGTTACGATATTGAATATTATTAATTTCTAATGCGAAAAAAAACTTGAGTTAGAAATTACATCTAATGAAGTTGTTTAATGCAGGAAAACCAACTTACCCAAGCTACGAAGATGCACCCAAGCCAGGGAAGCGGCTACGAATTATTGAATTTGGAGCTCCCACCCAAGATGATACTGCGTTGTAAACAACGAAACATCGCAAAACAAATGAAGGGCTCGTCGGAAGACTCGCGGGGCTGTGCGCAGCAGCAGCAGCAGCAGCAGCAGCAGCAGCAGCAGCACAGGAAGGTCCTGTCAGAACACTTTGACAGCCGAGGGCGCGCGACCGCGTCGAGAGCGTGCACCGCGGCAAATGCGGCGCCACGAGAGGGAACGCAAAAGCGGCCTCGACTTCTCAAAAAAAAATTTTCGCCAATGGTCCCTATTTTTATCTCGCGTACTCCCCGGAGGGTAGAGCGCCATGCTCTGGTCAGGGTGATGTTCGTCGTGGGGTTCCGAGGATTAAACCGGCAACGACATCCGCAGTTCGCCACAACAAAATCAAACACGACCCATCTGCGCCGGGCGGGCGGGCGCGCGCGCACGCGCTCGCGCTTGAAACGTCCGCGTCCACCCACGCTCCGCGGCGGCCGGCCGGCGCCCACCCCAAACAACGCGAGCCGAAATCGCGTAAACTGTTACAGAAGATGTCGCGTTCCGTGTTGTGTACCCGAAAACTCCCTCTCGGACCACACGAGATGCCACCGCGTCCCCACAGAGCTTTCCGCCCGCTAGACGTCTCCCAAAACAGCTTGTTTGCGCTTCCAACAACAAATCACGCGCGGTCCAAGTCGCAACACAACAAACAGTCCCGTTCGCTGTCACTGCGCCACACCACCACCACAACAAAAAATAACAACAAAAACACGACACTCACCTTGGAAAGAATGCCAAGAGCCCCAGGATGATGTTGCCGATGGCCGGGACTCGTTAACTTCCTAATCGTTCTCAACCCATCGAATAAGGTAGCTAGTGGTACCTCCGCTAGCTAAATATTTGCGTTCTTGCGGCTCGGCGCGCACCTGAAACAAAAGAGCGCTAAATCAGTCGGGGCCGCTTGCACAAGGGCCGTAAGTCTCCGGACGGGCGCCATGTGCCTCCGGGGGAAGACGCAGGGGAGGCGGCGGCGGCCACCGCGCGTGCACGCGCCGGAAGAGCCTGATGCGTATGGATGCGCGCGGGGATGCGGTCACCGCCGCAGCCGCCCGCCCTTCCTCTGCTGCTCATGGCTTGCTGCTCATGGCTGCCTGCTCATGGCTGCCTGCTCATGGCTGCCTGCTCATGGCTGCCTGCTCATGGCTGCCTGCTCATGGCTGCCTGCTCATGGCTGCCTGCTCATGGCTGCCTGCTCATGGCTGCCTGCTCATGGCTGCCTGCTCATGGCTGCCTGCTCATGGCTGCCTGCTCATGGCTGCCTGCTCATGGCTGCCTGCTCATGGCTGCCTGCTCATGGCTGGAGCGGGGCACCCAAACAGTTGCTGAGGAGGACCCCAACGTTTCTCCGGGAACGGTAAGGGAGCGAATCTTCTGAATCATTTTCTCTTATACTTTTGTGGATTAATGCAAAAGGAAAATAAAGACATTCCACTCATTTCCTAGTTTCGTCAACGAATGACGCGCAGTTAACCACAATCTCCGTAATACATTAAACATTTGTAATTAACACATCCGAGTTACTAAACTACTACCAGCAGCTCTTCTGTTTGTATTACAACTATTTGCAAAACTAAAAATGGAAATAATTGTAGCAACGTTACCAAACTCAATCCCAATTTATTTACGCACGAGGTTGGTGATAACACAACGGGAAGTTTCTTTATTTTAGACATATCCTCTTATCCGTAACAGGATGTTAGAAGTTCAGAGCTCTGATACATTACTTTTCTGGACAATTATGAAATGATCACCATTCATATGACAGTATGAGATATATGGTGGTTTTTCTTTACTTGCCATATGTAATCGTGGTAAAACGCCCATCCTTAAAGGAAATTCGATCTCACAATCCCACTGCAAGGCTGTCTCCATCCTTGCCTCGACAAGTAAGGTACTGGAAGTGGAATTTTATTTATTTATATATTTCATTATCAAGTCTCTTTGGGGGAAAACGCATGACGTAAATTATTTTATGATTGAAGATATAAATTAATAAACGAAAACAATCAAGCTTCAATCTTTTAATCGTGCTTCTTTAATTTGGTTTATCATTAACTTATTACATCACAGTAAATTTGTGATAAAGTGCCTCTGATAAAGGTCACAAGTTTTCTAATCGGCACAAAAAATTCAAACCACAAGACAAAAATATTGGTATATTTTTCGACTCAGTATTTCTGTTTCATTGTACATGCAACGTCAATGAAAACCGGGATTATTGTTCCTCTGGTCGAATTTCTGTTGCAGTTCCATTGCCTTCGGAAAAAATAGCTGATGACAAAGAAGTAAAATTTTCGATAGTTTTGTTCCTAGCAACAGCTTTTCCTCAAGCGATATTCTAGTGGAGTCCATACAAGTCGGAAATTATGCAATTCCACCCATTTCCTAGTTTCCTCAACAATTGACACGCAGTTAATTCGCATTTACGGATAATGTAAATCGATATGTAAGAATACTCCACTTTGAAACCACAATCCGTGTAGTAAATACAACGGAAATGTAATCTACACATCCTAATTACTACCATCACCAGCTATTCTCAGTATATATTACAACTATTTGCAAATGAGAATTGAAATAATTGTAGCAACGTTTTTGATGGAGGCCCAAAATTAACATTCTCAAAAATGAACATGATATCCTTAGTTCTGAAACTCGCACAAGGCAGCGAAACATTGAAGATCTTATTACCAACGAATAAATATTACAGAATGGAGTGCAGAATGTTTCTAAAATGTGCTAAAATACAAGTCGCATCTCCAAAAAATAACCTTATCGAAAGTCGCCAACCAGTCGAGTTCAATGATTTTTATTGTTGCCTTAGAATCAAGTTACGAATTTGTTAAAGTACTTTCCGTAACACAGAAGTTATATCGACTTAACGCAACGATAAGACCGAACAGTCACTTAACAGCTGGCGTTCGTTAAGATTTAACAGTCCACTGCTCGTTAGGAACAATGGGAACAAATGAGCGGCAGTCAAAGATAGCTTATTAGAACATTTATTCCAAGAAAGGGTATTTGCTTACAAAATTTCGTTTAAGAAGTTGGTATTGCGAAAAGTATTGGACAACACACTACCAGTAACACCAATAACACTCTGTATTTGCTTCGGTATATCGACGTATTTATTTCCGCCATGCAACTCCGATATATAATTACGATCCTCCAATATTCCTGCTTGCCTTATTGTTGTTTCCACCCCTCATATGTCCGTATTATTTATAGGGTCGGAAAAGAATGAAAATATATCTTTTTCCCGTGTCTTTAACAGTCCAGGTAACATTGCCCTTTCGGGGTATTTTGAACTAATATTAGAAGAATGAAAATCAAACCAGTAGTTTCCGAAAGTTTAATGAACAAAAAAAGTTTTACATCAAGTAACAATGAAGTAAAAAAAACAACATTAATCTAAAAAATTCACCTCGAAAGTGAACATTTCCTTTCATTAATTAAGGCGCTGCTTGATATCGCCTCCAGCGGCGATGGTCGTGCCACGGAAGGAAGCGTCGTCCGTCTAGACACAGACGACGGACGCCCGAACATGTCATCGTCCTCCAAACGGCGGAAGGAGCGGGCCGGATGGATCCAAGGCTTCGAGTACCAGGTCGTGATGCTCTCCGAATCGTCGTCCGATTCTCTCTTGTCTTCGCGTTTCCCCATCGGGCTGCGCCTGCGGGGCTTCCTGGAGCTCGCCGAGAGACTTCGGATGCTGGGCTTGTTCTCCACGAGCACGCCGCACGCCGGGTCCCCGGCCCCGCCCAAAACGGTCATCCCCCTCTTCGACGAATACGACACGATCACCAGCACCATCGGGGCCGAGGCTTTGTGCAGCAGCACCACGCCGAACGGGAACTGGTACGCCACCAACAGCGAGCCGAAGAACTCGGGCGTGATGCTGTAGAACATTTTCCCGGAGACGAGCACGAAGTCGACGCACATGTCGTGGTAACAGCAGGCCTCGTCGCTGGCCAGGGCGTCGTACAGCTCGGCGTGCAGGCCGAGCACGCGGTCGCCGGCCGGGCAGGCGAAGCGCGGCCGCTCGACCACGTACGTAACGTCGGACGCCGTCCGGCCGACGGCGCGCGCGTGAGGCCGGAAGGCCGCCAGCGCGTTCGCCAGCAGCGGCATCACCACCAGCTCGAAGTACTCGCGGATGTAGGCGCCGCGCCCTTCCGTGAAGCCCACGGGCTGAGTGTCCGGCGACGAGCAGCAGGACACGACGCCCTCGCAGTACTCCTGGATTCTCTTTAGCCCCAGCAGCTCCGCGTCCTCCTTACGCGGGGGCCGCAGCCTCTGGACGACGACGGCGGAGTGCTGCTCGATGTCGGATTGCCAGTTGCCGAAGAAGTAGTCGACAAACAAGCGGGAGATTTTGTGCTCCATATTTGTTTTGTTTTTTTTTTGGTATCGGAAGATAAAGGTCAGTAAAATCACGGAGATGCTGACAGAGAACTGTAATTTAGAAATTTTGAATTATTGCCGTTAACTAGTGCCGAAAAACTGCATGACTGTTGCCACGCAACTAGCAATATGCATTGTTTTATGTAGATACAATCTTGTATTACATAAATACTTGTATTAACCATGGAAAAGCTAATATTCCCAGTAAAAAATATCTTCCAAAGCCAGTGTTGGCTCCTCAATGGAGGGAAGGGAGGAACGTTCTCATTCATTTTCTTCGTCTAGATGTAACGATAAAATATAATATTTGCTTTTGTTTGAGGGAAAATGTACAACTATTGAGTTAACTATGAGGATATTTATTTTCTCATAGTTAACATACCTGCTCTTTTAAGCTTCGCTAGAACAATCGCAATCAATTGAAAGTCGCCTTGGGAGGAACCGTCAGCCTTTCTTCCTCTGTTGTGTTAATCGCCCAAGTATTTCAGCGCTCCAGCGGCGTAAAATGGAAACGTGTTTTAATCGGGCTAAACGGCAGAACGGGAGAATCTCCTCCATTAAACTGGCATTTATTGGCGACGTTTAGAACTAAAAGAACGCGTCAATGGACGACGAGTCCTGTATCAATCTGGTAGACAAGGGTCACAGCAGAGGGTCAGACGTAGGCAGAGGGGCAGCCCGGTGTGATCTTACAATTTGGGGTGTTGGAAGGTCCGAGAAAACCGAACTGATCTTTTCTCTTATCCCATCGCAAGTCGACCCATGTATTATAAATTATTTTGTATGTTGAATTTGAAGTACTTTAAGCAATGGAAGTTTTTTGTTCGTAAGAAAGATGCACGAGCCACCGCTGTCCCAAGCACATTGCTTTGGAGCAAATTCGCAGTTGAAGTTTTGCAAATTTTTGAAGTTTGGAAGAATAAGACGTCCGTCAAAAGGCTACGAAAAGCTGAATAACTTGAACGTTTTAAAAAGAGTATAAATGCTCAAGGAACAAGTTAAGAATTATCGTGGTTCACTGAAGTTTCAAAGCTGATTTGTTACCGGTTTGTTTTTTTGTTTTTTCCTTGTGTGCTTGCATTCGAACATATGCGTCCATGTCAACTTTCATAATCTTTTTATCTTTTCCAGATACCGAAACACGGAGTACGAATATTTCATTATATAGCTACTGTATTGGTACGGCCTAGGATCTTCATACCAAAAGGTGTTCTGAACATTTATGGATCTGAATTTATTCGTAAATTATAGATTAAATAGTTTGCTCGGAAATTGAATCTTCAGTGTTTATGCTATTAAATTTCACTAAAGCCACAACGACGTCGAAAGCAGAGATTAAGGCAAGTAAATTCTGAAGAAATATTATTAAAAAGGGCGAATAAAGTGGGAATGATAGACGGATATTTAATACTTGTTTTAAAAAGAAACAATGGATTCGAGTTTAAGGAATCATTTAAATTCGTATGTTTACACATCGCGCAAATAGCCATAGTTCATGCACAATGCATGTATCTGAATCGCACGAACATTCCTAACACATGTGTGTTAAACTCGAACTCGCGAAGGAGGGAACATTATGTTCACTGTTAGTATCAATAGAAATTGGAATTTTCGATGTTAAATAACGTTCATTTGAAAAAATTACTTTTCTCAGGAACGAGTACCCCGTTTCACTTTATCTGAACTATTCCGAAACCTTTTCATCCTTCTTTACCGCTGCAAAGCAATTAAAAAGCTTATGTTATGAAGAATGCAATTTATGTAAAATTGCTTTTCACATTCTTCATATAATATTTTGGCGCAATTTTGTGTTAATAATATGGTGAGAATAGTTTAATAGGTTGATAATTTAAGATTTAATATAGTATAAGTTTCCATTCTTAACTTAGTATATGGTGATAATAAGAGATGTCTAGGTCTCCGCACTCCTCAAAAAACTAGTGCAATTTTACTAAAATTAAGTAAAATTAGTAAATTGAGAAACTACTAGGTCTCTGCACTCCTCAAAAAACTAGTGCAATTTTAATAAAATTAAGTAAAATTAGTAAATTGAGAAACAGTTTCTCAAAACAATACTGCAGATTGTGCACATTGCATTACAGTTCATATTAAGCCCAAGAGAATGGCATTTCAACAAGAAATCCACATTCTAAGAAAAGATTGTCAATTTTCGTTAATTTATTCGTGGAAGGGGCAGAAACTGAAATGGCCCCCCAGCCGTGAAACTCGTGGAAACTGCAACAGCGCAAAATGAATCCATCCAAAGAGCTCAATCATACAGACCAAGACACCACAGCAGATTCAAATAAGAGAAATGACAAGTAAAATATTTGTTTTCCTTAATTAGTAATTAATTATTTCCTATATTGGCACTAACTACACTAGATGTGGATACTAGAGATTGATATAAAGCTAGCATTACCTCTTAAAAAAATGAAAGGTAAAGAAAAATCATTTGGCAGTAATAAATTAGGAATTAAATGACGATCACTCTTAGAGAATTTTGATACGGAGGATTTTTGGCCATCTTGTTAGATTGATTGGTTGATTAGCGATTCCGGACGCGTCAACTGCTAAGGTCATTAGTCCCGTAAGTGTTGTGATTTTTGTGTCGCAACGTGTGTGCGCGCGCGTGTGTGTGCGCGTGTGTGCGCGCAAGTGAGGGTTGAGGAAATACAGATCGCGCGCGATCCTTGGCCCGTTTGATAGGCTACTGCTCCAACATTCGCCTGGCGTTCATCGGAGAAACCACGGAAAACTACCGATCAGTGCGGCCGTCCGCCAGAATTCTCCTCCAGACAGCGACAGAACTCGACCTAGCTATCAAACTAGTGTAGAAAATCCTGCGGGACTCGAACCCTAGGACCTCCTGGTTGCAGGCACTGCAGTGACAACAGTTGATGCCCTGAGCCACCTTTGTCGGTCGTCTTGTTGGACTTCATCACATAAGCGACTCCTGCGCCGCGCAACGTTCGGGAGCAAGTGGCCTACTCCCACCCACGTTCATCCCATTTCCCAACCTCCTCCTCGCGCAGCAGGGGCTACCCGTTTAGCGGCACGCGCACAGTCGCACCTCGCGAACGACCCCCCACCCCCTCCCTCACCAGCGTCATGCTCGCGTCCGCGATCAGCCCACGTGACGGCTACTACCCGCCGAGCCGCCCCCTCCCTCCCATTTACGGTCGCGTGGCGTTCCACCACGACCTCACTCCACCCGCACGCGCGCGCTCGTCTGTTTATCACGCGCCACATTGCGCGACCGCTAGCGCGGATGGCGGCGAGAGTGCGGATTTCTACGCGCGAAGCAGTTCTCGCCTTAGACAGGCGCGGATCCATGGGGAGGGAAATCAGGGATATCTCCCCACCTAAAATTTTTCAGTAACTATTAATTTTGACTGGTCACGAAACTATCAAGCAAACATATTTTCGAATAATCGTTAAAACGAACAAAATGGTATCGCAGCATGAACTGCGACATTTCACAAAATCTGTAATACGACATATTCGACCGAAACATTCTAGATTTCCCCTACCAAAATTCGTCTCTGGATTCTCCCTTTCCTTAGAGATCACCACTTCGACAACAAGGATCAATAGTAGTATTATCTTTTTCTCTCCGTGTCTTTCAGTTCCCTAAAAAGAATAAACGATGACGTGTTCATTTGGTTAGTTTTTTTCGAAAATCTGTGATAAAAAAATATAAAAAATTAAATCCTTCAAGTCCTAACTAGTGGGAAGGTAGTTATAATTAAATGATTTATTATGGTGACAATGTTCTGAATCTGAAATGTATTCAAAACGACGAGAACGAGCGTGAATCTATTAACGCTTTCATGTTTTAATTGAATAAAAAATAAATAAAATAAAATAAAAAAAACTTAGGACTCTCCTACTTTTGTTCTACGAATAAAAATGTGGAAATGTCTATTTTGTTAGTAGTATTAATAAATTTACCGCAAAAAATACGCCAATTTCAAACTTTTACAAAGGATATTTAGTTCTCCGGGAGACGCCGCAGACTAGACACAGTTGCCAATGTTTTGGCCGTGACGTTGCAACCTTCGTCAGGACTAAATACATTTTATGGCCGAATCTAATTGGCGCTCCTAAGATTTAAATACAGTCTCAGGATAGGGAAGGGGGAGTGAAGGAACCATTATTTGGAAACACTAGGGTATTTTGATAATCAAGAGAAGAAGAAAAAAATACTTTACCGTGAAACTGAAAGAAAATTTGCGGAGAAAGATACGTTTGGCAACATAGAAAATGTTGAAGGAAAAATGAGTCACAAGATTACCTACCGAGATAAGTACAGTACACTTGCTTATCTCTGTAATATCTCAGTTTGAGTTATAATTTACATAAGAAGAGTACTTGTGTTTAACAACTTCAACTGATGAAATTCTTAGTCTAACCTAACATATTTTAAGATATTTTCACGATTCCTAAAAGGATCCGATTTCGCTGGTCGGCATGATTCTCGGTTTCCTAAATGCAGGGAAATAAGAATTCCTTCAATTACTGGATACTTTTCCGCGTGATAAATAAACAGAAGGGTTAGCTAAAGAACACCATTGCAAAGGTTCAGCCATACATTTACTCTGAATGACCTTCGGTTTTGAAGCCTGAACATCCAAGTACCTACGACATACGTATGTTGTTCAGCTTCTCTTCACGACTCAACACTCCCAACGCCATAAATACTATTCCGAAGAAGCCAGTATTCCTTAGAAAGTTTCTTTGCTTCCCTTTCTCTAACTTTTACCAAGAATATTTCTCTCGAAAATGTAGTCTGCATTCTACATCTTTAGTTGGACCAAGTTAGCGATTGTCACAAACTATTAAAATGCAAACAATATGTTTTGAAATTAAAATAAATCTTAAATAATAGCCCGAACGATGCTACTTTTTAATAACTATTTATTACAAATTCTTCCTTTGCCGATAGCAAAAGGCTAATAATTTTCCGTGCGATGGAACAAAATTTCGTGACCGTTGAAATTCCCGGAAATCAAATCACAAAAACATTGTGAGCGCCTGAATGTGACACGAGGTGAATCACTGAACGCCTTCCCGTCGTTATTGCAGCCACTGCAATTCTAGTTGACCTCCATCCACCAGATCAACTTATTACTCATTGCCCGCCCCACCGTCACCCAAGCCGGTTCTCCGTGCTATCGGAAGGGGGAAGACCACCACAAAGAATTCTAGAGTTATAATAAATATGTTAAAAGAGAAAAACTGTACCCATTCAAATAGTCACTAAGCATAGAATCTAGGATAACTATTCAAATCGGTTATTAGATCATCTCTTATAAGAGATACTAGAATTATGCTTGTCTTGAGGTGGAACCGCAAAAAATACCACATAAAATACAAATTGTAAAAAATAAAATGTTAAAGCGTAACATTAAAGCTCCTTGGTACGTTTCAAAGAAACAAATCAGAAATGAACTGCAAATAGAAAACACATTTATATTGAAATATTATCTAAAAAAAATGAAGACTTAACAAAAGCTGGTTGTGCCAAAAATTTCTCTCTACGTCGCTCAGCAGAATACATGAAAGTCAATTGAAGGTCCCCAAAGGACACATTACGACCACCATAGACACACTGCAGTAAGCATATAAATTAAAAATAAAGAATCTTCAAACTCTCAAGCATTATATTAATACTTTATTATAAGTTAAATAATAGCATTTTACAAACTCAAAATAAAAAAGAATTAAAATTCTTAATTAAGACCAACCTAACAAAAGAGGGAGCTTCGCACAAAAAATCTCTCCATATGTTTGTGCACAACAGCAGTTCTTGTAACATTGCATTACAAAACTCTGTTGCCGGGACAACCTCCAAGCTCCTCACTGGTCTTCCGGCATGTGTGTAAGTGTAGTGCGTCTGTGTTTGTACATAATAGCTGAAGATAGAGCAAGCAAGAGGAAGGAAAGATCGCGCGCGGTCCGTGACCCGTTTGGTAGGGTACTCCTCCGGCATTCGCCTGGTGTTGATCGAAGAAACCACGGAAAACCACCGATCAGAGCAGTCGACCGCTTGAATTCTCCTCCAGACAGCGACTGATTTCGACCTAGCTGACAAGCCAGTACTGAAAAGGCTGCCATCGTCCGGACTCGAACCTAGGTCAGAGCCCGATCAGAGCCCGATCAGAGCCCGATCAGAGCCCGGTCAGAGCCCGGTCAGTGCAGTGACATCAAATTATGCCCTGAGCCCATCTCTCGCGCTCAACTGTTTTATCATGTCACAATCGTCCGCTTGCCTCGACCGACTACACCACAGTGCCATCAGTTGTCCCTCTGTGCCTCTCCCCGCGAAAGCGAGAGCGTGTTCGCACGTGCAACACGGCTCCGCACCCCGCGCGTGCCCGCCGTGCCACCCGCCTGCGAGGGACGAGGTCGCCACGCGGAAGGCCGGGGTCACCCCCCCCCCGCCCCCTCTGGAGTTTCCTGCGGGCGTGACGGTCGCCCTGAACATTTCCACATACTAGATACTGCTGGGAATGGAAGTAACGAGAAACTGAAGTTTAAAAAAAAGAATACGTTATTCCGTTGTCAAACAGGAACGATATTCACTTTATCACCGGAATATTATTTGCACACATTTTCGGTTCTTCTAGGAAGCCCTGCAAGTTTCCTCGCCAAACGTGCCGGTTGAAGATAACAATTCGAAGTACGATAGCAAAACGGCTTTTTAGAAAGTTTTGCAAATCCACTATACCTCGAATTTCGCTTCCATGCTAGTTAAATCGTGCCAATATGTCCCTGAATATGAAGTGTAGAAATGAGGAGAAATTTTCATTTCATGATCTATTATTATGTAGACAATCTACAATTTTTTCGAAAATTGCACACAGTTTCGATGCTCTCCTAGAAAATTCCTTTTCATGAGATCGACTATTTCGGAATTCTCGAACAAATTAGTTCACAAAAAATAGGCCGTTTTAAATATTTATTGAATGACCAGCAAACAATATATTAAGTTGTAACTTTAATTCTTTCATAATATTTAGTCATTTTAATGATTGATCAAGGCCATTATAATAATTGCAGTACTTCGACCATCGTGACTTCCAGTAGGTTATCATTTCAAGTACACCAATGCTTTCTTTCTGAATGTCATCACTTTGTAAGGATGTCAGGGTTACTAATGGAAATTTATGTAAATTATCGGCATTGTCTGATCCAGGCATTCTAATTGCCTATTATAATGTCCTTTGGAAGTTCTCTGCGAGTTTCACAATACATCTCCATTCATTACTCCTTCCACGAAGCATCTTCCACTGCATCAAAGGACTGAAGAATTTAGAAGAATAAAAACAACTTACTTAGGGAACATTTCATCTAAAGCAATTGCTTCAAACAAACGAATTCGAAGAACACTTGCGGTGATCCGAGAAATATGCATTTTTGCGACTCCCCAGTTTCCACGAATAACGTACTGGGAATGTCCTCCTCACCTGTTCCTGTGTCAAAGATGGTTCTAAGAAACCTCTCGGAATGAATTCCGAGAACATTCCTTCGCCTGCGACAGCGCTCGAGATATGCGCGTCCGCTGGCGGGCGGGAGGTGAGGGGGAAGGGCCTAAAAGGGGAAGTCTCCAGTCTCCCTCCCCATCAACATCACGTTTCAGACCGATTCATGTAAACACAACAATATTAGCAGTAATTTGTCAAACGCCAGAAGGCCACAGACAAAGTCTGGCATCGCGCATTGCAGTGCTTACGCTTGCATGACGCAGCGGGGGCCCAGGAGGAGATGGGAATTTCGGAAGTGGTCAGACACTAAGAACAATTACGGTACTATTACGATTATCTTAATTGTATGACTTTTTTGGTATTCCTTGCCATTGTGTTCACCACGAATTGACATTGTTCCGTTTTTCTCTGCCTACTGACGCCTTTTAGCTTCGTGACAGACGCCAAGACATTATTTGGCGCACCGGGGACTAAGCCAAACAGAAATAGGCAAGTATGAACTGAAGGTACGCTCCATTGTTTGATTCACTTGATTAGTGTTTCTGGGCGCGTCTACTGCTATGGTAATTATTCCCACAAGTGTAGTACATATTTTAGCGAGGTGGTGGCGATCTTCCCTCACTGGATGACAAGATCCGGCACCAACCTACTCGTCGACTTGCAGGATTCCCAGAACCAGGTATCTCCCACCAGCAGGGCACCGCTCTACCGGGACAAGCTATGAGCTCCCTACTGCTCTCCCGACAAGTGTGGTAGTGTACTGCATACAAGTGTGTGTGTGTGTGTGTGTGTGTGTGTGTGTGTGTGTGTGTAAGGTATGAGGATAGGAAGAGGAAGGAAATATCGTGCGCGGTCCATAGCCTCTTTGTTAGGGTACTGCTCCGGCATTCGCCTGGTGTTGATCTGTTAAACCGCGGAAAAGTACCGATCAGAGTAGCCGGCCGCTAGAATTCTTCTCCAGACAGCGGCTGATATCAATCTAGCATTGTCGCTACTGTCGAAAATCACCGCCAAGACTCAACCCCTAGAACCTCCCGATTGCAGTCACATCAGTTGATACGCTGATCCATCGAAGCGGGTACCCCTCTCTACTTTGCCTCTTTGGTATCGTGGGAAGCCCATCTCCACCCTGCCGCCCCGCCCTTCCAGCCTCCTCTCATCACGGCACGCGTCGAACTTCCGAAGTGGGAGGGAGGGGGGAGGTGGACCTTGGGAGCGGAGCGCGCGCTCTCGGCGCGGGAAGCTGCGCTCGGGTGAAGCCCCGTGACGTCAGCTGACGTCACTTCTCGCGCCGGCGCGGAGCCTTCGCGGGGACGGCGGCTGCGGCGGCCGCGCGTTTATCGCTTAGACCCGCGGCCGCTGTCGTGCGAGTTCGGGTGCGCTTCACGTAGGAAGAGCGAGCTGTTCCATTCGAGAACATTCGACGCACTTATATTTCGCGAAATGTTTACAACTGTTTTTCCTCTTCACTCAAGTATTTATGTAAACGCCTGGTAGGAGTTTTAGAAAAACTTTCTAGAAATACGATCTCGGTAAACAATATTGACTCACGCTTTTAATTATATTATTGACAGCACTTTTTAATTTCAACTTCACGAGTATAACGTTTCAATGATCCGAAAGGTGTCTGAACATAATACTGAACATTGTTGTATTAAACACGTTATGTCCATTAACTAAATCATCACGAACTACACGCCAGTCTAAACAATGCGAACAGATGATTGTTAAAAAATATCAACACGCTTATTCATGTCAGATAATTTGCACTTCTCATCTTACTTTCTTTGTACACCCGCTGTGGAGACTTAAAAGTACATTTTCGCTTTTTACTGGTATGTTTGTTGCAGATTAGCATACATTGTTAACATTAGTCTGTTTTCCACTCTTCGAAATATTTAGTTTTCTTTACCATAATATGCTTCTCCTCTAAGACATTGCGTTTTAATAGTGCCATGTGTTGTATTACAACTCCCCATTACGAGAACAATTAGTTTTTAGAATAATAGTATACAATCCTGTTTGTTGGGTTTCTTGGTTTTCCAAAATTAACATTTTAATCTGCAAATTATTGGAATATAACGTACAAAATTTAGAATAAATATTAAACTTTAAACAAGTTTGAATATCAATTAAAAAGAGGGGAAAACGCATGTTAGAATAATACTATATAAATTCATATTATTCGATTTTGAATTAGCCCGAGTTCACTGTATTTCTGTAAATCGACCCACTACACAACGCTATTTTATTAGTCAGTTTCTGCGTTTGAAATAATAGCAGAAGTTTCCAGCATTTAACAGGAAAATTGAAAATCTATTAGGTACAGTGATTGATGAACGTTTTGTCATCTTTTAGTATAAAATGCTTAATACATTTTCCACAGTTCAGAGATTTAATTAGTGATTTAGTGGTCTCCCTCTTATTTCTGAGATAAAAAAAACAATCGAACACGTAATGTTTATAGGCAATCCAAATAATCAATATCTATGAAGTATTGACAAAAAAGATTCACAAATAGATTATGAAATTTGTGTTTTATATTGCCGCAGTCTGTGTTCAGGCGTCTCCGATATATGACGTGGGCTTTCATATTTGCCCATAAAGTTATACAAGCGATGAAAAATTGGATGACCTTCAAGGTGATACATGTTCAAAAGCCTGACAGATGGAAAATAAAGAAAACGTAACTAAACGAATTACGTCAGCCAAAGAGACCACGCCGCAGAGATGCACCGGACCAGAGAGGGTGGGTTGCGTCATCTAGCTGTAAAAAAGTCTCGCTCCTGATGCGTCGGAAGGGGTTCGCTGCGCGCCAGAGGACCAGCACCGAGATAATTGAGATGACGTCACACAGTCATTATGTTGCATGGAAAACGACCAGGGGAAAACCGTCTGGCATTAAATAATAATAATAATAATAATAATAATAATAATAATAATAATAATAATAATAATAATAATAAAACAACGCAGCCTAATGTTGTTCCGTCAAGGATGTCCCTTGTGATTTACGAATGTTAACTGAATTATCTTTACATTTGCATAGGCGATAATTAAGGGGTTAAATGAAACGACCATACATCACAGAGCACGACTATTAACTCGTTCTAATTTCTGATAATAATTACAACGGCATTGTTATAATGGAGAGTTACTAACTTTGAGGTACACTTAAATATATTTTATTTATTACCAAATCCCAATTTCAACACTGTCCAAACTATCAACATCCTTCCCAGAAGAGTAGGAAAATGCGAATTTAACACTTATCCACTGTGTACATGCAGATTTATACAGGTACTTTAAGCTTCAGATTGGATTGGGCGCTTTTTGAAAGTACAGTACAGTGAAATACGGTCTGTTTTCATTTCTCCGTCTTTTGGTAAATTATAGTTTATATACCCACTCCTAAGGTAACCAGCCTTTACCTACGGTCTGTTTGAGACGACGTAACCCTCCCCCCCTTCCCTCCCCCATACAGTATTTAACACCGAGGTGGGACTGTATATTCAGCTTTTAGGCAGAATGTTGGAAGAGCTTTAGCCTTTTGCGGGTCCAACTCGCAGCCGTCGCGTCGTCGTCGGTCCGCGGTCATCCACCCCGGCGGCGGTCGCGGCGCGCTGCGGGTGGCTGAGGCCACGTGCTGGCGGTGTCCTGGCGGGCCTAGCACCTCACCGCGCCGCTCACAACAGCAGCCGCAGCAGCCGCCGCCGCCGCCGCCGGTTACGTCTCGCTATACGTCAGTGCGACGCGTTACGTCACGCGCCGGCACGTCATCGCCGGCCGGGAGGAGGGGGGGCGGCGGCGGCGGCGGCGGCGGCGGCGGCTTGGCTACGCCTGGGATGGGCCAGTGCAGGGCGGAGCCGGTGCGGCGTTCCTTTATCGGAGCGTTGTCATTCTAACCACCGCCGCCGCGTCCGGGTTAACGCCCCAGGCCCAACCTCACTTGCAGACGAGAAGTCCTTTCCGTTTCGCCCTTCCTAAGTCCTGAATTGCCAGAAAGACATTTTCCCATTCAAAGAATATTGAACGTGTTGCAGTTAATTCAGTTTAAGGGACTTAAAAATATATTTTTGGCGTTAAGGGTACGAAGCGGAAAAATTGTTTACAACAGAAAGAGTAATTATGCTTGAACAATTCAAATAAAACCTCTCAATGTGAGCCTAAGGAGTTCGTTTATTGAACATGTGATCTTACGTTACAATACCAGGTTTGCGGACTTCGTATTGATAGTCAGATTCGCCTGTGTTCATTAAACAACTGGTTCACCTGAACGACAATAGTCACGTGTTATGTATTTTTGATCGTCGAGCAAGTTACTTGTGCCAATAGCACGTCGTTCTAAATAGTAAGAACAGGGGAAAACCCACGACATACATGATGCCGAGTACGAACGAGCACAAGTGCGGCTCGTGACTCAAGGCTACCGAGAACTGAAACCCGAACAGGAAGAGCGTGTCGGCGCGGAGTTTCGACAATCTGGAGGCATGGTTCTCCTTGACAATTCGTGACTTCCAGCGCCTTCCCTCTAGCTACAGGTATTTGGAGGACAGGGCCAGAGGAAATGAGACTCAGACATACTAAGCGTTTAGTCTCGAATGGTAAATTTGACGCCCAGGTTTTCCAGTTCAAGAAAGTGAAGCTTCTCGGGCTACCTATATGTATATCCAGAAGTGGATCAAATTCTAGCCTTCATTCTTTGTGCCCTTTGTGCTCTCCAGCAATGGTGAATAAAAAACAAAGGGATTATATAAAGTCAACCTCAAGAAATGAAAATTCTTTTAAAGTGCCAGCAATGATTTCGTGCAAAGATATTTCATACCTAGACTAATAGTCATTATTTCTAATTTAAAATATAAACAACTTGTTAGTAGCTATTAAATCTACATGAAAACTTCGAAAAACTATAAATAGATATTAGTAATAGTTTCAAAATTTCTTTGCTCTTACAAGTTTAAGTCAGCGGGATTTTATTTATTATTTAATTCATATTATATTTGTATACGGGCTAACGGCAAGATGTTTGAGGTTTCACACCCTTAGAAGGTATCTGGGTAACACTGTGCAAGGGAAACTCCACACAATGCTAACATATAGATCCACACTTCTTTCTTAGAATGCCAATGTATAGTGTAAAAAAATGTTTATAGGGGTGAATGATTAAAACGTAAATACCTGAAATTGACAAGAAAAAAGGCAATTTTCTCGAATTGCTAGAGAAGTGGCAGTAAAATGAATTCCTGGGTGCTTGTTAGACTGGCATTGCATCATAATTTAGCATTGCAAAGTTCACTTGTAAGTGAATTGGTGTATTTCTGCAGCACGCAAATTGGTCTGTGAAACATGAAGTGCCCGAAAACTCTGTAACCTAATGGGCAAGTCAGGTAAACGCGAAGCATGGTAGAGGGACTAATTCAATAATTATTGGGGAAGCAGAAGTGTTTCGTGCAAAATTGGACTAAAACTTCTCATGTTCTGTTGCTTACGGCAGTTTAAACCAGGCCCGGTCTTCTCATACGAGCTTTTTCCCATTCCTTTCGAATCCACATGGAAGTGATATTTGCTGAAGTTTTAAAAAACTTTCATTACATTCAGAAAATAGTCTCGCCAAAAACCTATTCCAGAGCCAGCCGTGATCCCTGACGATACAGAGGAGTTACTGTAAGAAGGGACCACTTTGACAAGTCGATAACAAATGAATGTCATGTGGATGATCTGGGCTGTCCGGATGACGCTGCGTCGAAGGCTGTGTTGCCGACGTTTCGACCATCCTGTCGTGGTCTTCTTCAGGGCTGGTATGCGAAGCGGAAATATAGTTTACAACAGAAACGAGTAATTATTCTTGAACAATTCAAATAAAACCTCTCAATGGCGCATACCAGCCCTGAGGAAGACCACGACAGGATGGTCGAAACGTCGGCAACACAGCCTTCGACGCGGCGTCACCCGGACAGCCCAGATCACCCACATGATTCTGGCCGCGGAAGCTTACGACTTCAAATGAATGTCATGTAAAGCGATGGCATTGCAAGAGATGGTGATGAAAACCAGTCACTAATGACCCAACTAAACGAACGCATTAGAGCAATCGAGTGCATAGACTTTGCCCATAGTTATGTTGTCAGCAGCAGCCAAGCAGTGGTAATCAAAGCGGCCCCTTCTTATTAAAATCTTTCTATACTCCACGGGCTGCTTTGAGGGCTCGCCCAAGGCAGCGCGAGGATGTCAAGAGCTGAGCGCCGTCATTTCGGAGGGCAAGCGCCACGGCCTTTTCACACGCGCCGCGCCGCGCCGCATGCTGATGCGCAGACGCGGCTATTTATACGCTCTCTTGCCCGCCGCCTCGGCCGCCGCCGCCGCGATTACCGACGCGCGTATTTTCGTCAATACGCGGGTGGCACCGATCACCGCGGCTCACCCACGTCCGAGCTGACAAGGACAAGCCCTTGGAGCGTCAATGTGGAACCGGAACAATCAATTCGTAACGAACGTGACATTGTAAGTGAAACCGTGAAGGCAACACGTTTACGTATACATACGATCCGATACTTTGGTTTTCCTTGTTTTACACTTGAATATGTAATATCTGAGTATCGATATCGGTGCGATAACGATATCGAAGAATCGTGGTTATCGACATCAATTGTCACAATTATACAATCGCGCCAAGAAAGTTCTTTCGTTCCATTATGACTCTTGAGATGGATTCTCTGAAGTCACTAGTAAAATTCATTTACTAATCGTCGCATATATGCGAGTAAAATTGTGTGATAAGCGTAAATTTTAAAACCATATTTTATTGCCAGAGGCCTTGAAAAGTAAAACCACGGAAGAACACATCCGTGGTATTCATCCATGGGAAAATATTTTTTATTCGATTTGTGAATGAATTGTCTATACCGATCACCATTAGAGTGCCTATTTTATCGTTAGTGTGTTATTGACTTATCAATTCCTTGTTCTGCTGTTGGTATCAACCCATACATAGTCGTAGTATTCCAAACCACGTTATCCTGAGAGAGTCGTTTGTAAGATGCTTCCTCAATAGATTATAACAATATCACACTCGATAGTAAGTCACCTGCTAAACACTGTTCAGTTATTTGTATTTCAGAGTCAACATTCACGTTTTTCTACCAGTGATGAGGCTATGGCTTCGTGAGTTCAGTATTGGTCATTGTCACTTGTCGCGTCTATGTAGATTACTTTTGTTACCGGCGGACATTCAGGAATGTAAAATAAGGAAATCCTCGACGTTGAGCTCTGCTCTAATATTTCATTCCACTGCATCAGATGTCCGATAACATATTCTCTTAATTTTTACGATGTTGATAAACGCTCCGTGTTGGGTACGACAAGAACTACGTATCCAATGAGCATTAATGGTAAAAGCAACTTATTACAATGTCAAACCACAGACTCATTTCAAGGGTTAAAATGCAACTGATAACATTTTACTCACTCACGCTTTTTTAACATTCACTCAATCTCTCGCTCAGGGGGGGGGGGGCACAAAATTTTCTTTCTGATCGAAAATAAATTATTAATTTATTAATTGAGACCTTGAAATTCTTTTGCGTTTTCTATTCTGTTTTAATGCCATTGAAATGATCAATATAGACTCGCACCGAGATATTACCTACTATTCAATTTTTATCGGAGGCAAACGAAGTTAAGTGACAGTTATGTAATGTTACAATGGTAATTTTATACTATACTACAAGTGGTTATTGTTTACAAGTGGACATTTTATACTATACTACACTATAAAATATTTAAATAATTACTCTGGAGGTCATATTAAGAACAAGTTTTACCAAGGGCAAACAATTCATTTGTTCACTAACACTACAGAACTACTTGAGTTTGCGAAGAACATTTGCGCACTCGCACTCGTGGACGCACGCAAGCACACACATGCACACGCGCATACTCGCGTGGGTACACATATGTGCACAAACGATAAGACTATTTCTAGCGTCTCGTATACTTAACGACCTGTCGCAATACTAACACGGATGTTCTCTTCAAGCACGGTTCTCCTCCATCACCGAACATCGGTATTTCGTTCATAGGGTAGCATCTCTCGCGCAACATCAAACTGTGGCACTATGAGACGTAACGAACAAGAGTCTTGCCGAATACCGCGCGTCTCACACGGCTTCTTACCTCCTCCGAGGCCACGCGCACTCGCTCGCGGGGCGTCAGGGGGCGAGGCAACTGCCGGGGCAGCACTCGCCGACGCACCGAAACGAACATCCACTCGCCTCCGAGTAGCTGCCGGCCTGCGTCCGCTCGCGTCCGCCCACGTGCAGCATTTGCCGAGACTGGCCGAGCGCCGTGCGCGCGCGCGCTCGCTTTGCAATGTGCGCGGGGCCCTTGGCCGCCCTTCGCGCGCGCCTGCTCGCGAAACGCGCCGACGCGACGCTGGCATCGCCGTCACCGGGGCGGCGCCGGGGCGACGCCGGCCAGCAGCGAAGGCGACGCCGGAGGCGGGAAATGCCGAGCGGGGAGAGCCAGGAGCGGAGGCGGGGCTAGCGGAGAGTTGGGAAGGAGCAAGGAGAAAAGCAAGGTGGGTGAAGGGTACGGTGTCAGCAGGTATGGGACTGGGCAGTGGCGAAGAGGTGCTGGGCGAGGGGGCTGGGCGAGGGGGCTGGGCGAGGGGGCTGGGCGAGGGGGCTGGGCGAGGGGGCTGGGCGAGGGGGCTGGGCGAGGGGGCTGGGCGAGGGGGCTGGGCGAGGGGGCTGGGCGAGGGGGCTGGGCGAGGGGGCTGGGCGAGGGGGCTGGGCGAGGGGGCTGGGCGAGGGGGCTTGGCGAGGGGGCTGGGCGAGGGGGCTGGGCGAGGGGGCTGGGCGAGGGGGCTGGGCGAGGGGGGCGAGTAAAGGAGAGATGGGAGCGGGGAGGAGAGGGGGGACGGGGGCGTAGGGGGAGCGGGGAGGAGAGGGGGAACGGGGGCGTAGGGGGAGCGGGGAGGAGAGGGGGAACGGGGGCGTAGGGGGAGCGGGGAGGAGAGGACGAACGGGGGCGTAGGGGGAGCGGGGAGGAGAGGGGGAACGGGGGCGTAGGGGGAACGGGGCGGGGGTGTAGAGGGCGGGAGGCGAGGGCGTAGCTCGGTGGGGCGAAAGAGCGCGGGCACAGGAGCAAGGGGAAGGAGAGCGGGTGAGCGGGGAGGGAGAAGCAGGGCGGGGATGGGGTTGTGGGCCGGGAATGGGTTTTCGGTGGGCGGAGCAGGACTGGACGGGGGAGGATACGGTGGGTGTGATTGGAGGCGGGGTAGAGATACGTCGGGTACGGGTGGGCGAGAGAGTTGAGAGACGGGGACGGAGCGGAACGGACAAAGGGTAATGGATGGCAGAGGCGGAGGCTGGTGTGTCGTTAGCCAAGGTGGCAGTGGGCGCACTGCGCGGCGCCGCCGTTGGCTCTCCGCCCCGCCACGGCTGGCGGTGATTCAGCGCCCGGCCTTCGCCCCCCGCGGCGGGCGCGGATTCCTGCGGTCGACACCCGCCCTCCCCGCTGTGCCTCGTGTGGCGAGCGCCTACCAACCGAACGCGTGTGTTCCCCGCCGCTCGCCGTAAGAGAAGCTACGAAGAATATACGCCGACACTTATACTGAACTCATCTACAAAATTTCTCAAACATTTTATCAATATATAATACAAAAATGTTTGTGAGCATATGAAGCTTTAGAATCTAGTTCATTTCGTAAGATTTTCCTATGCATTCGAGATATTTCCTTCATGACAATTTACTAGCCACGAAATAATGGACATGATAAACTCACAGATTTGTTTTAATTATAACAGTCGTCCATTTCCATACAATACGCTATGAATAACGGCAAAAACGCAAAATTCCGAGCAGCAATTTTTTCTGGTTCGTGAACGTTTCTATCTCGTGGTCATTACGTATTTATCCAGAATTCCTTGCTAGGTCGTACCGGTGCCATGTTTTCGCCGCTCACAGTGTTTACTCATAAACCTTACTGTTTAGGAGTGAACCTCAACTCTTTTTTAGTAATATTGATTAGCAACATCTTGCTATTAAATAGTCTATATTATCAGGCAAACTATAAAAAGATTATCCTATGTATTTTTCACGAAACAAATTACAGATCATTAATATTACACTTTATTTCTCCTGACTAATATATATTGTATAATTTTTTTTTTTATAGTGGAGAATCTGTAATAAAGTTATGAACGAACTACCGTGCGTCCCATACGTTATTGTTATATTCTAATATAACAACATTGCTTGAATGCTCTTCACTAATAAATACTGCGGCATAATTAGGAAGTATGCGCTCTGTGAGTACCGGTAATTTGAATAATTCCCACTTTTCAAGGCATCCAAACTTTTCTAACACAAATTAATGTTACAAGACTTAAAGTTTATCGTTATATAAATTAATGATACTCCTTAGTTAAAGAATGTTATTAGCTGACATTCCAAGACAAAGAACGGAAATATTATTTAAAGTAACCATGAAAGGAAATACTATTTAAAATAATCATGAAATTCATGCCGGCCTGGTTGGCCGAGGTGGCTAAGAGCGTGTACCGACTCAGAGCTTCGGACCAAAGGGTCGCATGTACGAGTCCCGCCGTGGGCAATGGTTGTTTGTCCCTCGTCCCTCATGTGTGTGTTGTAGCGTAGACCCTTGCGTTCCCAGATGAATTGATTGAATTGAATTGAATTGAATTACTGCCTTATGTGCCTTACGTGGCGAGACTCAGGCCATTAGGCCTGCTCTTCCGTCTGACCACACAAATTTCGCTACGCTCCTTTCACCAACTAGCAGAGAAAGGAGGTATTTCTTGGGCGAGAAAGAGGCGATTTGAATTTAGCTCAGAGGCGTCATTTAGGCTTGAGGATCTTTTACATGCAAGTAAATCTACTAACATGGGACAGCCGGCTTTACTTCCCCTCCGAAGGAAGGCGTACGAAGGATTTTTTTCGCCCTGAAAAATCCACGACTTCGAACGGGTTTGAACCCGCCAACTTCGGTACAGCAGTCCGAAACGCTAACCGTTACACCATCGCCGCCGCAGATGCTGTCCCCAGATCAGAAAAGACCGCAAGTGTGTTGGTGTGTAATGTATGGCCGAATATACGTCCTACGGGGACGTAAAGGGTAACCGGCTGTCGGCTCGAAAAATCTTTGGAAACAATTGAATTCATAATCAAATGTAATGCTATAGATATTAAAAAAGGTGTGATGTGAGAGAGAGGATGATCTTAGGAAGCTTTGCAGGTGGGCCCAATAACAAACAATTGTTGTTTTATGCGTAAACTATTGGGAGAGCTTCTCATGAACAGCACTCTTCGATTATTTGTTTTTTCCTGCCTTCCCCGAGATAGAGTATATTTGGACTCCGTAGTCAGAACTTCTCAGAACTGCAAACAATTTTAATAAAGCTTGTTGTCGGAGCTCGTAAGTACAAAGGGATTCGTACGATAACTGCGCCTAACAACAACAACAACAACGACACTGCAGTGCTGTATCTACAATTCGTGTAGCAAATTACAGCGCCTCGATTGTTTAGACAGCAGCGATCTCAAACAGAAGTTCATTTGCTCTCCACCAACACGTGTTGATAAGGCGACGCAGCAAGTCGCAGAAAGCAAAACGGAGCTACTAGTTCTCTGCGCACAATGGCGGCGGCGATGGTGTAATGGTTAGCGTTTCGGACTGTTGTACCCAAGCTCGCGGGTTCAAACCCCATCGAAGCCGTGGATTTTTCAGGGCGAAAAAATCCTTCGTACGCCTTCCTTCGGAGGGGAAGTAAAGCCGGCTCTCCCATGTTAGTAGATTTACTTGCATGTAAAAGATCCTCAAGCCTAAATGACGCCTCTGAGCTAAATTCAAAATCGCCTGTTTCTCGCCCAAGAAATACCTCCTTTCTCTGCTAGTTCGTGAAAGGAGCGTAGCGAAATTTGCGTGCTCAGACGGAAGAGCAGGTCTAATGGCCTGAGTCTCGCCACGTAAAATATGGCATTAATTCAATTCAATTCACAATTTACATTCGCACTCTGACCTTTTCAACTTTCCTTGACAAGCGAACGTATTGCTCCGTAACTCCAGTTTTTTATTTTGTTATAATCTTCCCAGTTTTCAGTAAACGTAATATCGCAACGTGATTTTAGCTTTTGAACACACTCATTAAACGAAGAAAGAATTTTTAGATCGATTCGAAATGTGAAAGAACGCGGTTGAATTGAACCGGTTACTATTGGATTGGGGTTAATCGGATGAAAAAATCTATTAAATACATCCTGCTGTGTTAATGTGCATCGAAACAGTGACCAATGTGACTAAATGTTTGAAGATATGTTCTTCCGTAGTCTTGATCAAATGTTGCATTAGCAACCCCAGTGGATTCTGTTCATATTCTCATTCTTTTGCAAATGCTTGCGATAAGGTGAAGGTCAAACTTATATTACACATATTTGGTACCAAACATCTAATTCAATTCAATATAGATTGAATATTGATTAGAATGTACATTTTTGAGATTGCAAATGAAATACAGAATTAAAAACGGACACTGTCAAATTAATTGATTTAAAAAAATGTGTATGTAAATAATGATGAATGGTTTTGAATATTATCATTTGAATTCAATTTAAGACTGTCATACATAAATTAAGTTACTAGAAGGGGAACTATTCGGGTTTGTAAAAGAACACTATAACAATTAATTACATTTGCAAAATGCATTAAGTCACGCCTGGGCAGTAGAGATTCGACATCGATGTCTTCAAAACATCGATCTATTTATAAACACATCGATGTATTTAGCATCGATTTTTTAAAGTCTTATGTTTTTTAACATCTATAGTATGTGTTCGATGTTTTTACGTTAGCGATATTTTTTAAGTGAAGTGCATCATTAAAAATGTTTATAATATTTTCCATATATCTATAAATTGAATATTCTTCAGCCCATAGTGATCATAAATAAAATGGATTTTTCGTCAATAATGAAGCATCTATAATTTTTAAAACGAATTAGATAATCCAGGTTTTGCTAATTGTCCTGAAGATTTTTTTTACTTCGTTTTATCAATAAAATTTCAATTAAAAATTAATACACTAGTCCACTTTAAAATTAAATCCTCCCCTCCCGCAGTGTGAACTTCAATTGTTACTAATACAGTTTTAATAAGATGGATGCCTGATAATATGGATACTTTTGGGTAGATGTTTCAGTATCATCGATGTTTAGAAAAATCTACGTTTTCTTAGTCAAGGTGCATCCCTACTGGGCTAGCCGAGAGACAGTACCCTCACTCTAGCACTGTTAGGGCCCACTGTGCGGCAGCGGGAAGGCGGGGCGGGAAGGGTCGGGGCGCCGCCGCCGCCCAGCAACAGGCCAGTGCAGCGCTTGTCTTGTCCCGGCCGGCAACGGCCCCCGCAGGCTCGCCTCCGCGGACGGCCACGCGCTGCGAATCGCCCGCGCAACGGGAGAAGGCGCCGGCGGTGGTGGTGGCGGTGGCGGTGGAGGCGGCGCCAGTGGAGGAGGACGAGACGGCGGCGGCGGCGGCGGTGGAGAAGGCGGAGGAGGAGGCGGGGGCGGAGGCGGCGGCGGTGGAGAAGGCGGAGGCGGTGGAGGCGGAGGCGGCGGCGGTGGAGAAGGCGGAGGCGGAGGCGGCGGCGGTGGAGAAGGCGGAGGCGGAGGCGGAGGAGGAGGCAGCAGCGGCGGCGGAGGACGAGGCAGCGGCGGCGGAGGAGGAGGAGGCGGAGGCAGAGGCGGCGTCGACGCAGCAGTGCACGCGCCGCTCCGCGATCGTCTTATGCAAGTGCACCCAGCGTCAGGGTTACTGTTACCGCTGCATCGACAGACGAAGGCGCCCCACGCGGTGGAGCACTGGGTCGAAATGAGGCGCGATTTGCGCCAAACAGGTGGCTCTGAGCATCTTCTGTTGCCACAGCAGCAGCTCTCGCCGGGAGGTCCTATGGTGCGAGTCTCGAGCTGGTTCGAATTCAACTGACGGAGGCTGACAGAGAGAAGTCCAGCGGCAGGCTACTCCGATCAATAGTTTTGTGTGGTTTCTCCGATCAAATACCAGGCGAATGCCAGAGCAATATTTACTAGGCTGTCCGGGTGACGCCGCGTCCATGGCGAAGGTGCCGACGTTTCGGTCGCCATTCTGCGACCTTCCTCAGGGCGTAACGTCGGCACCTTCGCCATGGACGCGGAGTCACCCGGACAACCTAGTAAATACAGACTCCGGCCGCGGAAGCCTACGCTCTCGCCAGAGCAATACTCCAACAAATGGGCCACAAACCACGCGCGATCTTTCCTTTCACATATTTGTCCTCTCCTCGCCTATGCACAGAAGTTTTTACATGTTCACGCACTACATTTCCAAAGATGTCAGGAGACCACAGCGTGTCCCTTTGAGGGATATATCTGGAGGGCGGAAACCCCCCACACCTACGTGTAGGTCGACGCCGGATCTCATTTCAGCAGGGGAGAATTGCCTCATCCTGCCGGGATAAAACTTGCACTACACTTACGGGACCATAGCCGTTGACACGCCCCGACACTCCAAGTCAATTTCACGAAACTCATTAACCCCAAATCCGCGTAAAGCAATAATAATAATAATAATAATAATAATAATAATAATAATAATAATAATAATAATAATAATAATAATAATAATAATAATAATTTACGGTCTCCTGCATCTACGGCTCTGGGTCCACTGTCCCTAGCGTGGAAGCTGCGTGCACTTTCGAAGGCTGGTGAAACGCGTCCGTTGCCTCTTCTCAAGAGCAGCGGCGAGTGCCGGACCAGCATCTCCTACGCGTGCATTTCTATTTCGAGAAAATGTGCACTTGCGTTTTATGCGCACGATCTCACACCTCGCATTCTAGCATGAACAATTAATCTGCACGAAAGCAGGAGAAAGGGAACGCCAATGTTCTTGTACCAACACGTGCCCACTACAGCTGCACTCACAGCAAGTTCAGAGGAAAGTGAAAGACGGTGTAAATGTGCTTATGCGCATTCGAATACTGAAAATGTGTTGTCATGAACTGTAAATATATTGTGTTCAAACACGTTTACACCATTTTGGCAACTATTCATGACAAACCTCCATCTGACCAATTGTTAACCTACAAAATATCTCACCTATTCCGATCATCGTCGCCCTTCAACCCAATAAGTGTCACAAATCACCTACAAGATCTATAAATTTGTCTCGAAGCACAATTTTCGAAGCTCGATTCCGTAACTCAATCGTTTAGACAAAATAGATCACGAAAAGTCTAACGATTGGTCGGAGCAAATACAACACCTCTTCCCTCTCTTAAAACCGTATGATAGCTACTGAGGCATGAAAAAATAAAGCAAAAAACCCAAAGGCTGTTACAAAGAAACGACTTTGCCAAACATAATTCCGGGTTAATGAAGAAAGAGTTGTATCATGATTTAGCAGCCATTATTATTAAATATGTATTTTGTCTTCCAGCAAGCGTGTGCTGCGAATTGTCAGGATTTCCGAAGTTACACCAAGCTTTTGATTACTAATGGCCGAGGTGATATGTCGCAATGTGGATATCATTTAAAAAAAAGTATTTGAAATATGCATACCAAATTAGAGAACACCTTACTAACCAATTTGTTTTACTCATGTTCATCCACTATAAATATGATTACAAGGCGGAACTTGCGGGTCGCTGACACCTACTTTATTTCTTTCACGAACAGGAATTGCACAAAAACAAGATACTGGAAGACTGAAAGCTGAGTCAACGTACCTTCAGAAAACATCTCCATGAACGGTTGAGAAAAACTCAATTATCCTAACGAAACAAGCATGCCTCTTATACGGATAAAATTTCATCGGAATGTTTTCGTAATCAACCACAGTCACAAAAAACTAAATCATTGGTGCGAACAAAGGCAGTAAAATGAAACTGCTAGTTCACAATAAAATACACTACTCAAATACACTATTCACAATTTTACTTCCTCTACAATTCAAGGAATTCTGCACACTGAAGATTGGTTGTATCATTGCCTCTTCAGTTTTATAGCGACATGACCAGACACACTCGATCTTGCGAACTCAACAGTGATCTCACGTCTGCGTGCGAACGAGGCTTCCGTTCGGTAACAAAGGCGAGCAGAGGTGCGACGGCGGGAGAGGTGGATATGACGTTTGAGATGACAGTAACGTACGTAATGTCGGCGAAAGCCTTGGACTAACAAGAGGCTTCAGAGACTCTGCAAACCTCCAAATCTCTACGAGGAAAGACTTAAGGGCTATCTGGCGGCCGAGTGGCAGAAATTCGGAGATTGTAACGGGGAACTGGGCGAGGGGCGGTTCGATAGATTGGGACGAGGTGGCACTGGAATGTCCGGCGAGGGCGGCGGCGAGGGCGGCGGCGAGGGCGGCGGCGAGGGCGGCGGCGAGGGCGGCGGCGAAGGCGGCGGCGAGGGCGGCGGCGAGGGCGGCGGCGAGGGCGGCGGCGAGGGCGGCGGCGAGGGCGGCGGCGAAGGCGGCGGCGAGGGCGGCGGCGAGGGCGGCGGCGAGGGCGGCGGCGAGGGCGGCGGCGAGGGCGGCGGCGAAGGCGGCGGCGAGGGCGGCGGCGAGGGCGGCGGCGAGGGCGGCGGCGAGGGCGGCGGCGAGGGCGGCGGCGAGGGCGGCGGCGAGGGCGGCGGCGAGGGCGGCGGCGAGGGCGGCGGCGAGGGCGGCGGCGAGGGCGGCGGCGAGGGCGGCGGCGAGGGCGGCGGCGAGGGCGGCGGCGAGGGCGGCGGCGAGGGCGGCGGCGAGGGCGGCGGCGAGGGCGGCGGTGAGGGCGGCGGTGAGGGCGGCGGCGAGGGCGACAATGGCAACTGAAAATGCGGCCGTAGCAGTCGCAGACGGGAGCGGCGCGCATAACGCGTTGAGCAAACGACGTCGCGACGGCGCCGCCGACGCACTGTGTGTGCGGGCGCGCCCATGCCCCTCACGCGACAGAGTCCCCTCGACCAAGGACCAATGCAGACGAAGACGGCGAAATAGTTACCTTTACATCGTATTTGAGCGCGGGAACGTGCGCGGCAAAGTGGGGTAAAGAGACAGCCGCACCGCAGGTTTTGCCTGCCACATCTGCCGGTGTAATACGGAAATGATTGGATCATATGTTAGTACATCTCTAAAAATTTGCATTTGTGCTCAAGAGGCACTGAATAATAAAAAAATGCATTTCCGTAATTTAATTAAAAAAAGTAATTTAACAAAATTTTGTAAAAAATAATTCATATTACGTTTTGGGAAAACTGTTGTATCTGCCTTACAAGTTTCATATCAGCGACATAAATTTTCAAAAGTTTAATGTTAGCGATATGTATATGGACAATTTAAAATATTAGGGAAATGTTCAACTGAATTAAATAGTCACAATTAGGTTTATTATTAGTACATGAAATTAAAAAAAAAACCTTATCTGCTAAGAGAGTTGTTTCCTCTTTATGAGATAAGGAAACTACATATGAATAAGGAAATATTAATAAAACATGGTGCATTTTGAGTACAGAACCGCATTTAGAAAATGTTTCTGTTACTCATCAGATAAGATTAATTCGTTTAAAAGGTTGTGATATCTTCTATCCCGAAATAGCAAAGGTGAAGTGAAGACAATGGAATGTATTTCCTTTTATTATCAGGCATACAATCAACTGATTAGAATACGGCAAAAATAAATCCGTTTTTACGTCATCGTCATTTCCAGGAAACTTACTCTTATACATCATTCATTCACATCGCTGTCATACTCGATACTGAAGAGAAAAATGCCTGAAGAGAATATATCCTAAGTTATTTCGCAATAAGGATATCCGTTTAGTTGAAATCTAAGAAAACGTTGGTACCTTTTAGCAAGGGAATTAAGTTTTGATTTTCTTCGTTAGAGGTGGCTAAAAAATTCAAAATACAGGCATATATTTACATTTTGCTTTAACTGTGTGAATTATATTTGTTAAAAATTTTAATTAAAAAGAAATGCGTAGACGCTAACCAAACATGCTACTGATCAGTATGGTTTGACAACTTACACACACATGCTGCTTTTGCATTACGGTTGGCTAAAAAATCATTCTGTGGTGATGCACAAAAACAAAGTAATGAAATTCTCTTCAAATTATATTCGTCAATATTTGATATGTAAAATGCAAACTGCACTACACACTAGCCATACAATAAAACTGTAATATGTTAGTATCTTCTCTCTGGCAAAATAGTTAAAGATAATTTTGAATACACTAATATTTTAATAATAAAACAAACACTATTTTACAACAGACACAAATGACGCAGCAGCAAGGAGAAATGCAGATCGTTGAAGAGTTACCTTACCAGAGAAAATCTTGCTCCAATAACCTCTAAGATTAGGTTTGTTATCCGTTTACTTCGGAGCCATTTAAATACATCAGTTTCAGAACATTTTGGTTCATCAAAATTAAAACCTCTCTCCCTTTCCATGCTCAAACAAAACTATTCCGTAAGGTCAAAAACAAGAATTGTCAAGTTCTTTGGTATTTACGTAAAAGATTGCCCTAGAAAACTTATCGTTACCAACAGGAAATAAGTCTTAAAAACTAAAGGAAACCACCCTTTCCCTCAAAAATAAAGTTAATATTTACAAAGCAACAGGTAATCTAATGAGGATCAATACAATAAAACTTTAAAATCTGAAAGTTTCCAACTTTGAAATTCTTCAAAGATTCTAATCAAATCTACCGAGATCAGCACCCGTCGCACGTTGGTACGTTACAAATGATGCCTCACATAACTTGAACAGTCAAACAGAAGAAGAAAGAATCGAAATCGTCAAACAGCAACACACACGAACTACCTACCAATGAAAATGTTATAGACTAACAACAAGGAGACTGAATAGGTTTAAGCCAATTGGAGTCACTGCCGAGTAACTTCACCCAAATATCTATGCACAGTAGAATACTCTGAAATTTGGCTAACGTTCTTCTAGCGAACAACTTGCAAAAACACAATTTATGAAGAAAAAATTAAAATTTTTTGTTGGATCAAGTAACGTGTATACACGTGAGCATGTTGTGATACGTAGGTATGATGATTCACACAGTGAGTAACAGTACGATTGTATGAAGTATGATTTTCGCAGATACGCAAGTATGTTGTGAAAAACCTTGCGCTAAAGCAATGGCCGAACACACATGAGGGCATTGGCGTCGTTGAATAACTGTCTTCGATGCAGGAAGCAGAAACCGAGACTGTCGCCCATTTAAACAAGTAAGATTAGCGACTTCAAACTTCACAAACGAGTGACTGGGACAAGGAATGCATTTTTCGACGATCGACAACTATATTTTCCAATCAGCAAATCATTGACTTCGCTCAATTTCTCACTACACCCTTTAGCAAACTATCTGTTTATTATAAATATAATAGCGTTTTGATGTATTGCTAATATGCAAGAAACTGTTGATAAACAGGGTTGTTCTAAGCACCATCTGACGCTTTGTTTCCAAGATCGCAAAGTGCGGTCCATGGCCCGTTGTTTAGGGGGTACCACTCCGGTGTGAATCTCGTATTAATTGAAGAAATCAAGAAAACCTGTCGATCGGTCCAGCGGGCCGCTAAAATTCTCTTCCAGACAGCGGTTGAATTTTATCTACGAGTTGCTCTGTGGCTATCGAAAATGCTCCACCGTCGGGACTCAAACCCTACGACTTCCCGGTCAACGACGCTGGAGAGGCAGGGACGTAGCCGCTGAGCTATTGTAGGTGGTTCGTTAATCGAAATTTGAACGCAGGCTGAGGAAATGGGTTTCCCTCTGTGCGTTTCACCTACAGCAGGGATCTTCAAACTTTTACACTTTTAAGAACCCTTCGAGCTCATAGTTTTTTTGACGTATTCTCATGTTTAAGTTGAAGGCAAAATAGTTTATCAAAGCTTCTACTAAAATTTGCAAAATTATTCTTGTCTCTTTATTTAATCTTGCAAAGTGAGGTAGCTAATCAGGTATTACTTTTTTTTTTTTTTGAGAATATGTTTAATGCGTAATTAACAAAACGAACAATATTTCAGATGATAAATTTAAAAAAACGAAAATTTTATATCCCATTTATATTAATATTGAGATTTTTACTTTTTATTAGATTAATTTAATATTTTAATATAAGACTGTCCATTTGCCAGTTTCTACCTCAACAATTCCTTGTATAGATGATTTCCATTCAACGTGTGTTTTGACTGAACAAACTGATTACTTGCGGAACCCCTGTCAACGTTACAGGATTCCGCGGAAGCTACGTTGAGGACTACGAAGCGTATGTGGACGCAATCGAGCAGGCTGTAGTGCGAGCAAAAGCCGCGGACCATTTCAGGGGGAAGGGGGCTGACCGAATGAAGGCGTGAGTGATGAGCGCAGGTGAGTGTGGTCGGGCGGGGAGGGGGAGGAAGAGGGAGGGGGAGGGGGAGGTGCCCCTCCTCCGGCTTGGCCGGCGGCCCGCGGAGAAACGCGCTCGTCTGCTGACCTCAATTGCCGGCGTCGGCGTCGCCGCAGGGCCTGTGATTGTTTCTCGCCGAGCGGAGAAACCGTTCCAAGGTTGCCACCTTTCGTTGCACCGGAACCTCAAACTGCGGTCACTTCCTTCTCACCGTCTGGGCTTCCTCGTGAGTGGGAAGTTGATGTCGGATGAAATATGTGAAATCGTGCATTTTCTAAGTTTCATCCTTTTCACAAAAAAAGGATTGGGATGGGATTTATTGTAAGCGTCTTTCTGGTTTGTTTGTGGTTTATGGTCGATATTGAGCTCATAAGACGCAACCTCTTATTTGTTCTTTAGTGCTCATCTGTCAACCTATCCCTGACATGTATGTGCACTGGGGAAGCGGCATCGATATTTATGTCGATGTTTTCAAAACAATGTTTTTTTAGAAACTTTGTAGATGTTTTAAACATCGATTAATTCCGATGTTTTGTGATCGATGTTTGTTTTTTCTTTTCCGATGTTTGTTTTTTCTTTTCCGATGTTTTGTTTTTGGATGAAAAATACCCATGATCACAATACTATAAAAGTTAAAATATGAAATAACTGATAGTAACACTTATTCATAATGTTGCACTACTTACGACCAAACTCAACCCCGGAATGACCTCTATGTCATTGTATTTCCTCTTCATATTCATTTTGCACATTGAGATACGGTCAACCAGTACGCTGTGGGCGTAGGATCGGCACCTTTTTATCATACCCTTATTTGGCAAATACATAACCACTAACATTGTCAAATTAAATTTTATTTCACACGAATTTAATGTTAGAGTTTGCTAATCGAGTCTAAAAACCATCGATGTTGTTTCGCCGATGTATTTTTAACATCGTTATTTTAATTTTGAATATCGATGTTTGCTAATTGAAGTCTCATCACTAATGTGCACATCTGTCCATTTTAATTTCGGTAAAGGTCTTGAGGTTACTAATAGAACCGCTCAAGAATGTATTGACTAATCGAAAATACGTTGAAAAATTAAATTCTGTTATAATAATAGGAATATAAACAAAAAATATCCTACGGTACGGGGAATTATTCTGGTGGTTAAATTATTGCGGGAAACAAATAAGTAATATTGGTACAATGACGAAGCACTTTAACGACACTGTTTGGTACATTCTCGGAACTCTCATCGGTAGTGGATTCGTAGAATATTGCGTAAGTTATCTGTGAGTCAACTGTGGGCAGAAGCCGGGCGTAATGCTCAACTCCTCCACTTTGCGCACTAGGCGATAAAAAACGGCGCCATCCTGATAAGTGTGCTACTGTCTACGCTATTTTCCCTGACGGCGTTTCTACAGGAACTCATTACCTTCGCGAAATACTTTCTACTCCCTGACGCCTCTCTTAAAAAGTGAAAATGAAACGTTAACCTACATGCGGTCTCTATGCCCTGGCGTCAACATATTTCATAAAAAGACCTGGTTTGGGGATACTACAAAATGTGTAGCTTTGCTACTTTGAATACATCTGTAACTCTCAAAAGATTTGAATATTTTATTTTTTCTTACACATTGCCACTGCCACTGCAGTTTTATTCGCATGCACGTTCTCTTCGCTAATTCATAATTATTGTTTTAATTACCGCAATAACAGTACATAGAAAGTATCTCAGGTTTTCATACATCGCATCCTTTAGCCCCATTTCAGGCGGCTACCTGAGAATAGGGCTTCTTGCGACTTGGGCGTACTAGTGCTTGGGGGGTCGTGGGTTCGACCCCGCTAGGGAGCCGGGAATTTGCGTGGTGTGTTAAAACATCGCCGGGTTAGTGGCGTATGCCGGAATCGATTTCGTACGTTAACTGCCTTGCTCTCCCTCCTACACACACGTAAACTTACATGCACTACCACACATGGTGGTAGACCGGTTGGGAGCTTAGAGCGTATCCCAGCTAGGATGGTGCCCCGCTGGTGGGAGGTACCTGGTTGGGAAAAACATCGCTAACCTACGGTAAGTGGGCGCTGGCTCTCACCATCCTGCAGGGGAAAAATGACCGCCACCTCTTGAGGAAAGCCATGCACTATATTTACGGGATTAATAACCTTAGCAATTGACGTGCTCTGATACCCTCATCAATCAGTCAACCGAACTAGGGCGCCGTGAAGAAGAACGCCCCATTTAACCCCATTTTAATCCATTTTGACATAACAGGCACATCCGGCAGCGATTGTGCGAGACTAGCTCTAAGGAAAGAAGAAAATGAGGATACCGGAGGAGTGTCAGTTTTACTCAGACCCGCCTAGGTCAAAAGACCCCACGTTCGCCTATTATACGCGATCATGGCATTTTTGGGGGTCGTCGAAGAAGACAAACTTTAAGGATTTCTTCATTGAAGAAATGTAAGTGGAATTTTAATAGAATCTTAAACTAAATTACACATTAAAATATTATGAATTTGATGTTACACTTTAGTTACTCTATAAAATAAAATATTTCTTCTAATTACATTGCTTTGGAAAAGTAGTAAAGTAAAACGAACGTATGGAATAAAATAACACTAGGTTCATTATAATTAATAAAATATAATTAGCACAGTAGAAAATGTTAAATCATGTAACATCTCTTCCAACGCATTACGTTTTGTCTCGGGGCTAATACTTCTGACCTGTCGCTCCTCAGATAATCGTCTAAAGGACCGTTCATGTTTACAAAAATTAAAAAAAAACTGTATCTGAACTTTGTGGTCAACCTTGCCAAGCTTCACAAAAGGAATGTCGTCTAAATAGAGCAAGAATTTGCAGCGGATCGTTGAATGCAGTTAAAACGCGAGGCCCGCTCGCTCTGCCGCCCCCCATTCCTGAGCCTCGGGTCGTCACCAGCGATAGCACCAGCGGAGATAGAGCAGCGATAAGTCGGCATCGCGACGCCAACGCCGCCGCCGCCCCTGAGCCCGCCGGCCTGGGTAAAATGAATGAAAAAAGTCTCGGCCGGCGCAACGCCTTTGTCGTTGCCGCCGCCGCCGCCGTCGTCGCCGTCGCCGTGGCAGAGCGGCAATGACCGGTACCGCTGCACGGTCGAACCTTCCCCTGCGACCTTGCCCGCCAGGTGTCTGTCTGGCTATTCCCTCCCGCGGCCCAGCCCGGCCCCGCCCCGCCCAGCCTAGAACAGACTTACACCCGGTCTTGAAGGAGATTATTCTAATGAAGGCTGCTGCGGAGGCTTAGGATTCTAGAGAACTTTTTTGTCGGCAGGTCGCCGCATACAAGACCTGCCATTGCCCAGCTTAACCGCTCAACTTCTTAACATTCCTCCGTTCTGTGGGCTATGAAACGCTGTCAAAGTATGCTACAATACGCGTCCTCGACAAAACTTGTCATTTGCTCTCCAGTTTCTAAGAAGAAAATGTGCACAAAACAATGACACAAAAATTATTAAATATTTTCTTTAGAGTTCTACACTGTAAATAATTTATTACGATTTTTTTTACTAGCTGAAGTCCTTGAAATGTTGCAACAAATGAAAATAAGAATTCAAAGTCAGTGGCTATGTGTAAAAATCGTGTAGAAAGTAAACTGGCAAAAATCAATATACAGTAATCAGCCAAGGGTGTGGCAATTTCTAAACATTCGAATCATGTCTATGTAGAATTAAATTGTGCACATGGAAATAGGAGTAACAAAATAGCGGATAAAATTCTTAATTTCGTTCGATAGTTTTTACAATTTGGAGTGAATCAGGCGACAAAAATCGACCCAATTCTGCCGTAGGGACATTGAATGCCATTGAAGCCTTATCACAACATGTCTACCTAGTTATGGTTGAATATGATTACATTTCTTCCCAGTTTAGGTCATCGCAAGTCACAGAGGTAGTTACTTGATTACATTTAGCCCGCATCGGAAGTCAATTTACTTCAATGAATACTATTTCAATTTCCCGAGCCACAAAAACGCAAATGACCGTCAATGAACTCAAAACAATCATTATGAAAATAAAGATCATACTATTGTAATAAATGGCAATAAGATTTTTCAATAATCCGTACAACAATATAAACTTTTGATATTTTCGATAGGTGATCTTGATCTCAGATGTAGAAAAATATTTCTATCTTAATTTATATAAGGCGAAAAAAAAGAATTATTATTCAAATTGCAAACAGAAAATGCCTTTACTGTAAACAAAACTGTAAACAGATGTCCATTCACGCCCTAAAATTTCCTTCTAATACTACTTCCTGCACACTTCCCCCCCTCTCTTATTTCATAACGATTTGAGGAAAGATGAAATGCTCCAAATGCTAAAAGGGCATCGTTTCCGTGGAAAAAAAGGTGAAAGTATTTTCGATCACAGCTAACGGTAGTAATTTTAGCCCCAAGTGGCAAACCTATAACCTGCGGAAGAACACGATATCCCAGAGTTCTCGTACATGTTTGACGTAAGTACGAAGTGAAAAGAATTAAAGGTCTGAATAGCGAGGCTGAAGAAATGAAAGAAATTGCAATTAGAATTATCAAAGAAATTGCAAATTAGAAAAAAAAAAAGAGTTCCAATGCCTTATGCCCAATTCGGTAGAACCGACTCAAATCAAGAAAATGATCTGGCATATTTTTAGCTAACCTCTAACGCCCAATTGACGCTTCGATACACATTTCCCAGTTGTCAATTAGGTCCCGACCTTCGAACTCCGCGATTATCAAAACAATCTGCGCCTATAACAAGCAAACGTTAAAACGTATTTTTGCCGAAAATATTCGTTTTCTCGATTTTGTGACACTCTCCGCCTTTATTTTTTCGATCTCGAGGCGTACAATGTGGATTCGTTCGATATTTTCGAGCATAAGCGATAATGCTCCCCAATCATAAAAGCGTACGTATTTTTCATCCAATGTTACTCGAATACATGGAAAACGAGAAAATATTCACATTTTATCATCGAGGAAGTGCCTAACCATCCATTCATTGTTGTATAAAAAAACTATGGATTATAGTATATTTCATCCCTATCAATTTCATTCGAGACAGATTTCGTATAACACGTTTACACGCGTCCAAAAATAAATTACATACTCTGCCTCAGACCTATGCAAGAAATGAAAAAACTTTACACATGGTGAACTTCCTTGAAATTCTCTGAACCGGAAAGAACGTATGAAAGTTCGACATGAATCACAGAGCGCCTTCAACGCTTTGAAAAGCGCACACACTTATAAACGTGTTTGAAGACTCCATGCGATTGTAAACAGAACCAAAAGAAAAGGAAAGAATTGCAAACCGAGTCAGAAGGAAAAGCAGGGGGATGGCCGAATCGAGATCGCAAATCATTTTTTTTCCTTGACCTCATCTCTCCCCACTACAATGAGTAATACTCTCCAGAAACGTAAGTCAATATTTACATGTCATATTGTTTTACCTTGTTGAAAGCCCTGGTACGAATATCAAAGTATTTAAAAATAATTGTGTTTAATTAACAATAACAAAGAAGGGTTTGAAAGGAATATTGTTTCTTACTTGTCTTACGTGAATACTGGAACAATTTTTATTAATACAGAATAATATTGATATACCTTCTCTCTATTGGATTTGAACAAATATTATCTTCCGAATCACATAGGAATACTGATTAATCAATTACAGGTCGAATGACATCGATTCGCCTACAACGTATTGGAAATCCTTCCATGCCAGTTCAAGAATAACTCGTCCTTGCCTACCGGGAGGTTTTGGTGCCAAAGTCAACCGATCTGAGGAATTTCCTCGCGTAAATAATGATGAAAAAAAGTGTTTATCCTGGACGATCGTAGCACGAGCTATCACATACAAAGAGGTAGGACTGGAAAGAGGTGCGTGTTAAAACCCATGCCGAAGCAATGAAGGTCTCTAAATTTGAGCGACATGCCCCTCCACCCCTGAATAAGTGAATAATAGACCAAGAATATCAAGGTCATTCACATTCCATGATGAAAATTTGATGAAGTTTGTGAAAAGATGCAGGTCGATTTTGTTTGGAATAATTGTCAAATCGGGTACATGGGTGCATTTACGTTTCGAGTCTGCAATAGTTTCGTAGGTCGAGAAGTTCTAGATTGGGGTCCCGTCAGTGGCAGAATTTGACAGGAGTTAAGTTCCAGAGGACACGTACCGGCCGCTGGGCGCGCTGCTCTGGTTTCCGTGATCCCCAATCAATTCCCCAATATCGGAGGAAATGTCACATGCCCCCCCCCCCTTATAAAACGGGTCGTGGTTCACGCGCCCATCTCTCTCTCTCATATACTTAGAGCCGGGAAATTGGTCGTCCATCCTCCATTTCCACATACACCCCCCTCCTCCTCCCGATCTTAGCGAGACTGTCGACCTGTGACTTCGCGGACTAAACCACACGCAGGATAACGCCGCCGAGGAAGGATGTTCATTCGCCAAAAAGGAAGTTCCGAGAGCGACATCGGTTACGAGGAAAATGGACAGCGCGATCTGTGTGGAGATGGTGCTCAACGGAGGACGGCGGGGCGGAGGGGTATTCCGGCGGCGCGGTGAATCACCGGCGCCCAATCTCCCCCCCCCTCTTCCTTCCCCTCCCGGGGCGACGCCGACGCCGGCGCCGCGGCGCTCGATTGCGGGGTCTTCCACGTGTTGCGCAACACGAGGGGGGGGGGGCGAATCCGCACGCGCTGCCAAACAGAGAGCGGGCTCCGGATCGTGCTCCAGAACCTTCCGCAACGCGCGAATTCCTCCGCCTCCGCGCCATCCGGGCTCCACGCCCATCGCGTGCGGTAACGCTGGCTCGGGCCCAGCCGCGCAGCTCGGTCCCTACGTTCCTGCCTATTTTTGTTTAAAACAAAATATCCTGCCTTATATCGTCCGTGCACGAGGAATGTGATATCTCAAATCGAGTCTAATTTTTTTGGTGTGAGGGGGGGGGGGCGGGGGGACGACTTTAAAATTGTTTAGAAAATTTTCTTTTTCTTCTTTTTTCATTAAAAATACCAATCACGAAGACTGTTCACAATATAGCCGATATAGAATATGGTAAAGCATTGTCTGGCTGCGACATAAATGACGTAAAAATGTCTCCTTCATAAGAACAATTTCTTTAAAAAATCATTTTTCTTGTGGTGCAACGATGTATGATCAGTTTTGGGCTATATCGCCAACAGCAAATATTTCAGGTACGAAGTAAACATTCGAAAGGGCGAAAGTCACTTATTGGAAGATCATTCCCATTTCAATGATTGGATTTTTTAAAATATTTCGGGCAGTTTAGATTTGAATTTTCTTTGTTGAGTGATTTCTTTAGCTTGTCGGGAAATAAAATGTTGACTACTGTACTATGGTAAAGATTGATAATGATGTACCGAACTGGCATTTGTCTTACTTGCCAGTAGCCTCAAAAACGTGAAAACAATAGTTGCACTAATAATAATGAACACTTACGAGAGTACATAGAGATATATATACTCGCGGATACATGGTGGAAGAAAAGTATATCCATGTTCCCTATCAAAATCTCACACACAACTGAAAGTACCGTACAGTTCTAAAACCTTCTGAGACAGAATTGAATTCGATGTAAAAATGTCATTCGATGAATTTTTAATAGACTATTTACAATTTGAGAAATAGTAAAACACAATGACAAGCCAAGATTGTAAAATTGCATTGCAATCAATCAAAAATAAGCAATACTCAAGTCATTTCGTGTTATCTATTGTGATTACAATTACTCAATTATATATGCAGTAACAAATCAGTGATTATAATGCAGTAACAAATCAGTGCAGGCAACCACAACTGGTGATTGTATCTGTTTACAGAGCGTAGAGCAATTGCACACTTGTTGCACAATGTGATGAGAATTTTTTCTACACAATTCAATTCACCCGACGAGTTGCACGGCATTTGTCTCTCAAACAAAGGATTTTATAACATACGTCAATTAAACATTTTTAATTGTGCAAGTTACATTATTCAAATAATTCCAACCCAATTAAGTAGCGTTGTTCGCAGCTTTTTATGCCTTTTATTGAAAGCAATTTAACTGAGTCCCACTATCTTTTATTGTTTATTCTGTAATCGGGTCAGAAATATTTCTGCCAGCAATGAAAACAAACTAATCTTTACATTGGTCTCTAATTACTGAAATCTCTGGTGCTAAATAAACAAAATACACCTTGACAAAGTATTTGTTTTAATATCTATTGTTCTCATTTAGTAACTTAATTCCCACGCACGTTACAAGAATAGCAAGCACAATAAAAACGTTGTTTGGAATTACTTCCATTCAAAACGTTTGGTAAATGTTCGGGGATGTGCATCAAGCGTGCAAGAGCAGAGCGTGGGCTGCGGCCCATTCAAACGGCCGCGCCTGGGTCCGTCTGGCGCGACGCGGCGGGGTGGGGTGGGATGCACTCACCTTGGGGCCTTCGATACTCGACCTCGAGCGGCGCAGCTCTTGTTCCACGCAGGCGACTACATTCCAACAGCGAAGGGGGCGGCGGGCGGTGCTCTGCAGGCAGCAACTCGGAGGGCGCGAAGGATAGCTCCTCGCGCTGGGGCGGTCGCGGACGGAATGGCGGAGCGGAGCCCCCCTCGCTGCCGCCGACCCGGCCCGGCCTCCCCCCCAGCTGCCCCCTCCCCCCTCCCGCCGCGGCGTGCTGGCCAGACGGAGACAGCATGCGGCGGCCTTGCGCGCGCGCGCCGCCGCGACGGTCACGTGATCGCCGCGCTCGCACGTGGTCGCCGACGAGGCGCCGCCGCCGCCGCCGCCGCCGCGCCGTGTTATCACCCTCATGTTACACCGCCTCGTGCTCTTCGCGACCCGTCGCGCCCTTGGCATTCCGGAACCCTCCTGCGCCCCCCCCCCCCCTCGTAACATCCCTGGCTGCGGGTAAGGCCCTCGGATGCTTCCTGGAGGCGTGAACTTGCCCCGAAATGACAGGTCCCGAGGGGGAATTTGTCGTGCTCGCCCGGCAGTACGGGTAGGCACCGGCTTAATGCGTATTGTTATCAACATTCTTATTCCTTGTCATAGAGAGATTACTATAAGAAGGGATCGCTATGACAGCAACTGCTAGTCCACTGGTGGCAACAACTGCAGGTTATGTCCATGCGCCTAATTTGTCAGTGCGTTCGTTTATAGTTATCCCATTAGTAAGTGGCTTAATCATTATCTCTTGCAATGCCATCTCCCTACATGACGTTAATTTGTTTCCAGACCTGTCAAAGCGGCCCCTTCTTAGAATAACTCCTCTACGCAACCTGACTCCCGCGACTTTGGGACTTCTCGGCGTTTCGCACTCTTGACATTCCAGAACCTCGCCCCTCCCTCCCATCTTCAATCCCTCCCTCCACCCGTGTCCTCCCCATCCGCCATTAACCTTCCCACCCTCCGACGGTAGCGAACTTGCCCCCGATGCCAGGTCCCCGGCAGAGGCTGCTTCCCGATTCGGGGGCCGCCGCTGCTGACGAGGCATGTTGTCACATTCCGCCAGACGCCTCCTGCCCTCGACTTCGCGGTTCTTCGGCCTCCCCGTCCTTGGCTCGGGCCAACCTTCCGCCCTCCCCTACTTCCTTTGACTTGCCCCAGTCTTCACCTGTAGCAGTGAACGTGACCGTGACCCTCGGACCAGTCCCCGGGGCGGCAGGAAATGCAAACATCACAACGCCTCCTATAAAAACAAATAACAATGACTTGGTGAAGTTCATTCAAAATGTTCGCATAATAACACATTTTTTAGAGCAAAAATAAATACTGAAACAAAAATATTATATAGGGGATTTATTTTGTTAGGACAATTAAAACAAATTTAAGCTCTATCACATTAACCTGTTATTTGTTTTTAAAATGAAAATATTGTATTTTGAAATGTTCATTATTGTGAAAAAGCTTATATTTTTATTAGAACATAATTTATGGAATGAACATAGTTTCTCCAAAACCTCACAGCGCAACTAGTGATTTAAAAAGGCTTTTTAAAAGCCGCTTCCTTACAGGAACAAAAAGAAATAAATGTCATTTTATAGATGTTTTACCAACATGTTTTATGCCTTTAAAACAAACAATATATTATGTTCACGCAATATCATCTTCAATCAAAATAACTTCATTGACTGCTATATACCACAAGTTATGAGAACCGTGTTTATACTCTCATTTCAAGATCTGGATTCGTAGGCCTCCGCAAGGCTTTTAAAATTTCAGTATGTCACAAGAACTTTATGTGTGCGAGCAAACATTTAATTATTCTTTAATTACAAATTTCTTTGTACCTATTACCTATTACGCTTACAGTCTGTCCCTAAGAAAATGTCTGGCCCTATGAACTTACTCATGCATCTTTGTTCCGAACTTTCCTCCTGATAGCCTAGCTCTGACACTTGATATTCAATTTACTCACTCTAGAGTTTCACATTCCACATTCTGTGGAAGTTGTGAGTTCACGAACTGTAGGTACCGAGTATGATAGCACTAATACTTCGAATTTACATTTGTACACCGAAAATTGTATTAAATTACATAAATGCTTAAAAACCTACGTTATATTCCTTGCACTCCCATAAATCATGGCCATATTTTGCCACCTCCGTTGATTTATTGGAAGTAGTAAATTTCAAAATCAATACCACATTAACAACGAACGGACTTCTTTAATAAACAACATTCCACAGCTTAAATCCTCGATGCAAGTACATTTATTCCCAAAGATAATTCCTTGAAAGCATGTGAATAATTTAAGATATCATAACACATTTATCGGTTGCTCATTAAACTGTGTTTTACGTGTACATAGGAGCAATGACCTTAAAAGCTAACGTATTCTAAAAGGTCATAAAACGTTCTCATTTTTATAAATAATTTAAAGAAACAATCGTGTACAAAATACTTTTCAGTTGGCGAAGATAATGCCCATTAGTTTCGCTGCTTTTTTTCCTAGCCATATTTTGTGAATGAAATGTGAATTCGTCATTCATGCGCGAGTTGAGAAGTTCATATCCACTCTGTCCTGGTACCCACACACTTAACGCCCGGTGGATGGACGGAATGAAAAACGCGAAACGGGCTAAGCTTTGCGCAACTGCGAGAAACCCGTGTCTCATAAAGAAACTTTCTGTCACGGCTCCTGTGTGAAGTGTTCATACTCCATTTTTTCCCAAATTCTTAGTTAATACTTATTGATTTCCCATTTTGAAAGGAACTAAAATACGGTACGACTTAGAAAGGTAAACAAATTGAACAAATGAGCGATGAGATGAATAATAACCTACCGCCAATATACTATGTTGTATTACTTTACTAACTACTGTAAATTCTATCTTTAAATATGAGAATATAATCGAGATTTAGACACACACACGTACAAACACTGAATTTTGATAAGAAGTTTTAGAATTTTTAGGCAAATGTCTAAACTAAAAGTCTATTTTCAAGAGTTTGTGCCAAAACTCAAAATACTGCTCCTTTAAAACTAACTAAACTACTAGGAGCAACAAACAAATCACAAATTGGAACCGATTTAAATTTTGGTAACTTCCCCCCCCCCGCGCTGTGGGGAAGTCGCGTTATGGAGAAATGTTATAGGGTGGGAGTAAAACTTCTAAGAATGTTTACTTACCTGGAAAATTTTTTTTCGCTTAGTTGACCTCATTTCATAATGTAGTTATTTTTGAGGAATTCGATTATATTCTTCGGAAGCCTCATGAGTCTAAATTAAAGCGTATGCTTGAGGGAAAGTCCTTTGCTGTGGATGTTAAGGATTTGTCAAGCAGAGTTGTTGAATTAATTGGGATGGTAATTTTTATGTCTAATTTTAATATAATAGATGATGAAGCATTACAAGCACGGTTGTTATTTGTCGCCGCAGAGACCGATGGCTATAAGGTGGAGGGGATTTGGGAGTCGGAGGATCGGCAGACTTTACTGACACTCTTCAAATTAATTATGAACTTATTTCATGCCCTTTTGATATTAAAGAATATGTATAGTGCCTAAAATGAACATTTAATCATTAGCACATCAAGGGAGCGTCCTTTATTAAACTAAAAATGCCTGTTCGGTGTAATTGAAACCACAGACAATGACGTTCGTGGACAGAATTATAGACTGCAGCTGAAATATCTGATCAATTAAAATAATGGGTTATCGTCAGCTCCGCATTAGAATAGAGACAATTAATGCACTCTTTATCATTCCGACGTACAGATATAAACTATTTACAAGTTGACATAAACCGATCGTTACCTGCGTTTAAGATGGCGAATAAAAGAATAATTGATGTGTTAACATTTACATTTCTTTTTTAATTGTTCCCACCCATGTAGTTTAAGAAAAGAGTAAAGAGTACTAAAAGTCAAATGTACATGAAAAGGTTATTTGCATCTCAGTTTTTACGGCCAATGTAAGAGAGATTACAAAACCTTTTTACCTTATATTAGCATATTTGAAGGGGTCTAAATTAGAAGGTAGATAATAGACATTAAAACTTGTATGTTTAGTGATCACATCTTTGTGCTATTTTAAAAATAAATTCAATGATTGAGATGTAAACTTTTACCTTAAAAAAAGAAAATTGAATAAAATTTAACAGCTTAAAATTTGGAAAATCAAAAAATTTACACTTCTAAATAAGTGCATAAAAAGTTATCCAGTTTAATAAGTAGACCTCCGAATTTTAGACACACAAAGTGATGATTTAGTGACCTAAAATTGATAACAAAATTACGAAATTAGGCATGAACGTGACGTTTAGGCACTTAAAATAAGTTACTAAACCACGTGTATAAAAACATTAGGCATGAAAAGTTATGTTCCTGGCATCTAAAACTGATAAAAAACTATTAAATTAGGCACATTTTTTATTAATAAGGGAAGTATTTTTACATTTATGATAGTGACTTCAAGCATATTATTTTATCCACTTTCATCCTTTTATACTTTTCATTCTCAACCTGTCAATAGCGCAGCTGCACCGGGAGTCGATGCAATTGCCTAAGAAGTGCGTGTTGATAGGATACCAGCCTGAAACATCCTCTTTATATTGAATTACAGAGCACCTAACGTTCGATGTGTTGGGTGAGAGATTTCGGTGCTTTGTCGATTGGTATTTGAACTGGGAATATTTGCGTTTCAGAAAATCCGGGAAAGTATTTGCGGTTCGGTATAACACATTTTTTTAAAAAATGATTAATTAAAATATCATAATTCTTCAAAATTACTTGTTTTAGTCAGTTTTAGATTTTTAAAAATATTCAAATAGCCAACAACCTCCCTTATAGAACATTTTAGGCACTGTTAGATGCTTTCAGTAGATATATTTTTTCATGATTCGCAAACATCTGCCATTATTTTCCACGATCTCCTAAAGGAACTAAATAGGCATTTGTCCTAAAATTCGAGATCTAGTAATAAGCGGCGAGTATGGTGTTTGGGATCCAATCGAAAATGTATCCGATTTCTCACACTGACTGGTAGCTGGTGGCTCCTCCTGGCTGCCTCCGTCTTTGCCGAAGAAGCTGTTTTGTCTGGAGGTTCGAGAAGGGTTCACGGCCCCTCGCGGCACCTTGCAGGGCCGCTGCTCCTCGACAGGTAGCAAGCAGGGGGGCCTCGACAGTTAGCCGCCGCCACCGCCGCCGCCACCGCCGCCGCCACCGCCGCCGCCGCCACCGCCGCCGCCGCCGCCGCCACCGCCGTCGCCGCCGCCACCGCCGCCGCCGCCACCGCCGCCGCCACCGCGCCGCCACCGCCGCCGCCACCGCCGCCGCCGCCCCCTCTGCCAATACTAGCCCATGCCACCACTTTTTTCAGTGTTCCCTCTCCAGCAATCCTGGAGAGGCGGGAATTTATTCAAGTGGAATAGGGATACAAACTGCAGCCGATTTGGCTTTTGCAATAGAGACAGTACCTAACTTAAACTATATCTTAAATACTATACTTAAACGAATTTTACATGGACTCATTGGACCTACTTTACTTATACATAAAATTGTTAAAATGATTTTGTTTAGAAAGTTCTTTTGTTTGGAAAGTTCTTCTGTCTTCTATTTTCTTTTGTCACCATCACGCTCTAATTCATTCTTTTACTACATACGCAAACAGATTCACTCACGCATGCACACAACACTGTACATCACTGAACACTACACGCAATTTTTATTCCCCACGGCGCCAATTACACTCAAGTCTGCCACCACAAGCATCTCCTCCTCCACCGCCAGCAGGCCCTTCTCGTCCTACCCCACCACCGCCATCGCGCCGCCACCGCCCCTCGCCTCAGGGAATTTGGGCGTGGGCGGTGGCGAAGGGGAGGCGGGCGGGAGGCGTGGGCAGAGGGGAGGGCGAGAGCGAGGGCGGTGACAGAGACGGAGGCATCAGGCGGGCAAATTCCTCAGCCACCTTCTCTCGGTATACTGCACCTTCTCCCCTTGTCACCCCTCCCGAATGGCTGACCTGGCTGGGAGCCTTCACGACCTCCAGCCTGTTTCATACGTTAGGTTTAATTCACGAATAAATGTCGAAATCTCAGAACAATTAGAAAGCTGACTTTGAGCACAAATATCGCTAATCCATACATCTAATTTTTGTCGATAATGGCATAAAATTGTCAAAGAACCACAACAGCGAAAACGCTTCGAAATGTCACATATGATTCGTTTTTATTTCAAGATCTCGAGAAGATTACAAAATATTACGGAATTCGGTCTGTGAACAACACTGGCGCTTAAACTATTTGTAGCATTTTTTTCATAATGAACATTTCCCGATCACTCTAGCCGAACTCGAAGGCCTGCAATTTTGAAAAGACATCTTTGAATTTTGAGGGTATTTTAAATAAAGCCCTTCGGACATTTTCAATTTTTTTCCAAAAATTGCTCCAATATTTTTCTTTAATTTTTTGTAAGGATAGATTGAAGTACACGTATAAAGACGGAAAAGGCCATATTTTCTCTGTTAACTCTATTATGGCGAAAATTTGAAAAGACTTGACATTTTTACGACCTCTTATTATTACGTTATTGAGAAATATTTTTCCTTCTGAGAAAAATTGTCCTTAATTGGTTCTTTAATTAATACCATGTATATTTTTCTGAAAACATGATTCGTTTATGCGCAATTTTTAGTAAAATATGTGCAATTTAAAAACATTTTCTCGCAAATAGCTCCATATATTTCCTCCATATATAACTTTGGTAGAATAGAGCTAAATGCACATGTAACAAGTCATTCAGCCATGTATTCTTTTGCGTTTTCAAAAATTTGACATATTTTTTGTATAATACATCGTCGTTCCTACTTATATTATGAGAGTTCTTTATTCTTTATTGTTTTTGTGAGAACAAGTGCATCAAATACAGTTTATGAGGTTTCTCGAAAACAATTTTTTTTGTCAAAATGAGCGTTTTTAGAAACGCTAAAACGACTTTAAATGTTTGACGCTAAAACGACTGAAATCTTTAGTAGAATCGTGCTAAATTCTCTAAATAACATGACAAACGTAATTTTGATTCTTTTGATTTTTTCATAAATTACATAAATGTAATTTTTCCTTTTTCGCTTTACGAATTCTTCGTAAGATAAGAAAATTATGTAATCGGCGAAAAAGGACGAATTTTCGCCAGAAAAAGTATTATAGTCGGGCTCTGGTAACGAAAAGTTGATAAATCCTGTTGCTAATTTTAGTGGAAAAAATCCTCTAACACGTGGTGTAGCCATAATCCATGTTTTGTTGGTTCTTGTTTTAAGGTATACTAGTGCTGTTCCAAAGTTGGTTAAGATTGTGGAAGGAGGAGAGGATACATTTTCTACCTGAAAATCGGGATGTCTATCTGTATGTGTTTGGATGGATGGATGGATAGGAAGATGAAAGTATGTGTCACGCATAACTGTGTCAGATAAGGTTTGGAGCTAAAATTTCCTAAACAATCAGGAGTAAGGTGTAACTGTGCCCTTCCGGACATCATTCAGATGTGTTAATTTTTGGTGTTCTTTACGAGGAGCCTCTGCAACATTTTGAAAATTTCCTGAAAAATAGCTGAATTTTTAAAGTTTTTTTAGGAATAAAACAAAGTGCATTTATAAGTATGGTGTAGTTCCCATTTTTATTAAGACCTCTGACATTTACAAAATTGAAAAAATCTTTACATTTAAAATACTGAGGGTTTTTCGTTTATAAATAAGTTTTAACTTTTTACTCATCCGAATTTCATGGTTTTTGCTTTAAACGAGAGTAAGTGGGCCCTTGATGCATTATTTTTTCATATTAACGGATTATTTTAGAATAAGCGCTAAATTATTAATCCTTGAATTTCATTGAATGAACGCTTTTCTGTCAACATTTGTTCATTATTTCATTGTGTGAGTTTTAATCGATCTATTGAAAGAATTCGACATTTTACTTTCGCAAAAACATGTGAGTGTAAGGTTGGTGGAAGAGAATTTCTTTTCCATAGTTCATTACAACATACATGTATATATTATCTAGGGAAATATAAAACATTTCAATTATATTTTCAGAAATATGTTCAGTTCTGTGTTCACAGTGAATAGTGATTTTATTGTTCCAGAATTTATAAACATCCTTCATCTCTTTATTTTTCGAAACTAATTACTAAACGACATGAAACAATGTTTTTGTACTTTCCACATAGTGAACATATGTAAAACTTATGTAACTTTTCTGCAGCTCTTCCTATAGTTCGATATGATCACAAGGGTTCGGTTATTTTCCAATGTGTCCTACATCTCCAATATTAAAGCCACAGATTTCTTTCTCAATACAATTTAGTCCTTAATTGAATCGCATTAGGGAAGAACCCGACCAACCCACAAAAATGTAAAAATTAAGCAATTGCGTTGTCTAGACAATTGTACTGCATTCCTTTAATTTTCACGGTGTATCCAAATGATGTTTGCGGTTTGCTGATCCTAAAGGCTAAATCACATAATCACATATTACCTTCTGTTCTTACGTTCATAAATTACGGATATCAGTGATATGTATTACTGCTTAAATACGAAAATCTAGAGTGAATTGAATGTAAATACATCCCACATATGTCTCACTTTCGGCGGACATTCTTGCTGCTCGAAATTTTAAGATACGTCGTAACTTTCCAAGCCATTTTCCAACTATATTGATTCTTGTGGCTTGGATGCTTTCTGCATAACTTTATTCGATTGTTGATCTCAAATTGATGTCATGATTTTTTTAAAATCTGAGTGATTGTTGAGTTATCACTCTAAGAAGAGGAAAAGTTTCTGTAGATCGCACATTCCCACTTCGTTTAAAGGCAGTGTATCCCTAATAGTGCTGTGTTAAGCAGTTTTCTCTGCCTCAAGCCACTAATTCTTGAGACAGATCGAGACTTGAACTCAAAAAATAAAAAAAGAGAAAGTGATGTGAAGTAGCGAAGGGGGATGATATGAACGAATGCATGGCTGTCACTCCAGAGCTACAGTGATGTTCAAATATTATTAAAGTTCATTTGCACATAGTGAACATAAAAATAGGTAATAAGGTGAATATTACGTTGTATACTTTAGTGGAAAGAAATAAATACTTTGAGTTGAGAATAATAACTACAAATATTTTTTTAAAAACTTGTGTGGGAGATTGTGGGAACGACACTCCCAAAACCTTAAAAATTCTTCAAATATTCTATCAAAAATTAGCTAAGTTATGAACCCATTAACGCCTGAATTAAAGCTGCCACACGTCGCTTCAGGTCGTTCGCTTCAGGCTCTTCGTCGTTTGATTTCTGTGCTCAGGGAGCATTATTGAAGCTAAGTACCACTTGTACAGGCTCTTGTACATACATGACTTGTTTTTTTGGGGAGGATCAGCATTTTTCTTCTGAATCCATTTTTACCCACAATGTTGTTAGCCCTGGGGGGAATGAGATATGAAATGATGATGACGACGATGACGACGATGATGATGATCATGATGATGATGATGAAGGATGAATGGACGATTACAAACATACAGGCACACACAAACATACATGTCCCGGGCAGGATTCGAACCCGCCGACCCTTCAGGTACGAGGCATATAAATAAACTTAAACTTAAAATAAACTTAGGCAGTTTCAGCTCTTCAACCTTAGAGACCTCGACTATCCGTGCCGGTAAAAACGAGCTTTTTGTAATTTTTTCAGTTTTCCCACAGAATCTTTAGTTATAGTTTGGATCAGAAGACAATTTATTTAAAGTCTATTAGAAATTAACTTCGGAATTATTAGGCACAAGTAATCATCATTTGTGCTGAATATTATTATCTTAAGTCTAAAGAAAAACTAACAATATTTAATTGTTATTACATTGGACAAAATGCATTATGCAAAAAAGGCATTAAATTCAGAGTGTCTGAAAGGTGGATTTCGTACGTTGAAATTTTCTTATAGTATACAGAACCTTATAATGATATTTAACCAACGAAAAATTTAATTCTGTGCAAGCTCTGACTTTGATTTCTGTCAACTTTTTTTTGTTTGAAAATGTACTTCATGCCAACACATCACGTTACACCATCATCCGAAAATATCCGCCAGAGATAGCAGTAGAACGTAATATGATATATGCCTCGAGCTTGTGTAAGTTACGTACAGCGTGAATGCAAAGATTCGCAATCAACTATTATTAGGGGGTGAAGGAATAGTCAGCGTATAACACTAATGAAAGTGTTGACGCACATTTTCATTTCTATTTACAGTTAATGTCGTATTTTATTTTGTTGAGCCTGCAAAATCCCTTTAAGGGCAAAGGCCTCTTGCTTCAGCAAAGTGCGTATACCTTCTCATAACTGAATGTTCATGTAAAGAGGTATTGCTTTTTTACTGCTTCGCATTTATTTCATAAGAAGATAAAAGTCATGCAATCGTGTACCGAAAAACGGCGAATTTTCGGTAGAAAACTTATTGCCAGGCCCTGCTAAAGAAACAGTGGATAAATGCAATTGCTATAAGTAAAAAAAAATTCCTCTAACACGTGATGTAGCCACAAACTGTTTTGAGGATCCTTGATACCGAAAACTCCAGAAAATCGCCACCACCACCGGCGATAAAACACGCATTGCACTTAAGGGACTAATGACCTTAGCAGTTGACGCGCCCGGAATCATCAATCAATCAATCAATCTAGTGAATTGTACGCTACAGTCGCCGTCGAATACATAGAAGAAACGAGAAAATAAATTTATGGTAACAACTGGCTCTAAAAGTGCCATTCTTGCCATAAGAAATTTAGCTAGTGAGAATGTTACAGAATGGCACATACATTCCCGCACTAGTTAGTTTTCTAATATCTGTAGACTAGCTTTTCGGTTTTGTTCTCTCTTCGCAGCACCTTCCTATCGGCGTCTAAAAACGTTTTTCTTACATTTTCTAAATTTGTCGGTCCCTTATAGCTGAATTCAAATGTGACCTTAAGAAGATATAAGAGTGAATCAAGATCCTATATGCATATATTAATTGATAACGTTGAAGCTGCATTTGATAAAACATAATTCGAGTGTTTCTAAACACGCGCAATTCTGAGCTCAAAAAAACATTTGAATTTTTGAGAAACGCCATTAGAAATTATTTGAAGCACTTGTACACATAAATGCAATATTGTATAAAAACAGTTGTGTGTTGACTACACTATCTGTTCATGGGGGATAATGTGGGAGGGCAATACACTCGGACTATTTTGCGGTAGAGTGAAAAGTTGTCCCCGTAGGCACGTTTGGTATTCATTGCAATATCCAAATTATGGATTTCAAAACATTAAGATGAGTTAACGTTTTGGTGTGCCGCGCATTCCCACTAGCGTTTTTCAAATACTAGGTGTTTCAGCTGATTCAGATAAAAAAAACCTAACCCATCAATTCGTTCGCACACGTAATCAAACTTGGTAAATATATTATGAGATGCATATTATATGTAGGAGAAGATCCAAAGACGTGTCTACCGCAATGTTCATCAAGTTAACTGAATATCGGTTGTCAAGAATATTCATTCGCTTCTGCAATTGAATCTGTTCAATGGGAGTTGGATTTTTCCAACATTTCGTAGGTGAGACAAGGTACCACGTGGATGCTAACCGAAAGACAGACAAATGGATGTAGACCGTACTTAAAAACAACCACTTTAGTGACAAAGAGTTCCAAAATGTGTGTTCCCACCAAAAAGATTATGATTTGCAATTGCAATATACTTACGAATACTTAAATTTTTTTTTCCAGAGTGTCTACGAAAATACAAGAGAGGTTTGTGAAATTATCTAATTTTTGGTTCTGCACAGTGAAGACATTTCCTCTTAAAGACATCCTTTTCATTTTTACACCGCAATTTCCTGTGTCCCTGACGTCTTTCGGATGTGCATAAGAAGTGGGTTATCATAATTTGCAAAGCCTATCTTGCTTGTGACTTAAACTCTCCGCCTAACCCGGATACTCTTCAGATGTACGATTTTTTTATAAGGTGCCATAGCCACCGGTTAATTCAATTTTGAAGTAGACGTTATTGTGTATCTGGTAATGAAATTATCATCCATTAATATTGTGATTCCTACTAGCAACAACTTGCATCGCAACCACTTTATATAATTATCAGAGCTTAAAACATTTCATGATTCAAGTGGTTGAGTCATATGACACCTTTCATTTAACATCTACTGTTGTTATATTAATAATGCTCTTCTAATTCTATTATATGTTAGTTAAGCTGACGCTGAAAGCAATTAACATCTGCTCTATTTCCACCAAGTGTGACCATTAATAGCAGCTCATTAATAACTGGATGTCATAAAGTACACACCTTTTAGAAATGAAGTGCGCAGTAACATTGGAATGTAAATGCATTCACTATTTGCACCGAATAAATATTGTAACGAAAGTAACAAACCTTCCATCATCTTAATCAATAAGAGCAAGACGATTAGAGACAACGGTTTATCATGAAATATGTGAAGAATTTGGGTCTCTAGCGAAAGAATTGTATACGACAGACGGGACCTTGTCTGTGCAGGATTTCAGAATGTGATTAATTATTATAAATATTAAGCTAACACATCAACACATAATTTCCAAAGTTCTTGATCATTGTCCTTTTTTTAATGTATAATTCAAAGTAATTAAGCTTATTTCATATTTCTGAAATATTGTTCTCGCGGAATTTCACAGCTGTTCTCATAAAACAAATTAATAGTTTTAACACTATTTTCTCCATAATAATTCCCCCCTTTTTTATAAAAAAAAAATGGCAAAAATGGAATAGCGAGCTAATAAGTGAGTATCTGGAAATGAAGCGAAACAGTTTTTAATTGTCTATTAATTTTCAAACAATATTATAAATGTATACATTTTTTCCCTATATCCTTGCATCTTAGGATTAACTGACAATTGAAACTGATCAACTGAAAATTGAAGGGAATCGGCCGTTTTAAACATTATTGCAAAGAACAACATACGATGTACAACAGTGAAGTTTTCTGAAATGTTCACCCCCAAAACTGAGGAGGGTACTGATACGCGAAAGTGGCCTACTCTCCAGAAAGTTCTAATCCATTTGGATGACTAGTTTTCAATTAGTTGTGACGCCGCGGTACACAAATGACGATGCTCATTTTACATGCGCTGACTTTATTGAGGTAACTTCATATTAGTTTAGGGAATAATGAAGTAGTTTTAATACTGTCCTATCCCATTGTGCAAAAGTTCTCTCACAGAGTGTAGTGAATACTTTACTTCGTTGTTCGTAATTCTCTTCTTTTTTTAGAGAAATAGTGTTTATGTCCATACGTACGTGTTTGTTGTATTCGTAATGTAGTAAATCATGTACTTGAACACTGATAATGGTGACAATAGACAGAAAGGAGTACGAATTTTTATCGTTCACTTGGGAATTGCGTAGAATGTGAGAGTTTAAAGCAAGAAAAACAACTTACTGATGGATTTTGCAATGTGATTGTCCTTGAAAAAACTGTATTATTTTCTAAATAATCATCTAAGGCATATTAAATAAAAATATGTATCTGTCAATGTTGGATGACACTCCTTCAATAAATATATTCTGATTACGGGGGACAAAACGCAAACATTAAAATGGTCGACTAAGGCCCTTACACATTGTGCATTGTAACGAAAAATCACTGCTGATGGAGAAAAAGTGTTAACGAGATGAAAATAAGGTGGCTGTGTTTTAGTGAGGGGTAGAGTGTCCCATTCTGTTCAAAGAACATCATAATTCTGACATTGAAATCTGATCGGTAAATTCAAATACAATATCTGTCTAGTTCTCTTGCAGATGTTAAAAAAAGAAAATGTATTCCAGTACAAGGCCAGAATCAGTTCAGAATAATAAACGTATGGCTGAGTTATTACTATTTATTTATCTACGTCGACATGCCGATTTGAAAAACTTCCATATTTTGCTTCATTTTAAAAACTCTTCATATAAAACTTGCAACTGGTAAATATTTGATCAGGTCGAAAACCGTGTATTGACATCATCGGTAAAGTCGGAGGGAGATGAACTTCGTAGACCATGAAACTTACGTTACGTACGTTGTAAGTCTAGTATATTAATAATTATTCAATTTATATAAAAATATACCCCTAAAAACAATAATTGTCTTATCAGTGTTTGATGAGTTATTATGTAAGTGACTATTTTAAACAAATGTTTGTCCACCTTACGCATGTTTTGTATTTCCCTATTTCACAAAAAAACAATTTTATCAATATAAAGTTTTTGGGCTTACATCACTTGATCTACGTCCCTCGATTACTTTAAATTGTCTTCAATATTAAAGTCTATAAGCAACCTATTACTACTGAAAATAGTTAATTGCTTTCCCAATCGACAAAATTATTTTTGCAATTCATTTATTTTATTTGGTTTCCTTACTATTCTCCTTCTTTTCACCTTTATTTACCTCATCTTATTTTTTGTTCTTAATCATGTTTGTCCCTTTTTTATCCTTCTTAAGATCCCCACATGGTAAATCCCATGTTATTTGAAGGAGAATCAGACCACTCCAGCACCGCTCAACCACGTCCTTTGACATATTCGTGGGTGAAAGTACGAGGTGTCGGGTTCACAAGATTCCAATTCTTAGGAATAATGAAAGCGTGCAGTTATCCCAAAAAAACGGGGACAACGGCCGCGCTGACAGACGCGCACTTCCCGGACGGGGCGTTGTCGCCGCACCCCTCGCGAATCGGCGTGTCTCCGCTCGACTCCTGAAGCTCCCCGCCTCGCCCCTGCCTTCGGTTTTGCCCAAGCTGCGAGAAGAAGGGTACTATCTACCAGTGGCGGCTGGTACCCCAACAGACTGGAGATTGCACCTCCGTCGAATGACGGAAATGTAATTTCCAACATTCAGAACACCGATATACGATATCTTAGCAATTCATGTAAATTAATTAAAACTATGTTAAAAAAGTCTACATTGAAACATTACTTGCACAAGTTTATACGTAGTGTCTGTGTCAGGTATACATAGCTTCTGTACACGTGGTTTTGGCTTTGATTGACTGGTCACTTAAGGTTTTGTATTAGTTTTGTATTGAGACAATTGACGGTAATATGATTTAAACAACAATAAAGATCGAAAATGCATTGATCATACTCCAGCACCTTGCAGCACCAAGCAAGTACTAGTGCTTGGACAAGTTTTGCACAAAATTATTTTATTTCAAAAATTTCCCTACCCTGGAATATCTTGTAATAATGATAATAACATACACACACAACATCGCTTTTAGCTGTAACTGCAGCCGAAAATACGCACCACTATGAGAGACAGAGAGAGCTTGCTTCCAAAACGGCCGACTTTGCTCAACGGACTCAATCAAATGTTCATTTGACATCAAAAATCTATCATCAAAAGAAAATTAATTCTCCAAACATCATAAATAATGTAATCAATACCGTCAATAATTGACTGAACTTGTGTTCTTTCAATAACACGCGAAATTCATAAAAGTAGGTTACACCTAGTGTCAGATGAAGACAGAAAATTTGGATTCCCCTCTGGACAATGCGCAACGCTCCCCCTATCCCTGCGGTGACCAATCCACCCTTCCCATTAGTTGTAGCACCGAAGGCCCTGTGTTATAGCGTGTTGAAGCGTAGGGCCAGAGACTAATTGCAGTAAATCCAGTAAAAGAGGCAAGAGCCAAGAGTGTGGTGCAATACCTGGGAGGATCAGGTATACTCACGTTTTCTTCAGCTCTCATTTTGTTAGCCATGAGAGGAGTGATGACTTAAGTTGTTTCGGCGGCAGTCAATCAAATCTCTAACTTGTTTTTCGATGTTAGTAAAATCTCACTAATAATGTTCGTTACAATATTTAATTAACTTTTTAACAGGTGGGGTTGAAATTGAGGAGCTCAAGGAAATGTGCGCAGACTTCATAGCAAGACAAATCTCCCAGCAGTGCACCGAATAAGCACACGTTCGAGGATCGCATAGCGCTTCATGGGACCTACAAAAGCAGGAAATTTAAAAGTTTTCGAAAATGCTCTACATATCGATGTAGATATTTTGGAACATTATTTTAAATATGGGTTCTAAGTTTCTAATATGAATCGTAATATTCCAATGATATACTGTTGCAGACGCCAAAATACTCGCTTCTGCTAACATTACGATCATATCAATCGGATATTTCAGCCATGTGGATGATGGTCTCTTATGATCTAACAAGGATCAAGCTAAAATTCGCTAACCATTTAAACTTTGTATTCGATTTTAGGGGTCATGTCAGCTCTTAGAGAGTTTATTGATTTGAACCTTATTGTTACCCAGTACATAACAAAAACAGAAATACATAACATAAACTATTTATAACAAGAATGAAAGTAATTAATACAATAACTCATTTTTCCTTATAAAAGTTAATGAATGTAAAATTGTTCACTCGAGGCTACTTTAAGGTATACAGGAAACCAAATCAAATAAATTATGCTTATTTCATGTTTTACATCACAATAATTGTACTTATCGTTTTTTGTTGAAGTTAGCCCTTGCACAATGCCTTGCCTAGTCTCCATTGACTTCGGAGGGAACGCACCGATTTGGAACAGGTAACGCACTCTGCTGGCGTTGTGAAGAACCTGCTCGCCCGATGCTCTGCCCTAACGCGCCCCCCGTGACGACGCGCCACATTAAATCGTGTTGCACTCATCACGTGGATGCAACGCTTGTATCCTTTCCTTTGCCGCATTTCAGTACCAATGAATAGCTGACAATATTGAGGAATGCAAATTTAATTACCGTATTGTACGCGGCACTTCCAAAGCATTTGTTAAATGAAACAATGTTACTTTGCAGGTATTCCAGGATTGAATGGTAGGGCATTATGAATAAATTTTGTTGTTGAATCACATTATGCAAACATTACGTTGGACAAACATTACTTTACGCGATTGGAAAATGACGTCTGGAAAAGAGCCGCAAATGAACCATTATTCACGGCAAACAAGTATGGTACATACAGTACAGTGCACAGGGAAAATCAGTAGAACAAAAGCTGGTAACATGTATTTAGTTACATGTTACTCTCAATAAATCCAAAAAGATATCTGATGTTGTCTTCTTTTGATTTCACTTCTCATTCATATAATAAAAAACACGATATTGAAATGAGTATCAACATTTTTAGTGTGAGAGTATGGACGCGCACTCGTAAGTGATGTGTCAAACACAGGACATAATTCTCACAAGTTAACTTTTTAATGCCTAAATTGTACAGAGTACAAATCAATTCATATAAATGAAGCTTACGATATCAGATTGTTGCAAATGAAGCATTCGTTTCGAAACGAAACTTCAAAAGAATTTATATTGACCTAAATACAATTAGAAAACCGAATAGTGGAAGAATCGGCAATTCTACTGATCAGTCAACTACCTTCCTAGAATGAATAGTCAAGTTCGGTGTGGTGTCTCGGCTTTCCATCAAGCGGCAACAAGAGTTATATAATATCCGTTTTCCGCCGTTTATTTGCACTGTATGAAAATCCGACAGTTTCGGTTCCGAGAGTGGAAAAGAAGGCACACTTCCAAGAGACGAAGTGTCGAATTTTCACGCTCATTGGGGGACCCCGGGATCAAATCTCTAAATCTCGCGACTAACAGAAAACTATAGAAATTTGGGGAAATCGTATGTATTAATGACATTATCATGTCCCTTACATTTTGGCGAGGGGTCAAACACCTCCAGTGTTCACCGCTGGTAGTTCCACGATGCATTTTCTGTGCGGTTAAGGACTACTGTTGTTTCAGATTAAACTTTTATTAATAATCCCTAGGATGGGTTTATGTACTATATATGTTGATATGCATTATTCGGGTTCTGAATACACTTATGGTGAAGAACAAACGATTAAAGGAATGGGAAGAGCGTTTGAAGTCTTGTGGACGATCACGCGAATATGAAGCACTCAATTGATTCATATCCTAACAAGGATCACTTTGTGATTATCAAGCACCATCTGACATCACGTGGGAACATTATAATTTCATCCCGCAATCTTACATTAAGCGCGCCATGACCTTGCATTTTTTGTTTTCATTTTAATTTATCTTTTCGTAATGTTGTTCTAAATCATTATTTTGTAATAGTGTTGGGACGACGCAGGCACTAAGTATGATATCTGTATTGCAAGTTTTACAATTTAGGTAGAAATTGTATGAAAATTACGTAACCTTCGGCCACGTGACAGATGTATATGGTTTCATTAGATATCCACGAACTCTAGGAAAACCCAAAAGCAATTAATAGTTTCGATTTTGACAGGCAAATGCAAGTGAGTAGACCATTAACAAAACTGATCATCTGACATATATTTCAATACACTAGATGCTTCATGTACACCAGAAGCTGTTATGAATACTTCTTCACACCCGCTTCATTAGAGCTTCCTTTATCATCCATATAAAGGATAGTAGCGAAACTTGTCATTTCATTACTATTTTAAATAAACAAATTTCACTTCGGTTCCATAACTAATCATCTGCAACACAATTGCGGTTGCAGAACGTATCTTCTGCAACTCCGAATTTGGCTGTCCAACTTATTATTTACTGTGTAGCTAAGATGAGTAATCTCACGTACTGAATCAAAAATTATTATGAACTATTATTTTTTGTGGTTTACATGTTGCGAAAAGAGGTACCAAAACATATTATAACAGTGCATTTATTTCCAGACCGTAGGCATTAATTCTTGCCTCATGATCGGACCTTTGGCCGTTTATAAAGAGTGATCAAAAAGAAAAATATCATTGTCGACCCTCAAGTATTCGTACATTGACATTTTTGAAGAATATGGAACTGTAGAAGTTATTGAAATCAACTGGAAAGAAACAGTGAATATTGTGGTAAATAAACTAACTTCTGGTACTTCAAATATTTTGAAACCACACACTACGTTCTAATTAAGATTTCTGAAAAGGTGCCAGTAAGAGGAGAAATGGCTGGTACGACAGATTTTTTTAAATGACAAGTGTTTGCAAACCACGCAAACATTTATCTATGATTAAATCCTTGCCGACGTATTCCTAATTTTGTTGTCATATTATTTATCAGAAATTCTTTTACGAACGTAATTCTAATTTTAAGGACAAAAAATAAGGTGATTGTGTGACTTCGACTGTCAGACGTTTTACCTGACAAATTACAAACAACCGGTAACGGCCTAGAGTTGTCAAGTGAAACTTCTGCCAGTCAGTCACGCAACCACCTTAATCACTGACATTAAAAGTACGAATAAGTTGACTCTCAAACAAATTCTGATTAAAAAATGTCAAAGAAGAAAATCCATTAACCGATAAACAAAATGATGATTGTTCTGTCTCCTATGAGGGACAAACAAAGCGTCCTCTCAAGCAAAGGATTAAAAAACGTTAACATGAAGGAGATTGGCACAAAATTGAACTGTATTTCTCAATATTGTCTTGATTTTGCCCATTTATTTGATTATTTAGGATAATGAACACAGAAAATATTCCATATTAATCTCTGAAACACTACTTATAAAAACATATGACACCATTAATTCCATGTTAGGGTCTAATCTATTTATTTATAGATTAAGTTTATAGATATTATGTTTTCACCTGTTTTTGATTTTACAATTTTATTGGTGTACTTATGTTTAGATCTGTTCTTTCCCCTTCCACCTCTAATTTTTTGACTGGCTTTCATTGTTTTGTATTTAAAATAATGTCTACTTTACTCGTTAGTCGGCTCCCTTTCTGCCAGACTTGCTTTTCTCTCCTTATAGAGAGGATAATTGCTCTTGTATTGGGAACTATAGTTTATGAAATTATCATTTGTTTAAAACAATTAAAAAGCATTTTTATATGTTTTACAATAAATTTATTGAGCTTATTTAAAGACGTTTGGGTAAGTTCTCTTCTATCAAATTTATATTTTGAACTTATTACATTTCTCTCTTTAACTCTAATGATATTAATTCTGGTTTTTGTTACTTATTTAAAATTTGTATTCAATACCTTCAAAAAAGTTTGTCATGTTTATTTTCAGATGAAAACATATCCAATAATTAATTTCTGAAAACAACTGAAGATGTGTGAAACCTACACGCGAAAGGTAATGTGCAACAGACTTTTTTAAGATTTACCTTTTGATTGTAAAAAATACACGGATATTTGTGTTTTCATTGTTAAGTGTATAAGACGAATACATCAATTTAAAATTTATCTGTGGTTAAGTAATATTTTATTACAACATTTTACAGATATGAATCGAAAAAACCTGCTTCTCCTTTTGTGAAGAAATACACTCTCATGAATAGATCCGCAGCAGTTGATGAATAGAATGGACTCCAGCAAGTTTTGTGAGAACAAAATCCATCATCAGATCTGTGTCTGCGCCACCACAATAGTTTTTTCTCATTGCTATCGTACGCTTCTGTCTTCTCTATGATTAGACGACAAGCTAAACTACGACATCAGTCGTATTTCTGGAAGTTGTAATTCATTTCTCGTTTTTGTTGCGGTGACTTTTGGCCGCATCTGAGCACTTCATAGCTTCACTTAAATTTAGTTAAAATGCTAATGATAAATATCTTGTAATTAAAAACGCACTTGCTTCAATTTAATTCATCAATATTCCGACTAGAATTCCCAACTCAGGAATACAACTTTGGAATACATTTTTTCTAAGACCATATTGAACTCTACACAGATAAACAATTCCAGAGGGAATTTTGATTAAAGAGTCAACCTTAGGAAAATAAATATATTATTCTATTTCTGTGTTCGTTTCGCTGTCGGGGTGACTAAGGCTTTCAACAATTTGAAACTGGTGGTGCTAGAGAATAGCATAGACTTTCTTCCCCTAGTTAGTTTTCTAATCTTTTTAGTCTGGGCTAGCTTTCCGGTTTCGCCCCCTGCTGCCCCCAAGCAAACTTTTGCCACATTTTCAAATGTTTTCGGTCCCTGAATTTTAGAATCCAAATATGATTTCAAGAATATGTTTTTAAGTGTAAAACAACTTTGATGCCATTTTTGAGAAAAATTTGAAAATGTTGTTGATGCTTCATGTAAAAGTACTTTCTAAAATTAAAACACCGGTCTTAAATTCAAGGGTCCGCGAGGTCTGCCTGCTCAAGGGAGTATCAATATTGGTGAAAATCCTATTTAAGGTTTAGCCCCTAGCGTTGTTCACAGACAGCCGGACAGACGTTACTCTGTCATTCAATTTTTCGGTATGAAAGACCCATAAGACGTGGAATCTGAGTAAAAAACGTGTTAGAGGAAGTAACTTGCTTCATATAGTAACAGGAATTACGGGCATTTTCGGTGACAGTAACATATAATATAATTTTCTTAATTATTATATAACATAATTTTTTCTACTGAAAGATCGCCGTTTTTCGTCTCAGTATTACATGATTTTCTCTAAATTACATATACAGTATGCGAGAAAGTACAATATCTTATTTTATTTACTTAATTATTTTAAACCGCATAAATTACCAAGATCATGTGCGACTAAAACACTATTTAAATGCAATCACAATTCTTTGAAAATACCAAGTCTTTTCCCAAATTTTATCACTTTGTCTTGATAACTCGGTGATGATAAAATGGCATTGATAAAAAATATATTGTATCTAAAAAATGCTTCGAGATTATATCAACGGCTATTCATAAAAGATTTCCAATCTTAAAGTTTTCAACAGTTTCATTCATAATAACAATAATAGTAGTATTTAAAGAGCAGGAACTATTTACTGAAACTACTTTCTGAGTTTCTGGAGTGATACTGATTTCAGAAAGTACTCATTAAAATGACATTACGTTTCACTTCAACTCCTCTTGGTTCTGTGTTTCTGATGCTGTCTTCATGTAATCAACAAAACGGATGTGCCTGAAATGATTACACCCAGACACCACCTGTAGCCGGAAGTCAGCGTTAAAAACCAGACCATTTTGAATTTACAACTTCCAAGGGGTTGTTCACCTCCGGTTTGAAGCAGTCATAGAGGAAAGTACACGCAATAATTGTAAGGTGCGAATGCCCTCACCATTTTACAACCCAGAGCTTTCTTTTCAATTCTTACTATTTCCATATTCGAACTTCCTTCTACTTCAACATATCAATAAATTTCAATAATTTTATTTACATAATTATGATTACAAATAGAAGATCATAACAGAAGTTCTCATGGAAATTACCAGAAAATTAATTCAAGTATAAATTCTTACTTGATTTTTACTTCACGTGATAGTAGCAGACGTTTGTATTTCATCTACAAACATGTTTTTGGAGATTGTGGGCGGAAAGGAAGCTCACAATTATTAGTAACCATTCGAAAATCATAAATGTCATGCATGCGGTAAAGCCCTTTCCCATTCAAATGGGTTGTTAATTCAAATCTGGAGGTGTGTTTGGAACTGCAATATTACTACCCTTTTTCACTGGAAAGTACAAACCGTCCTTCTGTAGTAACAGAACTTAGCAGAATGTGGATGGCTTTTTGTAATGAGACAAGCTAGACGTCCGTCGCCATGAATCATTGTTTATTACTCAGCGACACTAGAACCTTCGTGAGAAAATTTCAGCAAATCACATTCCAAAAACGCTTATTTACGTACTTGAAATATAAACTAATTGTTTGGAAATATTCTACCTTAATTTCCAAGATAAACCGTCATTGTTACGCAAGTATAGTGACTGCTTTCTTTTCTATAACGAAACTTTTCTATTCCGAAACTATAAAACAAATTCGACACTTGCGAGAAACTTCATGATGTTATATATGAGCAACCTGAAGACCGAAGCAGAAGGCTCGATCCATATTGAGATAAAAACTTCTCTATTTTATACACCATTTGTTTGTTGCTGTTTTTTAAAATCTAAAATTGCATTTATTTTATTTAAATCAGCACATAAATAATACAGATTTCCACGAACTTATTTTCACTCCTGAAGTCATTATAACAAGAACGGCTTTTATCAACTCACTTGTAACCTTTGTGACAGTTTCCCTTAGCGTAGCGAAGGTGTAAGGTTAAAGCGAAAAAAACGATCTCGCTCAATGCGGTGCGATGGTCGTCCTTTTTAATTGCAAATGTTAAGAAAAATTAATTTTATACTTACTGTCCAAGAAACGTCCGTAAATTAATTCAAAGGTTTATGATCAGACGTCCTATGTCACATTTTGGCAAATATCTACACAAGTATCTACACAAGTACGTCCTTTGAAATTATCTACACAAGTACGTCCTTTAGGCTTCCAATTTGTGCCTCTGTAAGTTGTATTAAATGTGACAGAGTAATACAATAAATATTGTTATTGATTCCTGATTCAGCAGTAATAGAAGAACGATAAGTAAGTCAGTAAGTCAATATTAGTCTTAAGACCCTTATAATTTTGTGATATCGATACCATGTAGTCCGTTTACATCTTGTTAACGTGAAAAAGGTCCCAAATTTTGTTTTCGCGAAACGTTACAAAAAATCTCCGTCATTTTAATCTTGACTGTTCATAGATGAAACGTGCAGTTGTTTTCCCTCAGCAACAGAAAATTCTAGTTCCGCCACTGGATCTCCCCGTTTTCCTGCGCCCCGGTCTGCCAGTTTGCAAGAGCGGCGACCTCGCGTCTGGTCCGTCGGGAGCAGCCGGGTCTTCCTCCCCGCCTCTGTTTATCGTGCGTCCGATAAAACTTGAAACAACATCCGCGTATCGCCGGCCGCGCTGCTCACTTCGCCTCCGCAGAGTGTGAAATTTTCCACTATAAAGCCGCCTTGTAACCTTCCTCAACACAGTTACCATTGACGTCACAGGACGCGTAGGAGATGGCTCTGGGTCTTCCGCAGAAAATTTTGTACTCAGCTCAATCTCATGGATCTCTCTGATCTGAATTCGTTCTGCTTGCTTATTATTTTTTCTCTTGTGTACATAATCTTAATAGGTTTATGCCATCAGTTGTAATTGTTATGTAATTTGATCTTACTTTAGTTATGCATTTCTGACCTGATGGAGACGCAAAGCCACCGAAACGTTGTGTATATTCAAGATTTTTTTTAAATAAACCCTGTTTATGAAGTGTTAAACTTTACTCCAATTTAAATGCGTGATTGTCTACAAATCAGTGGAACCTGTTTTAAAGGAATAAATATAACAGACAATCATTAAAACAATTGACAACAATGTTTTATTATTGCCGTGAATATTCTGAGTACGCCAATATTGTTTCTCTTGTTCCATTGCATAATTTTCTTATAACATATCTGCAGCTCGTTGCGTATGATGGTCATTATGTTAACGCTTCTTTACAGTAATACAAGAGTAATAATAATAACTGAGAAGTTTAGAGTTGAAAAGTAATCAATCATTGAACATGTTCTATTAACATCTAATGTTTCATTGGATTGTTTATCTTTCAGTGCTGAGTCAATGAAGAAGGCCGACTGTAAACCGCATACTCTCCCCTGTTTCCAGAACTCGGAAGAAAAATATAAAACTGAAGCTCCTTAGACTATCTGTTTTTACGCGGATAACAAATAAGGATATATATTGAACTTTGATTTCTTTAATAAACTGAATTCTAACTTACCTCGAATACTGTTCATTTGAACTCTGATTGTGTTTATGCTTAACCAATGCCACCTGAGACACCTATGAGGCTGACCTCTAGGTGGCGTTGGCTGAATACAGCATGCCAGCTGCAACGTAACCTTTCGATGTAGAAGTTTAACTTACAATGGTTCGTATTTATCGTAGAAAACGTACTCTATGAAACGTGTTGTAATGGGTATTAAAAAACTGTATAAAGTTTACGATATTCAGTCGTATCGTAATATCACATCACACTCGTGTATCACCCATCATTACATAATCTTTTCATAAAATTCTCATTCAGAAAACTGTTCTATCAACATTTCAAATACTCTCTTGAAATATCTGTTTTCAAGGTATATCAGCGAGAAAAATCAGTTGAGATCAACTACATGTTTTTAGAAATGCCATGTTTTTCTTTTTGGTACAATCTTTTTTTTCTATCTGTTCAATCCACTGATTTTACGGAGTTTAACATAACTTAATACTTAGAACTGGGTTAGTACATAGGTAGGCGGGGAGTTCATTTACTTGAAGTTCCCTCTCACTTTGTTACGTTTCTCTTAATTTAGTGTTTGGATTTTTAAAAAATTGCTTTGAATTTGTGACATTCTATTGTTTAATGTTTTGTTTGTGTGTTTAATATTTTTTGTATTCAATTTGCATTCTTAATGAGGCGTTTATGGCGGGTGTAATTTTTGGTGGGGTTACCTTGAAATAATTTTGATGTCTTCTGCTGAGCGTCTCAGATTAAGTTTTTTAACACATTCTGCTTTGGTACAATGGTGAGTGGCAAAACCACGAAAGTTAGTTGTAGTGTGTGAAATCAAGTTAAAACGATTGCAATGGTTAACTTTATTAGTGCGGTCTGGAATTCTATGTACAATATTTCGCATAAAACCTTTAATTTTGTCTCTATCATTTGGTTTCACATACATCTTCTAATCTACGTTTTTCTTGTTTTTTAGGATGAACAGAAAACGAGTTTTCAGTTAGTAACAATATTAATTATTAAGTCGAAACAAACCTACCTTTGTGGGCGAACGCTGCACGCAAATGGCCATCAGGGAACCGCGAAGAAAGCCTGAGTATGCTCTGCTGTGTAGTTGCCTGGTGCCCTTGCCCGGCGAGCAGCGGAGGTTGAACCCGGAGCGACCGCTTGCCCTTTCACTGAAGGGGAGAGGGGTGGGGGACGGGGCGGGCAGGGGCATGGAGGTGCGGACCCGGACGTGGTAGGTCGTGGGCGGAGCGTGGCGGGGCAGGGCGGAGTCATGAGGAGCGTGGCTGGGCGGGACAGGGCCGGGCGGGGCGGGGCGGGGCGGGGAGGGGCGGGGTAGGACAGGGCAGGGCAAGGCAGGACGGGGCGGCGGGGTGGGACAGGGCAGGACGGGAGGGGCGGGAAGGGGCAGGGCGGGATGTGGCGGAGCAAGACGGGGCGGCGAGGAATGGAGCCGTGCGGGCGGAGCGTGACGGGGCGGAGCGGAGCCAGATGGAGCGGGGCGAGGCGGAATGATTCGTGGCGGGGCGGGGTGCGGCGGAGAGAAGTGAGGCGCGGCGGAGCATGGAAAAGAGGGGCGGGATGGGGTGAGTTGGGGCGGAGCGGGGCGGAGTGGAGTGGGGCGGAGCGGGGCGCAGTGAGACGGAGCGGGGCGGAGCGGAGCGAGGCGGGGTGTGGCGGAGAGAAGTGAGGCGCGGCGAAGCAAGGAAGAGAGGGGCGGGATGGGCTGAGTTGGGGCGGAGCGGGGCGAAGTGAGTTGAGGCTCGTAGCGTGGCGTGGCGTGGAGGGGCGGAGCGGGGTGCAACGAGCTGACAGCGGACCAGGCTGGCGCGGGCGTGATTCACTATTATGGGCCAATGAAGGGAGGTAATTGGCGGCTGACAGAGCACACGCGCGGGCCTCTCGCGGGCGACTGCACCTGGGCGCCACCGCGCCGCGCGGCCCGCCTCGCTCGCCCTCCGAGCACGCGCACGCGCGCCGGGTCGCCAGCGGCCACTCGCCGCCAGCGCCGCCGCTTCCTCGGCCACGTAGATTCATTAAGCACGTTCTAAGGGGCCACCAACAATTTGTATAGAACTTTTGAATTAGTCCCTTAAATATTTTAATATTTCTTCTAATGGCAAAGGTATTAGTTTATAATCCTATATTTTTTTATTATTTCTTGTATACTCAACGTCCCAAATAGAGGGGCCAATTGTTTGGTCTTGCTTAGGGACCCTGATCATTTTATTCGGATCTACTTTCGATGGATTAAGAGTGGCTTACGGTATTAATTTTTAGATTTTGAGATAAAAGTGACCTCTGTAAACAGATATCACCATAAACAAAAAGTTCTCTGTACACAAAGGTTCATTCGCTTTCAATATTTGCAATCAAATTTTCCTTCTAAATATATGTACGTCTAAAACCTTTATTATACACAATGTTCAATGCACGTAACAGTGAAGTTCAACGATATTATTTTTACTATAAACTTAAATGCACTTTTCAAAAATACGAAATTCCGCGAAGATATAATTAGATTTCGTTGTTATTTTTGTATACATTAAACTTCTGGCTATTTTCTCAGTTGCTTACGTTGGTATATTTTATATTGATTGGGTCTAATATTCACGCGGCTTGCTTGAAATTGGAAAAGTGAAGTTTCTTTCTACTACTGATCTCCTATGATAATCTGAAAACATCTCAACGCGAACGTATGATTTGGGCCGTCGTCAATATTTTAAGACTTGAAATAAAAAAGGATGTAAGTGTAATTTTCATACTTTAGAAAACAAAGAGTTTATATATGTTAAACCTATTGCACGTACAACTGCCATTTATAATCATCCCTTAATAATATCAAGAAATGCGTTTGGGTTTTGGTTCTTACTAATGTTATAGGGCTTGATTCATTCATTATTCTGGTAAAAACGTTAATTTAACAGAAATAGTACTTACATTCTTTTTTATTTCAAGTCTTTATTATATAATATCATGACCATATGTCATCAATACCAATCGTCGTCAACTTCAAGAAATAAATAATTCTATTGTTGCTGTCTTTGTACAAGAAAATTTAGAGAAGTTTTATTTAGAGTTTGATTTTGATGAATATTTTTGTCATTAAAAATGCGGTTAGAGTACTTTTCTGTCATCTTTATTTGTGGACATTATTTCCCTTGAACCTTTTCAAAAGGACATTCTTAGATGTAACTTTTCTAAGCGTAGGTGAGGGTATAAGCTTAAGTCTTTATGCATATTTTCAAATTTATATACTTTACTTTTTTGTTCTGTGATAACTGATGAAATCATATCAGTGTCGTTCATTTAAACACTTTTCGTTGATATCACATGGAAAGGAAAACAATAAACACAGGCATTTTCACAAATACAAGTTTATATTCAAAAAGCTATACATTTAAACATACATGTTCAATATGCAACCATTTTACAGAAGAGAGCATCTTGATAAATGCGCACATTTCTATTCACAAGTACATGATAATAATTATTCTGAAATACAATTGCAATAATCGCTGTCATTGCTCTCTTTGGGATCTTTGGTATTCGTATCCAGTCTGTAGATGCGGCGGAAGTTATCAGAATCTTGCACAGTGTCACTTGTGCCGCAGAACATAACACTGTACTTCGCTGTTCGGGCAGGAAGTAATGTAGTTTTTTGAATCATGAAGTAAACTTACGGAAAGTTGCCTCCCCTTAATACAGAACTTCAAAGTATTAATTTTCTCAAGTAGAAAATGCTCGTCAACAATAGAAGTGTTGGGAAAATTAAGAAGAAAAAGGTCAGTGTATTAACAGAAATAACCACTTAAATAATTATTGAGCAAATGAATAAAGTGAGAGATTTACCACGGGTGAAATACCAACCGGCCAGAGAGAGCTGAGGTAATACTTTTCGTTAAACGAAACTACGTTTAACTTATCTTTAACATTATCTGAATATTCCTAGTAATTATTGACAAATTGAACATTTGAAACTTCCCAATTTTTATGTAAAGCATTAAAAGATATTTTCATGACAATTGAAAACGAAATTACGAATAATTGTTCACAAATATTCAGATTAAAAAATTATTTGAGTGGCCATTCCATTTTACATTGAAGTATTTCCCAAGTAAACACAAAACCTTCATTTCTCAAGAAACTACGAATCCTCTGCCAGAACATCGTCGTACCGAGTGAAAGCGAGCGCAGACCAGGCTCTGCGCCAGCGCCATCTGCGCGAAAAGTTGCTCCGCGCGCTGCGCCAACTGCGCGCACCGAGTGCGTATGGCGAAACGAACTGCGTCCTCTCGGCGAGGTGAACGCTGTTAACCCTACTCAGCAGAAGGCGGCTCTCAGGCGTCGCCTGCCGAAGCTGCCTTTGTCAGTCGATTCCAACGACGTCCTCGCACGCATCCGGTTATGCGCACGCGCACGTCCGCAAAACGAACTACAATTGAAAAAGTCTCCGCGATGATGAACGACGCGTTGCCTTATTCCGGTTGCTGCGACACACGTAAACACACACGTCGTGTGTGCTCGTGTGAATGAAACGACGAACGCGGAGGACGCGTTACCTCGCGAAGCTCATTTTCCAACACGCTCGCTCTCTGAAGACCGCACTAATTGGGCTTAAGAGCGACGTATATCTTGTATTGTTGATGCGAAACAGAATCGTTAGCGAAAGGAAACGAGGACCCATGGGAAGAGCTCTCACGCGTTCTCGTGCTCTTCTTCAGACACGATGAAGCACACGTGGAAAAATGAAAAAGTTGCATAAAAGCTCAGAAACACGGACAGGGTAGCGGTCAACGACACATAAAATGCTGAAGGATTCTTTTGTAATAGTAACTATTCGGATTAAAGCCATCTTTTGCCAAAACGTAGTGTTTAAGGGATTTTTAAACAAAATACTCTTGAATACTGCGTTTATCTGCCAGAGTTAACTGAAACACGAATTCTAAAATAGTCGTAGGGGATGTTATGTTTGACAGTAAGATGGTCGTCATTTTCAGTTATGAGGGAGTGCTGAGCTGAGGGAAGCTAAGAGAAAGAAATTTCAATTACTTAAAAAAAGTATATTTATTTGACATGAACTTAAATATCTCTCGTTCAATGAGAAAAAATGTTTTTTAGATCACAAAATTATTGATTTCTAATCGAAAAGTGAAACAACTTGATATTTTTAAGGATTACTAAGGAACCTCGAACCGATGCTATAAACTATTTAAAGAAAATACCGATGAAAATTTCTAGGTCTTTGGTATTTGCTCATACGTGTCGTCTGTGTGGTTGTAAAATAGTATGAAAATTTCTTTATTATGACAGGTTATTTTACAAATATTGGCAAGTTAAATCATGAGAGAGCTAATGAAAGTTGTCCAGTAAGGCAATCACACGTCTATCAAACGCGTAGTTAAAATCGTTAGGAGAACGGTAATGGGTTCAATTTGCAATATAGACTTGTTAGAATCTTTTTTTTGTAGGTCTGCGACTTTGAAGTGAATGCATAATTGTAATAAAAATTGGGTTAAAATAGAAATTTAGGGAAGACAAATTCAATCCCTCGGATTTAGGCTTCAGCTTCCTAGCATTAACATGTACTTCTCAGCGATAAAAATAGATTTGTCTCCTGAAGTGAACTGAAATAGATGAGAAATAGAAAAAAAATGGGACGGTGAATAGTATTTCGTCATCAATTCATTTTTTTGTGCGTTGAAAGCAAGAACAATTTGTCAGCCATAAGGATGCTTAAGGTTAGAGGGATGCAAAACAGATCAATCAAAGAAAAGAAAAGTGAGATATGTTTTACTCACACTCTTCTGCCTTCTCACTCAATTAACATAGGTCCATGTAGAAGGGTTGCTTTGCTTAGAGGGAGGTGAATCACAAGTTAAACAAAAGAGGGAGAGGAAAAGAGAAGATCGGTTAATTTCACTTGCACTCTTCAGTCCCTTTGTGGCCTCATTTTTGGTTCATGTGGAAGATTTGCTTAACTTCCAGACAGGTAAACCGCAGATACAGAAAACAAAGAAAAGGGAGGAGGAAGAAAATCAGGAGGAAGAAGAAGAGAAGGAGGCGGGTGAGAAGACCAAGTGAGGTAGATTCACTTGCATTCTTCATCCTCCAAACGGTATCATATTTTGTTCACAAGAAAGGCTTGCAGAACTTCGACAGAGAAAAACCACAAATCGAGAAAACAGGAAGAGAAGATGGAGGAAAAACAGGAGAAGAAGGAAGGGCAGGATAAGGTAGAGGAGGAATAGCAGAAAATGGGGGAAGTCGAAGGGCGGCTAATTTCCTTTCACTTTTCAATCTGCAAATTGCCTCCTATTTTGTCAATGCGAAGAGTTGCATTCCTCTTCGACAGATGAAAACAGTAGACCTAGAGTACAGGAAGAGGAGGCCGAGGAAAAGCATAGAAAAGGAAAAGTAAGAGGATGAATAAAAGAAGGAGGAGGTGAGGCGGTTTAATTCACTCCCACTCTTCAGCCTCACCTTCGGTCCCTGCAAAGCCTTCGACCGAGGAAAATCGCACATCGGGGAAACAAGGACTCGGAGGGCGGAGAAAGCCGGCCTCCGGGGGGGTGGGGGGAGGGGGGCTACACCCAGCGCCAGATGTACGTGACGGGCGGGAAGGTCCAGAGGTCGGGGTGGCCGACGTGCGGGGTGGTGGCGCCGAAGTCGACGGTGCTCCACCGGAAGGGCGGCAGGTGCGCGTTGAACACCGGGCCCGAGCGCGCCATCATCACCATGCGCGACGCCAGCACCGAGCTGGTGATCTTGGTGTCGATGGCGCCGTGCGAGCGGTGGCCCAGCGCGCCGAACGGGTAGGTGCCGTTGGCCGGGTTCAGGTCGTTGCGGGCCGCGATGGCGTTCTCCGCGCTGTAGGGCGGCTGGCACGCGCACCGAGACAGCGGGTCGCGCCGGAAGTCGTTGTACTCCAGCATGGCCAGCATGGACGTCAGGTCGCGCACGCGGCCCTGGTCGCGCTTGAAGATGAGCGCGCGGGGCGTGCGCTCGTACGAGAACCTAGGACAGGCAGGCGGTGAGTCACTCTCACACCACACAGGAGACAAATGTTTAAGGCGAAGCGGCACACAATGCCGGTTCCAAAGGTTATTTTCAAGCGTTTACTCTAAGAAGGAAAGACGCGACATCGGTACCAAAACATCGATGTTCAAAATTGAAACATCAATGTTCAAAATACTTCGACTAAAACCATCCTTGTTCTTAGACTGGCATAGTATCCCCCAACATTAAATTTGTGTGCATTAAAATTTAATTTGACAGTGTTCGTGTTTATCAATTCGTCGAATAAGGATACGAGAAGAATGGGCAGACCCTACGCCCTCAGCGTACTTGTTGACTATATCTCAATGTACGAATTGACTATGAAGAAAGAGGAAATACAAGGGCATGGAGGTCATCTCGGGCAAGAGAGTTCGGTCGATGAATGTTGTGCAAACAGCTTTCTTTTGGTTTCAACACAAGAATAACAGTGTTACTATCTGTTATTAGTTCATAATATAACTTTCACTGTATTGTGATCATGGGAATTTTTCATTCAGAAACAAAACATTGGAAAAGAAAAAAACATCGATGTTAAAAAACATCAGTGTTAATACATCGATTTTTAAAACATCGTTGTTTCTACAAAAAGCAGCAACTGTGACGGCAGCTACACTCTACTACAGTGTTGTATTCATCTTGAGCAAATCACAACGAAACGTTTAAAACATCACCACTTCATATTTGCACAGAAAAGCAAAAATATCTTTTGACCACCAATATACTGGTACAGGCAAATAGGTCACTAGAATAAGAAGAGGAAGGAAAAAGAAAGCATTGAGTGTAAAGTATATTTCAAACTTCAAACCTATAAACCGAGGGTGTTTGCTTAAGGATATGCTAAGAATATGCAATTCAGAAAATTAAGTTTTTTCGCGCAAAACGAAGCACTAATATACTTTAAAACTGTTGACGAATAACCTCTATCAGCAACGAGTATACATATTGGAATAACCACGAAAATATCCTAACCTTAATTCAACAGAGGATGTGTGGAACGTGATAAATACGGGGTCGGCATTTCCATTTGTACTAATAATACTTGCTAACTAAAAGTGCTTTTTCCACACACACGAAGCTCTACGATAGACCAAAGCTTAGTAAGAATGCCGAGGAGTATTCATGCTGTCGTTGAAGAAAATTTGTGATACCACGTAGGACTAATGCAGAAAAAAAATTCAATAATAAAATTCATTTAAATATTTGCAAATAATGGAAGGAGAAGGTAATATAAAATAAGTAAAATTACCGATTTTCCTGATTTTTTGGCTAAATAAACAGTCCAAACCTTACTATTTCTAAATACAGCATATTAACATTTATCTTTTAGAGCGCTTTGAAGCCCGTTTAATTCTTATTTAAATGTCCTAGTACACATGAGCCACGCGCCCTTTTTGACACTGCATTCAAGAATGAAAGAAATGCAAGAAAGAATGAAAAAAAAAGTTCATACTTTTTAACGCATGTTAGATTGCTAATGAGTTATTAACAAATGCTATTGTTCATATGATGGTTTTTTCCGCTGAAGAAAGTGATCCAGAATACGGAACTGGAATGTTCTAGTAGAGTAGTGACAAGTACAGACGTCTTTCAAATGGCGTTCAAATGGACTCATTTTGGAATTATTGTACCTACTCTCAGAAACTATTATTCACAATTTATTGAAATTTACAGGGTACATTCTTTATAGTATTGGCAATACATTGATATTTTTATATAAATTTTCCTCAATAATAAAAATATTTTAAAAATATAATATTTGTACCAAAATGCTGAAAAAATTAGGGCAAAGTTATAATTGAAAAAAGTATTAATTATTTTTAATCAACTCAAAAATGTCAAATAATAACAAAGGCTGTATCTTTAGTTTGCTAAATATAAACATTTTCTAGTGAGCCATTTTCTACATTTACACCATTTTCATTAATAGAAGCAAATTTAATATGGTCGGTATACATGGTACGCTTCCCTTAAATCTTAAATAAAATAAATACATAAAATATAAGACCTCTTACAAATAAATAACATTAAATAAAATATTAATTCGCTATGCAGTCACTTTGGTTGAGCATTTACAAACGTAATTGGAATATTTTAAGAAAATTATTTAATTAGAATACGCCCTCAACGTTCGTATAATTTCTTCCAGCGTGTGGAAAAACGTTAAGTTGGCCTCTTGGATCATGATCAATAAACAGCTGATAAGCATATATGAACAGCAACGTTTACTTTATATTCAAATAACATAATGAACGAAAGGTGAGATGTAGTTGGGGCGTTATAAACCTAAGGTTCTAATGACCAAGCGGGGACAAAACATTCGAAGACCCGTGGCTCGAGAATATTGGAACCAGTTAACATTCGTGGTATATACAATAGTTTTTTACCTAATTGTAATGAATCAGATTTACTTATTTACAAATTAACTAGATGTTAGCTTCATTCGGTGTGCCTTTTCATACAAACCGACTCCTATAATACCCTGTCAAATTTCCCTTCACAAGAGAAAATGTAGCATCATTGAACTGTTTTATTTCTGTCGTAACCACGATTATTTCGATCCAGGTAAGTTATGCTGTATATGTCTAACTACGTATCCTTCTCTTATTCTTATCCGGATTCTTTTCACATCGCCATGAAACGCTTTATCAATCGAGTACTCGCGCTTCATATAATGTTTTATGGTCACCGTGCAAAATTTTGAAACCATTTAAAAACCTGCTCTTGTTTGTCACATTTCAAGCACCACTACATCATTTCTTCCTCATTCTACTTAATACTGTATAGTTTAAGGACGCATCATAAAACTATTATAAAGAGCGGAAACTTTTACTTGCAACCGCAGCAGTTATTTATATATTACGCGACGAATGAATGAAACTTATCCCTTCTTTGTTTCTGATTTAAAAAATAATTCATGATTTCATGGTGGTTTTCCTTCTAAACCAGAATCATGTGTCAATTTAACGAACTGGTCTTTTCTCATGAATGTTGCTTCTACTTGCCATTAATTTCATTATTTTATGAAACACCACGAGCGGAAGTACCATTTCTGGCGTGGGTTTCTGCTTCCTTTAATATATTCCAATTTAAAAAAATCAGCAAAAAGCGATCCATCAAAAAGTTTGATGGCTGCGCGATAGCGGAGTTACAACTTTTTACGTATTTATTGTGAGGTCCGTGAACGAAGAAAATTCAATTTAAAATTGAGAACTATCAAGAAGATAGCGACGGCTTTGGTACTGCTTCGTGTTTTAAAAAAGGTGAAACTTATAGATATAAGGAGACAATAAAATATGAAGGACTCAGACCTAAAGTGAAAAAATATCTCCACGAACTTCGTATAGAATCTCCATATTAAAAGATTTTCCACCCTACAATTTTGCTGAAAGCGCATTTCACGAGGATTCACGCAAATTCATGTGGATAATTTGAAATCACCAGAAATGGAAATTTTCCAGATTAAACCGAAACACGCCAATTGATACAGCTTACAATGTTTTGGGGGGAAATGAACAATAAAGTAATTTTACTTTGATTGTATAATTTCAATATCAGAATTGCTCTAATTATTGTATTGGTGAGGTTAATGATCCCATCTCGATTGAGCTTGTTCATCGTTTCTATTGGTCAGAAGAGTAAATACTGAGACACTCGGTTGTTTTGCTTCTGAGTAATACGTACTATATTTTGTTTCGCTTCAGCAATATGCTGTTACTGTTCTTAACGTATCAAATAGAAGATAAATAGGCCAGGAGCTACAGCTATGATCTCTCAGAGCAGTTTTCTTATTCAATTTAATTATTTGTTAACTTCTTGCTTTGAAGGAAGACGAGAATTTCAACAAGTTAAAGTAAACATCGGAAGTTTGGATTTAGAATGCAAGATAAAAATATATAACATAGTTTTTCAATAATACGACTTTAATAAAAACATTTAACTTTTCTCCATATAGGTCCACTTGTTCTTTGCCTTGAAAATAAATATTAAATAAATAGTAAGCTATACATAGCATTTATAGTGTAAAATTACATAGGGAAACATTTTAAGGCTTGTAGCCAGATTGTACGTTCTTATGTTGCTATAGCTAGTGTTGGTGCGTGTAACCTTAGAGTTAAGATTTAAAAAAATGAAAATCTTCGACGGAATCGTTTTCCGAGTATCCCCGTTACTCTTATCGTCGGAAACATTTTCTCTAGCTTCGCTATCCATCTGAAATAAATAATAACTACTGACCTACTTCTGGCTGCGGAAAGGGATGTATGCAAGCCGTTCCCATACTTCTACACATCGCGTTTCCCATGTTATTAACAATCCGGACGGTAGCGACACAGCCACACCGTGAAAACGTTCTTTTGAAATCATCACGTCATAATAACACGTTACATTCAAATCAAAGAACAAACTCGGTATTACGAACACAAAAGGAAAGACATGGGAGTAACCACGGAGCGCAACAAACCCCAACCCTCAAAAGGACTACTCATCATTATCGTCCGAGACGAAAAAACGCGTGATTCCGGATTCATTACATTTGCAGCGTTGCATTTCCACGGCCAAGTACATTCGGTGCGGCAGTTGCCAAGTGCGCCAGTGCTGCAACCCTCCTGCGGTTCCTCTGGGGCCGCCCTGGGGCGTCGCTTGGCGGACCCACCGTGCACGCGCCAATGCACCACAAAGGCGAGCGGAATCGAAAGTGCCGAAACAATAGAGGAAACGAAACAATGGGCTAGTGCGGAAACACGCCCGTGACCTTGTCGGGGCCACCTCCGCAACCCGCGGAGACAGTTGAAAACGTCGCGTGGTTGCCGGCAACTCTTGCGTTTCTTACTCCGTTGGGGGGAGGGGCACTTGATAAGTTCTTTTGAAACCCTTCCCCTCGTCTCGTGGTGTGGCTAGTCCACGGAGACCGGAAATTGACGATTAAAGGTCCTTTAGAGCTCAGTTATGCGGTGACACTGGTCGCTGCTCATGGCAGTGGCCGAATATTCTCTGACAACAATATTTGTTAGGCATTTTGAGTTCTAAAACAGTCACACATAAAGAAGATAATAAATACAGATCTAATTTCTTGATCCACAGACACTATTTTGAGAACACGTGCTAAAGAAAAAAGTAATAAGTAAATTATCCAAGAAAATTTACGCTTTCCTTTCTTGTCAATTCTTCCTTGCTACCAAACTTTTTCCATTTCAAAAAATTCTCTTCGTGTAACATGTACTTAATTTATCGAATTACAGCAAATTTAAGAATTCTTGTTCATCGTCTCCTATTACTTTCAGACAACTATGATATTCGATACGATCGTGATATGTTACACCGGGTCATGAAAATCAAGGTATTTTTTCAGTCAACTGAACAAATAAGTTGCTTTTAATAAAACGCCGTCAGTTGTCTTTTGAAGCTAATACAAATGCGACACCCGTTTTCTTGGAAATAACGGTTTCTGACTATGTTGTGTTTATTGACCTGCTTTTTTATGAATTTATAGTCCCTTCTAATCATACGTCAAAATGCATTTCAGGGAAGTCTCCAACATAATTTTAAATTGTCACACATTTACCTTCTACTAATTCGCATATACTATTCTCATCTGCAGATTATGCACTCAAACCCAAAAAGACCATGGATGGCATTTTGTCGACCACTTGTCCAGTCTGAATTTTGAGGATATACTTATTCAAATAATACAACACGTAGCTGGTTCGTAAATATTCTCACGCCAAGTTTCAGTATAATTCGGAAAATTATGGTCATTGAAGGTACTGCAAACAAATTAGCTCACGTCAAATGAAGTGGGTATTTACAGAATTTCATACCAATCTAATATCACTAACCCTTGCAAGGGAATTGCAGTTACATTTTACAGACTTGAATAATTTTGCTTTGGTATTCTCGCCGAATTTGTGAAGTTTACCTACTTTTTATAACACATTTAATTTGCCAATATATTCTTCAAGTCCTTTTATTTCACCACTAGCTTTTGTTAATGCTCGAAGATGTTCTGTAAGAAAGGTTCATGAGATAATTAACAGTGCTTCATACTCTAGAAGAAAAGGTGGAGTAAAAATAGTACCCTGAGAGATTACGAAATTGTATTAAATAATTCCTTCAAAACTAATAAAACTTTGAACAAGGAAGGCTCTACTTCAAACCTATGGCAAATGAAATAGGTTCTTCTACACCACCTCGCACGCACTACCCCATTATAATCTTAATTCATGACCGCGAGGTTAACGGCACTAGCGGAAAACGCTACTTCGCTACAGCCATTTAATTCTCTCTGACTGAAGAATAATCCCATTGGATGCAAAACGTGCCGAGCCAACCATCTCGTTGTTCTCACTGCACCTGATGTATCACGTGCTGTTTAACATATTAGGTAAGGAGGGCATCGATAAACGGCGCTGGCAGTGGCGCCGGGGCAGAACCCAGCCGCTACTCGGCATAATGAGCGCGGGAGGCCTGCCGGATAATTAGGGCGGCGCAGGCGCCCGTCGCCGCGATCGCCGCCACCGCACAGGCAGATGGCGCCTCAGACGCTGCTACCGCCTCTGTCTTCGCCGCCACCGCCCCTGGGTCTCTGCAACTTCCTTCACCTTGCTCGTTTCCGCCTCCTCCGTCTTTAGCTCCCTCCGCCTTCAGCCTCCTCCCCCTTTAGCCATCTCAGCCTTCAGCCACCGTCTTCAGCCTTCTTCCGCCTTCAGCCTCCTTCGCCTTTAGCCTCCTCCGCCTTTAGCCTCCTCCGCCTTTAGCCTCCTCTTCCATTAACCTCTTCCGCCTTTATCCTCTTCTGACTTCAGCCTCCTCCGCCTTCAGCCTCCTCCGCCTTCAGCCTCCTCCGCCTCCAGCCTCCTCCGCCTCCAGCCTCCTCCGCCTCCAGCCTCCTCCGCCTTCAGCCTCCCCCGCCTTCAGTCTCCTCCGCTTCCAGCCTCCTCCGCCTTCAGCCTCCTCCGCCTTCAGCCTCCTCCGCCTTCAGCCTCCTCCGCCTTCAGCCTCCTCCGCCTTCAGCCTCCTCCGCCTTCAGCCTCCTCCGCCTTTAGCCATCTCAGCCCTCAGCCTACTCCACCTTTAGCCTTCTCCGCCTTCGGCCCCTACCGCCTTCGGCCCCCATCGCCTTCAGCCTCCTCCGCCTCCAGCCTCCTCCGCCTTCAGCCTCCTCCGCCTCAGCGACCTTCGCCTTCAGCGTCTTCCGCCATGGCTACCGCAACGGCAGATGACGCGACGCGGGCGGCATCGCATCGCATCGTATCGCATCGCATCGGATCGCGCCTGTCTGCCTGAGCAGCTGCCGCGCGCGCGCGCACGTGCCCCGAAGCCCGTCCGTCCACTTCTTCTGGGCAGTCCCGTCGCCGCCGCCGCAGCGCAGCTGGCCTGCACCGGCCGTCTCGCCGCCAATTTGTGGAAACGGCGGAAACTTGACGAGTGCTCTCGTGGCACGCTACGCACCAGATGATTTATACTCACGACCTCTCCTTCCACGCGGAAAGCAATAAACGTGTCGCTGTGCGTTTACTGCCTGGCCACGGCAACTGTGCTTGTGGAAACGAGAGGCCTATGAAAGATATTTGGGGAGAAGTATCATATTATGATTTGAAATTTATTTTGGATGGATATATTGAGACTGAAGGGTTTTATTGTTCACTAAAAGGAAATCACGTTCGCCTAGGTGATCTTTATTACTTGCAACATGCACAAATCGACGAGTTTCATTGAAATTGGCATTTTTGAATAATTGAAGGAGATGTGAATCCTAAGACTCCTTGCCTTTCTAACATATTGCCAAAAGATGATTAAATTGTATTTTTTTGTTTGATTTTTTATTAGATTTTCCATCGTCTTGGGCTCAAATAGTTTAATAAAGTTGATATAATTAAAATTCCATTAAACAGTAAAGCATGTTATTAAATTAAATTTATTCTGTCCTATACTTATTTGTTTTCAAATATAATGTTGATTTGCTTTAAATTTAAGAAAATCCAATCAAGTTGATAATCGTTAACCTACGTTAATTTGACCATCGTCAAATTTAATGATTTACTTGAATTTATTAACCTTTGGCCGAACATCCTTTTTCCGTATTTAATGACGTGTTATAGATATATTCATTTTTTTCAGTACTTCACATAAAAAGTTATAATACGAAGGCTGTTTTTTAAGGTCCGGTCGGTCGTAAAGTTAAAACCGCAGAGAAAACTTGGAGGACGCTGATGTGTTGCAGGTGCAAATAGTAGACACTCCCTTCCCTGACAGCTTGCAGCATGAACGTCTGTACGTCCTGCTCCAAAGTTCCTGCACTTTGCTGCCACTCGTGAAATTTTGCCGTATACATTACTCATTCATCAATGAATTTCAGCTACTTTGCGCCTCTCAACATGAAGAAATTGAATGTCAGCATGAACTATCAATTGGCTGGAGACTATTGTTCTAGGCATACTTATGTGTTCACTGCGCGCTCAGAACTGCAACGTGACGCCATCGATACGTATTCTAGACACCTGTACTTCACATCTGCGCACAGCGTCATCGGAGTTTCACTGTGGATTTCATTCCGCGACTGATCGGACCTTGGAAAAAGATAGATCTCACAATAATTCACTCTGTTCTCTCCGTATCTCACTAATTTCTGTGAGAAAAAAGTGAGTGCTGCAAACTTTGTTTATACTTCATATATTCATGGCACACGCTCAATACTTTGAAGTCCTTTGGTTGTATCCTTCTGGAATCCAAACCATCAGCAAAAGATACCTCTTGCAATCAAAAGTAAAGTTGCCGACTTACATGATGACCGCTTTGCAAGGCTAACAGTATGTGCCGATGGAATTCCGCTAACGTAAGACTAGCCACGCCGTTATTTTGTCACGCACACCTACACACGTTACGGTTTCGTGTTCTAGCTAACCGATTATATTCTTCCTACCTGCCCACGACACGATGAACGTCTTAAATCACACGCGCGATAACTAATGCAGGAATACGAGTTAACATCTGCGCCACATGGCGTTTGAAGCACCTCAGTAGATAGACTCCCTATAATTAACATTTCCTTCATTTTTTATTCAAGCCCTCTAAACATAACCTCTAATAATCAACTTCCTTAGTTTTATGTCAAACTTCAACTCATGCATTATTTCAAGTTTTCTGTGAACCCTTGAACGAAATGATGTAACACGAGTCTTGAGATGGAAACAAAGAAGTGTGGATGATGCAGCATAAATAAAATTAATAACAATTCAAGTCACCGGGAACCTAAGCTCAAGATTTATGAATGATGATTAATAGCGTGAGTACGGGATACAGAATTTATTTTATCTTTAATTGAGATTTCAAGAAGGGAGTTGTTCTTGACTTTAACATGTCAAACAAACGAAACAATGAGTATTCGTTGAACGTGCTCACGTAAGATAATCATTTTAATGTTGGAATATTGATGTTGAAAAGTCATGGACTATAATCTTTTGTATTTTCAAATAACAAGAAATCCCTGTATATGATATTAGTTTGCATTAAATTAGCGAAAAATAATTTAATAAAATGAAATGAAATACGAAATATGTAAAAATATCGCTCAGCTTTTCCGAAAGGAAATCAAAGAGACGAAATATAAAATATTCGTTATTTCGAAAATTTATCCCAAAAAAGGGATAATGGAGGCGAGACATGAAGCCTGACGTGATTTAATTGATTGTATTTAACAATTTTTTGTTTCAAACATAATGGTGTAACTGAACTATTAAGAAGCGTTTGACGATCAGATTATCCCATATCTTATACGAATCATTTTACAAAGAGAATCTGAATTACTAATTTCGAAAATATGCTTAATAAATCGGCGGAAAACTAAGCCGCATCTCACCATTTAAGAGGTGTTATTGATTTCGTTAGATAAACAGAAACTAGGGAAAAACACAAAAACCATGAAACAGTTTCGATTTTGAGTAAAAAATGAAAATACTTCATTATGTTAATTATGTATTTCTCATAACTGATATGTCTAAATTATCATACCCAGTAGGCCACTGTTTACGGCAGCTAATGCCATGCGACGAGGAAGAAAGAAGCTTTAGTATTCACGTGTGCGATTTCGGAACAAGCAATTTTTGCAGGACCTCATTTTCTAGCAGCATTTTTGAGGCTGCAGGCGACTAGTAAATGAAGAAATCATGATGTGGGAATATGTGAAATGGAAAACGTTCCAGGTTTGCGGAGCCGAAGTCAGGTTCCGTCCTTGGCTGCGTGAGAAAATCCGAATCCCGGGTGTCGGATATTCTGACGCACAGCGCGGGAGAACATGCACAATACGATGGGCAAAAAATAATTACTATAATATATAATGATATTTTTTGAATGTTAAAAGAACGTATAAACTAAGAAAGTGGAGATTTTTTATTTTAGTTTGCAACAGATTTCTAGTGGGAACCTAACACAATTTGACCTTAACTGCACAGAAAAACACAGAAGTGACAGTTTTGTAAACCTACGAAATTTAAATATTTTCCCCATCTCCCATGTTTAGTTTTGTCCCAAAGATAATGATCCAGTGTTTCAGGATAAATTTAAAACCATAATTCTGGTTTCAATATATTTGTTTAAATTAATTCAAGCAATGAGTTTGGTGCATTTTACTAGAATTGGGTGCATTGTACTAGAAGCAATGTCTCAGAAGCACTGTCTTCAGAAAAATACCAGTACACATGGGGCAAATGAACCGGTAAGTGGATCTCAGAATGTAAATGTTCTGGCTTATTGTAGGCAAAAATTCAGTAGCAAAGCTTCACGTGGGCTCCCATACATCGTATTTAAACAGATATATCATCTTCACGAATACGATATCCATTTACTGTTACACTGTGCATGTTTGCATAGAAAATAAAACTTTTTTCAACTTCACACTCACGTCCTTGCCTATGCCGAGTCCTCAGCATTATAAAGACACGCTATCGTACGTCAAAATTACGACTAATCACAATACAGTGTGAGGCAGTTAAATACGGACAAATTGAACTTTGTTTTAAAATGTAATTTATTGGCACAAAGTACAAATGTAAAATAAAATGTTTTTAGTCAATATTCGTGTAACCTGTTAGTGCAATTACTCAATATAACCGCCGTTGGCCTCAATTATCGCCTCTCCTTGTCCTGAAGCGCCCGCATGCTCTCTGTAACGCAGCGCTGTCCGTATTGGCGAACGCTGCTTCGATAGCGGCGCGTAGAGACGCGACATTAGGGTGTCGCGACTTGTTGGTAACCCGTTCAACAACGCTCCAAACATAGTAGTCGAGGGGGTTTAAATCCGGGCTATTCGGAGGCCAAAACTCTTGTCTGCTAGCCAGTTTTGGACTAAATGGCTCGTGTGAGCCGGTGCATCGTCCTGCTGAAATCGTCCTATCGCCACAACATCATAAACAGTCGACCTCCGAAGTATACCCGAAGAATCGAATGATCTCCGTCGCCGAACGCCCAGCGCGAAGCGACCTCTAGCACAGCTACGATATGGCGGGAAATGCAAATTGAAATTTGTCCGGATTAACTGCCGCACTCTGTAGATCGACAGCAACTCACAGAAGAAAATAATGAATAAATGACGGCAGATAAGCGTTCTTTATATTAATTTTAAGATATTATTAAAATTTAATGTTTTACTATAAAACCTGTTGAAAATAGCTAGTGATAACACATCTAGAGCCTCGCTACTTTCATTTAAAGCAGAAATCATGAAATATTGTTAAGTAGAAAAAATAGTTTAGAAGAAATTAAAATTTTAATTCATAAAAAATATATGGTTGTCGGTTTGAATGAATCATTCGAGAATCGGGAGCAAATACTGCCTGAATTTCTTAATGTTTTATTAAGGTTAAATTCTGATAAACAAACGACAGCTATGAGTGAAAATTAAAATGTATGTTAAGATTTTTATCTGTTTAAGAATTCAAAATTTAAGAAATAAATCATGGCGCTTTAATGATATCTAACAATACTTTTTCTATTACTATTTTGTTTTCAATACTTTCCCTCACACACGTCAGGCGCGGAATTGTCCGTACAGCCGACAAGAAGAAATGAATAATTATCAATTTACAATTGCGCCTGACTATCTTCAGCGTTGCCATACAATCATTTTTCCTTCTATTCCTACATGTCACACATTACTTCTCTTGTATGATAGTCGACACACAGAACTACTATATTTTATATTTCGTGTAAAGAATACGGAGTTCAACAGAACGCAGAACTATCCCATCCGGGCGAGAGCTCTCTTGTTAAGTCAGTTCATTAGTGGCTTCTAGCGCAAAGCGTGACGAGTTAAACAAAAGGACATTCCCCTTTCAAACGGCTCCCGGCAGAGGGGAACAGGTGCTAGATTGTTCCGGCGGGTAAGGGCGTGAGGGACGGCGGTCGAGGGGGGCGGGGAGGGGGCGTCTCCCCTGAATTCGTGAGTCGAAATGGAGCTCTGGACACGCGAGACCTTCTCACAAAACCAAGGAATGAACCCCCATTGTAGTTTTGTCACATGGCGCTTGAGAAAAAGGAATGCGTCACAATTAAACGGAATCATATACACATGAGTATTGTGAGGTCAAGAGATTTTTCTAGTTAGTAGCAAGGTTCTAGTCGCGAATCCTTGATGTGGATCTTGAGGTGAACGTAACAAGGTTCGTAGCAAGTTGCAAGATTTTTCCAATTTACATTACCATGTTGTATCCTAATTTTAATGATTTTATTCCATTAAAAATAATTACTATACTTTATCCGCATTTAATATCCCATCGTGTTCAACGTTGCTGATAGCTGACACTGAAAACTTCTGAAATGTGTGAGGGGAAGTGAGAATACATGATGATTGTACAAAACACTTGAAATACACTGGATAATTAACTTAAACAAATGGTTTCGTATGACACTTAAAGGGCAGCAGTGAAATTATTTGAACTTAAATTGCGATGAAGAAATAACTTTCCGTATACGGGTAGAAATACTACATAGGCTATTTTGAAAAAATGAGAAATTCAGTTAATGTAATGTATAATTTGTGACAAAAACTGTAAATTCTCAACTTATTACCTTCCAGATCATTTAATTAAATTATCACATTACTCGTAAGCTGCAGTAGTGGTACAATTCAAAAACTAGGAATTTTGAGTCAATCCCCTTTTGAGAATTATAGATTGTTCTACCTTTCAGCAGTATATCTTCCAATGCAGTATTCCACCTACATATAGCAGAAGCGTGAATGCAATAATGATGCATTTCAATACAAAGTGAAAACTTCATACTCAGTTATCTCGACATCTGACTTTTTTACAATAGGTATGCCACTATTACAGTCCATTAACGAAATACTGAATGATATTTAGATCAATGTATATGAGGTGTAGTGGTTTGTCCTTTCTTACAACGCAACGATGACAAAGATAAAGCGTCCATGTCTTGCGCCAACCACACAACCCTTGCCACCGCAGCTGCACCCGCCTTGAGCTATTTAGGCCAGCAGCATGCTTACTGCTTAAATTTCATTACCACATTGACATAGAAAGGCACATTCCAATTAAAGCCTTATTCAAAACGAAACGTAGGCGTAAAAGTAGCGCGAATGTAAAATATTGGGGCCATGCCATTCGATAGAATAATTATGAATAGGGAATGTTAACGGAAATATGAATATAAACATAACACGAAACCTTGAAAGTTCACAATCTCCAAACTTTCGTGTTTACATTAATGTGCTTTGAGAATAAAATTCTAGCAAGTAAATTATATTGTGGCTCCCAGAACTTCGATCGGTTTTGTGAGACAGAAGCCAAAGCAGTTTGAAGGAACACAATTTGCTATTCTATCATTCCTCATTAAACGTTTCATAGAATCACTCATTGCGCCATTCATTGCATCAATCATTGTAATGTTTGTGTTCATTTTATTTAGCCTAATGTCCTACGACAAAATGTCGATGCCGAGAATTTATTGTACCGATACGTTGTTACATCGATAAATCGCTGTCTTCAAGTTTACATTTGGTGCCAATCTGAATGGGTCGGTCATGATTAAATTAAAATCACACGTTTATCTTGCCATATTAGTTAACGTTTTCACGAGCGAGTTTTTAAAGGACGTGAATTAAAGTCGTGTACGCCAAGCACCAACTTCACAGGATTCGCGCATGCGGAGTCTCTAACGTGACGTTAAAGAAATATCGTACTACCTATTGATTTATTGGGACCTGAAGAGAGTGTGATAGCGAAACAATAATGAAAGGGGTTGCAATTCGTAATAGCAGCATGCGCGGTAGCGTTAATATACTTAAATAACCAAATAAATGCGAAAAGATGCATAGTACAGACTAATAAGCAGAGCGATTCTGAGAATTTAGAGAGAGAAAGAGAGCAGTATTCTTTTGAGTTTTAATTCGAAATAATAACATTCATACAATTCTTAAGAAGGAAAAACGATTTACAATCAGCACATTAAATATGAATGCATGTGCCTATTAGCGTTTACGCTATTTTCTAGCTTCACGTTCAGCAAAAGCTATTGTGAATGTGCTTCAAAGGGATCTATTGACATTCACGTCAGGTCAGGCGAGCTGAGACTCGTCGCCATATAAATTTATCACCACTGTTACCTTCTTCATTATTCCCACAACGGATCGAACTGTTTCACAAATGTCGCGTCGCAGGCTTGCAAACCTTTGCTCAAGCGTATTTGGGGACTTTGAAGGGCGATTCACAATCAAGCAAAGCTTGAAGACCCTGCCTGGCGACGGTTGCAAATCTATCACCGATGCTACCAACTTCATTCTTCCCGAACAGGGAATAATGCTGCATGGATAGACACAACCCACGCGAAACATTCTCCTTAAACGTAACATGACGCTTTATTCACAATGAAGACAAGCTTGATGTGCCCGCCTCGCGCCAGTTGAAAATCTGTGGATACCAATGTCCGCCCAACGGCAAACGATCCCTAACACCGGTTGTCACTCAGCCGCAGCTGCTACCTGCTCCATTGCTCGCGCAACGGTGGAAACAGATTTGCAACCGGCGAGGCGCGACGCGGCTTCGCGAACCAGGCCCTGCCAGCGAGCCCGGAGCGTCACTCACCAGTCGCCGAACTTGTCGACGAGCGCCTGCGTGCCCGAGGCGTTGAACACCTCCTGGAAGGAGGGCGCGTTGTAGGAGGGCCAGTAGGAGCGCGCGCGCAGGGCGTCGGTGCGGTCGGAGGCCACGACCAGCCCGGGCAGCTGCTCCAGCACCCACAGCAGCCCCGAGGGCAGGCGCCGCGCGCGCGCCTCCGGCCCCGCCGCGCGCCACCGCGCGTAGTCCACCACCATCCACTGGTTGTTGTAGGTGCCGCTGTTGTAGTCGCGGAAGAGCGCCGCCCACGCGCGCCCGCCCACCGCCAGCCGGTTCGCCACCATCGACCGCACCGTCTCCAGTACCTGCCAACACGTCACCACCGGCCACTTCAAGCGCGCCATTTGCAAAAGAGGAATTAAATTAACTCATTGATTAGCGATTCCGAGCGCGTCAACTGCTAAGGTCATTGTTCCCGTAAGTGCAGCGCGTGTTTTATCTTGTGAGGTAGCGGTGGCTTTCACCCGCTAGATGGCGAGATCCGGTGTCGACTTACATTGGCTTGCAGGATACCACCCCAGCCGGTTCTAGGCTTCCGACTGGTCCGGACAAGCTCTTGACTGGCGTGCGAAAGTAAGGAGTGACAATAGTACAAGAAAGAGGGAGAAAAGATAGTGCGCGGTCCGTGGGCCGTTTGCTGGGGTACTGCTCCGATATTCGCCTTATATGGATCGGAGAACCACCGATCCAAGCAGCTGACCGCTAGGATTGCCCTCTACATAGTGCCTGAATTCGACTTAGCTATCTAGCCAGTGTCGAAAATCCTGCCATCGTCGAGATTCGAATCCTAGGTCCTCCCGACCAGAGACACTGCAGTTACATCAGTTGTTATCCTCAGCCACCTTTGCCGGTTTAAGAATTGGAGGTTTCTCACTTGCAAAACGTTATGAGGAGTAGAATGAAGATAACATTTCTTTCTCATTCTTTAATAAAAATATCATTCCTCACACTTAAGTGTAACGCAAGTTGAGAATGTATGAAAAATGCCGGCCTAAGCCATCCCCAGGGGATAAATCAGACATTCCATTTTGGGGGAAATATCACGGTTTTATCGTGGGTCAGTATAATTGAAATAATTGTCAACATAAAAAACGTGTTTTCGACAAAAATGATTATGATGTTTTGATTCTAGATCTAAAATGTAGATGTATCAATACGTTTTTGAACGTCACAAAGTTCTCTTGGCGAATGTTCTGACTCTAATGTTCGCTAAATTGCTTTTATTATTTCAGAAATTTTTCCAAATAATGCAGACCCAAGTTTTTTAGGGGAGCCTTCTCTCCGGAGCGCTCTCTTCCCTAAATTCATCCTTGACTATTCCTTGGATAATTTCAGTCTTTATTCCATTGCAATTGGTGAGGTAATTAAACAAACGAGAGCAAACACGACAATTAAACACATTACTCTCCATGCGTTGCACCAACGCGTAATTATATTTGCTCGCTAAGAGGAAAAACCAACGGACCGAAGAAGTCTCTCTCCGGATCCAGGAAAGTGCAATAAGAAATTTGCGCAGCGTCAGAAGTATCCCATGGTCCTTCCCAGAACTCTTCAGAGATTTCAAAATCCTGCATTGAAACTGGCGGTTATGTATTGCGAACATTTCGAAATTCGAATGCTTGATTGTGGTAGAATACCCGGAATTTGTGGTCACAACCGAATTTATAACGAAGGGATCTTTATGAAATAACGCGTTCTTTCACATGTTTACAGACTGTAGATAAAACCTCTCAGTTAATATCAATATTGAAATTAAGAAAGAAATGTAATGATCGTACTTCGCCTCATTCATCACGTACAGCCTTAACGTTTTTTATGGTGAGTAAAGAATTGATATCGACATAGATCGCCAAGATCGCTAAGGCTGAAAATCCGAATCTGCCTCGTGCCTGAAGGGTCGCGTTTGAATCCCGCCTGGGGCATGGATGTTTGAGTGTGACCGTATGCGAGTATTGCTACTGTTAACTCAAAGTTACGAAGCCAATGTTAATTACACTGGCCATAGTTGTTGAGAAGCGATCATAAATAAGTAAAAAGAAGAAAAAAAGAAAAAAAGAAAAAAGAAGAAAAAAAGAAGAAAAAAAGAAGAAAAAAGAAGAAGAAAAAAAGAAGAAAAAAGAAAGAAAAAAGAGAAAAAGAAGAAGAAAAAGAAGAAAAAAGATGAAAGAAAGAAAAAAAAGAAATAGTATTCAGAAGTGTCTCTGCCCGAAAACCGCAGTATTGTCGAGAGGCCTGTTTGGAGACGCGACCACACCACCAGAAGAAATGTGTAACTTTGCGCGTCTTCCAGAAGCGCAGCCAGTAATCAGGCCACGCATGACCCCACGTCACGGCCCCGTGAGAGGGGACTTTAAAAGTGGTTAATTATACCTCAAAAGTAACAACGAAGTACGAATTTTAGAAAATTATTTTAAATACGGGTTTCCATGGGTATTCGTTGTTTCTTGCATGAGCTATTCTCCATACATGCTATACTCCACCATTCATCACTTCATCATCCTACTGTTTCACTCCCTGAATTGTCGTTCCCCGAATTCTCCCCGAAAGTGCTTCTCTTGTCTCAGGCCGCCATATCAATTAAGTAACCCATGACGTAATCACGAGGACTCTGTGAACATTCTACCGTACGAAAATACCCACTTCTTCAGACCCACCAGTCGAATTATTGTATACCCACGTTGCCTTCTGCTCGAATTTCGACTCATCCCAAGACGGCATGATTAAACAGTTTTGTGTGGTTTCACCACTTACTGAATTGGTAATATTTATTGAGCAAAATTAAATGTAATCATTACTTTAGAAATCCATTATTTTTTATTATAGAAAATAACAAAGGTCTCAAGTTCATTCTGCCCTTAATTCTAAAATTTGGAGCCAGTAAAGTATGGCCTCAATTATTTAATGTAAATGTGCATTGTTGATTTCATTGACTAAGTATCTCTTTCAGAAAAAAATCACCCTATAAATTGATTTTAATCGCATCGCACTTCTTTCCCTTTAACACTTTTCCTCTCTTTCTCTCGACGACTGAGCGAGCGTCAGCATCGTTTGTAATAATTAAATCCCCGACATAGATATAAAACTACGCACGAGAAAACTGGATTCGATCGTACCCCAGAAACTGAATAAATGGATGAATATTGATGAACTTAGCTAATACTTCATTTCCATTTCCACAAAATGCAATAAACTATGAATATAAAAGTGCATTTCCATACGTAAATAATTATATTTGCACCAAAAGCATTTGACTATATTCAGAGTGAATATTTTCAGAGAATGGAAGTAATTCACTATGTGCACGCACAGACAATGAGCTTCCTTTTTGGGTCAACGCCTTTGCTGTGCTTCCAGCAAAGGCAATTGCATTTTTCCACAATTCTTTTTCTAAGACAGTACCTCTCTCGGCTCCTTGATCTTCTCTAGAAGTAAGTAATGAGTCGTGATATGCAAAAGAATTCGCGAAACCCGGCTCTTTGAATGAAATTAAGATGGCGGGAGGCAACGTGAGAACACGTCAAGATGCTTTATGAAGCCGGAACTCGAGTAATTTGCCGGAACCTCGTGTTCCTCTGCGTCTTAAGCAAGCGCCGCTCCTGCCTCTGCCACTGCCACCAGTGCCCCCACCATAGTCGCCGCCATCACTACCACCTCAACCGCATTTATCACTACCGCCTCTGCCACTGCCACCACCACAGTCGCAGCCGCCGCCGCCGCCACCGCCGCCTGCACCGCCATCTCTACCATCTCAACCGCATTTATCACCAACGCCACTAACGCGCTCACCACTGCCCCCTCTACCGTCGCACGTCTCCTTCGGAGGCCCCTCTAACTCTCATCCATGAGTCTGCTCCCCCTCCCCCAGTTATCCTCCCACTCCCATGACAAAGGTGGCTTAGGCGATCAACTGATGTCAATGCAGTGCCTCTGACCGGGAGGTTCTAGGGTTTAAGTTCCAGCGGTGGCAAGATTGTCGAAACGAGCTAGATACCTAGCTTTGGAAGAGAATTCTAGGAGCCGGTTACTCTGATCCAAAGTTTTCCACAGTTTCTCCGAACAACACAGGCGAATGCCGAAGCAGTTTCCTAAGAAACGGGCGACGAACCACGTGCGCTCTTTCCTTCCTCTTCCTAGCGCTTTCCCCACCCCTTCCACATACACAAATATGCACTACACTACCTCACTTGTCGGGAAACTAGTCGGGAGCTTAGAGGTTGTCCCAGCTGGGGCGGTGCCACGCTGGTGGGAGATACCCGGTTGGAGAAAACCCCCACAAGCCGACATAGGTCGGCGCCAGATCTCGCCATCCACCGAAAGAAGTTTACCGCCACTTCCCGCGATAAATACATACACTGCACATAACTTACAGGACTAATGACCTTAGCAGTAATACCCTCGGATTCACTAATCAATCAAATCAAATGACGAGTTGAAGACAGGGTTAGTGACTACGAAACTGCCACAATGTCAATTAAGAAAGAAATATTGATTTTGATAAAAAATAAGCAAGTGACCATGCGAAATACCTACTCATGAACGAGTACAAATCATCTCAAGATGATCATTATTTCCTGGGAGTTCCTCTCATATTCCTGGCAATTGCTGCAAGACTTTTGTATACTTTCCTATTCTTGCTGTATTATTTGCATATATTCCGTCAGAGCTAACGATTGTTTGTATAATCGTTCAGGTATAGGTATTTTTATATTATTTAAAGAGAAAATAATACTAAATAATTTTTTTTCAGAAATAAATATTTCCAAGTATTATAATTTTGAAGTCTAATAAATAACTCCTGAATCTCTTAGTATATTGAACAGAATTAAAACTACTACTTCCCTCTTACGACCCAATATTCTCATTGAAAAAAAAAAACGCAAATTCTGAGTAAGAGAATAATTTATTATATCAGCAATTTTACTTCGTCTGAGGGCTGTTTATGAAACAGTGCGAATAAATCTTGCACATTTGTCATTACAACCACAATACTTCTAGCACATTTTGTAGACTTCTCCGTCTGGTTCAGTTGCCCTTCAACATCGCCCCCGTGCCACGCGACCATAGAATCCTCACCGTCCTCGCCGCCTCGCACCACTTCGCTTCGCGCCGCGCGCTCTCAAGTTCAAGGCCGCGCTGCGCGTGGGATGCGAACGCGCCGCCCGCGCGTCGACCGTCTGGCGGCGGGGCGGGGGCGGCGAAGGCGGGACTGACGCAGGCGGAGGCGCAGGAGGTGGCGAAGGCGGGGGCGGACGGTGGTAGTAGTGACGGCGGTGAAGGAGGAGGAGATGATGGTACAGGTGGAGGCGAAGGCGCTGGCGGTGGCGGCACAGAAGTGGGGGAGGCGGTGGTAGTAGTGACGGCGATGGTGGTGGCGGAGATGATGGGGAGAGGATGGCAGAGGTGGTGGCGGCGGAGGCGGCGGCGACGGTGGGAGCGTGGCGGAGGAGGTGTGGCGGCAGAGGCGATGGCAAAAGGCATCTGCAGAAGCGGCGGCGGCGTCTCCAGTGCAGGGCTCTTCCCGCGGCCCGCGGCGCGACCTTTGGCGCCCGTTGCCATTAGGTCGCGCGTGAGTGCACGCACGCACGCACACCGGCGCGAGGACAAAGCACGTTCGCCACTGCGGCGATGGCTTTCTCCCACGCGCGGAGCCGATGCAATTCGTTCTCGTTTTCGACAATTCCTTCCCATTGCCGTCGCCGCCCCGATGATTTCATACAATTCATAAACAAGTGCATGCGATTACCGTTCTCTTAGAGCGGACATGAATGATGTCAATTGTCGCGTGAAATATCGATGTGCACTAATCGGTTAAAATAACAATTATCGAAACGATGTAACTGGGGATGGATTGATGATCTAAAACATCTCCGAAAAAGATCAATAAAATGCTCTTAAAATGTTTTACAAATGCCCTAAAATTAAAAAAATGACGTAGAAATGAGATCAAAACTAGTTCGGATACACAACTCAAGTTGTTGGGTATGTTACTGATGTAATCGATGCTACTTTTGTTCAAGTGAACTGAGCTTTCAAATATTTGGTTTGGACTGGACGCCCCTGGTATTCAGCAATGATAGGATTCGCCAGCAAAAATTCACGAAATAATATAAAGTACCTTATAGAATTTCTTAACATCCTCTTATTTCTTGCAGTGTCTTTTCACAACTCTGAATTCGGCCTGCCTGCAGCAGCGCAGCTTTGCGCTAAGCAGCGATCTCCGCCGCAGCCACTCACCTGCGAGGGCCGCACGAACTTCCAGAGCGAGTCGTTGTTGACGCCGATGGTGGTCTCCAGGGTGACCAGGCCGGAGGACATGATGTAGAAGTCGTCTCCGGAGGTGACGATGCCCGGGTATGAGGAGAAGGACATGGCGACGCCCGGCACGCGTGCTGGGGACCCCGCCAGCCGCCGCAGCGGCAGGATGTACAGCTTCTCCACGCGCAGCATGTTCTGGTAGCTGCGCACACCGCATGCCAGAAGCCTGGCTTAACCCCTTGAACGATCGCTCGTACGAAGAATGTAATACAGAGCATGGAGGTTCTGGTAGCTGCGCACACCGCTTGTCAGAAGCCTGGCTTAACCCCTTGAAAGTTTTCACCCCACGGTCGTCCATACGAAGAATATACAAACACAGAGCGAGGAGGTTCTGGTAGCTGCGCACACTGCTTGCCAGATGCGTGCCTCGACCTCTCGAACAGTTTCAGTCCAGCAGCTACAGTCACGATCATTCGTACAAAGAACTGAACAAATACAGAGCAAGTAGGTTCTGCTCGCTGGACACACCGCGCGCCCGCGCCGGAAACCTGGTTCAACCTCTCCATGGGTGTCACTAGAATATTATAGGGAGTGGAATCGGTTCAGTAGATTTAGTAGGAATTACCGGGCAATCCACTTCAATATACACCACCCACCAAAATGTATTAAGAAAGTCACGTCCCCCTCGCGTCTCCTGACACTGACGCCCATGAACCTCTCAAACAGTTTCAGCCCAGCGGCGATAAGCACGATCATTTGTCCAAACCACTGAACAGTTACGAGAGCAAATACGTAGGTTCTGCTCGTTGCGCACACCGCTCGCCAGATGCATTGCTGAACCACTTGAACGCGATTCAGTCAGCAGTTTTGTCGTGAGCAGGGTTTTCTAACCTTCGAACTTCCCTTGACTCTCTTCTTACAATAGCCTGGAGCAAAACACCCGTATTTCGAAAAAATTAAGAATGCTTTGTAGTAGTGTTAAAGAAACAAAGTGCTGGGGCAAGTTCGACGCGACACTTTCGAAGACATGTTGGCCACCGAGAGCTTTGTGAGACCATTCAGAATTGTTGATTTACTTATCAACCTTCGTGCATTATATAAATTGGAAACGTTTGGAAGACACACGGAAGTAAGTATATACAACTACGTATGATAAAAGAGATAAGGGTAGGAGAAAAACCGTGCGTTGATTACATAAAATGTATCAGTTAATTCTTATTTTAGGATACGGTTCTCGTTTACTATGAACTGTACATTGGATTCGATTCTAAACAAAGCTTGTACTGTTGTTAATGTTATAAAACGGTGCCAAAACTGATATTTTGCGAAAAGAATGAGAATGTCCGAAATGTTATTCTGAAATGCAATTTATGAGTTTTCAATTTTATTAATTTCAGAGAGTGTTCTTAACCATTAAAGTGCTTTCTTATAAAAATGAATTGGTAATTATGGGGTGGATAGACTCAAGGATGTTTATAGCGAACCCGAGGGTCCAAGCCTCATCGTCTTGGATCTGGGCGAGCGAAGCGAGAAACCTTGAAAGAAATTTGGCATTACAATGTGGCGGGAACAAGGTGTATGCGAAGACATTGCACTGCGACAGAATGAACCGAAAGCGAAGAGACTGAATCTTTCTCAGTGCGACTCAGTATTTTACGTGAACACTACGCTAAACTAAGAAATACCCCAGACCTGAAATCCCTTGACTGACATTACTCCTTCATGGACTTACCCTTATCAACCAACCTTTTCCCCCACTCCTCCTGCAACGAGGCTATGCGAAGACATTGCACTGCGGCAGAATGAACCCTTCGAAGAGACCGAATCTTTCTCGTCGTGACCCCTTCTTTTAATTGAACCGTACTCTAAACCAAGAATTAACCAACGCATCAAACCCCCGTCGGTCGCACGACAGCGGCGCAAGTGAGGAGCGATCGTCGTCAGCCTGACGCTGGGGCGCACCTGGACCAGGTGTCGTGTCCGACGAGCAGGTCCGTGGCGCCCGGCAGCACCTTGACGAGCGCCGAGCAGGAGCCCGAGCCCAGCACGCGGCTCCAGCGCTCCTCGTGCGTCACGCGCCCGCCGCCCGAGCGCACGCGCGGCCCGAAGATGGTGGTCAGGTCCTCCAGGTCGCCCTGGATGTTGTGCCACCTGGCACGCATCATCATCATCATCATCATCATCATCATCATTATTATTATTATTATTATTATTATTATTATTATTATTGTTGTTGTTGTTGTTGTTGTTGTTGGCGTATAGGCCATTACTGACCACGCTACACGATTGACGTGTGTAATTCTTCCAGGATCAGCTTTTCAGCTGTATCCTTGGATTACAACAAGGTTGTTACGCCTTGTAGTGTGAATTATGAGATGATAGGATGATGATAGGTGAAGGGACATTAATGGATTAGGAGGTGATAGGATATTGGTGAAAGGTGATCGTGGACTTTTTTTGAACCCGGACCTCCCGATTACGAAGTCAGCGCGCTACACACTGAGCCACTTCGCTCGGTATTATTATTATTATTATTATTATTATTATTATTATTATTATTATTATTATTATTATTATTATCATTATTATCATTATTATCATTATTATTACAAAAACATTATCCTCATCAACTAGCTACATCAAAGGATACGATTGTGCAGAATACTTTGTTTTCATCGGTTGAAAAATATGTACTGTCATCGCAATATAAGTGGCGGGTCGTGCAGATGTTAACATTTTTGCGAAACAATAAAAAAATCGCTATTTAGTGAATGTAACAGGCATACGTTTTATTTGTGTAGTTGATCTTATAGGTTCACAATATTAATTGCATGAACTGCAAAGAGCAAACGAAAATGATGTAGTGTAGGCCTGCACTGTGTCAGAAGGACGTGGTTGGTCGTCCGACCTTCGCTCAAGCGGGTTACTCTGCGGTCCAATGACAAAATCCCAGAGAGCTCAGAGTGAACAAAGCGGGCAGGGATAAGCAAGCTTCTTAGGAAAGCTGAAAATTGAACTTGGCAGTCGCCTTGTTTTTCATAAAACGTCATTTATTAAATTATATAAAATGTTTAGTGTCAATTTGCGTTTAAATAGAAAATGTACACATTTGAATAGTTTTTCAAGAACTTTGCGATAGGGCGTTCTTGGCAGCCTTCAAGTATTTATAGGACCTCGTTGTCGTCTGGGTTTGTTGTCGGAACTAACAGGTCACCCCCCACATGGTTTTGGGAACCACTCCTATTAAACTTTGTAAACCACCGACATATTAAGTCAATAGACTCCTCTGAATAATATGTATTTAACAGCGAAAGTTCATCTGAACAGCAGTTTAGTTGGAGCAATATCAGCAAGAACAGTTGTTTATCTGCCTGGCCTCTACCACTTCTGAGGCTTGCAAAAACATGATCGCAATGCGAAAGAAAAAGGCTTTTTCCTTAATTGAATATGCATTAAAATGAGACTAGTTACAGTTGTCAACATAATTAATGATAAATCCTAAAAAAAATAATTTCTCAATTAAGGAGATAAGATTATGTCTATTCTGTCAACGAAAGATGTTCGTATCGCCTTGACTTCGAGGAATCAAATTACCTTAAATCATTTTTATCTTAAAATAATCCCTTTTGCTTTGACAATTCATTCCGGGACATATTACACGTCATACGTTAAAGCTATTCAGTAATTTATTTGAAAAACAAAAATTATTACGTATTATTCAGCTGATATTAAAAATTATAATTAGTTTTTAAAATAATGAATGCTTAAGTCGGCGATTATCTCAAATTTCCAGGACAAAAGTTTACTCTCACAATAATCGTTAATAGAAAACATTTTATTAATACTTACAAAAGATCATTCAGTTTTAAATGTTTTGATGCATCCTTGATTCCTCTGTTGTAGCCATCTTTTATACCCTTCAACTGAATGTAAAATAACTTGACCTAGAACGAAAAAGAAAAAAATCAAATCAATAAAAATCAATTAAAATCAAAATTCATTTCATTTATTTTATAACATGGAAAGAACTTTCAAATATTAAGTGTGGTAATACAACGGATACTGGATGCTAAAATACCATAAAATTCCATCAAGATACACGTTTCTAAAAATCTATGTATTGTAGTACAATTCTAAGAATCAAAATCGCTAGCGTGAAAATGATACTATCTCTAACGTGGATTTAAATCAGGAATGCAACACAAGAACCATAAACAAAATCAGAACCAGGAAAGTATCGAACCTGAAAAAGTGTATGAAATGTGAATAATATCTTTCAATAAAAATCAAAAAATACTCAATTGAAACAGAACAACAGGAATTATACTTAATTATCCTAAATAAAAAGATATAAATTCAATTTGAAGAATCCACCAAAATGATTTTTATATGAAACGTTTAAAATGTTTTGCCTTTCAGCATCTTAGACATCTAGAAAAGTAAGTTCCCATACTTCTAGTTGCTTAACGTGATCAAAAGATTTCCTAACCGCAGAACGTTCTCAGACTTAAAAGTACCGACCGCACTATACTTGGTCATAAGGGAAAAAGTGAAGGAAATATGCGAAGGCCGTTACTTGTTTTCTTGTCTGCGCTCTCACATTCGCGGAAAAATGGAAGGAAACTACGACCAGCGCAACAGATTCGACCTCCATAGTACTTTCACCTTGTTTCAATTTTGGATTTCGATGACAACTTGGGAATCATCAAGATTGAGAAAAAAATCGTTCAAAAAATGATCGTTCAAAATCATCGAATTTGATAATCAAAAAACCACACCTGTACACAATGATTCGAAGATTGAGGGCCACAGAACTCCGACCAAAGCAGGAATTTGTCCGGAGATTGAAATGAGCATTCTTTTATATTCGGAGCTAGTGATATGAAGATTCGCGTAACATGTCGTCCTGAGTTAAAGAACGCCTTCACAGTGGCAGCACATGCAACTTATCAACTGAATATTCCCCAAATATCACCAAGTACAAAATCTGTATCTATGGAAAGTCAACATATCTTTATGTTACAAGGTGAATGACAGGAGAAGCGTGTGGAAGTTTTCGGGAAAGCTTCTACCTTGATGGGACGGACGAATTGTAAAAGCAGAGGTCAGAAAGCTGACGAAATATATGTTTTATTCTACATTCAAAAAGGTCGAGGCACAGAGGAGATATGAAAGTTTGGGCAACTCTTATGTCATCCTGTGCATTGTCTTTCGGGTACGTTACAAAATTATTTTTCGTTATCGTATGCAAGAAAGGCTACATGAAACTGAGGTTCCCAAAAATCCTTTGCATCGACGCCTATGTGTAAATCTGTCCCTTGCCATCCCTCCTCTCGCAGTACGACGGACTTACACCGACAAAACACACATCCCCAACTAACGCTGCCTAGGAAAACAAAAATGGGTTTCATACAGATGGATGGGACAAAAATTCACAAATTTACATAGGAAGAACTACTGAATTGAATTTATGACAAGAAAGGTTAACTACATTGTAAATATAATCGAAAATAAAACATTTGGTAGAATGTCGCTTCCTCTATAACTGTAAAGTAACTAAATTCATAGTAGCTCTACCCTCAGAAATTGATGAATTCTAAATTCGTATTTTGAAGACAAATATTTGTATTAATTCATATTATTCAGAATGCATATAAATAGAAAATGTAAAATACTAGTGTAGTTCTTTTGTGTGGCTTACTTTTTTCTATTGCATCCCATTATGACACACAATTAAGTACTGCGCAAAATGTTCTCGAAAAGTCGCATCTAAATTGTTTTTATAACAAACATTGTTTGAAATTACTTTCTGAGTAGAAATTCAAATTTATATTTTTCCTTCACTAAGCAAATATCAGAATTGAATACTGGAGTGAATTGTGTTGTAAGTGACTCAACACTACTCCGAAAGAATCGTTTTTTCCGTCGTCGCCTGTGCCGGAGAATTGTGGTGCCCAGCGGGTGATAAGGCCCAACCGCACCACAGAACGGAGAAGAAAGAGGGTGCGAGACGGAAGTCCGAAGACCTTGAAATAACAAAACCGCACGTAGATATCCGTGCAGTCGTGCAATCGCGCGAGATATCCGTGCACTCGAAAACAGTTAAATTAAACCGCTCGCATAGCCGCTCGCATTATGAGCATGTTAGCGCATATTCTCCAAATCGCCCGCCCTTATTGACAATAGGGCACGCGCCACTATGCTCCGTCGCACGCGCATTGACGTTTGAGCGCTGAGGACGGCCACGGCTGCCAGTAACCGCGCGATGGCGACCTACGCGTCATCTTCCGTCCCGGGCGCATACGACCCTTGCGTAGGAGTCTCACAGGGTCGCGAATAACTCGGCGGTTGATTAAACGACTAGTGATTCCGGGCGCGTCAATTGCTAAGGTCATTAGTTCCGTAACTGCAGTGCATGTTTTATGCCAGGAGGTGACGGTGATCTTCCCCCGCTGGATGGTGAGATCTGGTGCCGACCTACCTGTCGGCTAGCGAAGTTTCTCCAAACCAGGTATCTCCCATCAGCTTGGCACCGCCCCAGCCGGAACTAGCTCTAAACTCCCGACTGGTCTCCCGACGTGTGTGGTGGTGTAGTGCATGCAAGTGTAAGTGTAAGTAAGGCGTGGGGATAGGAGAAGGACGACGATGGAAAAATCGCGTGTAGTCCGTGGCCCGTTAGTTAGGGTAGAGCACCGGCATTCGCCTGGTATTGAACGGATAAATCACGGAAACCTGCCGATCAGAACAATCGACCGCTACAATTATCCTCCAGACAGCGGGTGAAGTTGACCCAGCAGCCTGGCTAGTGACGAATACCCTGCCACCACCGTCGAGCCTCGTAACCTCATAGATACTGCAGTGACACCAATTGATGCTCTGAACAACCTCAGCCGGTGATGATTCGTCGAGATGAACACTAAGGGAAAAGCGGGTGCCCGCGCGAAAAGCGGTTGCTTCGTTTTCGCGGCAATTTCAATTTCCTGGCGGCGCGGAGTCCGTTCTTTAGAAGCCTCTTTTGCACAACAAAAGATGGATTCATGAGGGTATGCAAGGTGTTGTTTGTTCCGCAATAACTTTTACTGGCTGAGTTAACTCATTACCATTGTCTCTGGAGCGACTTCGACCGAGCGACTTCGACCGAGCGACTTCGACCGAGCGACTTCGACCGAGCGACTTCGACCGAGCGTCTTCGACCGAGCGACTTCGACCGAGTGACTTCGACCTAAAACAGGGAGGAGGCGTTAGGGTTCGAGACACGACGGTGGCGAGTATTCAACACTAACTAGAAATCTAAGTCTAATTCAATGACCATCGCAGTTGGCATGCCCGGAAACATCAATCAATTCCCAATAACTTTTGAACCATTAGATAAATTGCTCTCAAATTGCGTGCTAACATATTTGAGAAACTGAGAAAAATTCTAGGAGGATTTGCGAACCTAAAATGTTATTACAAATTCAGTAAGTCTAGACTAGTAACGGTTTATGCTAGTACAGGTAAGGGAGAATTGTCCTCTTCACATGTTTTCTCCTTTCAAAAGTAATTTTAAAATAAATGCTTGCTTTAAGTTTTTTTAGTAAAATGTATATTTTAGTTGATAGCTACTTTTATCCTCTTCCCAAAATCCTCAATAGTAGTATATTTTGCAACAAATGAACTTGTTTCTCCAGATAATAAACCAATATTTTACGTGCACATAATTTGGTTATATATTTAAATGAGGTGTTATGATAGTTCAAACACAAATCTTACGGTGTAAAAATATGCTACTGTAAATGAAAAGTAGTTTCAATTAGAGTATCCTTTGACGGAAAAATTTGCCTGAGCTTCTACACAAGCAATCTTGGAATGTGTTGTGGAAAATGTAAATAAGAAGTTTCTGTGCAGTGAAGTTGGCTCAGAAGCAGTGTGACATGTTTGTTTCTCCTTTTGTTTTAAATTAGTAAATATTGGGGACTCTAGATTAATTTTCTCGTTCAACATTTCTCTCCTCTCGAACACAAAAAGATAAGGTTGTGAAGTAAACACAGAACCGCTAAGTTACATATTAAAGCTTATCATCACATCTAGAATGGTAGTTTCCAGTGCTCTTTGTACGCAACAAGTTGTCCTTCTGTTCTAAACAAAGAGAATTCTAGAAGTAGTTGACCACACATCTCTGTCCCCCACATCTCATGAGATCATCAATAGAGACAGACACAGGATGCGCGTAACTGTTTTATTCCTACTAACAAACTAAGAACCCTCGCACACCACCTTCTAGTTACGTAATATAGGCTCTGAAACATTTACGAATTGTTTGAATCTAATACTGAATTATTTGACTCTGAAATTCCAGAAAAATAAAAAAAACGAAACAAAAGAAGGACATTAGATTTCCCATATTATCTACAAGAGCATTCCACACTAGATATTTTATAAGATGATGATGATGATGATGATAATGATGAATGCCATCTCGGTGTCCGAGCGCAGCCGATGGAAAATATTTACGACTTCACGTCCAATTCCTGTGGCAAAGATGATGATCCCAGTGATTTTGATTTGCAAGTCCCTTCCACTCGATAGATTGTGTTACCTTGAGAGGTAAATGTTCATAAGGGGCGAAAGGTTGTGGTTGGAATAATGGTTCAGACTACCTCATGATGCGTGGTAATGTGGGAAACGAACTACACTACAATCATATAGTGAAAACGCTACAGCCTTACATGGAACTCGATTCTGCCGCCTTCGACATCGCGTGGTTGGACACTGCCCCACCCCCCTCCGTCTCCCATTGATTGACTGACTGATTGATTAGTGATTCCGGGCGCGTCAACTTTTGTCATTAGTCTCGTAAATGTAGTGCATATTTTTATCGCGGGAGCTGGCGGTGATCTTTCCCCACTCGCGTCTGGGTTAATGACCCCCATCTCGATCACGTTTTCGGCCAGTTTCCGTGATCCTTGAGCAAATGCTGAGATGGCCCCTTGTTTTGCTTCTGGACATAAATGTAACTTCTAATTAGCTTCTCCCTATAGCACGTCACACACGGTTTCTAACTGTTTTTGACGTAAATAAATAAACTCAATAGTAGGATCCGGCGCTGTCGCCTAGCGGAGTTTTCCCCAACCAAGCACCTCGAACCAGCGCGGCATCGCTCAAGCCGGAAAAAAGCTCTAAGCGTCTGAGCGGTTTTCTGTGATGTCTGGTAATGTAGGGCATGTACAATTAAGTGTGTGGAAGTAAGGGGTGAGGATAGGAGAAGGAAGAGGAATGAAAGATCGCGCTGTTGGTGACCGGTTTGTTAGGGTACTGCTCCAGCATTCGCCTGCTGATGATTGAAGCAACCACGTAAAACTTCCAATCAGAGCCGCCGGCCGCTAGAATTCTCCCTCAGACGGACACTGAATTCTGAATTCCACTTAGCTATGTAGCTAATGTCGAAAAATCCTTCGCGCCGTCGCGACTCGAACCAAGAACCTCACGGTCCGAGCCCTGCACATCCGAGGGAAGCATATATTTAGTAGCTACAGTTCCATTTCTGATCCGTGGTAAACCCAGAGGGCGGGGGGGGGGGAGAGGTACAGGGGCCACGCCCCTCTAAGCCAAATATTTATTGTAGTTTTACTCAAATTATTCTAAATAATTATCACATGTAGATCTGATCACATTCAAAGCAATATACTCGTATACATTTTTATTTCACGATAACAATTAAAAATAGTAATGTAATAGTGATTGTAGTGTAGTTAGTAAAACATATTTTTGGGACCCGAACTGAAATTGACCTCCATCTCTGAAGTACTGATGGTTCCTCACTCTTCCTGGTAAATGGTGTACATTAAGAGATTAATACGCATTGGAGCTGAAATATCCTTCCCTCCCAAGGAAGAAGAATGAAAATCTTTGCAGATGGAAAAACAGACCGAACATGTTGTGAAATTTCACAAAATTGGCGGAAGTATCTTTAAAATACTGTTTTTTTTAATGTGTAAATGGCACTGTAACTTCTCAAGTCTCCTTCGGTAACCACTCTAACAATAAATAATATTAGGTTCCTACACGCTGAAAAAGGATTGAGCATTCAAATGACGCCAACCAGTATCGCCGGTGCTTAAGAAAAGTAATATCTAAAAGAAGGTAATTTGTAAGATAACAGTTTTAACATGAGGAGACATTTATTTCGCAGCCAAAGTTTATGTTTCTTACTCTACACAAGGGTTGACTTGTAAACAGAATTTTTACCAACAAAAACTGTTTTCAAAACGTTTTTCTTCCCTGAACTCAAAAACGATTTCTGAAATATGTCTCTTTCATTGTGCACTGACGGTATCAGATACCATAAAACGTTGAGTATTAAAACGTGTTTGATTCAATTGTGAAATATAGTTTAATTCAGTAGCATTCGTTTGCATGAGTGAAGATATTCATCAAGTGAAACATTTTTTAAAGTAACTTCTGATGTACCGATGGTCTTTGATCCCAGACATCAACATTATTACCTAGGGACTCGGTGGCAATGACCTGGTTCCTGCGTATTGATGTAATGCTTATCACGAGATAAAAGAGCCGTCTTTCTTCGTTACAACTTTGATGAAAATGAATTAGTATTGTTGGTATCAGGTACATAAAATAAAACAATTCATCTATGTATTAAATACGAATATACTAAAATATACGTATGAGAAGAATGTTTTGAGTGAATATTTTATACGTGGTTTGTTGTATCGAAATAGTTACGCAATGGAAAATACGAGGAACGCTTTTGTTAATTTTGAATATTTAATAGCAGGTGCAGAGAAGCGTAAAACATTTTTCAGCTAAAGTGAGTGTGGTTTCGCTTATGAATAAAATGTCAATTATTCATTCGTTGTGTTTTTAAATATTTCGTTGTACAGATTTTGCATTCTTGTATATTAACCAATCCATGAAGTGGATTTACTCGTAAAACAAGACAACACACTGTTAACGTTTATTTTGCCAAGGAAATGCCGAAGAAGTACACGAGCAAGATGGCTTCTTGCTTAATGTTTTTCCACATTTTTCCTGGCAACGAGACTACTACAAGTTTCAGAGGATGGAAATCCCAGATCTAGGTGTAAACGTTAGCTGCAATCAGTGTATACAAGATAAAACTCATGGTAAGTGCACAGTAATCTCCTTTACAAATACCAAACATTTGCTGTAACTACCCGATTAATTCCATACTAGCTTAGTATGGCGTATCCGACTCTTTAACAGTTATAAAAGTATTTTCATTTTTGTTAAATTGGGGTGTTTTAATTAGATTAGAAAGATAAGAAAAAGTGGTCAATTCCACCGCGAAGCAGACCGAAACGCGCCGATTGACACTTCGCATACCTCAATCGGTAAGCCGAAAGGAATCTAAGCGTAACGGTCGGAGGGGCAGGCGCACGGACTTCAAGAAGCAAGAGTCTTAAACCTCACATGAAATAAGAACTTCACATTACGTTTTCATACAAATAGATCACTAACATAATTACATTCGTTGCGTGAATGTAAAAGTAGTTGTACTTAAAATTCTATCGCAACCTCGACGCTCCAGTGGTATTCCTCCTCACGATGTAAACTCACAAGATACGAATTGAATTTACATTCCATCTAGACTAAACGACGTACTAGAATAATGGAACACGTAGAACCGCTCCCTACGCGCAAGTTGACTAGCGCGAATGGGGGAAGTGGGGAGACCGGGACGGAACGGGGATGAGGAAAGTGACGGGAAGAACACAAACGGGGGGCAGGGGCTCTGTGACGGGAGAGACAGTGCAGGGAGAAGGATGGTGTTGGAGAAGAGATGACGCGAGGAGAGCTGGTTCGGAGCTTCATTGATTAGTGATTCTGGGCGCGTCGATCGCTAAGGTCATTGTTCCCGTGAATATAGTGCATGTTTTCGTCTGGCGGCGGTTATCTTCCCCCTTGGGTGGTCAGGTCCGGCGCCAACCTTCCCGTCGGCTTCCCCAACGGGTACCTCGCGTCAGCAGGGCACCGCCCCAGCCACGGTCCAGGTCGCGACCGGTATCTCGGTATATGCGCCAATGTAATAGATGTATGTGTACGTATGTGTAAGTGAGAGATGAGGGTAGAACAAGGAAAGATCGCGCGCGGTCCGTAGCCGCTTTGTTAGAATACTGCTTTGGCGTTTTCCTGCAATTGTTCGGAGAAACCACGGAGCACTACCGATCAGAGCAACCGACCGCTAGAATCCTTCTCTAGACGGGAGCTCAATTCGACGTAGCTATGTAGCTAGTATCGAAAATCCTGCCAGAGTCGGTAATTGAACCTAAGACCTCCCCGTTAGAGGCACTACAATGACATCAGTACATGCCCTGAGCCACCTCTCCCAGCCTGTGACGGAGAGGAGGACGGAGTTGGGGAAGAGAACGGAGGCGGGGACGGTGTCGGGACTGGTCTCGGCGACGTGAACGGTGACCGGGGCGGGGCGGGGGTCGGTGGGAGCCGAGACGATGAGGGGCACCTTTGCCACTCATGTCTAATTCATCAGATAAGCCGGACGGCCGGCCTGCCTGTGGCATCTGGTGCGGCGGCGTGGCTCGGCGCGAGGCGAGGCGAGGCGCGGCGCGGCGCGGAGTGGCAACAGGAAACGACCTCGTGCGGAGCGTGAATAAGCTTCCGCGCAATCTCATCAGAGCGGCACGAGTGCGCGAGCGGCCTACGCGTGGAGACGAGCGGAGCGGAGCGGGGCGGAGCAGAGCGGGGCTGAGCGGCGCGCCGGAGAGCGCAAACGGCCGCCGCGCAGGCTAGACACGAGTCGTGTGAAGTTGGAAGTCTCGACAGGCACTCGTAGCTCGGATTATAAGTCCGTTTAATTGGAGTCGCGATCTTGGTTCAGCCCAACTGGCCAGTCCAACTTCATACGACAAAGAAAATAGCGACGACGACACGATAGATTGTTGTTTCTATATATCGGAATACTCATACCGAAAATGTGTTTAAAACAATCCAATACGAAAATGTACCTTTTTTTTAATTAGAAAGTATTTAGTCGAATATTAATTGCAAGCACAAAACCAATATTAATATTCTTAAATTTCAGTGTTGATATTTTATTATTTTTCAACTTAATGCGCATCATCGACGCAAAATATGCACGAATCAAAGCATGCCGGTTTTCGTCTTTTCGTATACTGCATTGTCGTCAGATGAGGTGACACAGTAGAATGTCGTTGTGAAGTTACAACTCTAGATTTGCAATTTAACTCAATTATCACGTTCTACCCTTCCGAAATAATCATAGAGCAGTCGCGACATTTAATTAAAAGCCCTAATAGGAACTAAAGAATTCCAATTATTGAAAAATAATATATATATATATATATATATATATATATATATATATATATTCTGCATTGAGAATAATATTATACTCGTACCACACGAGTCATTTCCAATATAAGATTTCATCACTAGTGTGTTCACTTTATCATGATCCCATATTTCTTATGCCATATTGTTGAGACACGTTGATTACTGCTCACCAGTTTGTCGACAAATTCTATTCCAAACTGATTTTTTACAACAGATTTTGTCTAAGGCAAAACTTTCTATCTGGAATTTTGTAGTTCTAAAATATTTTTTGCAATATTCTAAAAAAGGCATAGTTAACCGAAAGGGAATAGCGTCATATGTTTTTACCGTCCCTTAATACGTACGAGGAAAAAAAAATAAAAGAAAAAACTTGGAGCGTTTTTTGAGAGAAAAAAATGTTAAAACAAATTTAATTGCCTACATTTCGCCCTAAATTAAACGACAACGGACTTCATGTAAAATATCCCCAAAATTTAAGGAGTTTTTAAAATCCTTACAAACTAACAGACAGACAGATGTGAAGATATTTTGAAAAAAAATCGATATCAGGAATCCCAAAACTTGTGTCTTTGTCATAATTTCGATTTTCTAAAGCATTACATAGCTTTAGCAACACTATATACTATATATTACTTCGTATATACGTATTTATTCGAGAAAGTATGCTAGCAATGCTAAGAATGGTACGGATTTTTTTCGTATTAGTTAGTTTCCTTATCTCTTTAGATGGGAGAGCATTTCAGCATTGCTCTACACTCCTTCCAGCTGCGAGGTACTACCGTCTCCAAAAGACAATTTTTCACATTTATCAATATTTCGGTCCCCTAATCGTAGAATTAAAATATGACTTTAAGAATATTATAGAAGAATAAAACCTAGTTCTTTATGCAAAATTTCATTTAAAAATTTGGAGCCGTTTCTGAGAAAATATTCTTCGAGTGTTTCTGAAAATGGGCAGTTTGGCCACATTTTCAAAGTAAACTTTTGATGTCACGAAAAACTTCAAAAGAAATCGTTTGAGGCTCATGCACTCGCAAATGCAGTAATACATAAAACTGGTGGTGCTACAATGGCACGTAATTTATCGCATTACTTACACCAGGCAGCCGCGCTGACGTACACCTTGAGCTGGCGCTTGAAAATCTACTTGTCTCGCACAATATTTCCAACGGATAATTTTCAAAAACTCATGGAAATGACGAAAATGAGACCTACGCCATTATTTTAAGCGTCCTTTGTTTTATCCGTAGAATTTTTAAAAAATCGAAGCGGTTTTTTAGATTTTTTAATTGCATTGATTTCAAGCAGAAATTATGCAAAACTACTTGTATTTTCTAAACATTGTACATGACCCTTCTCAAATAACTGATTTTAAGAATAGATTTTGTTAAAAACAAAAGTGTCTATCTAATATTGTAGTTTTGAAATCTTAACATTTTGCAATTTGCGAAAATATAGATTGAAATTAGTTTTGCATACTTTTTTTACCGTGCTTTGATACACACGTGGAGAGAATTTTAAGAAAAAAATTGAGTTGTTTTGAAGAAATATTTTTTATAAATTACATAAACGTCCAGCAGAAATTCCGAAACACTACTGTTTCTTTCAAAAATTGTACATAACCTTTTTTAAAGAACTGATATTTTATAACAGAGATTTTGACTAAAGTAAACATCTCCATTTTCAATTTTGTAGTTTTGAAAAGTTTTTTTTTTTTTAATGTTCGATCATACAAATTGCCGGGTAAAAGAACTAAACAATTTTCCCCGCCTTTGATACTTACAAACAGAAAATTTAAACAAAGAAATTGGAGACGTTTTTGAGAAAATAATTATTTAAACATTTTAAGCATTGCCTATATTTCACACAAACTTACGCGAACACTACTCATATTTTCGAAAAATTGTACATGAACTTATTTCCAAATCTATTTTTAAAGAACAAATTTCATTTCTATCATTAAGAAACTGAAAAATGGAGATTTTTTATAGTGTCCTTTGGGCGGGGATAGATTGCAGCTGACGAGGTCATGGGACAGACCGAAAAGCTAGCCGAGACCAAAGAAATCAGAAAACTAACTAGTACTAGAAAGTCTGAGCGATTCTATAGCGCCACTAGTTACTTTTTCATAAATAAATTGATTTCGAGAATTAATCGGAACTACACGTTTTGGGCGCAATAATAAAAAATATCAAAAACAAGAATTTCTCAAAAACGGCTCCATATATTTTCTTTATACTTTCGATAGGGTTTGTGTTAAACATACGGTATACGATGCAAACGCGATTTGATCTATTCTTTGTTGTTGTTTTTCAATTACACAATTGCATTTTTATTGACAACTATAATGTCGTTAATATTTACATTAACTGCTATTTGTATTCATTATTGAATTTGCTAAAACAAGTACTTCTAATGATATAGCAGTTTTTTTGCCGCAGTATTGCATAACTCCCTCTACACTATGTATATTACTCCGTTTATACGTACGTATACGATAAACAACTACAACAGAATAATACACTTTCTCGCATTATTTGTAACTGCTCCACAATATAATATTACCTACTACATGAATCTGTAAAAGTGTTTTCTAGCAGAAAAAATTGCAATTTTTGAAAATATGGAGAGTTACCCGAAAATGGGACCAGCACCATATTGTTTACCGCTCTTTGATACATACGAGGAGAAAATTTTAAGAAAAATTTGGAGTAATTTTCAAGAAAATGTTTTTAACAAATTTCATTAATTTTAAACAGAAATTACGCAAAAACTATGTGTTTTTCAAAAACTTGTACATGACATTATTTAAAGATATGTTTTTTTGAATAGATTATGTTTACAGTAAAATTGTCTATCTTAAATATTGTAATTTTTAAATAATTTAGCAAATTTTCAAAATAGAGTTCGCCAAAAAATGAGATAAGTACAAATTTTTGACCGTCCTTTGATAGATACAACAATAAAAAATTTGGCGACTTTGAGAAAAAAGTTTTAAATAAATTGAAAATTGCCTATATGACGTGACTACTACTCGTATTTTCGAAAAATTGTAAAAGACCTTATTTCAATATCTGCCTTTCAAGAACAGACTTCATATAAAAAAATCTGTAACTTCAATATTGTACTTGTCGGAAGATGCCGAAAAAAAATGGAAAATTTGCAATTTTCGAAAATCACGAATTTTAAATAAATGAAGCCTTCCCCATTATCTATAGCGTTCTTTACGCTATCCGAGAATCAATTAATCAAAAAATTGGAGCATTTAAAAAAAATACATATATAATGTTGCTGAGGCTTCATATAGAGTACCCCTGAAAATTAAAATATCTATTTCAAAGTCATAGGGCCTCGAATTCATTTAAATAAATCGCGGAGTATCAATTTTGGAGAAATTTGGCCGAACGATTTAGGTTCAAGCGTTGACCAGAGACAGAAATTTTGCTGTCAATCGATCTTTCGGTATCTAGGGTTCATAAAACATGGATTCTGACTACACAACGTGTTAGAGTAAGTAATTTAGAATATAAAGGAACAAGATATCCACTTTTTCGTTACCAGGCCCCGGTACAATCCTTTCTCTTCTTATGAAGTAAGTGCGAGAAAGTAAAAACCTGTTTTGGTACTCCAAATGTTTTTTGTTCGGTAAAATCTCAAAATCGATTTTCCGCAGCATTACATAACTGTCCGTATACTACATACATACGCAGGAACACGAAATTAGTCTCTCCGTATGTACATAAACTATATAGTATGTAACGTACATATGGAAAATTTTGTTGAAGTGATGTGTTAATGATTTCTAAAATTTCCTAAAATAAAGTTTTTTAAATTCTTTTTTTTTAATTTCGAATAATTTCAATAAAACGAATTTTCACGTTATCAAATTTGGAAAGGATATTGTATTTTTGGCAAAAGCGCATTTTTTTACACAAAGAATTTTGGTCAATATTACAATTTTGGTCAATTTTTTTACATATTAATGTTTGGTCAATATTGACGAAGATAGCATTCTACTTTGTTGAAATACTTTATAAACATAAAATTAAACACATTTAAAACACGTATAATAGAATTGTAGCACAAATGCTATTCTGAAAGAACTACTGAATATTTTTCAAGGAAGCACAAGAGGTATTCAACAGATAATCTTTTAAACATGAGTAATTTGAAAAAATGTTACAGGTGGAGTTATGACAATCGAACACGACACTATATGACCCTCAGACATGCCATTCCTTCTACTCGAGCTAAATTCAGGAAGTATGTTTATGATAAACCGATTCGCGAATATAACAAATTGAACACACTAAGCCTTTAAAGAAAATTTTAAAGACTAAAAGACATGAAGTGTTCTAAGAAATTCTAAACAGGTAATAAAATGTTCTCGAATTACTACTGTAAATCACTTTGGTGAAAGTTGAATTAAATCGCTGGATTGAATGAAATACTACCTGTAAAAATGGGGTAATCAATTCCTCAATAGTCAAAGGTTCACACAAAGAAAAAACCTTTTTGAAGCATTATAAAGTTAAAATAGTATATACATTCCTTCAATCATGTAAATCTTGCTAACAGAATTCACTAAGCAATACCTTCAATAATCTTGACTTTATTGGATTTTTAAAATTATTCTGTAAAAAGAAGTTTCTCTGAAAAATAATTAAATATGTTTAGACTAAAAAATAACGATCTCCCTCCGAAATTTCTGTTTACCAGAAAATTCGTGCGGTTTGTTACGGTCAACACATCGTTGAATGTTCCCACACAATTCTTTCTTATTCTACCTCCTAATTGTTCGTCCGTGCATCACCTGAGAGAACCTTTGCTGCTAATTAAATAAAAAGAATGTGCTTATGAACAATTCGCGAATGGCCTAAATGAACATTACCTATTACTTTTTCTCGAAAAAGAAGAAAGATCTAGGCTTCTTTTTAAGTTTGTTGAAAAACACCCGACTTTCATTCCGGCTCCACACCACATTTATTTGATGATGTTCCTGTGCTAATTTCTATCTGTTGAGAAACGCCTACTGCGAACATGACAAAACATTTGCATTTGTATGGATGTCACACGTACCTGATACCAGTAGGGATCCTTTTTCTCCTTAGAATCTATATTGGCTTTTATCCACTGATTGTTCTTGTCCAAATACTTTTGAATACGACGACAAGTTTTCTCTCTCCCATCGCAGAATCCCTTCATGGTGTTGAACCAATGTTCATAAATGAGTTCACTTGTGACATATCCCTCCAAAACACCGGCTGCATATACTTGATCTTCGTCAGTTGCTTGACCATTGCTCTGCAGTTCCAAAAACGACCACCTTGCACAAAAATTTAAAACAACAATCGTTTAACTTATAAAAGCAGATTTCCCTCACAAAGTAATATTAATGGATTATAAAATGTTAATTATAATAATATTCACTCCATTCATGTATCACAATCAATTATTAATCATTTCAATTGAGATAGATATAAATTAAACAAATATAAAATTTACGAAATGGAGAAACAAATATGACCATTTTTTATAGAATGTGAGTATTGTAATTTTCTTTATAAATTTAAAAAATTTACCCTGTTTTGTTTATTTGGTTGTCAAAAATAGCTTTCGCCACCCAATTGGCTGGCACATCTTCGAAATTGGTAACATCTGCTGTGTGTATTTGAGCACCCTTTGATTCATCTAATGTTACATATTGAACGGTGTAATATTTTGTAGACGCCTCACTTAACGAAAAAAGTAGGAACGTAATCCCTAAAAACACGATCTCACGAAGCGCGGTTGAAGCCATAGCGGGAAGCGAGAACAACTGACGCTGAATGCGGCGAACGCGCAAGTGGTGTTTCCAGCGCTAGTGTGGAGTGGGGGCTGACACACATCGCTCTGAAAGGTCAGATGACTGGAACTGCCAACCATCGTCCAAATAAGTAGGGTTGTACAATTTTGAAGAATAAGCAAATCTTTTTTGGATATTATATCTATTTTCTTCTTTTTATTTTGGAAGAAATCTACAAATTTATATCGTCTTATGTCTTTATATAACTAATATTTGGAAATAGTCTCATGAAAAATATGTTGGCAAGAATTTCGTGCGCCATGTTTAAGAATAAAGAATTACATCACTCGTTACCAGGGCATTTTTCTGGCCGGTAGACGACGGGATGTATTTAAATACGTCTATATTTCTTATCACATCACAGGAAGTCTATGATTTTTTATTTCTTTTTAAATTGGTGACTAATTTTACTAGTCGCTTTCTTCCGACTTTTTAAAAGTGGCGCCGTGTCGTCAGTATGGTCCAGCAGACACCCTCTAGCGATTCTTTTGTAAAGAGGTCAGGAATGTCTGAAAATAACGTATAGAGCGCGGTAAATACGTAAATATTGACGTGTGATACGTGTAGAGCGCGGGGCAGATGGGTAGCGTAAAACATAACTCGTAGTTGTATAAAGTATTATCCAGGTGTTATCAGAGGTTTACGGGTGTCGATTATAATGTGAAGGTTAGCTGAGGCCAAAATATTTCGCTTCTGCATTTGAATGGGAATCTGTTCGTTTTCCAGTAACATTCCAGAAGTATTATTGGCACAATACTGTAGTATTTGGTCAGAACAAGTTATCTGTAAACAATAAAGTTACTGTAAGATCAACTTTATTAATGTAATGAAGATCAACGAGAAAAATTTGGCCGCATTCGCATCTTCAGCCACTCCTGTTGATCGGGAAGGATGGCTTGTCAAGAGAGGAGAGGTGAATAAAGGTTATCAGCGACGCTGGTTTGTCCTGAAAGGGAATCTTCTTTTCTATTTTGAAAAACGAGGAGAAAAAGAACCCGTTGGAGTTATTGTATTGGAGGGTTGTACCATAGGTATGAAGTTATTTTTATTGTTAAAAATGACACTATACATTCTAAAGTAAATTGTAAATTAGGTTGTGCAGGGCTTGTACTTCATTGGATGGTAAGAGAATGTGCAAAGCAGGAATTACAGAAAAATTAATGAAATATAAATTTATTTGATTTTGTCAATTCAATGCACTCACACTGAATAATTAATTGATTTGGTTTTTAGAACTTGCAGAAGATGAGGAACAGTTTGGCTTCAAAATTGTTTTTCATGGTACTGGTAATAGGAGTTACACTTTGGGAGCAGAATCACAGGAAAGTATGGAACAATGGATGAAAGCTCTTGCGTGTGCGAGTTATGATTATATGAAATTGATGGTAGCAGAATTACAACGTCAGCTAGATGAAATGGAAGGTGAGTGACACTGAAATTTATGTATTGGTCATGTATCAGTTCTTTATGATGATCTTCATTGTGTGGATTCACTAATCAAAGTGTTAAATTTTTTGAGGATTGACATGTTAATAATTGTAACATTTATTTAAAATGATTATTGAAACTTTATTGAGAGAACTATTTATTGAGAACTCTCCAGAAGGATTTATCATAAAGTTCTCCAAAACATAAAAGGAGGGGAGGGAAAAAATTCAATGCCAAAAAGCATTTAATAGAAAAGTACCCATATAAAATAAAATAACTTAATGAAATAGAAAAAAAAAATTTTTTTTTTACATTATTTCTTCTGTATCTGGTGTATTAATTTGTTTTTCACATTTTTTTGATTTGATGTGTATCGATGATGCTATGTATGGAAATTGTAACTTATCAATTTACAAGTCTCTTGAGTCTTATTACATTATTATTTTCATTATTTATTGTCATGTTGATGGGAATTGTAGAATAAAAATTGCTTTTAACATTATTTTTCGTCTTTTGTGAAATTTTATGTAGTAATATTATGATTGTAATTAACCCTTTATTAATTTACATAATTTCCACAGAGTGTGATGCGGTGACAGCTGCTTTTGGTGAAAAATCTAGTCTTTCATCCCCACAATCAGAAACAAATGATAATAAAGCTAACAGTTCTCCAATGCCACCTCCTCGGCAGAGACATAATCCTTTTAATAAAGTGACTCAAGAAGCATCAAATGGTTCTGGTTATCAACACTATCGATCTCATAGCATCCGATCAGCCCCAGGGCGAGCCGACAGTGGAAGATACACTGAAAATATTCCTCGATCAAAGGTGACATTCAGAGAATTGCACAATTCATATGGTAGGCGCATTTTAAGTGACTTTAATGAATGGCGACATGCAAAGCGATTAGAATTGGAAAAGAAAACTGTTCCTACACAAGATTTATTGATTACTCTGTAATAACATTACAGATATTATGTGTAAGTGGTTGCAATTATAATATTTCATAGAGCTTGTCAACATCCTCAGGATATTCATCAAACGTGTATATAGTGTATTTTTTCCATTGTAATATGTATATTTTTGTACTTCATAGTAGTTTGGTCCAATTTAATTGTATACAGATTTTCCCATGTATTAATACAAACATGTTATTTAGTTGACTGCACTTTGTGTGTGTTTCCTTAAAGAAAAAAGAAAAGGATGTGTATGTCTGTTTTTCTTGTTATTCTATTAAACTTGCGCTATATAAATGTAATAGTACTAATTTATTAATTCAGTTCACTACAAATTGAACTGAGGAGATAGTTTAATGAAATGAAGTGCATAATTTTGAGTAATGTGTATTGACGTTTGTACCTGGTTTATTCTGTTGTGTTCTTCTCTTGAAAAATATTCAATTTTTTGAATTGTGTATTAATAGTTTTTGTTGGTAGGCAAAATATGTTTAATAATGTTTGTATATGTTGTATAAATTGAGTCATTGCAAATGACTAGCAAGCCATAAGTCATTGATGTTGTCAGTTGCAACAATTACATCTCCTGAACAAAGCAATGCTTAGAATATTGATCTTCCTGTGTAAAAGTCTGTAAGATAATAGTTGTATGTGTAATAATTAACAGTTTCTCATAATGAGAAGGTTTTTCTTGATCTAGATTATTCTAATGATGGATATAAAATATTCGCATTTATTAAAAAGGTATTGCAGTTCCTTACAACTTAGCCAAGAAATAATTTGTAATGGTAACTTCAATTATTATATTATTCACAACCGTAATTAAAATATTTTGCAGAAACACAAATATTATTTTTAATGGCCTAATTCAACTTTATAACAATATCTATTATAATGCATGTGTTTATATGAGTGAATAACTAATATTAACAGTTATGTAGTAATGCAACTTTTAAATTGAAAATGTTGTCCCTCATTACTATCTCTATTTAACTGGCAGGTAATAAAAACTTCATGGTATCTTCTATTATTTTCCTTTGGCATTACTTTCTGCAATTGTATTTTTTCTAATCTGGATTTGCTAGAAATGTTAGCAGAAAAATAAGTGACTTCACAAATATTTATAGAAAGTGTTGGTTATCCTTAATCACATTTTTTTATAAACTTAAAATCCTGTAGGTCAAGAGATATTTTAAATTTTAATTCAAAAATAAATGAATTTATTAGTATTTGAATTTGGGCAATTTGGCAAATATTTGGTTTGTCTGAATTCCTCTCAGCTGTCATCCGTAGGTTCTTGAAGGATCTTCATGGGCCTTTACAGTGCCCCACTGCTCCCAGGGCTGATTCTTGCCATGTAACTCCCTGAATCTGTGAGCAAAGCACGTGGGCGCAACTGGGTCCAGAACAAATATTGCCAATGGATCCATCCCAGTACTTGTGTCGTTTAAGAAGTAGGGAGCCAGTTCTTCAGAGTACACAAGTTGCCAGAAAGGCCATGAGATTTGGACAGTTAACAGATGGATTAACTCATTTTGACATATCTTAGATATGACAGTAGTCTTATTGACTACTAGCTAGTCTTCTGACGTCTCAGAGATACAAGTGTGTCCGCACACTACTTGAGTGACTGAAGATGGAGTTCTAGGATTTTGTAACATTTCTATTTATGACTTATTCTGGTGTGTGAAATTTGGTGATCTCATTCCTAGCTATTCCATTATTTTTAAATTGAAATACTGCAGAAAGAAGGTATGTTGAGACATTTAAATCTGATGGGAAGGCTAGTGCAAAGGGTGAAAAAAGCTTACGCGAATGGGTTAAGAAGTGCTACATGAGGGATTGGGTATATAGTGAAAACATCTATGCATTGCAGGATTCAAGATCTCAGTCTTGATCTCCAGTGCAATGGCCCAACCCTCTTCATCACCAGGCTGGCTAATGATTACATTTTTGTTATATCAACACAAACCATATAATGAATGAAAACTAGACTTCACTTTTTCTCTTTCTAGCAAAGAAAAATTCATTACAACAAAGCTAAAATTTTGCACACATTTAACAATACAGCAACTCATTTTAAAAATAATCTTAAATATTAACTTACAGAATCTGAGCTTTTGCTGGTTCTTTCTATGTTTGTTTTCACTGATTATAAATTTTTAGTTTAGTTTAAAGTATAACAAATTGGTGTAACAATTAGTCAAGAGTGACAATATTTTCACTTTTTAAAGTATATACTTTGACAATATACACTATTTCTCAATAGGACTTAAGAAGTCTTGACTTCCACAGTTTTTGTTTCCTGCCCTATCTGTGAAAGTCTAAAAATTCTCTTGGTCTTTACAAAAGTTTCAATGAGGTCACCAAAAATTCTTATTAAAATCAAAACTTTTGAAATTACAATACATTTTTTTGTAGAATTGAAAATCAAAATGCATACAATGAGGATTAGGTCCATCGCTTGACACTTGCTCCAACATATAAAGATGTTTTCTATTAATTTCCCAACTGTAAGAAACGATAATGTGTATCTTGTTACATCAACTATTGTACTCCCCCCACCACTTCTATTTTTGTCAACTATTGTACTCCCACCAATCCAATTTTTTTCCGACTGTCAAAGTCTTGTGATTTTGTTAGGAAGCAGATCCTCAGGGCATTTTGCTACTAACCAGCATCTTACTTTAAAATATAATTCAGAATTAAACGTAACCACTTTCAGTGGAACAAAAACTCAACTTTAATAGACATACAATTCCTTAAATTTTTGAGAGATGAAACATAGCAAAGCTTAATTTGGTTTCAATTTATGATCATTAGAGGGTGTTTAACAATTTTCCTTTTATGACTAATATGATATTGTAATAACTGGTACAATTTCCCAACCTCTTCATAATTCCCAGTATAAAAGGCTAATTTGAAGAGGCCCTCCCTAAACATAATATAAAATGCTTACTTTACTTATCTGCACTTGACAGACATCATAAAATTGAACATTTTAGCCAAGCTGTGTTGTGACTATTGAACAAGGATATTTTTGCAGGTAGTTTTGTAGCATTGGGAATGTTTTTTGAATGTTTTCAATAATATTCATGAATATTTTCATGTTCATAGTTTCATGAATATTTTCAGAACTTTCAGCTCTCTGTAAATTATGTTTTCCATGCTGAGTATTAACTTTCTGAACACATGTAGCCTCCCTTGCCATTCTCTAATTTTAACATCATTGTAATTATTTCACTAGAAACTTCTCATACTTTCTGAAATATGCTTAGTGTATTACAGAGAATGCTGCAAAAATTATTGTTGAAATTTTGATGAAAATACTTGTCAAGGAGATTCTGAAAAAAGGATTTTCTTAAAAACATCTGCCTTTCTTTGAACATTACTAGCCTCTAACCTCTGAGAATTTTTACCAAAATGTATATTGACTTATTTTGCAAATCTTTTAATTTTAATGAATATTTTAATTTTGAGGGGTACTTTACATGAAACACCTATGACATTTCTGAAATTTGATTAAATAAAAATAAGGCACACTAGATACAAGAATTATGCAAGATTTCCTCAAAAAATTGGCTCTAAGTTTTTGCTTCAAATTTCACTTAATAATGTGGTATAGGTTTGATTATTAATTAACCCCTCTCGAACTTGAAATTTGATTTTGAACATGTTCTACACCTTCAATATTGAAGCTAGATTTATTTTGTAGTTGAATCTATTTCTCAGTATTGTATAATTCAATAATTTAGGTATATAGTTTTTTCAAAATATTATTTAGAGATGAAGCATACAAAGTACTAAAATAACATGAAAATCAAAAAAATGAGGTAAATTCAAGATGATAAGTAATGTAGATAAATTAATTAAGAAAAAGAAAGCAGAATATTATAACAATATTGAAGAACAAAAATATAGTAAAGAATTATGAAAAGTGATTAAGAAATTAATGGGGTAAAAACTATGAGACAATGAAAATTATATTTGATGATAATACATAAATGGATAATTCGGTAACAAATTCATTGTATTTGTTTGCAAGTAGCACTGATACTGTAGTACAAAATTCATGATGCAGGGAATTAAAATATTTACAAGCCAGATGAAAGATGGAGTGAGGATGAGTTTTATAAATTTGCACTGAATAAAAAAGAAGAATTATCTATAGATTACCAAACAAAAACAGATAAAGGTATTACAATAGAAATGTTAAAAGAATATTAAGAGACTTTTCTGGACTCATACCATAGTTACTTCCACAGCAATACCAATTCCAAAAGACTCAAATACAAAAAACAACAACCAAATTTAGGCCAGTAAATGAGCACTTTAACTCACAAATACAAAAGTGTTTACAAGCTGCTGGAAATGTGCATGTTAACAGCGTGAGAGATCTGTCAAAGAAATTACATTCATATTTTTTAACAAAAAAACGATATACGACATTATTTAAAGCACATGTACTTGTAAATGCAGTAATGTGAACAAATTTCCGCTGATATCAATATTAACAATGCGAGAGACAAATCAAAAAAAATATATTTTTGTAATTTTTGAAAAACCAAAAGAAGAGCAACATGGCGTTTATGCCATCTTGTGGAGTGCATTTAGCACTATCCCTACCAAAAGTTTGAAGAAAAATTGAACGGTTTTTTAAAAGCATTGTTTTGATTAATTTCACTCTACACCAAATAGTGAAATGATGTGAACAAAACTTGCCTATTTTTTGTTCTTTGTAAACTATGAAAAAGCTTGACAGTGAATAGAAACTAACTTTGAGAAATCTTAGACCATGAAAATATTGCCAGACACCTCTACAAGACTAGTAAATCAAGAGCCTATACAAACAATCAGAAATCAAAATCCAAAACACAGATGGGAAAATCACATCAGCAATCCACACAAATGTTGGACTCTGACAAGGTTGTATTCTATTGCCACATCTATTGGACTATCATAATTTTGGTAACATCCAAAGATCACTTACAAAGAGCAGCTTTCAAACTGAACACAAATCAGCAAGGAATATGACATGAAAATTTCCTTAGCAAAAACAAAAACATTGGCTATGAACGAAAAGAACTCTGCAGAATGAAAATAGTAATAGAAGATAAAATAATAGAACAAGTGACAACTATCACTTACCTAGGAAATAAGATAGCCTTATGGGAAGAAGGTACAGGCATAAAATAGTTAAGATACAATATAATCTATAGAACAATAAAAGCAAATTTCAAAACATGAACAAAAAAAATTAAGACTCCATAATATAACCAAACGTTTATATGGAAGGGAAATGTGGATCTTAGAACACAAAGACAGAAGTAGATTAGAAGCAGACCAGATGAGATGTGTGAGATCGTAATCATGTCAAGAAAAGAAAAAATAAGAAATAAGGAAAAGTCAAAAATAAAAAAAAACATAGTAAATGCAAAAAGAAGATACCTAAAGAAATGAAACCAGACAGATTCTCAAAACATCAAAATATGATGATGATGATGAAATTATTTACTCATCAGATAACAAGAAATTTAGTAAACAAAATCCAAAGACAAAGATGAAGAAACAAGCAAAGCACAAAATTTAGTAATTAATTGAAATAAAACTGTACAGACAAAAAAATGTACTTACTATTTGTTGAAGGATTAGAATTACTTCATAAATTAGCATTCAAAAATTAAACATTTTGATAAAATTGAAGAGTTTAAAAGAAAAATGATATAATTTATAAAAATAGAAAATTGTAAAAATATTTAATGTAGTATCCTACCTACAGATGTAAATAAGTTCATATGTATTTGATGTAACACAAGTAGCCATCAAGCAAATCTATCTATCCCGATAAAGTGAGGATGAGACATGCATGTTTTCTTGACGTTTGTGCAAGTTTTATTACAGATAAAATATTTACCTTTCCAAAAATCAAAAATACAGGTTATTTGAATATAACATAATTATGAACCACAATGTTTAATTCAAATTTCTAAAATCAAATAAAGGCTTAAAAGATAAATGATTGTAAATATGCTACAGTCATACAGGTGTATTTTTCTCAAAAGTTCCATTTTTTGTTTCATTTATAAAATAACCTCACATTTTTCAATTTGAAGTGTTTTTATATAAGAAAAAAATTAACAGGATAAGACTGTTTTCTTGAATTACTGAATTTCTGCAGTCAAAAGGAAACCTTATTTATAAATTGAAAAGAAAAGAAAAAAAGAAAAGCTTTAATTTTGGCAAATGAAATATATTTAAACCCTTTTTTTAAGCGCCTTTTTGTGCTCTTCAACTCTCATCCCGAAAATATTCTCCATTATATTTCTAATCTTATAGGGATAGACAGAAATAGTATGATCTCTAAGAAATGTGTTTGATAAAATGCATTACTTCTCCAATTATAATATTTATTACAAGAAATTTTGTAAGTCTCAATATTGGAACATAATTGCAAACTTTTTATCATCATTTATCCTTATATCTCAAACATTTTGATACTGATGTAACTCAACTTATTTTGTGTCCTGTTTGTTATTTCAATTCAGAAGTTTCATTTTCTAAAAGAAAAGAAATGTGAATCGAAAAGTTCAGAAATAAATAAAATATCCCATTTTTTCTTAATTGATATATTTACAGAACACTGAATTTTTGTACAAAAATAATTTATTCAATTCACAGCAATCTAAAAACCTTTTTAAATAATTTAAATGGATATAGATCTTGATATATATATTTTTTTTTTATTTAGGCTTTGAATATTCTTGTAATAGTCTACTGGGTGTTGGTTTGTCAGTATTATTTTTAGGTGTTCCGTTACCTAACCGGTAGCCTTTCCCAGAAAATGCAGACCATGTTTGCTTTGGAGCTTCATAATTAATATGATGCTTATCTTCAACCTGAAAATAAAATTAATTTGTAACATACCACTATGACCTGGATGTTCATAACATGTCATTTTTTTTCTTTGTGTTATTTCCATGGAAAAGGTAAGTTAAAAATGATTTTATTTACAATTATTAAAATTATGCAATTTTCACATGTCATATACAGTCATATTTGGTTTCTTTTAAACTCTTTTGTCATTTTTTATTAATTCTCCATATTACGGTTATATTTTTTCATGAATTTGCATATTTTTATCTTTTTGATTCCATTTTCACATGTGCTTGCAGATGTATCAAAGAGTTTTTCACATCTCCTACTTGTCATCTAATTTCTTACAATAATTATTCTAATTGTTGTGTGTCTGTCCTATAAATATATATGTGAATTAATAGGGTAGGCTCTATAGAAGGAGAAAAAGAAACAGTACAAAGCTGTGCGGAGGAAACATTAGTTTAGTTTTGTCACGTTTTTTGCCAAGGTCTACCACATTAGAGCTCGCAAAAGAGCAAAGAGTTTAAACTCAATCAATGCAATCAATCATTGCTTCTTAAACTTTTACCAACTTTTGCTTAGGCAAAATAAAATCGGCTCTCATTGAATTGTAATATCAGGCATTACAAAAAATAAAATTAGCTTGCAAACCGTGTAATATAATACAATAAGCGTATGAAATGGTATTTTTGTGACAGATTAATTCAATATTTTGCAATTTTGACACCAGTTGATTTAAAAAAATAAGTAAACATTAAACACATTTATCTGAGTTTCTTACAATAGTTGATCATGTAATGTTTTTCCTATTTTGCAGATTACTCTGTTACTAGGCTCTGGGAAATCTGCTTGACTAGTCTGTCTGTAGTTGAAACTGAAATGTCAATTGCAGTAGTAGAGGAGCGTGAAATTTCTTTATTGACCAATAAACACAAAGTTAAAGAATGAAAAAATAATTGCAACTTTTTTAAAAATATTCTCAAAATTTCAGTTGAAATTAATACTAGTTTTGTTTCTGTTCAAGCATAATGTTTTCATTGTTTAAAAAAAATAAAATAAAGTGCTTACATGAAGAGGCACACCATCAGGATAGTCATTCTGAAATTCTGATGGAAAATATCCATCTAATATATCTTGAAGGAATTGTTGAGTACTATCATCATCATATGACCGGTAAGATCCATTGTTTAAGATTAGCCCATTAGCATACAGAGTTAGTGGGATGCCAGCTGATCTCTACAAAATTATAGAAATTACATAAATGGACAAGTTAAAAGAATCAGTACCAATATGATTATTATTGTAAACTTACTTGAAAGGTGGCTCCACTTTTTGTATAACACATTTTAGATTCGCCTTGACCAGCAATTAAATTTAATTCTTGCACTGCCTGAAGTAACTTACCGAAATCAATGGAAGAATTAGATGGCATTGAGGAATCTGATGTCCATACTGACACTTGATTATCCCTGAGGACAAAACAAATTCCCAATATTTATGCTTTCACTAACAAGACAAGTAGGAAAGAATATAGACATCATTCATCTTCCAATATAATTAATTTCCATTACATTTTGACGTGAGAAAATAACTAACATTTGTAATTATTTTAAATTCCCTATTCATTATTAAGTTTAAAATATTATTTTCCATTCTCTTCTCCATTACGTTCCGATATTAATTGTAGTTTTTCGAAGTTTACCCTCCCTTTTCAAGTTTCTTTACATCTTGATGTTTTCTCCCTTTCTGAATGCCTTAGCCCTTACAGTGTTCTCAATCCTGATTTTTATTAAATTTTTACATCAATTCTTTAATCTTATGACAGAATCAAGTCAAGAAATTACAACTCACAACATTATCCCATCATTTATGCTTATTTATCTCTTTGTAATAGTTTTTAAAATATTTAAACTAAAAAAACTTTAAATTTAACTTTTTCTAACTTAATAAATAACTTTATTATTTTTTGACAATCGTAATTAAAATGTTCCATCTTTTAATATAATCATATCTTAAAATTTAATAGATCGCTTCTTCTTTCGAATGTAAGACAAGGTTTTCCTCCTGAACATCTCATTCGAAAAAATACGAATTTTTCTTATTGTAGATTTATCCTATCAGATGAAACAATATTTTTACATTCCCTTTCCATACCCCAAAACTCTAATCCTCATGTAACAATGAGCTACAAATGCGACAAATACAATGGGTATCTATAATAGTGCACCTAATTATATTCTCGATCGTATTCTTGCACCCACCGTGGATTTGCCTGGCAATTGTTTTAAAAATGTCAGTTAAGAATGAATCTCAAATGAAGGTGTTATAGTTGAATGTGAATGAAATGCAACGTGAAAATATATAAAAATAGTTGTCTATATTTTGTCATGTGGGCGTTCGACGCCTGACGACTGCGAATCGGCGTTCTGCAGACTGCAAGAGATTGAAATGAAAACAATTCTCCTTCTATAAATACTCATTCTACAGTCAACCTCATTGTTGTTGTTTTTTTATAAAAAGGGTATAAAATAATCCAAATGTGTAAACTTAGCCGATATCTCCTGCGGAACAGAGGTATAATATAATTATTTTTTATTATTTAATTGTGCGAGTTTGCAAATCAATCAGTTAATGGTTGTTAAAGAATCAGAAGCTACAAACAAGTGCTTGACAGAATGAAAATGTGTTATAACATAAGGGAATGTTCTTAGATGACAACATAACAATACTAAGACCGATTCAATGGTAAAACGTTCAGGGGGAACCTAAATACTTAAAGGACCTAGTGTTCAAAGAGGATCACAAAGAAATAATTATTAGGGTCAATCCATTGAAGTGGTCCAACACTGGTCGCTCGACCATCTCATAAGAAGAATCATACTTTATATATAAATTCCCCTATTATGTGGCTGTTCAAAACCGTTAAAAAATGATTGGACGTGGTTCAGAAATGGTCATTTTTGTTTTAAGCTGCGCACCATTTTTTTGCGTTTGTAGACATTTACGGTTTTGTAAATTATCAGCAAGTTGTTGACGCTTTTGAAACTAAAATGCAACGGATGAAGTTAACTCTGGTCATCAAATCAAAGTGGGATTTGATTTGTATCTACCTAACGCTTTTTTGTAATCTACATAATTTGGAATTAGTACCTAATTACTAGGGGGCGGATAATAACGAAACGTAATTTTTTTCTTTTCACTTTAGAACAATACCGTTTTGTATATAAATTCGTTTTATTTTATGACAAACATATATAAATTCGTTTTATTTTATGACATTTATTTTACGCCCTCCTAAAAAATTGGAATTTTGGATTTTTCCCAAATTTTTGTCGATAATATTTCTGTTGGAGGCCCAGATAAAAATTTGAAATTTGCACACATAAAAGATTGCTACGATACTAAACTGCGGTATAAATTTCAACTTCGATAAGTGGTGACAAGGGGTAATCATATTATTTTTCAGCCATTTTGAACTAAAATCTACCATGATTTTCAATAATTAATATTTTATTATAAATAAATATAAAATCTGATATATAATTTTGAATGTTACTTTAATGCCATTCAAACTTATTTGTAATTGCCCAGGCTTTCTTTATATCGAATCCTTATGAGAGAGGAAAAAGATCAATTTTATATAAAACACAGTGCTTAAGATGATTATTTTTACAGTAATTGGTTCAAATTTCAATAAAACCTATAAATAAAAAACTATAATTTTCTTTTACAATACATTGTTATTGGATTAAAAATGTTTATCTTACGCACTTCTACCGACCTAGAGGTGAATCCATTAGGTACCAGTTCTGCCACACTGCTACTGGCCTATGGCCGAATATATTACGAACCAATCTGCTCTTAGCAACAGGCAAAAAATAATTATTTTGGTGCTTCTACCAACAAAATTTAAATTACTCATTTTCTGCATTTGTGTTGTATTAATTTTTACCAGACTTTGCAAGGCCACTGCAACAATTCTGAAGAAGCGCGTGCAAAACTTTCATATCTATTCCTACACTACTTTTTGTGCAATCAATGGTGGTTACTTCTAACTGAATCATCAATTTCCTTTAATTCCCCACATCAGACATTTTTTCCCCAGAAGCAGTGCAACCACAGAGTGAATAAGAGTTCACAATCAAATTGATTCCATTGAAAATAATGAAGTATGGTAAGACAGGTTGTATTATCAGATTACTTCAAACAGTGTCATCATGAGTAGCTTATATCACAGGGGGATTAATTTATGTTTAAGGTGGCATTAATAAATAGCTTTTAATTAAACAATGTGTTCGCTTCACTCATTTAATAGCATCCGTACAGTTAGCTCTAACTCATGCTTCCATTCTGTGGGAATCTGTTAAAGTCTATTGGAGCATGTTGCATGTGAGAGTCTGATCTCAAGGTCATTCATTGACTTCTGGATCAGATGGTCCTATAATAAATGATTCTAAATATATTGTTTAAATTAGTTTTAACTTGTTTTTTGTTGGAACCAATGTTTACCGCTTACAAACAAGTTTCACTACAGTTCTAAATTTTAGTTTATTGTAGGAAATTCTGCCAAGAGGAAACATGTACTTCTGCTAATTTCCTTTGTAGATCACAAGTACCATAAAAGTGAAAAGGACATAGAAGTTAAAAGTTTTTGTAAGTAGATAGAAAAGATAAAAAAGATATTTTTTCCTCATAATGGAAAAGACAAAATATAACCAAAAAAACGTAAACAAAATAAGTAATATTTAAGTAATTCTACAATGGTGTGATGAAGATAAAAATAAGAGAGGAAAAGGGAAACAAGTGGATTAAAAAATAAAAGCAAATCATACCTAAGATTTGCTCATAATGATACTTTTTAGACTCGTTAAAATATGCTACTCTATTTTACTAGAGAAAGTAATGTAAGATACATAACATTACTAACAGAACAAGAAAACATTACAAGTCTTAAAATAAAATACATACTTCTCAATGCAATTTTCTAATTTACTCGAAGAATTTTGAAGACTACTGTTCCAGTCATTTCCTTCTGACTTTGAATTGTGCTGTGCCAGTAATTCCTAAAAAGTAAAAAAAAATAGTGCTGAGTGCTAATCTTTCCACAGAAGCTTTCCTTATTCATTCTTCTGTTACTTTTTTCATAATTAGAGTATTTTATTTTAGATATTTAGAGTGAGTTTTTTAGATACTGAAGAGTAATAAGTACAATTTCCTTTTACTTATTTCTCTTAAAGTAGTATTAGAAGCAAAGATCATCTCCATATTCAGAACCAAGTTTTAAATTAACAAAAATGACTGCATTAATATTCAGAAACAAATACTTGTTTATCAGAACATCAACGGATTTATTAGAAGACATCAGAGATAATTTCTCTCATCACCGAGATTAAATTTTCCTGTTTTTTTTTCTTTTTCTTCTCCCAAATATAATTCAACTGTAAAACCAAATTCTGGTTAAATTTGTAAAAATTTTAAAAATTAATGTTCTGTCACCTGATTACTCAACATATTAGATGTCTAAATTTGATTTGATTCAACTCCAGGCAAGATCCTATTGAAATCTTATTCTGATTATGAATGTTTCTTAATGATTCTGAATAGCTTTATTATGTTTGATGTAAGTGATAACATTTTCATGTGTGTTGCAATGTCATAAGTAGACATCGGATGTTTAGAAAAATGCCTATTTATTCTAGTGAACTTATTTAAAGGCTGATAATATATATGCAAAAATCATGACAAATGATGACGTATGACGAATAATACTTATTTTTGCTTTTTTTAAACATAAATATTTTTAGAACTATTGGGCTTTTCTGCCTTTAATGTATTATTTTTATATACAATACTAAGATATCAGAAAATCAACCATAGTTAAATGTGACATTCATTACAAAACCTTCAATTCACATCTTTGTATTTTAAATTATGAGAGAATTCCTAAAAGTATACCAAGAGATTTCTCTCCATTATCTTATTTTATATATTCCAGCCATGTTCTGAGAACATGGTCTCTTGGTAATACACGTAGGGCACCAAAGTTTACGTGGAAATAAAAGTAAACTCCCAGGTTTCAGTGATGCTAATGTTGGACTTCTAAGATATAGTGCAGTCTCATCAGTAGATGTTGAGAGATCCTTCTCTGCATTCAAACTGATTTTGTTTCCCAATCGTTCCAAATTTGAAATTGTGATCCTTGAAAAGTTACTGGCAATATTCTTAAAAGAATCACTGGCAATATATTGCAATGCAAAGTATAATAAGAATAAAATGTAAAAGAGTTGTAAATAAGTAAATCTTGTTTTACATCAAAATATACATACTTATTTTGTGCATTTAAGTTTACTAAATAATATACACAAAACTTACAATTTTTCATTTTATTGGGTATGAAACTTATGACAGTGCCTTTTCTCTTTTTGATATTTTCAATGTCTTTATAGACACCTAAAAGACATGCTTAAGCATTAGTTTTAGTGCCTAAACATCCGATGTCTGGTCATAAGTGATATTACGGTTTTCATCTTAGAAACAAAGTCACTTCATCAATTTGAAATCAGAAATTAATTGGTTTTTAATATTTTCCCCTTATTAAAAAAATCTGCACTATATACATATTTAGAAAACCTTCTAAAACAATACACTTTTCTAAAAATAGCACACATTCCAATTACAAATTTCTGTTCTAAAACTTGTGTGAATACCTCCAAAGATTTTATCTTTTGTTCAAACTGATTACATTTTTCCTGTAGTTGTTTACATCCATTACCAGAAGAACAGCAACAATTCTTCTCAGACTGTATTTGAAGCATTTCTTCCAAATCTGAAATCTATAAAGCAATAACCGAGAATAATTAATGAACCTGACCAGACCCAACAAAACAATCAAAATATAAAGCATATCTTAGAGTGTGACAAAAATATGTTTATAAAACTTCTACAGGTATTCAGTGATAAAATTTTGCATCTCATTTAGAACTCTCCAGAATAGAACTCAATCTAATTTTCAAAGTCGATTCTTTAGCTCGAAAAGATTTTTTTTTTTCCTGATACATACAGCTTAAAAAATTTACATTGTTTCCAGTATCTTCAGCTTCAATTAAAAGTTCAATTCAACATTAAATAAACAAGATGTGTTTTATTAACCCGTGAGCACATGTTCACATGATGGATTCAAAACTCTGTTTAAAGTTGAAAAAGGGTTTTCAGCAAATGAATTAAAGGCATACGAAACACATATAACCTTAGAAATAAAAATTGAGATGTGCTGAAATTTCTCCTCAGCTTACTTTTAAGAAATGAAAAATTTGAATATTGTAATAATTTGGAGGAATTGTAACAGTTTATGTACTAATTATTTTTCACAAATCGTGGTGATCATATAGAGTAGGTACTCTGGTCAACCCTGTTATCCCAGCTACCATAGGTTGGTTGAAACTGAAGCTTATTATGTTTTCAAACTTTTAATATGTAGTACTTATTTCTCCATTTCAGGGGTGTATCCAGCCAATCATTTTGGAGGGTGCCATCATCGATTTTTGTTAAATAATAAACATTTGTTATTATTTTGTATATTATTTATGTACTGTAGGTATGATACTATCCAATATTATTGTTTAAATAATTACGTAATTTGAACATAAATTAATATTTAAATAAATTTTGTCAAATAAAGGAAAGTAAACTAAAAATAAAGGCCTCTTGGCAGAGGGAGCCATGCACCCCCACCCCTAAATCCGCTAGTGCCCCACCAAGTTTCCATGTAAGTGTTACAGACTACGGACTGTGAGCTATGAGAACTGGGAAGAGGGGGACCAGTGTAATCATAGGTTAAAAGGGCAATTCTGTTTTCAGCTTTTCTTTTGGAGGGGAGAGAAACTGTACCTCTTACCACATCTGAAATCTATAAAGTCTATAAAATCTACCCATTACCACCTACACCAATATTTCATACATCATCTTTGGAACAACACTAACATTGATGTACATAGCAAAAGCTTCTAATCTCCTCCAAGTTGTGCATTAAACATACACACACACACTCTCATATTCTTACAGACATTATGCTAAAACCCCTTTTTTCTTCTCAGGGCTTCTCAAAATGGAACTGACCACACATTGACCTTGAATTTTGAAACTGAATCAGCTACACTTCCTTTATGCGAACATACAAGCTAGTAAAGTAAAAAAATGAAATGTTAATTTAAATAGTTTTTGAATGTATGTTTTCAAAATGTGTTGAATACTTAATAAATACTGTATTAAATAAAAATAAATATTTTTATAATCCCTCCCTTTGATCATTCCAACTTTTAGTATTTCTTAGAACAGAAATTACACAGATTTACCTTTTTTTTTAAACGAGAGACTTCTTCTACAACAGAGCCCATTTTTTGTTCATTGTATACAAGTTTGTCATGTATAAGAGCATTTTGATGTTCAGTAGAAGCTAGCTGTTGTAAAATGACATAACTGAGGTGCTGGCATGACTCTTCTGCTGCTATTGAAAAAAGTTTTAGTTAATTTCTTTTTTTTACAATCACAATAAAATTTTGTAGATTTTGTATTTTTATTCAAAGTTTATTCAATGAGTCACAACGTAGTTAAAATTACAGAGTAGTTGGGATTTAATTTTTAGTTTAACCTAGGAGTGCTCGCAATAGATCTGTGAGATCCAAGCAATGGCAATTTTATGTTCCTTAATTATTGCGATGTGTTAATCGTCTGATATTTCATGTTTTCCTTCATTGTACTTTTCTGAAAACGCCTGGCCTTCTATTTTTATCCTTCTGCACAATAATTTCCTGTGAGCATGTTGAAATGTGAAAGCTGCACTGCGCGATATCTGTTAGGAATGTTGCCTGCACTGGCCCAGTGCATTGCGAGCTCCTGGGCTGAGCGGTACACATCATGGCATTATTTTCAGCCATGTCTGTGACAAGTGCCTATTCTGAAAATGCAATAATTTGTCTTATATATAATTGACTGTCACATTTTCTTCCCTAAGAGAAAGAAGATGTGCAGGAGTTGTCTGTGGGGAAATTGAAAAAAATGCGAATCTTGCACATTGAAAACAAAAGACTTTCTAAATAATTTTTTGAAAAGTGAAAAATATGTTTGTCATATATCAGATCATGCAAAAATCATTTCTGGAAATTGCAATTAATATTATTTAATAAGATATTAAGATGTTTAATGATTTGTGCATGTACTCTGACAATTTTTACCTTTCTCACCATAAGTATTTAGGAAAGGTTTCTGCAGTGTAGGATTCATTATCAATAGCATTGGGGGGGCATGTACAAACTAAATAAAATATGTATTTCAATAAATACAGCTTCAAATCATTTGCATTCACAAAATGTTGCAGCTATATCTGAGAGATACATTGCGGGCACTGGCGTGAGGCGAACTATTGTGGTTAGGAAAGGCTCTCTTAGGTTAAGAAAGCATGATCCACATTTAACATGATTGACACAACAAACAAAACAAAGAAAGAAGAAGAGGAGGAGAAGAAGAAGAGGAGGGGAAGGAGGAGGAGAAGAAGAAGAGGAGGGGAAGGAGAAGAAGAAGAGGAGGGGAAGGAGAAGAAGAAGAGAAGAAGGAGAAGAAGAAGAGGAGGGGAAGGAGAAGAAGAAGAGAAGAAGGAGAAGAAGAAGAGGAGAAGAAGAAGAAGAGGAGGAGGAGAAGACGAGAGGAGAAGGAGAAGAGGAAAAGAAGGAGAAGACAAAGAGGAGAAGAAGAAGAGGAGGAGGAGAAGAAGAAGAAGAAGAGGAGAAGAAGAAGAAGAAGAGGAGGAGAAAAGAAGAGGAGGAGGAGGAGGAGAAAAGAAAAGGAGGAGGAGAAGAAGAAGAGGAGGAGGAGGAGGAGGAGAAGAAGAGGAGGAGGAGAAGAAGAGGAGGAGAAGAAGAGGAGGAGGAGAAGATGAAGAGGAGGAAGAGAAGAATTACTGACTTCTATTTCATTATTCAGATAACTCATACAATTTTTGGTAAATATACGTTCTTTTAAACTATAGGCTCCACTAAGACATCTTTCTAAGTATTAAATTATACTGCTTAATTTAAATTGTTATCATCCTATATTTGTGAAAATTTCCCATTTCCAAAACTTGGGTTTTGTTGAATCTACAAATACTACAATAACCATATTGTAAAAGTCGTCTTTTAAATGAAATTTAACGGTCCATATACCATTACTTTTATTTTCTGATTCATTCAAGAGAATATTTTTCCATTTTAACAATTTTTAAAGAATTTCAATGTCAAAAAAAGTGATTAATATGAAAGAATTACAGTGTATCATAAATAAACGAATAAACACAATGGATTTCTTGTTTATATTATGCAATTAAGATAATTTTTTCTCACATTCTTTGATTCTAGAAATGAAATGTACATTTGAAATAGAAACTGTGAAATAAAGCTCACCATTTGGAGAAGAAGGGTTTGGAGTGTTATAATTCATGTTGCTTCTAACGTATGACCTACTACCAGAACTTTTTGAATTTCTGCAAGAGTCCTTGAGAAACAAGAAACAAAAAGAGATAATTTTAAATATCATTTAGAATGCTGCAAATTATTTCTTTCATTATTATTCTGAATAATTACAAATTTCTTACATGGGGTATTTCCAGAGAATCATACATTTTATTGGTTGGTGATTTAATATTTGCTGCTGATGATATCTTTGTCCTGTAAGAAAATATAAAGATAATGATTCATGATCTGACAGAAGAGATATGACAATATGTTTAATATGTAAGTGGTCTTATTTCCTCTTTCAGAATTTCTTGAAATGTAAATGAATTTCTACCTCTTACTCCCCACAAATTTTACTGAAAAATATTAATCAATTAAAAGGAAAAAAACAACAAAAAAACATAATTAATAGAAAATAAAATTTAGTGAATGTAAAGGAAGGTTAAACGAAGGAAAAACGAAGAATTCTTTCCTTCTTACTGTTACTTTCCCACAAAGAGATCACAATAGATACCTGTAGTGAAAATTGTGTACTAAATAATACCTAAACAATACCTCTGTTTAATAAGAAAATTGCATTAATTGCATTTATATTTTTTATCTCATTACATTCGAGATCAAGTATGAATATTTTGACCATCAAATTTTCATGTATTTATAAAATCAGAAAAAATTAAGGGTTCACAGTAATTTGCAGAGCCTTTACCCTAATATAAGATCTACCATGATTTTCAGCAAATTTTATGACTTCATTAATTACTTTGAAGTTTATATTTTCAACAGCATTCAATAAGCAGTTGGGTGACAAATGAATTACTGTAATTATTATTATTATTATTATTATTATTATTATTATTATTATTATTATTATTATTATTATTATTATTATTGCACCGATATTAATACCAATATGCATGGGCATAGCATTACTGATGTAAGGGGGCACTCACCTGTTTTTGTTCTCTGGGTCTCTCTCACAAATTGGGAATGAAAAGTCTCCATAACATTGGAAAATTTTACTTTGTCCTCTGCTTTCTCTGAAATTTGAAATACCCCATGAAACCTATTGATCCCTCCCAAAAGTAAATTTTCTTATCACTGGAAAAGGGAATTTGAATTAAGAGCAGTGACCATCACAAGCCCTTTTACTATGCCCAAGCTAATGTTTTAATGGAACTAAGTTATTTCTGTGTTCATAAGGAGTAGTTCATTTAATTTTGACCTTTAAGAGGAGAAAGTCCAAAGTATATCGCCCATGTTAAATTTGCTTCTATTGTTATACCTTCTGTAGAAAATTGTATTTCACAAACTTAAATGTACAGCCTTTGTTATTATTTTGACATGTTTTTGAGTTGTTTAAAAAAAATTAGTTTTTTCTTCAATTATAACTTTTGCCCTAAAATTTGAGTATTTTTGGACAAACATGTTTATATATATATATATTCTGTTTTCAAAGATAGTTTATATAAAAATATCAATTTATTGCAAATATTATGAAGAATGTATTCTGTAAATTTTAATAAATTGTGAATAATAGTTTCTGAAAAATGGTATATTAATTATAAAATAAGTATATTTTGGCAAATGCCATCTGAAAAGACTTATTTGCCAATGTTCTACTACAATATTCTTGCTCTATATTCAGGATCAACTCCTACAGCAGAAAAGACCAATGCTACCAACGTATAAACAAGAGCATGCTTCAATAACTTATTAACAACACAACATGCCTACAAAATTACATAAAAATAGCCATGTCAAAAAAGGGGGCATGGCTCATGCCCACCAGGACATTTAAACAAGATTTAAAGGGACTTCCAGATGTCCCAAAAGAAAAATGTTAATATATTTGGAAAGATCAAGGTTTGAACTATTTATTTAGCCAAAAAACAATAAATTATTATTGGCCTATTTCATGGTTCCGTCTCCCCTTAAAGCTATTATTGGGTTAAACAAACATACCTCTTTCTGTGCGAGAGAGGTGGAAGTCTGCTAACATTTTCTTTGTAAATTAAACTCTCCATGAATAACTCTTGTGAAGTATTTTCAAGAATTCAAAAGTCTTGAAGTGGAATCAAAAATAATTTGATGCACCTGATAAAGAAGAAATATAGATTTTGTTTAAATATCTGCACGATATTACAATTTCATAACAGATATTCAAATATTACCTTCAATTTTTTTTCAGATGAAAAAAGCACTTGCAAGAGAACATCCCAGATTTTCCTGATGTATTCATACATTAGGAGTGTCTTAGTACAGGTGAACAAAACTGATGTGTTCGTTGACAAGAGGTAAAGATTGAAAGATATTATGATAAACAAGGCAGTGCTAACAAGCCCATTTATGCTGCTGATATGAATCGTTTGTCTTTAATCAGCATGGGCATTAAAAATATTTGAAGTCAATTGGGAAAGGAAATGTATTAGTACAAATTAGAATTTAAAAGTACGTATATTTCAAACCTCCAACTCAAAAAATAAAAATATGGCTCAAATGAAAGACATATCTTACACACGCAAAACAAGTGTATATTCACGAGGTTCAACCTATACTACCATTTTCGCACAGGCGTTTCCAGTATACACTAAGCCACAAACACTATATATTGTATTCTGAAATTGTACATACTTTATAATCTAACGAGGAACGACGATAAAAAGTACCGAAAATGCGCTGATTAAAATAATTGTGGCTTTCATGGCAAGAAGAATGATGTTTTAACGTGGCGACAAATGTGATTTAATCGCTACAAGGTGGTTTGTTGATTGTTGCTTGGCAACATCACGGAGTTGCTCTAGTTTCCCAGACGTTAACGCCAGGCATAATCAATAGTATTTTTAAACTAAATTCGTGAATCCTGCGAGTGTGTGGTGGACTCGAAATTTGTATCATTTTGCTGACTTTCTAATTTACAACAAGTTTTAGACGCAAATTTTAACATCTTCAATGGTGAATGGACAGGAAATCTGTCAACGATTAAGAAGACATTCTAGTCATATAAAACAACGGAATCCACCAAGAATAGTTCCAGGATTTTCTCTCCAGTCTCTCCAGAAGGATGTAGTAGTTCGTGGTCCGCCGAGAGCAGGCGCTTATTCACCACGGCCTCCAAAATACCCAACTTCATTCAGAAGGTTCTACAGGAGAGGAGATTTCCCGATTTCTATGGAATTCGATACCTACGGGCAAAAAGTTGCATGGAAGGTAAGATTCTGAATCTAAGTATTTCACTAGCTTACTAGCAAACTACAGTGAAAATGATAAAATTAGCAAGTTGAGAAGATGCAAACGGACCGCACAGAAGAACTAGCGAATAGGGAAAATTACCCCAATCATTTTATTTTTCTATATTAGTATTTACTAGTGAATGTTAAAAATATCGCTATAATAAATCAAAAATGAATTTCCAATACGTAAGTTGGAACAATATTTTGTCCTGAGAATTGTTCATTATCATCACTATTATTTTGAATGCAGGGTTTTCCTGTTTTTCAATTGCATGAAATGTAAATGGACCTACTATTCGGCACAGATAGATAGAACATTAATTTTTGTTTCTATTTAGTCCCTACTTTACTTTCGAAGGATTAATTTCTAAGTGATAGAAAATCAGGGTGTTTCTACTACACAACTAACGCAATTAACAAAGGCATTATGATAACGGTTTCAGCAATTCTAATTCAGCCTTATCGAATTATATAAAAATGGTCTACCACATCAGTTTCGAAAACTTGCGAAAAATAATTACGATTAAAAAATATGGATATTAAAACAAATTATATATTATAAATGTACCGCGAAATTTTCAGTAACTAAATGAGAGTTATTAAATTCGCTTTCCAGACCTTGCAAGAAACCCTTCAAATAACACCTATAGAGCGCCCAGTTGCAAAACTTAGGGAGACGATTGCCAATAACTCTCAATAATAAGCTCTCCGGAAGAAAAAAACAAAACACACACACACACACACACACACACTATATTTTCGCGACTGACGATGTACCCACTATCCAGGCCTGTCAAACCGCGCCCGCACGAGCTACTTGCCCGCCTGGGAAGCCCAGCGCTCCTGCGAGCACCGGCGACTTCCCCCGACATCCGTAGCTGCTTGGCCGTAGATTAACACCATGCATTCATCCATGGCTTGGCTGTCCGGAAGGCCCCGCGTGCTAGGCACAGATGCCAACGGGCGAAATGCACAGTTCGCTCCGAGGAAGGTCACAGAATCGCGGCCGAAACGTTGGCACCTGTGCCTGGAACGCGGCGTCTCTCAGACAGCCAAGCAGCCACAGGCTCCGTCCGCAGAATCCTTCGTTCTCATATAGCCCTGCATTGGCGGCCGGTGGGTTGCGGACTTTCCCCAAAAACCAGGAATGCAAACTCAATAGCATGCTCGGAACGAAGGGCACAAACGTGGAGCGTCGTATTCCTTTCTTCATTTTGATTTTTAGGTTGTGGCAAATTTATTAATTTACAATTTTTCAAATTTAATTTCTTTTTTTGCAAAATTAATTTTGCATGTGTGATCCACCATCCGTAAAACGGAAGCGTGGAAAAGTGTCCTATATTGGGGAAAACAAATATTATTATTCTTATTGTTTACAACTATTTTAAAAGGAATAATCCAGGAAAACCATTGCAATGGATTGTGGCGGCAGCAGCGATCTACTATTATGAAATCGAAAAATTAAGAAAATTTCAAAACAATTTTTGCATGCAGCCCCCCATTAATTAAAGGCACCAGCCGCCACTGATGTTGCTACATGCCAGAACAATGAACTCCGACACCGTGTGACCGATCTCCATGAAAGTTGGCACATTACGTGTTTATTCACGGAGAAGGTTTTTATGCTGTTCATTTTGTTGTAACGCCATTAGATTGTGCTGCAGCACAAGGTGCCTCATCAGATTAATGCAAATTTCCAATACACCTGGGCTTCATTGTTGGTGGGTGACGCATGCGAGGCCAGGTGCAGCGAGCGATGGAGAGAGGAGACAGGGAAAGAGAGAGATGGGAAAGGGAGAGAGAGGGGGGGAGAGTGAGTGGGAAAAAAGAGAGGGGGAAAGAGCAATAGAGCGAAAAGAGGGGATAAAGGAGAGAGTGGAGAAAAAGAGAGAGGGAAAGTGAGGATTCGTTTGAAGAAAAAAATTGGAACAGTTTCTGAAAAAATGAAGATTAAACATTTCCGAAAACGCGGAATTTTGAGCTCATTTTAACAGAAAACTTTTCAGTTTTCGAGAAACTTACTACACATTATTTGAAGCACATGTACTCTTAAATGCAATAATGTGAACAAATGTAAGTATTAATGACGTGAGAGACAAGTCAAAAATAGTGGTGCTACATCAGCACATACTTTCTCGCAATATTACAATGTTAACATTATGAACGATGGGACGCCCATAATGCTTCTTTTACTTCAACTGTTACAAAAAAAATGTACATGACGTTTTTTAAAAAGCCAATTTTATATAATATAATTTTTCTGAGGCAAAAATCTCTATTTTCTATTTTGTAATATTAATTTTTTTGTTGCAATTTACCAAAAAAGTGAGCAATAACTGAAAATGGAATTTGAATAATAGTTTTTTACCGTCCCTTATTACATATGCGAAGAAAATATAAATAAAAGTTTGGAACGGTTTTTTAGGAAAATAATCGTAAATTTCAAGTGTATATTACGCAAAACTACTATTAAAAAACAACAACAACAACAACAACTGTACTTGACCATTTTTAAAGAGCTAATTTTGTTCAACATACTTTGTCTGAAGCAAAAATCTCTATGTTCAATTTTGTAGTTTTAAATAGTTTTGCAATTTTCGAAAAACTTAGCAATACCGGAAAATGGGACTGGACAAATTAAGCAAAAACTACACATTTTTTTCAAAAAACTCTTTTTAAGAGCTAATTTTGTACAACAATGGTGAACCAGATTTAGTCCAAAAATAGATATGAAATTGTAATGTATTATTTTCTCAAGTGACTATTCATATTAATTTATTAGGTAACTTGAATGATAAAATTAAAGAATTAATTTTGAAACTATAAGACCAAAAATGTATTTTTTTATATTTTTATTAACTGTAAACAGAATGCCTGATGGATTGTAGAAAGTGACTTCTTGAATAGCTTATGTTAACAGATATATATTTTTTTTCTCTTTCATTAATAATCATGATTGATCCTGCTTGTTTTTTTAACTGACAAGAACACTGAACTATTCATTGAACATGTTACAACATGGAAAAAGATTACTTTCTTGGAAAGGATTGTTAGATGCAATAAATGTATTAGTTAAATGTTCAGAAGCAGATTGCAATGTGCTGGTGATTTTTGTTTTGTGTGTCAACAGATTGAGGTTGACAAAATTGACTACCATCATTATTTGCCAATGTTCTTTGATGGTTTGGTTGAAACAACTCACCCTTATAAATTCTTTGCCCGTCAAGGAATTAAAGATATGTTGCAACATGGTGGATCCAAGATTTTACCTGTAGTGCCTCAACTAATAATCCCAATTAAAAGTAAGTTGTTTTTTGTCATTTGCATAATATAAAAAAAATCCCCACACTTTTACAATGATTTCTTTTGTGATATCAGATGCCTTGAATACTCGGGATCCTGAAGTGGTATGTACGACTTTGAAAGTTATTCAACAACTTGTGATGTCTGCCGATATGATAGGCGAGGCTTTGGTACCATATTATCGTCAGATACTTCCAATTTTGAATATCTTCAAAAATAAAAATGGTGAGTTTATACTAGATACAGGTCAAGTAGTATATTACTTTTCTGTGTTTCAAAGTAAATCCAATTGAAATGTTTTCTTACAGTAAACAGTGGTGATGGAATTGACTACACTCAAATGAAAGAAGAAAATATAGGGGATCTCATACAAGAAACACTGGAAATACTGGAACGTTTTGGAGGAGATGATGCATTTATCAATATTAAATATATGGTACCCACTTATGAATCCTGCTTATTAAATTAAATGAAATTTAAATATATTTTTAACTGGACAGCAAAATAAATAACAGATTCCTTTTACGGTGCTCATGTTCAAAATATGATTCAAGTAATCAGTCATATTTATTTCTCTTCCAAGAATTGCCTCAGGAATAACCTCAGATACATTTATTTGTACTTTAATAATTTCTGAACTAAACAAACATGAAACCAGACCAAAACAAGAAAAAACTGAATAATCTAACATTGCCAGAATATTTTGCTACAGCAAGACAGATACTACATTTTCCAACCTTCGTAAAGCTATGAAAATTGGTTCAGTTCACCCCTGTGTACTTCATGTTTGTGAACTAACCATTCACCAATAGATGTTCACCTACCAATAATATTGTAGTAGATAAAAGCATTCATTCTGAGAAATGAACACGAATAATTATTCACATATTTTGAACATTATGTATGATATTTTATTGATTGTCAAAGAAATTGAAGTATTAAATAAAAAATGTAGCGAGTATAAAACCAAAAAAGGCTGAATGAGAGGTTTCCTAACATCCTCTAACCTGAAGCAGGTTAAATTTGCAAGTACTTAGTACAAATAAGTTTTTAATGAAATATTAATGACCATATTGACTAGTATTATCTTCAGAATTTATTCAGTTATCTCTTTATTAAGCTGGCAGCCCACGTACCTTTCTGTAGCATTAGTGTACGCACCTGATCCCACAGACCCTTTTGTTTGCAGTTCCCTTAATTCAATTTCCTCTTATAATTTCGATCAAAGGAATGTGTCACAAAAAAGATGGATATAATAATGAGATATATTTTTAAATAATTGATTACTTATTTAGTGGTTTGTATGCAAATTAACAAAACTGAAAAAATGAAATAGGCTGAAAAATTTTCACTGTATTTGGTGTATTTTACACATCTGACAACTTTCCTTCATTACACGCATTACAAACTCTTAGTGAATACTCCAAACAAATAAACTTTCTGCATATTTGTCCCTAATATTTTGTTAAGTTGCGTAACGTACTGAACAAAAGATGTAGCACAAGTGCATGCAGGTAGTCACTGAGGCCCATTCAACATTTTGGAATGTCTTACTGCTAGAAAGGATAACAATACTCACTTTCTTAAAAGAGGTGTGACTCATATCTGTGGAAGGCAAAGGTACCAGGAAGCAGTGGTTAAGAGCAGCCAAACCGCAATCACAATATTAAAGAAAAGTATCCTGGGTCTCTCAGACCACCTGCGTGCACTGCCTGGATTTAACCCAAGAATGGTCTTAAATGATTGACATCAATATTATTTTGAATATATTTTCAAAAATACAGTAAAAATTATGAGTCAATAATAAAATCATTTAAAACTCTACAGTTTCAAGGCACCTACAGTGCTGAAATACTGTTAATTACTAATGAGCCTTACTGACATAAATCAAGATGTCTTGATTTATTAGATTGACAATAATTAATATAATTTTGTAATGAATAATAAAAAATAATTTTGATACTTTTTCATGTAACGTTCTAAGCTTGAAGATGGATGGACCAAACAATTGCATTATTTTTTAATTTTTTTATTACTAACTACTTTCACAGCACATGCATTTACATAATAATGCCCACCAGAGGCAACATGTTAAGCTGGTTTTTAAATATTTTTTTAATGCTTCTTGTCAACAATTCTTCAAAGTTACAATTAATGATAACACAATTTTTGTTACTTTTGCCAGGTCAGGTCAATACTTGCTTTTGAGTGAAAGTAATAAGAAACCAATGCAATAAATCAAATAATAAATTCACAGACATAATACCATAAGGGTAAACATCCGTTTTAAATACAAAGGAAATATGACAGTTTTTAACCATTTATAAGAAACCATCCACACAAATCTATTTTAACTTTCAAAACCATGATTTACAAGTAAGCTCATGGCTGTCTGGGTGACGCCACATTGAGGGCATCGATGCCAACATTTTGACCATCATATCTTTGTCATTTTTAGGACTAAAGTGCACAAGGATGGTGACTGCTCATATACTCTCTGGATGTATAAAAACCCGAGTGCCCACCATCCAAGCACACACCAGCCCTGAAGAAGACCATGATATGATGGCTGAAACATCAGCATAAATTCCCTCGAAGTAGCGTCAGCTTGTCAATCGAAAGCTTTTACATGACACTGGCCACGGAAGCCTATGATTGCATGGTTTTAAAAGTTGTTTTTTGGAGATGGCACGTTTGTTTACAAAATGTCTCTGGAGTCTTTGCATATCTTTGTGGGGAGATTCTGCTCATCTGGGTCTCAAGCTATTCAGAACTTTCTGTTTCATTTGGCAGGAGCTATTCACTATCATAACATTTATACCAGTACTTCAAAACAAAACTATACTTAAATTAAATTTTTGAATTTGTAGTTAAATTTCTAGATAAACATTCACAGGAATATGTGGGAAGCATACAGAAGAAATAAGGGGAATATGCAGTGGAACATCGAGTTAACATCTTAGGAGATCTTATAAGGATCATGCAGGGGAACACTTGGGGTATGTGGAGAAAGTGTGCAATGGCACATTCAGGAAACATGCAATGATACATACCGGAAACATGTGGGGAGCATATAGAGAAACCTACTGGGAACATGTGAGGAACTTATGGGGAACATGCAAAGCTATATGCAGAGGACCTTTGGCGAATATGTGGCGAAACAAAGGGAAACATGCTGGGGCAAGTGGAGATAAAGATATAATTATTTCTTTACGTTTATTCAACAAAATGAGACCTTTTTAAACCTTCTCATTCATTTATGGATATTTAGCTCTTCCAGGTACCCCCATCTGTAGCGTGTGTACCCCCATCTAGTGTTGGTGGTCAGAATTGAGTAGAATCTTGAAATATGAGAAAAATTAAATTCATGCATCAATCAGTCTGTCATGTTTTAACATACCATACATATAGCTGACTACTTAAAGTTTTGATCCAGCTACTTTCACATTTTGAAACAAAATTTTATACATAAATAATATAATAAATTCTGATAAATTCCTTCTGCACACTAATTACTTTCTGGCTGTACATATTTGTTTATAGTGATTTTTTTCTTGTTAGCTTGTGTTCCTGATAGGCTGTAAAACCCTAATTGTTTGCAGGGTGCCTGCCCTTGCACAGAACACATGGTGGTATTTGCATGTTTTTCTTGCATTACATTTATTTCAGTATTTTTAGGTATGTTCATACTTTTAGGAGCGTTTACATTGTAGGCTTACTATTTTTTTTTTTTTTTTTTCATATGCGGTTGCTCAAATTTAACAGCAGAGTACACAATTATTGTGTGTGTATATATGTGTGTACACTAATACAATATAAACGCTCCTAAAAGTATGAACATACCTAAGTATACTGAAATAAATGTAATGCAAGAAAAACATGCTAATACCACCATGTGTTCTGTGCGACGGCGGGCACCCTGCGAACTATAAGGGTTGTACAGCCTATCAGGAACACAAACTAACAAGAAAAAGTCACTATAAACAAAGTAGTTACCTTAGAAATTCACAGAACGAATTGACTCCTCAACCTCAATATAAATGAACACATTTACTCACTAACGAATAGCCAAAAGACGTACTATGCAATGTCACGCAACCCACGCAGGTTCATCAAGAAGTAAAACAACACACCAATGATCAAAACTCTGAACTGAGCATCATTGGATATTCTTTCGAAAGATTCAAAAATGTCTTACTTCAACAAAACCAACAAATAAAGTCTTCTCAATGTTGTCTTCATTAGTATGCAAGCTTTCAAATGGGTAAATTTTATTATTATTATTTTAACGAATAGGGGAAGCAGGGTAGTGTGGGTCACGGGGTAATAGGGGGGGGGGAGTCAGCGGAAAATTATCGATAAATATTGTAAACAACCCCTCTTGAAAGGCATCACCATACGCAACCTACCATTAGTCATGATAACTATAGCCAGTTGATTGCCGCAGCCAAAGAAATCTTACGTAGATGATTATTCGTACCGGAGAGTATATTCGTACCAGGAAAGTGGGTGGTTGAGCTTAGAAAGTTCTCTCAGAAAAAAGGTCTTACTCATGTGAATTAGATTTCTGGAAGAATTAAAATTTGTTGAAAGGGAAGTAATACCAAATCATTTAATACCAGATGTGAGTAATTTTACATATTATACAAAAGTCTATGATTAGTTAGGATAAAATGTGCTAGTTTGGTAATGGTGGTTAGTGTTTCTCATTAACGCAGCATGATTTGCCATTGCCCCAAACAAAATAATTTATTGGTCTGAATGAGTTTAAATGGCCTTCATGATGCTATTTACAAATGTATTATATGCGTAAGTTTTCTTGAGCCCTGGAAAACCAACCCCCACTCTTTTGCCACAATTGGTTGGATTAATAGCTAGTGTGCTATACAGCGCTTCTGCTCTCGCCATTAGCAATGGTTATTAAATTAATAATAATAATAATAATAATAGCTATTATTATATTATTATTATTATTATTGAGTCATATATAAAATTACAATCATGTATGACGAGTCAATATGATGTCTTGGGTGGAGAGATAAATACAAAAAGAATAAACAATTACTATTTCTTTCCGAATTACTCCACAGTTTCTCTCCGAATTATTTTTTGTAAAACTCGTTTGAAAGTGTATAACATTTCGTGAAGAAAATAAGCACAATGCGATATAGTAAACTAATTAAAAGTTAATAAATAATACGATTCTTACAGCGTTGGCAAACAAAAAAGATCGAAAAATATATAATAGTAAATTTTAAACAATATAGTATTGTAATATTCTACAAATATATAAAAGGATTCGTTTTTATTATCGAAAAAAAGAGTAGCCGTCATTTTCTGTTATCTGTGCGGCGTTACAACAATGGGTAACAACAACCAACAATGGCCGCTCACCTATTTGCTTTCTCAACGAACACGATTCAAGGTCGCTATTTAATCTACGATAAACTATTGCTTTTCAACAAAGAGAGCGCCCAAGGTTTCTCGGAAGAGAGATGGTATAAACAAAACAAGTGCTTCTCAATCGATGGGGCATTGTTGCGAAATTTCTATTAATATTTGCGGATTGCTTAAAAAGAAATACATTGAGAATACACATTGAGTAAAGAGTTAAAAAGCAAGAAAGGAAAAATAGAATAAATATTGGTATTTTCAGTAGGAAATTATAATGAAAATTAATAACTTTTCTTATTCATTCAATTTTTCTCGAGACTCGTAGTTGGTGTGAAACCTGCATATATTTCATTAATTTCAAGCAGAAAATACATAATTATTCTCAAAAACCAGTCGTTTCTGCGTAATTTGCAATTGAAATTTAAAACAACAACAAAAAATCTCCTAAACCGCTCCAAATTTTGTCTTCACATTTTCACCTATATAATAAGGAACGATAAAAAATATGGCGCTTGTCTCATTTTCGGGTATTGCTCGTTTTTTTTCTTCGAAAAATGCGAAAAACATTTCAAAACTACAAAATAAAAGATAAGATATTTTTGCCTCAAAGTCTGTTGTACAAAATAAGCTCTTTAAAAAAGGTCATGTACAATTTTTTGAAAAAAATGAGAAGTTTTTGCTTAATTGCTGGTTGAAATTAATGAAATATATACAGATTTCATTCTAAGAAAGTGCCACGAAAAAAATTATTGAATGATATAAAAGTAATTAATTTAAATTATAATTTACTTTTGAATATGCCAATATTAGTTCTACTTTTATACTCTCGCTTTTTTACTTTTTACTCAATATGTATTCTCAATGTATTGATGTATTTCTTTTTAAGCAATCTACGAAGCTTAATAGAAATATCGCAACAATGTGGCACCGATATTTGAGGAGCTAATTTTTATCGAACGTCGAGATCTTGGCGGCGATGAGATACAGCTGTTTTTTAATTTTATTTATTTAAGGTCGCTTTTCAACAACTGGGTCATAAGCGACCACGAGAATCAATTTATAATTTACACAAGAATACACATTTTTTAGTTATGCCATTATACAATTACATACAATTCATACAAGCATATAAATGGTCAAAATGTATTAATAATGTAGGTACTTACATAATTGGGATGGGTACACATATTTAGTTATTTACATTACACAAGTTTTGATATTAAATACATGTTTGAAGGATTATTGTATATGAGATATAGGTAAAGGAGGGTCTTTATATTAAGATACCAATTTTTGATGTTTCTAAAAATTTAAATGTTTTTAAATTTTTAAATTAAAAAGAGTTTTTAAAAACATTCTTCTAGAGATGAGAAGGAATTATATACAGCTGTTTAAGTCCAGCTGGTGGTGGTGTAACTCCTAGACCGGGAGCCAGTACTTCCGGTTGCAACTCCTCAGAATGCCTGGTGAGGTATGTTTCATATCATCTGATGCCTAAAAAAAAATTAATTTTGAGTAAAAGAAACAATGAAACGCTACTGGAACTGTTGTCTTACGGCTAAAAGTAACTCAGGAGTGAGCAGCCAGAATTTTCGTAATTATTTGGATTCTAATTACTGTATTGATGTTATTAACCAAGCGAATGCACATAGTTTTGACAACGCGGCGCTGGCAAGATTGCGTTGCTCTTTTGGTTGAATTGCACGCTTTCTAGTACTAGCTGAGGTGTTAGTAGCGCAGAAAATGCATTATTTCAATATTACATAGCTGTTTCCAATAACGCGAGAATGTAGCATCACAAGTTATTCTGTAGTGATACTCTATTTCTTTTTTAACCTGAAGTTTGCATTTCCAAACATGATGAAATTATCTGGTTCAATATTTTTGTTTAATATCAAAAATTTCCTCATGAGTGTTATTTTTACTTTTACTCATAGGTTGGCACATATTAACAAAACGTATTGTTAGTACACAACTTTGTTGAATATACTGTATTATACAGAATGTATTGTCGTAATAATTTTCTTATATCCCTCTTATTTTGGTTAGCTAAATTTTGAAATTACAGATATTCCGCGCGAGCAAATATAACCCTATTGATTCCGTGAATATCGGAGTGTTAATAATTTAACAATGCTAATTACTTGTTTACAAGCATGATAAAGAGCAACTAGAGAGCCGCCGCGAGATAAGATGTGTATTCTCCCGCTCCGGTCAATGTCCAAAAAGTAACCGTTGTTAAGCGCGCTCTAGCGCCTAAACGGCTTTTCAGAAATTTAATGTTAACGTATGTATATTGTAGGAAATTTTATCTACTTTAGTAAAACGCATAGTTTTACAGATATAAGCAAAACACTACAAACGGGTCGAAATTTGTAGAGTTTTTTTCTATTTTCTCTGTGAAGCCGACCTTTTTTGAGGTGGAAAACATCGAATTCGAATTCAGCATCTTCAAAAACAAAACCGTTGAGTAAAAGCTTCCGGATTTTTTCCCATACATAATTCCATTCATCACCAAACATCTCCAGCAAATTCTATTCATACATCAACCAAAACGACTACCTATCCCATTTGAACTTTGCTCAAATCCCAGATTCCCGTTCAAGAATTAAAAACAGGTTCCCAATTCAAGCTTTTTTCAATATACAGACTGAGTTGGAGAATAACTAAGGCGCTTCATGAGCTCCTTTACCCTGAGTAGTTAGCTTTAGAATTAAGTTCGTTTTTAGGTTAATTTAAGACGCAAAAAATACATATGTAAAAGTACTATAGTACTGATCTATGTAACTTGTAATTCCAATAAAAAGATCCTAGGAAGGAAATCAGTATTATCTGCTTGCAGGAAGGTTACTTACTACCAGAATATCGAGACGCCTCGTTTCTCGAACACGTTCTCGATGCAAGGGATTTTCGTGGGTCAGTCTCGTGCATGACTGTCGCAATGGAGTTTCCGCAGCAATACTTAACTTTCTCTACTCTCTATTACAGAGATGCATAAGCGCCCCATTTGAACCCCTTCTTGGGGAGCCGGGGAGCCCGCGCCCCACGAGAACCAGCAAGTTGGAATAATCCCCGACGGCCAAGCTGTCCATTCACTTTACCACTTTTCAGACTTTTCTTTCCGAAATAGTCAGTTATCTAGAGGGTGCACATCATGGCAGGTTCCGAACGAAATCGAGTTGTTGCGAATCGTCGATTCATGACTACCCGGGAGCACGATTTTTTTTTCCACAGAGAGAAATGGAGCAGCAACGTGTCTCGAATGCCAAAAGATGGTGTCGGAGAAACAAGTAACGGCAGTACGGCGACACTACAAAAGTCATGGGGCATATCACAATACGTTAGGCAATGACAGAAAGAATTTGATAGAACAACTTCGGGAAGAGCTAAAAGTAAGTAAACTTTATTCTTCTTGCCATTTCTGATGCCTGTATATATATATATATATATATATATATATATATATATATATATATATATATATATTTGAAAATATTTTTCCGCGTCACTATTCTTTACGTTGCCAAGAATATGCATGGGGATCTTTGTGCGAGTAATAATGATACCTAGCTGACAGTAGTTTCCTTTTTTTTTTTTTTTTTTTTTCCAACGAAACAACGCAAACGATGACAGTGAAGCAGCTATAAGAGCCAGTTACACCGTAGCAGTGAACGTAAGCAAAGGCTTCAAAACCATTTCGGGAAGGAGAATTTATAAAACAGTGCCTCATCAACGTGTCTAGTATTTTGTGTCCTGATGTGGCAATCACTGTCAAAACTATTTGCTTATCACTACCACAATCGCGAGAAGAATCAATCACATGGCTACGGTTTTGAAAAATCAATTGAAGGATCAGATAAACGATTTTATTGTATTTTCTTTGGCTCTGGACGAAAGTACAGATATTCAGGACATTGCACAACTAGCAATTTTTATTAGGGGTGTTGGTGATAAGCTTGTCATCACAGAAGAATTATTACCATTAATTCCTCTCTGAGGGGCAGCGAAAGGTGAAGTCATTTTTTGTGCCGTTGTATCTTGCATGGAAGACTTTAAATTCCCCTGGATAAATTTACATGCGTGACGACGGATGGTGCTGCGGCGATGACAGGTATTAGTCGGGTGGTTACCTCACTTGTTACTGTGGTTACCTCACCGAAAAGTTAACTGCAACGGGTTGTAGTCCTGTTCCATTCATTCTTTGTATCTTGCATTTGGAATCACTCTGGGCCAAAACATTAAATTTAGAGAATGTAATTCTAAAAGTAGTGTTTGAACTTTTTTTTTATTTGTTCCGTCTTCAGTTGACACAACCCCTGGGGGCGTTGAGCATTTTCGGAGTAATCCTCCATATCAACGCGGGAGTAATCCATTAATTCATTTCATATCATATCTGTCACGCCTCGTTACAAACAGTTGTCAATAGGGCCGCCAAGTAGCATCTCCGCGTACGCGTCCCTGCGTCACTACTCAGTGTCCAGAATTGGGAAGGAATTATGATTGGGGAATGGTTTAGGATACTTCCCAGGGGTATGACTAGCCCCTGTGAAGCGTGCAAACTCGTTTTATCGAAACAAAACTTCGAAATAAATTATCAAGTTTCTTGAAAGATAATAATAACCCTGTGCCTGAGCTGAACGATACAAACTGGATGTGCGATTAACTTTCATGAGTGATATATTTTTTTCATTTAAATAATTTGAATACACAACTGCAAGGAAAAAAGGAAATATGGCATCAAAGCGTTCGTAAGAAAATTGCAGTTGTGGAGTTTGCAATTAAAACAAGAGGATTATAAACATTTTCCTGTTGTAAATTCTCTAAAGAAAGAGGCATATCATCGAATGGTCGATCGATAGAATATATTAATTCAAAATGGAGCAAACCTAATTATGCACTTAGAATAATAACAAAAAACACCACCATTGACACAGTCGGAACAGTAAACTACTTCGCAAATGTGCACTCTATTTCAAATATGGAATAATAATCAGGCTAACATTCAAAATACAGAAGATAATCATCCGGACAATAACAAATACAAAAAGAAGAGTCGTGTAGACTTCCATTCACAAAACTTAATCCTCTACTGCCTGTTGTTACTTTGAAGTAACACACCTATTTTACGTCTTTTCTTTTCTATCAATTAAGTTTAGACCAGGAGCAGTGTTTTTTCACATGTATTTACAGTGCTTATTTATGTCCTTATTTTCTCGAAATTCTCAAGTGATATAAGTATGTTATTTACTCATATATACGCTTATGAATGAGACAATATTAATGTAGTGTGAATTTAAATAGAAAGTGTGTTTGTTTCCTTGAAGTAACATTGGGCACCTATGTAACGTGACCTCACTTCCCAGGCAGTATGAGTAGTATGCCCGTATTGTGCTGTACTACTAATACTGAACTATAAAATATATTGGCGGCATTGATTGAATGGATAGCATTGTATCACACTAAAATCATATCCAAAAAATTGTGTTTATCATCCATCTCTTGGATCTCACTATTGTCAATTACTGCTTTACAGAAGAGATTTTGAAGCTTGCAGGGTAGGAGAAAGAAATGAACTATCCCTGTTAGATTTCAAGTCTGTGCATACAGAACAAGGAGACAGAAGAAAAGATGAAGACCAACATCATCATTGTTGGAAAACGAAATTGAAAATAAAAGAAAATGAGGTCCAGCGTGCACCATACCAGAAAGAAAGAAGGAAGGAGGAATGAGATAGGCTGCTAGCCGCAATTTTATGATGAGGCCACTGCAAGAAACCTATTTGCACAGAAATCCCAAAAGTAAAATGTTAAAAAATACAGTCTCATCACCCTCCAATCGCTTTGTTCAATTTCAACCAAAATAGATTATTTTACGAATTGTTATTCTCTTTCTTATATAATAATTTTACAAGTAAAAGAATAAACTAATAATATGTTTATTTTGTGCAAAGATTAACATTTAACACATTTTGACTATTTTACTAATAAACTATGAATATCTAATAATTAAACTGGTTTACTTTTTACAAATGTATATTTACACAAATAATTACTTACTTCTGGACACAACTGCCCAATGTTACTTCAAAGTAACAAAGCATTTTTGAAATATAAAAACATTAAAAAAAGATTCTAAAGGTACTTCAGTGTTTCAAGGAGCAATGTAAGGCATATAGCACATATAAATATTTTTTGACACCAAAATAAAAATTTGTGCAGTAGAGTGTTAACATACTTCTACTGCTTTGTATATTCATTTACAAAGTTATTATGTTTGTAAAGAAAAATCTAATAAACAACAACACACCTTACAAATTTAACTCAAGCTTACACTCTTACAACACAAGGCAAGCATATAACCTTCATCAACCATAGTGCATGAGTACACTATATGAAAAGGGTGCATTCTCTACAAGAATACAAGTCTTGTTACAAGAACAAATTACCAATACATCTGAGAAACGTAACAGAATCACACAACTTCAAAAATAAACTTAAACACTTCCTCCGGCAAAAAACCTTTTTATAGTGTTTAGGAATACCTCAGTAACTAATATGTGCAATCTGATTTCAGGTGCTGTAGTAGAACTAGGTGTAGAAATAGAAACAACATGGCCAAAACCTGCCTCCTAATCCTCACCATTTCACGATCTAAACATTGAATGTACCATACTGATACTGTTAAATTATATGTAGCTTTTACCATAATTGATATTATGTACTATTATTATTATTATTATTATTATGATTATAATAAGTAGTAGCAGTAAAATGACAATAGTAAGTAAATTTTACTTTTTACTTTAAACATGAAACAGTACAAATCTTGAACTGTTAAATTATCTTGGTACTAAAAATAATAATCTTCTGTATAATATCTTAATCTATCAGTAACAAGAATTGTAGTATAATTCCTAAGCTAGTTACCCTATCTTGAACTTGTTTTTGTCCAGTTTCCCTGGTCCTTTGAACAAATGCTGAGATGGCCCCTTGTTTTGCTTCTGGCCAGTAATGCAGCTTCACTCTCTGCACCCAAGACATCATGTTGACTTGTCCTACACAATTGTAATTGTATATGTGATGGAAAAAAAAAAAAAAGTTATTATCATTATATTATAAATGCAGATGTACTCAGAGGAAATTGAGTAATTAAGAGAATAATTCATGCAACGATTTGCTGATTTCACTTAGATCACTCTTAGAAGTGATTTCAAACTTTTTACAGCGCCTTTCTCTAGTACCTATTGAGTAAGTGTTGGATGAACTTCAAGTGGAGTGTATTGACCTTCAATGTGACTCAGCTCTGAGAGACTTTTTCGATAGAAAAAAGTAAGGAAGAATTGAACGCTGGAATCAATAAGTAGTATCCAAACATTTGTGCCGCAGCTGCATGGATATTGTCAATGTTTGGCTCTACTTATATTTGTGAGCCATTTTTCTCTTGTATGAACTTAAAAAAACACCAAGTCCAGAGGCACAACACTCTTGCATCAGTAGTCGTCAATGTGAATTGCAGTGGCACAAACGCTGAATATTGATTCTATTATTTCTAAAAAAACAAGGGAAACTTTATGTGATTTTTGTTTAATAAAAATCATGTACATCTCGAAATATTTTGTTCTCTTTATTATTATTGTTATTACTATTATTATTATTATTATTATTATTATTATTATTATTATTATTATTATTATTATTATTATCATCATCATCATCATCATCATCATGTTTCTCTTTTCTTCCTTATATATATAACAATTACAAGCATTGAAACATTTAGAAAAGTATGGTCAAGTGTATTACAACCAGATATTCCTGTATTCAATTTATGAAGTGCATATTATTATTAAAAATTAAGATTGTTAAATTTTCTATCCTTGCAATTTAAATTACAAATATTTTCAAAATCAGTTGCAACAGTAAAGATAGACCAAGAAATTTGTGGAAGTGGTTTAGCAATTTAATCTGAAGGAATAGTATACAAAACCTGCCCTCTCCAGAAACTACAGCCATTATTTCAAGACTTTAGTTGTGAAATTCAACATGATTCAATGCATTTCTGTCCTTTTCCACATACTGCAGGACTTTCTTCCTATCTAGGGCTTGAGCAGCGGTCACTTGCCCTAAAAGCGAAAGTCTTTCATTAGGAGCCGGTGAGGTGCAAAAGGGCTCCTTCCATCATTGTGGGGCACGCTGCTAGGGCCTTGCAAGCCTGCTTTATTACATGTATTACTCCAGAAATCAGGGATGTAATATTTACTGCGAATTGTTTTTTGCAAGACTTAATGCCAGCACACATGTACATGAATGACCCTTTTAAAAATCAAAGATGTTTTAATCTGCCTGAAAATTAACATGCCAGTGATGTACTTGTCCCTTTGGTTGATTCTTTTGGATGAATTCCGTTTTTGAACGAGTACCTTCCTTGAATGATTGTAAAATTTGAGTTTCCAGGATGTTTGTTGAAAGGAAAGATCTAAACCCAAGCACCTCATAATGTTTAATGTTGAACAAAACTTTTCGCCATGGTAACACTAATATTGTAAAGCCTTTTTGTTTTCAAATACTTCAGTTCACACATGCACAAATAAAAATTTTCCTTCGTCACAACTTAACACAAAATGCTGTAGAACATAAAATTTAGTGAATGTTTCAGTTAACATGATGGTTTTCTTACCATAACTGTGATATTGACATTTTATAAACTGTTTGATAAAAATCACCTTCATTTCTTCCTATTTTGTGAACCTTAATAATTTAATTGAAATGCAACAACCAGAACATCATAGAAGAGCAAAATCTCTTTTCATATGAGAGTTTCAAATGTACCATAATATCCTAATTACTTATTCTCAAAAATGTCTTGGTTTCCAAATAGTACTCTATAAAAGAACATTTGGAGCTTTTTTGTCTACAAATACATTTAATCGTGAGATACATCAGTAATGTAAATATTAAGAATATGTCAGAAGTTCAAACATCAAATTCAAAATGAAAATTTGCCTTCATTCCAAATACTATTAGATTTCTAGTGCTGGAAATTAATAGCTTTTAAAAATGTATGTAATATCATGTGCAAAGAAAAAAATAAAACAATAATCCTAATTGTTATTCAATCAAATTACACACGAGTTGAAATAATTTGTATATTGATATTTTATATACATTTGAAATTAATTTGCTTTCTTTTAATAAAAAAAAAAATCAATGAATTTTCTCCTCTGGATTTGTAAATGAAAAGTTTTTTCATCCTGCTATAAAAGCACCGTATATAAATGAAAGCAAAATTCATTTGAACCCCCCTAATTTTTAAGGTTGTCTTTTGAGTCTAAAGAAGGCAAATTCTTGTCCACCACATTCAAATACACTGACACAGTTTAAGAAATTAGGTACCTAATGTAGAATTTATGAAGAATACGTCACAACTGCAGAGGATGTTGTAAAGCCATATCGTATTGTTCAATTGAACATAAGATACTGACTTAATTTAAAAATAACTTCTGAAAAAAAAAGAAAAAAAAATATAAAACAGAGTTGATAGAAATATAAGAATATCTGAACAAAATTTACACACTCCATTTTTATTATAAGATTTTTAAGAATATAGGTAGAAGGAATTTACATACAATAAATTGTATTCTGTGTAAGCTTGCAAAATATACAAATAACCACTGTAATTGGTTTAGTCACAGTGACCAAACCCTTTTACAGTTACTGAAATGAACACACAGGGATTTTACACCAGATACTTTTTGAAAGTGTAAAATAGTAACTGATGAAAAGTACTTTCTCAAACATGAAGTACTAACTCAGTAATCAGTTCTTGTATGTTATTTCTACATGGGAATGCAAAACAAAAACATTTTCATTTGTACAAATAGGTATTTGAATTAAACAGGTTTTCTTGCAATTACTGAGTAAAAATTCAAAACTTCAGCTTCTTTCAAAAACTGAACTGGAAATATGAAAATACAGTTGCATAAACGGATGGCATAATTTTTTTAATAAATATTCCTAGTACATTGTGAAATATAAAGAGATTGGGCTTCAGAAATAACCGTTCTTTGATTTTGTGAGTAGCAGAAATGAAGTGGCCACGCAAATAAAATATTACAAAATATTTATATCTTTCTATCGATCTTTTATTTATTATGTAATCCCCATAATAAATTAACAATGAAATTCTTATTGATTTCAATTGGTTAATTCAAAGTTTAATAATTGGCCACTTATTAAAATTGATTAATTTATGAAGAGAATTTCCCCCAAAATTCAGCATTTTTAAACAATTTCATTAATTTAGATTTTTATTCAGTAGCCTTGCATACATTGTTAGGACTATCAAAAGGACCAGATGTATTCATGTCTAAGAATACTTGTTCTAATGTGCACCAAGAACAAAAATACCAAATTCAAGAAAGTAAAACTGAAGCCAACATCTAACAATAGTTTGGGTTTTGGATACAAAATGCAATAGTTCCAGGCAAAACAAATATTTGATAATATTTTATTTCCATAAAAGGTTATAGTAAGGAAAGTGTGGGAAATTGATAAAAATAAGATTCAAAGATGAGAAAAAAGGTGGAAGAAATGACAAAGGCTTCCTCTGCACCAATCGTTATGTGATTAGAATAATGGATCTCTTCTAATTTTCACAACAGAAGGAAATTTTTCTCACATTTGTAATTGTTGTCTACAAGAGATATATAATTATCATTTCATACAAGCAGTAGAATTAATATCACAATTAACAACAAAGAAATTAACAAAAACAGTGATTTTATATGTACATTATTTTTAAAATTCCTTTTGATGTATTAAAACAAATATTTTGTGCTTATTCAAAATTTTGGATACTACCCACAATTATTATGGGAATAACACATTAAGCCCTCTATGCAGCTCTGTCAACAGTCTTTATAAAGTTTTAAAATTTTAAGTTTTATTTTATAATGAGGCATGGAATTGCATACAAATTTCTGGTAGATTAGCAGAATAATTTGTTTTACAATAAAAATAATAGTAAATAGATATTAGAAAATCAATCTTGGCATTATTAAAAAGGTTTTGAGGACCTTAAAAATAATTAAAATGTTAAGTTAACCAACGAATCTGTAGGTAATTATAAAGAACTAAAATATTAGAAATTTTATTATTCAGATGATATCATACAATAAAATATGAGATGCGAATTGAATTCTAAAAGCACAGAATTTTTACAATAAAGTTGAAATTTCTATGCAATCCAAAATAAAATAAAAACAAAACATTATTGGTAAAGCTGCAAGCAATATATAACTAATAAAACTCTGCTAACCATGCCGAATTTTCATCACAATATATTAAGGTTTTCAATTCAACACTAAAAAGTGGTGTAGATGAATGATTCCTATTTACCCAGTATTACACTTTACAAATGTTTTAACAATAATGACATGTAGTAGAGTACGAATATTTTCCATATAATAGGTTGTTTCACGGTTGAATTATTCAAAATAAACCAATTAGATATAAAGTATTGAAGGTGATTTCTCAACCTTTTTGAGCTTCAGAGAACATTTTTTAAAACCACCAAGTCCCAGCAAGTCCTTTTGAATATGCAATAAAGATGTCACTTAGCTCTTTTGGAACACTTCATAGCATATTCAAATATACAAAGATACGGTATATGTAACCAAATTATATAAATGAACACAAACTCAAGAGAGCATCTAAAAACAAACAAAAACACATTTACACATTGAAATACTGCATTGGAGATAACATTAATGGTATGTTCCCAGTATTTCACTTGCTTCAATCAATACTGAGGGCAACAGCAGAGCACAATGATTATTTAAAAAAATAATATCTATAAATTAACAATGGCACTACTGGAAATGTTGACTTCGTATGTAAAGTTTAAATAAAATAAGTCATATTTCCATTGAATAAGGGTACCTACAACTTCTAGCTTGTTTCCTATTATCTAAAACAAAGTTTAGCAAACTGTGACAATGGCTTATAAAAAAGGTACATACCATGGTCTAACTACCTCAGATCCACTGATATTTTAAATACTTCTTTCAAAACTGTACCAACAAGAAATAATTTAAAATAAAATTGTCATATTGTATGTAACATGTAAGTTATATTTGTGTATATAAAGATTCTAAAATGCCTTTAAAAAAATTCTTATCACAATAAGACATAATAAATTATTTGAAGAGCATAGTCAGGAGCTTCAAAGAGCGTTGATTTTACTGCACATCAGCACAAAAGATACAATTACACAAAGGGGGCACAAACGATGTAACAACCAAATGTGATATCTCACTTCAATCTAATTACACAGCAAGCAAGTATGGAAAAATGTATGAAAATAACTGGTACATTAGACTAGCTACATCATTGGCCACAAGATTTTATGTCCTCAGATCCATGTAAAACTTAATGAATATAATTTTATGCCCATATAACTCATTTGCCTTATAATATTTGGAAAAAGAAGAATACAGATGTAAGCAATCTGTTCATCAATTATATTCTCATACCATTTCCCTTTGCATACTTGACTAATTCACATTTGATGAAAAAAATATGGGAAAGTGATACACCCACTATTACATGTGTACATATAATTGATATATTTTGTACAGAAATCTATATGAATAAATGCATTCGAGAGCAAAGGAAAGATTGAATGTCTGTAGAAGTAGAAAGTAAACACCTTCATTTAATAGGAAGATTGCTGTAAATTAATTGATCTTGAGTTATGAATACAGTAAAAATGAGAGCAATCAATAATTAACTTGTTTATGAACCGAATCATTCTACATATTTTTTGAACAACTAATGAAGATAGATTCATAATAAATCAATATCTGAATTTATGAATATGTTACGATAGCATCACTTCCTTACAATGTATTCAATTTGTTCTCAAAATAAAATAATTAAAAGCAGTATACTCTGGATCAATTATTTCCTCTGCTGCAAAAAATGTTCAAAGTTGGTTAACACCTGACATTTAATACATCAAGTGATAACCAGATAATTGCATCCATTTTATCAGCCATTATTGGAAAACCAATGTATCATATTTCTCTAAAAATATGATGTTATTCATATAAATTTCATGTAATGAAAAGAATGTAAAATTCTGAATCAGAGATATGACAATCATTTAGCCACACATTCAGTCTGCATGACATACAGAAATGGCATGACATTATAATATTATGTTATAAGAAGAGTTAATTGATCTAATCAGTTCAATGAAGCAATAAGAAGAAACCTGGATCTAATTAGTGTTATTATTAAAAAAGAATGGTTTCATTCAAAATTGTTATATAGAGCACTTTCTTAATTCAACATTTAAGTACAATTAGAAGAATCTAATTCAATTATTCAATGATTATTTTCAACATCACAATGTCTACCTACAGCAATGTTCTTGCATTATTTTAAATTATTCACAAACTGTTTCTCTCGAGACAATTTTAACTTGTAACTTCGTACTAAGGTAGGAATCAACTCAGATTATACACTATATAATGTTTAATTATAATGACAATTAGGCCAAACAATTAAGTTTCTCAGTTCATAGAACTGAACTCAATGATGACAGAAGGAGAGGGGAGCATACAGATTTTTATCTGAAAACATCTAAACACTAAATGCAATTAAATTGCACACTCTTTATGTATTTATAATAATAGGTTATAACATTTTAATAATAATCCAAAAGGTCTTCTTTAACGGCAATCACATTTAGAAGCATGTTGTAGAATTACATATGAAGTAAGAGGTACCTCTGAAGAGGATTGGGAACAAGATAGCAGTTTTCAGGGAGTGAGGTGAAGCTCTTTCAACTTGTTCATCGTGTCTCCCTAAAACACAATTAAAACCTCCTTTCATGCTATTTTCTGCATCATGACAAAGTAAATTCAACCATCACATGCAAATGGAATTATAATATTGAGATAATTATAAAACCTTGCATGCAAACACCAACAGAGCGCATATACAGCTTATAAATGAGCTACTTGAGGGATTTTTTTCCTGTTTCATTCCTGAAAACTCCAACCATAAAAGTTATTCCATTAAGTAACATTGTAGCTCATTCTTTTGTTCATTTGTAAGTACAGCCTCTCCGGCTATCCAAGGGCAATGCAAGATGCAGTACTAGTCATTAATTAACACTTCATACTGTTAAAGAGAGCTGGTTTCCTGACTCCTAAAGTCATACCACCATAAAGTTGTTAACAAAGCTTGTTACTATAGAGTACATTTATTGCACATATTGCACCAAAATCTGTTAAATGGTAACATGTTGTTAAGAAAATTGCATGTAGTATGTATGTATGTATGTACATTCATTCTGCACCTGGCCTCTGTGGGCTGACAGCTCACTGTCTGCCAATAGCACATCTTTTAATATTTTAAAAACGACAGCTTTACAAAAGTCATCGCAATAATATCTAATAAAATTAGGGAAACACACTAATGAATAAATGTCTTGTTTCAAATGATTGCTTGTGACCATGAAGAGAATTTCAGATTCATCAATATCTAACATACTTGTTATCTTATACAATACTGCATGAAAAAGGATATGAAACAGTGAGAAACGAGAACAAAAGTTTCCGTTGAACTTGAGTAGATAAAAAGCAAACAAAATTTATATAGAGGTAAATTGTAGACATAAATTGTACAACTAACTAGTCCACATATTAGTTTAACACTTAGAATCCTAAAGTAAAAAACAAAACAATATAATGAAAGCACATATACATTTCGACAACTCCAAAATATTTTGAAATTAACATACTTTAAAATCTTATAAAAAAGAAGAAAATTACAATGAAATGTACTATTCTTTTGTATTTATATAGCACCTTTCGGGACCAAAATGAAAATAACAACCAGTTATCATTTAACTGAAACTGGTGCAAACGGGCATCAAAGGTATGGCAAGATATGCTGGATTGGTGAAGTTTTTCCATGAAAATGATCCAGCATTTTTATTTGTGGGCAAATGTAAAAGGAGATGATCCTGACACACCAGAACGATGAAAGTGGACGTTCTGCCATTTATTTTCTCTCTTGTGCCATACCCGTGTTTCTTCTGATTGTTGGGTATGAGCTTGACCTTGCCTGCAAGCAATAATGAGCATATGTATTAGTTTTTAGGGATTACAATAAACACATAAACTTTAAAATTGAAATTATGAACTCATGGTCCTACATTTGCATCTAAAAGCATAAAATACTAAGTGTATTAATTTGAGTGTTACACAGAGTGCCCTTGGAAGAAGAGTCCATATATAGTCAATAGTACACTGTGTGTTATTTATCTACCTAGTAAGTTTTTATTTGGAAAATATTATCGATTGGATATAACTATTGAACACAATTGAACAAATTGCTCAAAGAAGGAATAGGGTTACAATGTTTAGTTTTTTCTATGCTTTTACACTTTAGTGTGTAGTTACTTAAAGCACAACATGTAGTACTTGACTTAAAAATTGCATTCCAAAAAAATTGAAAATTTGGATATTTATTTCTAATTTTCAACTGTAGTATCTCATTATGGGAACTAGATAAAAATTTGAAATTTACAGATGTAAAATATTGCTGTGAAACCAAACTGCAGTATAAATTTCAACTTCAAGTTTCAACTCAAAGTAGGTTTAACCCTCCGCATACCATGCTGTAAATGTGGCGCCGAATACGAAGTGGGGTACACGTACCCCACTCAAATATTATGCAAGATTGCTTTGAAATATGAAATAACTAACTAAAATTAGAACATTTTGATTTTTGCATCTTGTTCTACTCTTTCTATCTATGTTTGTAATAATTAATAAGGAATAAAACTTGATGACATGGAATATGAAAAGGGGTTAAAAAGAACCTAGTGCTTGTTTTTAAGTAGAAAACATAAAATGTTTTAAAAGTATTACTTTCTTTAAGACATAATTGTCAACAGAAGTATTTCAGACAATGTAATGATATTTCAATATCACAAACAAGTGAAACATACACAAGTAAAAATGTGATTGGGATACACGTGTACCCCGCTTGGTATGCAAAGGAAATTAGTGGTGCTACAAAATGGCACAGACTTTCTCACACTAGTTAGTTTTTTAATCTCTTTAGTCTAGGCTAGCTTTTCGGTATTGCCTCAGCCTTATCCCAGCTGCTTCCTGTCAAAACCAAAACAATGATTTTTCAACATTTTCTCAATTTTTTAGCCCACCACTAGTGGAATTGAAATGTCTATAAGAATATTACAGAAGCATAAAGAATATTCTTGTATGGAAATTTTCACTGAAAAATGTATAGCTGATCGCGAGAAAATGTTTGAGCGTTTCTGAAAGTGCACAATTTTGAGCTCATTTTCACAGAAAAGTTTTCAAGAAACGTCATAAGAAATCATTTGAGGAAATTGTGTTTAAAAAATTCAATAATGTATAGAAGCTGCTCATAATATAAATATTAACAACATGAGAGATATTTCAAAACTATTGGTGCAACATACTTCCTCGTATTAGATTTTTATTTTCTTTGGTCTGAGCTAGTTATATGGACTTGCCAGATACTTCTGAAATTTTCTCAATTTTTCAATTTCTGTATAGAAGAACAGAAATATTATGTTAAGATTATTAAAGAAGAGTCTAAAGCCTTGTCCTAAATGACAATTTTCATTGATAATTTTGAAGCTGTTTTTACAAAAACTGTGTTTAAGCGTTACTGTAAATGCATAATTTGAATCTCTTTTTCACACTATTGAGTTTTTGAAAAACTTCATTTAAAGCACTTCCAGTCACAAGTGCAATAATGTATACAAATTGCTGGAAATGTGCATAGTAACAGCATGAGAGATATTAAAAAAACTTTCATTGAGTATTTTTAAAAAAAATTAAAGAATATGGGGGAAAGAGAGAAAGTTATAAAGAAAGACTTGAAACTTACTTGTCCATATACTGTGTTAGCCGAACATACGCAATACAAGCAGCATCATCACCTAGCAGATGCACATGAGGATTCAGGATTGTTGTGTTGATTGCTTTACAGTTCTTGCCTAATACTGAAAATAAAAATACAATTTAATTAACATTCCATTATCCACAAATATTTATTTTGACAAGATAAGATGTGTAAAAAAATATTACTGAAACCGAGAATAGAAAATGTGTCAACCAACATAAATAAGCAACTCAATATAAAATATTTCCAGAAAATATTTCAGCTTGTTCAGAAGTGATATTTAAATTACAATATCAAATATGATTAATGCCGTCTTAAATGTGCCATCTTAAAAGAGAGATTTGTGATTCTATTTTGAAGACTGTGATTTTCAGAAAGCTGTAATACATCTGGAAGATGAAACAATGAAGAGAAAAAATGCATCAGGCAAGCATTCAAATATTAAAAAATAAAGTTTCATGGTCTACCACTACTAATGAGCTTCTGCATTTATTCAAGACAGGAGGTACATTCAATTAACTCCCTTGTTAAATTTGTATTAAATTTAAACTAACTAAAAAGTATAGTGAAGTTAAAATATTACTAGATGTTTTAAGTGTCAGTGTTTTCCAAATTTCCAGTATTTGTTCACAATTTTCTTTAAATCTTACTCTCTGGCAACATTTTATTCCATGTGATGCTAGCAGTTGCTTATGTTACAGAAAAAGAAATTACATATGATGAGCAGCAAAATGCATTACTAACTTTTTGAGTAAAAACAAATAGCAATAATAAGTGGATAATTCTATCAGGATTTGAGAATTATGCTTTGGGAAACACTGCGTACAATTCAATATATATTAAAAAACTATGGGAAAATGTTAATGTTAATATTTATGCAACTAATGTTCCTTGTCAACATGTAAGTCACATTCAAGCATTTATAAAATAATTTCAAAAAATGATACAAAGAGAAGAAAAGGTGAAAATAATCATTTCAGATAGTTTCTCACTTCAGGTCACCAGGTGGAGCCATCATGGGTAATCACCTCTGTATAAAATTTCACACAAATGCTATTTACAACGGACTACAGGTCAACAATGTCAGGTTATTATTGCTTCATCTGCCAATACTGATGCCTGAACAAGCATAAATAAGAGTGAGAAACAAAGCAAACATAGCGACTAATAAATGTCATGTCACTACATGAGTAAATATCAGATGATTTCTGTCTGAAACTTGGCAGGGCATCTTCTTAAATAATATTGAAATGGATACTATGGAAACTTTTACAATTTAAATAACACAATCACGCTTGTTGCAATAAATTATCATATTCATTATGAATGAATGTTAATTATGACTTTTTTCCATTGTCAAAATAATAAAAACTGAATTTGCATGAAAGAAATTAATTCTTCATTCTTGTAGTGATTCTTATATTAAAAAAATTTGGAAATAACAATAAATGATGTGGATGGTTTTCGCCTTGTTTGCAGAAGGAAAAATATTTGGTTTTTCTAAACCACATGACTGGTCAATATTTATTTATACAATTCAACAAATAAAACAACTCCAAATAAGTAAATATATTACTTTAATTTCAGTCAAATGTTATGAAACAAATTTCAGCATTTTAATTTTATAATTTTCCTCTGCATATGACTGCGAGTTTTCATGAACTAGTAAAGGTAAACAATATTTGAATGCATTATATCAACACAAGCATCCATTCATGCACACATACAGATACAAACACATGTACATATACATGTACAATTAGCAGTGAAAGTGACTTTTCCATAGCAGAGTTTACTAGCAACATTAGTTTTACAACACTCCTATACGTTTGGCACACACAACACAGATGCTGTTTGATATACAAAATCAAAGAAAGATGCACAGAAAAAGCAGTAATTACCATTATCAAAGTAAAATTTGTGAAATTCCATTCCCTCGACTAAATTACCTAGAGCCTCAGGCTCAAATGCTGTCAGGTGAGGATCGCAGAGTTTCCTGCAAATGAAAACAATAAGTTTCAAATTTCTCACACATTAATTGAATTAGTTAATTACTTAATTGTTTGTATGTTAATGAAGATCCTGACAGAAGAAATAGATTACACAATTTATTTACGAACATTGAATTCAGATTCTAATACATAATTTTGAAACATGTAAGGGAGGGGGGGCACTGGGGAGGAAGGGGCTCATGGGGTTTAAGCCCCCCTCCCTGAAGCCGATGACACATATACACATAAAGATACATATAAATAAATATATACTTGTAAATAAATATAATCAATATTTAAAAATTGCTTTGACTAATTATCTGCACTAACTAAAGTCATTAACAAAACTCCAGAAATTGAAGAAAAAGTCAGAAAATAATACATTTTTTTGCTCCAAGTATAGGTATTTTCCCCCAAATTTCTATCATGAGAACTTATCTTTTCTATGTCAGGGATGCCTGAGCAAAAAATATAATGTCTAAATAATAAATATTATTTACAAATCTTTTGTTTATACTTTCAAAAACAGTTTAAAAATATATTGCCATTAGCTGGAGCATTAAGTAAGTTTTGCACTAATCTGCAAAAGAATTAAACTTCACAAGCAATTTTACACACAACTCACGTAAACTCTAATTATTTTCAATCTATATATTTCTCCATGTTAATGAAATAAATGCAATACAAATATTATATAAATGACTTTTATATTCATTTAAAAAATATAGAATTCCCATGGTTTCAATAAAAACAAAAAGAAGCCAAACAGACCCAGTTGTGAGCACTTCTCTCTCAGTTTATATATATATATATATATTTTTAACTTGACTTTTTCTGTTCTCTACTAATCGTGAACACATGTCTATTTTCCTCTTCTCACAAAATAAAACAAAATATTTTTACATAATCCTCTGACGGACGAAGCTCCACCTGCTATCAAATCCATCTTAGTTCTAACTCAAAAAGAAAAGCGTTACTTTTCACCTACAAACTGTGTTAAAGAGCACATGTTTTAAATTGTTACTACCTCAAATCAATAAGCTCTTGTCGCCACTGCAACCTTGCATCTAGCCCTCTCTTGTCATGCCAACAATGTCTTATGTTATTTTAATTTACTTTGTCTCCCAAACATTTTCTAAATTGTCCAACATTTATTTAACTAATAGTATGTTTTCATTTTCCGATGCCTTACATCCCCAATGTCTCATTTTAATTTCTACCTCGACGGAATTCCTTATATTTTACCTGTTAAATAGCGTAATGCTTTTGATTTAGAATCTTTTACTCTCTCGTTACCAGGGCCTGACAATAAGAGATTTTCTATCGAAAACTCGCGGTTTTTCGGCGCACAAAGTGATGTGAGGCACAAGGGCGAGAAAGTGAAAATTACGTTTGTGTAATCTTGGAAAAATCTAAAGAATACGTCAAAACGGTATTTGTATCAAGCTATTCACTGCATGTAGCACTATCCATACAAATCTTCCAAGAAAAGATTTGGAGAAGTTTTTGAGAAAATCTTATTTTTAAAACTGCCTTTATTTAAAATTACTCGAAAACTAATCATATTTTGAAATTAATATGCATGTCCTCATCGTAAGATCTAATTTTGAAGAACAGATTTTATTCAGAGGAAAAGTCTAATCTTCAATGTTGTAGTTGTAGGAAAACACCGACAAAAATTTTAAATTTTGCAATTTTTGAAAATTATATTTTAACGAAACTGAGACCTGCGTAATTTTTACTTTCTCGCCTTACTTCGTAAGAAGAAGTACTGAAATATTGCGCCGAAAAACGGCGATTTTTCGATAGAAAAAACTCTTATTGCCAGGCCCTGGTAACGAAAAAGTACGTAAACCTTGTCCTTATATGTAGTTAATAACTTCCTCTAACAGGTTAAGTCAGAATCCATGTTTTGTGAATCCTTGAAACAGAAAAATCAATTGACAGCAAAATGTCAGTCCGCTTGTCTGGATGTGGTAAACTCTAGATCCTAAACCGTTTAGACCATTTTCTTCAAAATTGACATTTCCCAATCGATTTAAACAACTCGCGCCCTGAATGAGATATTTTGATTTTTGTGTGTTTTATACATGGAGTTTTAAAAGCATTTTCTCGAAAATGACTCCAAATGTTTTGATTAAATTTTGCCCTTGAATAGTTTAAACGACGCTCAAAAGAATGGCGCGGTTTTATTTTCGTTGAAATCCTCGATTTTTCGAAAATTGCAAAAGTTTAAAATGTTTTTCGACGTCTTCCTACAACTTTATTACACTCGATTTTTTCCTTAATGAAATTTGTTCTTCAAAGACAGCGCCTGAAATAAGATAAATTAAAAAATTAAATACAATTAAAAAACAAACATGTTTTCCCGTAATTTTGCGTAAAATAAAGGTAATTTGTAGACATTTATTTTCTGAAAAATGGCCCAAATTTTGTTTTCTTTATATTTCCTCTTTATTTAAATACATTAATAGAAATCTCCTTATAAAATAAAAAAAAATACATCGAAGAACTATAAAAAATGTGGTGCTGGTTATATACCCGGTGAACTTTACAAAACTGCAAAAAATTAACTTAGCAAAAGTACAATAATGATGATAGAAATTTTTATCTTAAATAAAATCTGATCTAAAAATATCTTTAAAAATAATGTATAATTATTTGAAGAAAAAAAAAAAAACACGAGATTTCGCGTAATTTCAGCTTGAAGTTAGTGTATTATTTGACATAACAAAAAAATACCCCGAAATGAACTTTAAGTCAAATTGAAGAGCGCAATCCTTTCGAAAAATTTGAAGAAAAAAATTGGAGACGTTTTGAAAAAAAATGGCGTTTAAGCGTTTCTGAAAATGCGGAATTTGGAGCTAGTTTTCACAGGAAACAGAGTTAGTTTTCGAGATTCTTTATATATTTTAAATGCACATTTACTCATAAATATAATAATGCAAACAAATTGCAGTTAATGTAAATATTAACGACGTGAGAGACAAATAGGTAAATATTTTTTTCTAATTTGTGAAAAAACAACAGAATAGAGCAATATGGCGTTTGTCTCCTTTTAGAGTGCATTTAGCACAATATATTCCAAAAGTTTATAGAAAAAAAATAGAGCCGTATTGGGGAAAATCTTGTTTTTCTAATTTTTTTAATTGCACGCAATATTACGCGAAAACTTCACGACCACAAAGAAAGAAAGTAAGGATAACGAATTTTATTTGAATGGAAAATATCTTTAATTTTGATAATAAGAAGACCCCGAAAAAAATCAAACTTTTTGAAATTTTTGAAAATTCTGAGTTAACTGTGAAAATCAGACCTATGCCACCTTTATAAGTGTATTTTACTATATTCGAAGAAGAAATTTAAATAAACAATTTGGCCCCATTTTTCAAAAACTTTTGAAAATATCCCACGGGCTTTATGTAAAGTACCCCCCAAAATGAATTATTTTCTAAATCGCAGAGCTTCGACTCAGGTCAAATGGACAGGGGTTTCTTCAATTTGGAAAAAATCCTACGCATGGTTTAGGCGCTAGTATTGTTCACATTCACCATATAGGCGGAAGGACATTTTGAAAATAACCACTTTTTCGGTATCAGAGGATCCCAAAACATGTATTTCCGTTGAAATGGATTTTTCGCAGCAATACATAACTTTTCCTGGACTACGTGTATTACTCCGTATCTATATCTCCGTACGTATACGGGAAAAATAAAAAATGGCATCCACATGATGCTGGGCCTCTCTTCATTTATCTTGGAATCTTTCCGTTGCCTTGCATAATTTACGAACCTGTAATTTTTGTCGAAACTGACTTACTTAACTACGGAAACACATTTTCATTCAATACTGATATTTGTAATTACAACACACGTTGTGGAAATCACATTCATCGGGTGTATTGATTACTCTCTACAAGAAATCCACATACACGAGTATGTTACTTTACAACGCCATGCCTGATGACATTAAACAATTACAATCGGTAAACAAATTTAAGTTAAAAGTAAAATCTTTTCTGCTGCATAAATATTTCTATACAATTAGCGACTATACTGATCATCAAAAAGGAAAATAATGTTAATTTTAACTGTGATATATAATGCATTAATTAGTTGACATTTGTATTGTATAATTTTTGAAAATGACTAATATGCCTGTAACAAGTAATGTAGTTCAGCTTTCGGGTCAATGAACCCATCTCTATCAGGATTTTCTCCAGTGGCGGCTGATGCCCCAACATACTGGAGGTAACACCTCTATCGACTGACGGAAATGTAATTTCCAAAATTCAAAAAGATAATACACTGAAGAGCAAAACGACTGGTACAGACATGAGTATTGAAATAAGAGATCTGGAAATAATCAGAATACGGCGCTCCGGTTGGCAACGACGATATAAGACAACCAGACTCTGGCACAGAGTTGTTAGATCGGTTACTGCTGCTACAATGGTCACAATTGAGTTTGAACGTGGCTGTTATAGCCTGCGCAAGAGAGATGGGTCATAGCATCTCCGAGGTCACGATGAAATTTGGATTTTCTCGTACGACCATTTCACTAGGATACCGAGAATATCGGGAATCCGGGAAAACATTGAACGACCGGCAACGCTACGGCCGCAAAAAGTTCGCGCAAGAACAGGACTGATGACGACCGGGGAGAATCATTACGCGTGACAGAAGTGCAACCCTTCCGCAAATTGCTGCGGATATCAATGCTGGGCCATCAAGTACCAAGCGTGCGAACCATTCAACGATATACTGTATTATCGATATGGGGTTTCGGAGCCGAAGGCCCACATGTGTACAGCACGACACAAAGCTTTACGAGTCGCCTGGGCTCGTCAACACCTACATTGGACTGTTGATGACTGGAAACACATTGCCTAGTCTGTTGAGTATCATTTTACATTGTTTCGAGCGGATGGACGTGTGCGAGTATGGCTACAACCTCACGAATCCACGGACCCTACATGTCAACCGGGAACTGTTCACGCTGGTGGTGGCTCAGTGATGGTATGGGGCGCATGCAATTAGAGTGATATGGGACCCCTGATACGTCTAGATACAACTCTGACATGTGATACGTACGTAAGCATCCTGTCTAATCACTTGCACCCATTCAGTCCATTGTGCATCCCGACGGACTTTGGCAATTCCAGAAGGCCAAATGCGACAGCCCACACGTCCAGAATTGCTTCAGAGTGAACCTCAGGAACACTCTTCTGAATTTAAACACTTTCACTGGCCACCAAAATCCCCAGACGTGAACATTATTGAGCATATCTGGGCTGCCTTGCAACGTGCAGCTCAGAAGAGATCTCCACCCCCTCGTACTCTTTCGATTTTATGGGCAGCCCTGTAGGATTCATGGTGTCAATTACCTCCAGTACTACTTCAGACATTAGTCGTGTCCATGCCACGTGTTGCGGACTCCTCCTTGCTCGCGGGGGGCCCTACACGATATTAGGCAGGTGTGCTACATTCTTCTTTTTGGCTCTTCAGTGTGTCCCACACGCGCTCGGGATACTTTTGAGGCCCTATTTCAGTCATTTGAGTTCATGCCACGCAGTGTTGCGGCACTTGTCCGTGCTCGCGGGGGCCCTACACGGTATTAGGCAGGTGTACCAGATTTTTGGTTCTTCCATGTAAAAATGTAGGCAATTCAAGTACATTAATTAAAACTAAGTTAAATAAAGGTCAATATTGAAACATTATTTACATAATTGAATGCGTAGTGCCTGAGTCAGGTTCTACGCATTTGCTTCTGGCTTTGATTTCAACTGGGCACCTAAGTTCGACTCCAGCACATTGTAACAAGTACTATTGCCTCGACAGGTTTTACACAAATAAAATTATTTTATTTTGACAATTTCACTATCCTGTTTTATATTGTGATAAAGATCCTTCCACACACAAACTTCAAATTCCCACCAGCGCTCACCAACTGCAACTACAAGTAGAAATATGCATCCACCGTGAGAGACAGAAAGGGACTTCCTTCCAGAACGGTCAACTTTACACATCATGTGTACCTTTTGAATCAATAAATCTAATATAAAATGAAAACAAATTCTCTAAACATCATAGATAATGCATTAAATGTCATCAATAATTGACTGAACTTGTGTACTTTCAATAACAAGCGAAATTAAAAAAAAAATTGTGTTGCAGCGAGTCAGACATATTATTGGTATTCCTCTCAGACTCCCTCGGTCGCCGCCCAGCGCTCGGCCCCCACCCATTTGGTTGGGCCACCAAACGGCGTAAGTTCTCCGTGTTAAAGCGAAGAGCCGAAGAGTAATGCAGTAAACCCAGTAATAGAGCCAAGAGCGTGTAATATCTGGAAGTCACTAAACGCCGGAGAGAGCGGCAGTAGGAAGCTCTTTGGTTTCAAAATGATTTCATTTACATCGACAATGCTGCAAAATCTTGAATATTGAATGTCATTAAAAAGAAAATGTATATTCCTAACATACTTTTATATTATCTAGGGGTTGTGCAACCCTCAGATAATCGAAAAAGATATTATAAGTCAGGAATATAAATTTTCCTTTAATGACATGCAATATTCATGATACCGATGCAACATCGATGTGCTAAATGAAATCATTTTGAAATCGAAGAGCGCTCTCTCCGGCGTCTGGGGCTCTTTTAGGCAGTGAACCATATCATGCTCTATTGCTGCGTTTACTGCATTTATCCTTTGGCCCCATGCTTCAACGTAGGGCTTTCGGTGCGGCAACCAGTCACCAGCTTACAGTACAAAGGGGAAAAACTACCATGGGTAGAGCGTGGCGCGGCGTCCGAGAGGAATACCAATTTTCTGTCTCCGACACTGGCTGCAACTTCATTTTATGAACTTTGCATGTTATTAAAAGTACACTAGTTCAGTCAATTGACGGCATTGAATGCATTATTTAATTTTGGAGAATTTATTTTAATTGACATTAGCTTTGTTGATTCCAAATGTACATTTCGGGTGAGTCCTTCGAGTAAAGGTGGCCGTTCTGGAAGAAGTCCCTTTCTGTCTCTCACGGCGCAAGAATGCAAGATCTTACATTATTACAATATACACAAGGGTAGCGATATTTTCGAAATAAAATAATTTTATTTTTGTAAAACGTGTCCAAACAACATTACTTGTTGAAAGTGATGCACCGTGTTTTCGAAACAAAGTAGTTTTATATGAATTCTATTACCATCGTCTGTCTCAATGCATAAATTGTACAAAAACTCGGGGCCCACTGGAAATCACAGCCAGACCCGCGTGCGCGGGAGGTGAATATACTTGTCATGACACTAAGGATAAAATTATGTAAGTAACATTTCAATGTAGACATTAATCCACTTGGGCCCGAGCAGGATGCAATGCTAGATGAATACATTATTTTTTTGAAGAAAAGTGTTTTCAATGCTATGTTAAAGCTTTTGCACAAACATTTTAAATAAATTATTCTTGTTCGGTTTTTTTGGTGCGGCTTAACCTGGATATTTTGTAAATTTGCGTGAGCCAAAACTCGAACGTGAAACCAATCTCTCTTGCTAATGTGCGGTCAGAGCTAACTGCCGCCACAGCCACACTGCTCTTGGAACGTGTTTTGTTGGTTTTGACAAGTCTGAAAAGTTTCTAAAATAATAATTATAGAATAATATTGAAATCCTAAAAACTACTTATGTAAAGGAAAATTTTACAATTATTTAAATTTTTAACATGGAGAAATAGATCACATGAAGAATGAAACCTATAGCTAGGAATTACAAGGAACAGTTCCTGGACATGAGGGATTGGAATAATAATTCAAATAATCGTGTTGTCATTAATTTATTTGTTTTGCTTTTGGAATCATGGAAATAAAATAACCATAATTATAAAAATAATTTCAAATTATATTCCAATCCTTCATGGTCGGGTAGTTTTTTTTATAATAATTATCAGCGTCTGTTTGGACTTTTTAAACATTTAATTAAAGGAGTAATTTTTTTGTGATTTTTCAAAATTTCAGAGATTTTAATTAAAATTAGACAAAAGCCAACATTACTATATTGAGGGGGGAATAAAAAATAAGCCATCTTTTGAGAGAATTTTGAAATGTTCTAGGGTTTTATGAAAGTACCCTAAGGGAAGGTCTATTTCTAAAGGCCTAAAAGATCTATTTCAAATTCAAGGGCTGTGACATCATTCAGGTTTACACAATTTTCTCAATTCTGTATAGAAAGTAAAAATGAATAAGAATAAGAAAACATGAACATTATTAATATAAATAAGGAGATGTAATAATGCAGTTAAGTATATTGTTTGCCAGATACATTATTTTGTTTTCATCGACAAGAAGTTATGTTCTCCTGTTACTTACGTATAAGCATCAAAATCACCCATGTTAATGGCTTCAATAAGCTGCTCAGTCATCTTGATTATTTCTTGCTTACGAGCTGTAGAAAAATAATTAATATTTAGGTATTTTATATAGAAATAGAATGGCATTCGAAATTATACAACAGAATTTTTTATGAATATAGAGTATAGCATATATTTTTAAGTAATATACGGATTTTATTAATAGGACAATTTATAATTCACTCAACAAGATAATTGAAAAAAAATTTCTCAAGACAAAACAGTCATCACAACTTACAAACACTCATAAATTCTGCATGGCTTAACATTAAACAACCACCACAACCACAAGGATAGAAGGAATAAAGGATGAACACTAAGGTACTAAAATCTAATGCAAGGGACATCTTTTCCAGAACTCAGCTCACCTTACAGTCATTGTTTCCATGCATTTTACCTTGCCATTCTGTTTCTTCAAGTGTTGAAGCTAATTAAAAGGATTATTATAAAACAAAAAAGGAAAACTGTCACAAGGCTTTAACTTTTCTAAATTCTGACAGTCAGTGTAATAATTATTACAAAATCATAAAAAAAGGCAATATAAATTATAGAATATAAGCCCTTAATTTTATCATTTATAATTTAAATTATTGCTTAAGTATTCTTTCAACAATTATTGAAATGCGAAACAAAATTATACAACTGCATTTACAAATGCAATGAAAAGAAAATAAGCAACTGTTTATATTTTACAGATATGTATAAATAAATTAATCTTTAATAAAGTAAATAAAATAGAAACTCTTATTAATTGAAACAGCTACAGAAATTATTATATTGAAATATCTAGGATATGTTGTTTCAGTAGGTCACCTACAACTACTTTTGTAAAAGCAGTTACTTAAAGGAAAAGCCAAAGGTGAGTTATGATAAATATACAAATTAACATTAAGCATGAAAAATATATGTACAAGCCACTTTTGCTTTGCCTACTCTGATAAATTGTTAACAACTAAACACTTTTACTAAAATATTTTGACAATCTCTCCAATAGCTTCTCCTGATCAAAGCTTTATAGATAATAGCATCAAAATTCACAACATAAAACATAAAACATATTACAATTTCAATATCTTTAAATAACTGAAGGACACCAATATTGATTGAAATAATAACAAATATTATGCAACTTTGCACATGTATTACACCAAGCATGAAAGACACAAAAATGCATTTGCAAGTGTACAATCATCTCAAGAAATAATAAACCTGATAATAATTCATGCTTCACCCACAATGTTATAAAATTTCAATTACTTTAAACTCAAATAACCCTTAGAGCAGCTTTACCACAGCTTGATTATTCAGATTAGTTTTCTTTAGATCTCCTTCCAGGATATGAGATACGTCTATTTTACACCTGCAATATGCTAGAAAGTACAAAGTATATTACAGCAAAGATACTATACTTAGGTTGGTTACCTGAGCCATAGGAGTTTGTGGACAGCTGCGAGCAAGTCTTGTTTGGGCACAGAATCCTTATCTCTACAAGTAATGACCACCCATATGGATTAGAAAAACCAAGAGGGCTTAGAAAGGCAACATAAAATCGTACTTATTACACAAAATTGTGAACATATAAAGAGAAACCACATCCAGTCAAATTTAAGTTCCTCTTTCTGACAAAAATTTCCCCAAATGAAACTTTTTATTATTACACAACTTTTCATGTTTTCTACATTATATCCTATCCCATTAATAATACGCAAAAATATCTTCGTAGACAACATGACAAAAATTTCTTGAATAAAAAAATATTTCCTTCACATTCTATTGTTCAATTAAACATTAAAAACAAAATAATAACTCTTCATATGTTCACAGAGTTTAGTTCAGAATTAATTTCAGTATCATGCTTTTCTTTCATAGACTGTACTCACTGAACATTGTAGTAGTTGTACTTTCAGAGAAAAAAATTAAATATTAAGAGATGAGTTTCAGCAAAAACTTCAGGATGTCGATCATTTATTCTACAAAGCCAGATACTGCCATGAAAAATACATACTTAATAAGGACATCTGCTAAATATTTTTTGTTTTTAAATACCAAAATCCTGAGGAAATGGAAGCAGGTGATGCTGTATACAAACTCATTGCCAAATGCAATGGCAATCTACATTTCTTCTCACCTATCTAAACCTACAAATATTAGAACTATAAAATGAAAATGTAATATATTGAGAGTGACAAAAGGAAATAATTCTAATTAGTTATCTGACTCTCCACCAAGGTTCTTGTTATTTACAAAAGATGTTAAAATGCTTTCTGGTATATAAATTGATATTCAAAATTCTCATTAACAAATTAAAAGTCATTAAGATATCAAAAAACACACAAACTATGATGAATAAAAGTCAGTTTTTTGTAAGAATCTTTGCATGGCAGAGTCAGTTGTGAAAGTCTTAAAAAACTGAAAAGAGGGGGATGAAATCAGAAAGTGAGCAATCTACTTATGCTACAACTTGAATGTATAAAGCAATAAACAATTCAAGCTAAGGCAATGCTAAAAACAGATGTACAGCAAAGCTTTGAATTTATCTTGACAAAACAAGAGTATTTACACCCTACGCAACTTTGAAATGAACAATAATGTTTTTCTTTCTATTACATCAATATCATCTGTTTGAAACTAAATTCACAATCATTGAAAAAATATGTATATTAATCATGAAGTACGTTTACATTAGACCAAGTTCATTCTGTCCGGTGTACAAAGTAACATTATTAGATTTTTTCCTAATGGTAATTTGGTTTTTTTCCTGAAGTCTGATGTTCATTCATTTTACTTATACAAGAGGGATTCTGAATACAATTTATAGCCGAATTATTAGAAACCATTATGTCTTATTAAGTGAAATGAAAATTCAAATTTTCTTGAAGTGGTTCATTCACAACACTATCATTTTCTTTTTTGCATATTAATATATTTCTTAATTACAATGACATCTGAGTTCAATAATACAGGCACTTTTTGGCAATGCCAGAGAAATGTTACATGCTTAATTACTCCATATTCCAACGCTTCATCAACAACACCTCTCAATACGATGATCTCAAACCACTATATTTATAGAGAATAACATTTGCATTCTTAAAGATATGATAATTAAGAATCCAAGTACTCCATAAGTAAAAATGCTGGATAATATTTATATGAAGCATAAGCAGATAATCAAGAAATATTTCTTAGCAATTATCATTACAACTCGGTAAGTTACTAATGATGCAATTAACATATCCATTCATCATCATGCTTTTTCCTGTCACTCTCTCTTCCACTACTACATTTCAAATTTCCATTAACTGTGCACTATCACTAGCACAATTCTCTTTAACAAATAGGTTTATTAAATTCTGTATATGGGGCTGATGGAGTGTAAATAAAATAGGAGAAGGTGCTGTCTTCAGTTTATACTACTTTAAAGCAGCTGATGAACTAAATAGAATGCTAGCAGAAGATCAATAATCAATGTTGTTCCTCTGTTGCAGATTACTAAAACAACCTTTATTGTAAATGGAATTACTGATAATATAATATGATTCTAAATATAACACATTCATAACATTTTAAATGATTTTTCATTGAATAAACATTAAAGATTATATCTTACTGTTGTTGAATTATCTTTTCCAATGATTCAATATTTCCCTAATTTTTATAAAACAAACATATCAGTGAATGAGGATTCTTGCAGCCAGTGATGTGAACAAAGTCTGATTATTAGATTAAATGTTATTAGAGAATAGTATTCTCATTAGGCAATGCTACAAGATATAAACAGATCAAAATATTTATTCTAAGATTTCTTTTGTGCATTTAAGAAAAAGCATCTAATTAAAGTGACAATGTATAATTATAAATGGGGGAATTGCATACCAAGCCTCAATATGAAGATTGTGCATTAATTTTACACTTACCATCAACATCATCAGAATCACATGCCAGGCGATGGTATGCAATATTCTCACAGTCCTCTGCATGTTCGTCATTAAATAAATGCAAAACACAAGAACACATGCAATGGTAAATAATTGTCAACAAAATTAGAGAAATGCAATACTGGGGAATATGATACATTCAAGCATAAAATATTTGAATTGATTCCTCAATAATTGTACATCTGAAATCTATTTCATGAATATTTAAATAGTTAAAGTGCTGTAATTCACACGTAAAGCAACATTTTCATTATTTCCTGATTTTAAAAATGAACTAAATGCATAAATGAAGACATTTGTCAGACTGCTACAACACACTAAGTGCCACATCAAACTTACCTGTATTCGAGTCACTAGCTTGTCTAACATGCTGTGGTACTTTAGAAGGAAGTTCCAAATTTTTATCAACTAATGGTTCACATTTACTTTCATTACCTGCTGTAACAAGAGACAATAGCAAACAAAAAATAAAGGCAAGAAGCAGAAACAAAAGAATGAGAGTCTTAAGATTCATGCAACTCACAGTAAAAGCACCTCACAATATTTCAGTACAATAAATGAACTAAATCTAGATACATATGCAATACATCTTGCATATACGTACACATTTTCATTTCCATTATTGAATTTCATTAGAATGGAGTGAAAGTTACAGAAGTTTATAAAGAATACAAATATCAGAAAAATCATAAAATAAAAATATTTCCAAAGAATAATTCATACACTTCACAAACACTACTTTCAAAAGTGTAACATTAAATTTCACATTTCAAATAAACTAATGTATATAAAATTTTCTTCTCAGTCAATGTAACAAGATTCAGATATGCTCTAACGAATCCACAACATTATATCTTTGTTAGGCATTTAAACTTAGAATCCCAATTTGGAACAAGTCAAGAATAACATCTGTAATTAACTATGAATAATTTCTATTGTTAAAATAAATGCTGGAGGAATCATAATTTTTTTTTACATTGTACATATCATTTCCCACATTTCACAACTAATCTAAACTAATACAGATTGATGAAATAATGAACAAAACTAGATTTAAGCATAAAAACATTCTTATTTATATGCAAGGTTTGTAACTTCAAAGGTAAAACTGATATCTATCTAAATTAAATATAGAATTGAAGGATAAGCCCTCTTATACAACTTTACTTACAAAAATCAATAAGTACATAAAAACTCTGGAATGTTTAAAGTTTTGAATTAAGACTTGATGAATGAGAAGAATAATTATGCCTAAATAGGAGTATTTTATTAGTTCTTTTCATGTGCTTCAATTTCATATACTGCAATTGCATTACATTAAATGTTGAGAAGATTCAAGTTTTCTTAAACACACATTAAACATATCTTTATTCGTTTGAAAAATTGAAATTGAACTGTCTTGTTCACACTATCAGCATTGTACTCTAACAGGCTTGTCACAAGAAGTAAATAAAGAAAGTAGATATAGACCCTGACCAAATAGGATTCCTCATAAAATGATTTCTTAGAAATGGAGAAGAAAGGGAATGATTCCTCCAGAAAATTATACGTCTAATCTTGTTACTATCAAAAATTGATTAACAACAACCAATAAGCAGCTCAAATTAGTAAAGGCATTAAGCCCTTCAAAGCATCAGAAATAAAAATTATTAGAAATTTATTTTTTGGGAATACTTAGCTAGTTAAATATGCAGAATGAGAAACTCAAAAATATCAAATGATTATATGTCCACGTTAAGTTACAGATTTCGTATTAATTGATACTGATTAATGATATTCTGATCTGGGTTAAATCATGCAACTGTAATGCTCTGTAGATCTAGATCTAAATGAAGTCATGTGGGAGATCTGGGCTGTCCGGGTGACAACGCGTCGAAGGCTGTGTTGCCGACGTTTCGACCATCCTGTCGTGGTCTTCCTCAGGGCTGGCATGCGCCATGATGGTCAGCGCACGGGTGTATATTCATGTCTAGGTCGACTGCTATTGGCTGAAGCATCGGTGGCCACCAGTTAGCAGCGGGGGGGGGATCAAGTCGGGTGCCGCGGGATCGGATGGCGTGGCGCGTGATCAGATCACCGATTGGCCGCTGCTTCAGCCAATAGCACTCGACCTAGACATGAATATACACCCGAGCGCTGACCATCAGTCACGGCGCATACCAGCCCTGAGGAAGACCACGACAGGATGGTCGAAACGTCGGCAACACAGCCTTCGACGCGGCGTCACCCGGACAGCCCAGATCTCCCACATCTAGATCTAGTAGTTTATTTTTGTTCTCTTATCTCATGAAAGAAATAGTACTCTAGATCCATTGTTAATTTATGAAGGATGACAATAACTTAATGCAGCAAATATATGTGAATAACTTAACCATAGCAATGGGATTGAAGTTATAAAATGAAATAAAATTGTATTGAATGTTAAATATGTGCAAACATTTATGTAATATGTATACCATATCTACCCAAATACAAGACGACCGAATTGACCATATTTACCCGAATTTTGAAGAGGCCTCCTGAGAATATTTTAAAATTTTGACTAATTCTTACTATTTTGTCAAAATACTAAAATATTGCAAATGATCTAATTAACTAGAAAATTGTCTTGTGAATAAGAATGTTATAACATGCCTGAAAATTATTTTCTTGTCCTTTAAAATCATTATAATCATAATTAGACTCTTCTAAAAGTTTTGAGCGTTCATAGTCTTTCAAAGGACACCGTCTAACAATTACCTGCGTCACCAGATATTTTTTCCGATCCCGATCTTATTCGTGGCCTCGGATTCATTAACATGTCTTTCATACTCTTTAAGAGGATACTTGAAATTCGCGTCGTTTAATGTTCGAGTGATCGAGTTGTGAACTGACAATTCATCTATGTTCCTCCGTTTCGCGGGTAACGTTAGAGATTACGGCAAATTTCCAGTTTCAGAAGTTTTTGCTAAGAACATATTTGTTTATCATAATTTCCTGTGATTGGATGAAGACTGCGCACGTACTTCTATCAATGAGATTTTTTTTTCCATTTCCGCCTCTTGCAAAACGTATATTTGCAGTCGCCGAGAGTAGAGCCGAGTCCGAGCGGCCTCGAAGACCGTACACGCATCGAGTAACAAAATCTTGGCAAACTATTTTTATTCATATTCCCGTTAAGTCTCACTTGATATAATGCCATTCGTTTAAGATTCTCTCTTTACCAGACCCATCAAAAATAACGGCTTGAATCGACACGTAAATTGGCGGTGGGTATGGGTACCGAAAACACGACAGCGAATATAATTACGTAGACACGCGCGATATTTTTAGTCTTCGCATCGTATTGTTACGTCAAAATTTACGATTTACTTGACAGGGAAAAACGGTGTAAAAACATATATCCTAACAAATTAGGCCTAATCTGCAAATATGAGACGACCCCGAGATATTTGTGAAAAAACCTCGACTTTTATTCGGGTAAACACGGATAATGAAGACTTTCTTCGAATTACTAAAACTTCTTATAAAGTCTACTTATTTAAAACATATATTTGTTCATGCAGACTATTTTTTGTCGGTTCTATTTTCAATATTATGTTTGTGAAGAATATTAAAAGAGCTGTATTTAAAAAAGGTATTTACAATTTTGAAACTGAATATCTAAAATTCAAAATGTTCTCTAAAAGCAAGTTAGATTAAAAATAAAAATGCATGCATGTATCTATATATAAAGAAGACAACAGGTAAGAACAAGATGTGAAACATTGATATTAAAAGAAAATCTCATCCAAAACAAACATGCACACACTAGAAATGTAATCTAATTATAATCATACCTCTGACCAGTATTAATTCTGTTAGTATAAGAAACAGTCTAAATAAATTCTAATATAACATTTTTACTTAAGATGTTATAATTTCCTAAAACTATATTAATAGCTCTCAAATGATGAATGATAGTAATATTTTCAATAAAAGTAAATAAATGTTGAAAAGCATTTGAAAAATTAGTTTTACTAACTGTGAATTTTAAGACAACTTTCTCTAATTAAACAATCTGGCAATCCTATTTTGAATCTTGTCAAATGCAAGAATCTCAATTATCATTTAAAGAATGAAAATGTTTTCATCTTTAGGTACTTGATACAAGCATTTATCTTGAAAATCTAGTAATTAACAATGCAACAATAGTACAAAGTTAGCATAACAATAATCCAACTGAAAAAACAAAACACTTCAAAATTGTATCTTACTCATTGAAAGCAATTCGCACATTTTACTAAATACATTTGGTCTTTCCTGTTTTTCCAATCTATAGTATTGACAGAGATTGATGATTTCATTATTTAATTCATGTTGAATCTTTATTTTTTTTAATTTCCAATCTGGTCTATGTCTGCCACCAAATGTAAACTGAAAGAAGAAATAAACTGCCAAAGACAATAATGTTCACAGTTAAAAACCAATTTGAAGATTCCTATAAATTCAGTAAACTATGAAATACTTCATGTGTTGGATTTCATCCATGCATAGTATAAGAAAAACATTCATAAAGTATTTACCACTGGCAGATCTTGCTAATATATAAATACATTTACAAGCACTCTTGGCACTGACAACTGGCATTGGAAATAGTCCAAGTAGCAACCTACATTATGCACAATCATGTGACAAATAATAATCAAGCCACATGATGTATTCTCCAAAATAAGTAGAAGTAGATTGAGTCAGAAGGTGTACTAAATATGCACAATTTTATTTTACGGTGAATTTTTGCTCTGCTTTCAAAGACATGTATTTAAGATGATTTTTGGAGAAGATTCAATGGTAATAAACCAACAATGAGTCTGAAACCAAGTTGACTTTATTTTGGTGCAATTTCAAGGTTCAATTCAATAAGTTAAATAAATGTTAACTTTCTTTCAGCTGTTTTTGTAAGACAGATTCTACAAGAGAAAGATCTGCAAAGGAAAAGATTTTCTCATTTAATTACTAACCGCATTTTATCGACAGACATTTTATAGGAAACAAATCTGGATATTCACATCTCTTATAATTGTAAGATATATTCATTACAAAATAAATTAAGGAATGTTTATTGCTTTCGATTGCAAATTTCAAACATTCAAATTTATCTTGATAATCTTCTCCAATAGTTTGTTCAAAGGATATTTATCAATATTATTGAGGTGAAAGCTTTTCACTTCTACATCTGGCTTTAAAGTCAATTCCAAGCTCACTGGTGCAATTTCACATAGGAAACTGAGCTGATTTCAGAAAAGTGTGGAAAAATATTGACATGGTATTGGTCTCTGAAAATGTATAAATTTATTCATTTCGATAGAGAATATTTGCAATTTTGAAACTCTTGCACAATAGCTGTACTAAATTCAGTTACGAAAATGTCATCAATGACACAAAGCTCTGATAAAGAAAGAGAAATGATTGAGGCCATCAGCTTTAAAGATTTTACAAAAATTGAGGAAATTTTGAGATATTAAAAAAAAAAAAAAAAAGAGATTTCTTATGTATTCCAACATTCAAAATAAGCTGCAAGAATTGTACGGTTCTTATTAAATCCAATAAACCTACTTGCACAATTTTGTGGAAGTTTTTTAATAAACAAAGCATTTTTACGGTAAACTCCAAATGCAATTTTCCACAATATTTTTAAATTTATTTTATTGATCTTTATTCAATTGATCCTTCTTCAAATATTACAAGTATATAACACAATTAAATTGATTTAGCTGATTAGATACTCTGATTTTAAATATTGTGAAGAGGATGCAAATTCAACATATTTTTTTACAATTCCTTGAAATAGATTTCATAATAGTGAATGGTGTATATTTCTTTTTTTGGGACATGAACCTGAAATAAATTATACTTTAAAACGTTTATATGAAAGTTTTATTCCTGCTATAATATTGGAAAAATAATACCAATTTCAATATTAATTTTGCTTGTCCTGCCACACTGATACAAATTTCACACCACATGCTATTGTTAATAGAGATAATACTTTTGCTATGTGAAATTTTTAAGAAATATTTCCAAATGAAAACAATAATTCTAATTACTTTCTTTAAAACATATTCACGAGAATGTGTAACTAGCATACTCTGCAGAGAAACTTGAATTCATGTCTTACAGAAGAAGTAATAGAAGATATAGTAAAAATACTCTCTCCCTCTTCGTGTTTGATTTTTTTAATTCTTGATTGTATTCATCAAGCTCAGATTCTAAGATTGTATTCTGTTTGCCTCTGAAACGAAGAGAGACAGAGACAGAAAGGGAGAGAGACAGACAGAGAGAGAGAGAGAGAGACAGAGAGAGACAGAGAGAGAGAGAGACAGACAGACAGAGAGAGAGTAACAGGAAGCAGAGAATAGGAAGGAGGAGGAGTAACAAAAATTATTAATCTAGTCTTCAGAAAAGAGGAAAACAGAATTATAATATTTAATTGTTTTTAATTCAGACACAAGAGCAATGCTTTATCAATGTGTGATCTGTTTCATGCAGATTGTTCATAAACACGTTTTTCTTTTGTTATTTAGCCAAGTTTTTCTGCAGACTAAATATGATGTTTGTATATTACAAACAAAATTAAATTTTAAGTTCCTACAGCATTCTAAATACATAATTTTAGGTTCCCGCTGTAATGGAGGTTGTTCAATAATTTAACATGCTGGAAACATGTTAGTTTCTGAAACTTTCGACAATACATGCGTAAGGTACCTTGGGCACCCAGTGATAAAACAGCATTTAGACTTGGAGTTGACTTGGTTCCTGCAGTTGTAGGAGCGGAAGCAGAGCCAGATGAAGTGGCTCCAGCACCAAAACCTGCAGTAATCACTTTGGCCAACAGAGCCGGAGACTGTGGAGGTGTTGTACTAGGAGCAAATGCTGAGAAATTAATGTATATTAAGATAATGAAGATAAAAGATGAAAATGATAAAATATAATCTATTTGCTTTCTGCTCAAGAAAGAATAATGAAATGATATCAGTCTTTCCTACTTGACTGAAAAAGTTATTTTCATCAAATTCATCTAAAAACTGCTATATAGCAAAGATTATGGCTAAAGAAAAAAAGATTTACTATATAGGTAGTTGGAGATTTGATGGTTTCAGGAACAATGTGATAAAAATAAATAAATTTATTAATAATATTAAATCAGAACTAATGAAAATAGTCATTAGTCAATAATAATAACTTTCAAATACAGTGAAGCACAGGATTCATGCTTTGACAGTTGAAATCACTCTATAGAAAACAATGACAAAAAATTAATATAATGGAATCTATCACTAGACAATTAGGTGGTTTTCTTTCCAACAAATGACACATTTGAATTCATCTCTTCTGTAGAAATCTAATAAATGTTTTGCATTGTACAACTTCTAATGTTAAATAGACCTAATAAGTGATGGAGGAAAGAATCTCGTACAGCATTTACGCTTCAGTTTCTAAAGACTTTGAATCCAAAAGAGTCAATAATTCAAACACTGATCATCTCATTAACACTACACATTATTAACAAATAATAAAAAGTAGTCAAAAAAATTGTGAAATTGTCTTACAAATTGTGAAGGGGAAAAAATTAAATACATATAAGAAGTGTTTTTTTTCTTATTCCAATTGTGAACAATAAGCTTTAAGAATCTCCAGAATAGTTGTTTATGAAATTTCTAAATGGGTTGATGCCAGTGAGAAAAACCTATAACCTCAAAGCAACGATGACAAAAATGGAAGACTGAGACTGTGCCAACAATAACAAAAACATCATGAAGCATGATAAATAAAACAACAATAGAAGACATAGAAAATATGAAGCTTCAAATTTTTACAGAATGGCATTATGTCAAGAGAGTCTTATTTGTAGATTAGTATTATAACTACAAAGTTCTCCTGCTACAGAAAACCAACTACAACAGTCAGGATATGTGAAAAATATAATTCTCACTAAATACTCACAAATAATTACGTATTGAACTATCCCTTGCAAATTAATAGTTTCTTACCAATTTTAAGGCAAAAGGAGGAAAGAATTGAAATATATTTAATAAACAACAGAGATTCTATTAAACACAGGAAATATCTTTTCAAAAATCAAAAATATGTATAAACAATAAAAAGACATAATTTTCTGATACAGTTAAAAACAATTATCTGCAATTGCACTAATTTAAGTCTAGTGAATATCTGAATAATAAATACCACAGAACTTTTAATCTGAATAATAAATACATATCACAAAGAAGTAATGAGAATTTACAATATTAAGGACAATTTAAGAACTTTTTTGTCAGTGGTGACGCCAAAATATTAATTTACTAATTGGTTAAAAGATGATTTTATAGCTTCTTCTTACCTAATATTTTCTTACTTAAGGAAGTCTAGGCATCCTTGTTTAATGTCATTAATTAATTGCACTTGCACTGACTTTGAATGAGCAACCACATGTCAGCTGTCTTGACAAAATGTTTTCAATGATAATATTGTACTGGTAGAAATTAATCAGTAATGTTTCACTGAATTACATGACAATCCTTTGCAAGTGTTAAAGAGTTATCACATACATAATTCAGAGAAAAATACACTGACAACACCACTTGGTTATATTATCTTTTGCTGTAGCTTACTGGGAAGATCAAAATAAACTTTGTGCGTCCTTACAGATATTTTGAATATCATTTTCTAGAACGTACTGGGAAAAGGCTTTTTATTAAATATACTAAATAAGCAATTAAGCTTCTCTTAGAGCCATTTCATGCAAAATAATCTATTAACTCGCTCATGGTTAATTTATAATATCTTTGAATATCTTTTCATCAAGAACCTCAAGCAATTTTTCTTGTGGCCCACTGTATTGGTCATGTGCAGACTACAGCCTAGCTAGCCTCAGTGAGATATTGAATGCTAAACTTGAACTGCTATTCTCCCAATCTGCTAGTAGTTCTAAATCCCGAATATTCAATTCAGATTCAGAATATTCCTTTTGCATGTTATGCCTACAAAGGATTCCACTGGAATAATCTCAATAAAATCTAGTATTTCAATATTAAATTATTTACTGTTTCTTGTTCTGGATATTATGGTTTAATTTCTTAAATTTGTGGATAGGCTACTCCTTAAAAACCATATAAACACTTTACCTCTATGTTTATGTAGAACTTGAAGTAATGGTAGTGAAAATAATCTGTTCAAAGTAATGAAATAACTTATAGTGTGGTTGCCAGCTAATTTATTAACGGAGAGATATAAACAGTAACAAAAGAAAATATCAAAAAAATGTAGGTTTGTTCGAAGAAAACAAATTCACGACTAGACTAGACTAAAATGCCAATTAGATGATAGAATTAGTCAAACCAAGGGGACAACTCAATGCTAACCATTATTTATGAATGATGAACTACATTTTTATACCACAGCACTTAAGATGCGTCAACATGAAACCATGATCTGAAACATTTATTTCTAATATATTTCAACAATTGTTTCTAGAAAATAGTGTTCAAAGCACCATCCATTTGTATCTATGAAACTGATTCATTGATGTATGAATAAAATTTGTCACACTTGGTCAGGGATTTATTCATGCTTATGTTGTACATACATGCTTGGTGTTTGGACTCTTACATCCATACAGTAACCAGCCTCACTGGAATACTATGACAGTGCAGAAAATTAATCTTTATTTCTCTTGTATTGTGAACATTTTTCTGAATTGCAATGGAGTAATATTTTTGGTTTATTGATGTGTTAACTTTTAAAATATCAAAATAGTGATGTTAAGAAGCAGATAGTGGTCGAAGAGAAAATGTAATTTTTTAAAAAGGTGGTATAAACATGAATTCATCAAAAATTTAAAACAATTAAAGATTTATGAGATGTTTGTCTCTATAAACATTTAGACAATACAAAAATATAGATTGCAATATTATTAAAAAATTATTACCCATACATTTCTTTTGTTTAGTATATTTAGGAACACAGAATTAACTGCTAAAATTTACTGTCAATGTAAGTTCCATTTTGAGATTACACTATTACACTGGACACTGACCTTGCATACACATGACTAGCCGACTAGATTGTCCTCACTTGATAATAAACTTTGCGTGTTTTTTGTTACAACTGTTCAACATAATGCCCAGAAATCAATTTTTTCAACAAATGGAATAAACAAATTATATATTACAGAAATATTCAATAGAATATCATGCAAGTCAACTGGAATTCCAAGACTATTAGAAGCAAGGAGACTTGCCTTCTCCATTTTTCAGGTTCACTCAACTACTTTTTCAAAGTTTTGTGAATATTCTGATGAAAAAGACAGCTTGAAGATGTGTTTCATTTTTAATCTTTCTCAGCACTGAAGACAATAATGGGGAGTGATGGATGTGATGAAGGTAGTGTGGTGCACAAAAGTGCACAAATGAAGATGATATGGAATTTTATCTTTGATAAAAGTTTTAAAATTTTATTGACAAAGTTATTTCACATTTTATTTGAAATGAATATATGTATTTCAAAATGTTATTAAATTGTTGCCTTAATATATAACTAAAATATTATTTCTTTGAAATTGTGACAAAAACTGAAGTAAAAATTGATTATTTATTTTATAAATCATACATGTTTTATATGATTTATAAAAACCTAATGACTTATTATACATCATTTAAGATTATGAAGTTGAAATGAGAGCAAGTAGAATAATTAAATTTTGTAATATTGTGACAAGAAAAAATTTGAAAGGTGCTGAAACTGAGCAGCCCGGTATATACAAGATAATTCAATAATAGTTTTACATACTTCAGGCATGGGTTCCTTACACAAAAAAAAGTCAAAAAGTTTATATAAACATGTGTTTCACAACCCTTTGTTTTCTCATTAATTTATTAATGAAAACCCCTATCTCCTAAATACATAAAACTCATGACAAATACTCAAAATGTCCTCCTCTTGTGTCTAGACACACACGTTCATCGAATCAAGGATTGTCACACCCTTTCAAATTCTCCCAGAGGGCATCGACTGGTTTTGCAGGCTTCCATGACACATAGATGAATTTCATCTGGGATGTCTGCTGCATAAGCCAATTGTTTAAGGTGCCCCCAAAGACAAAAATTCAAAGGATTGAGGTCAAGAGCACGTGCAGGCCATGAAACTGGTCTTTCTCTACCTATCCAACTGGTATCTACTGTGATACCAGCCAGTGAATCCTCAATAAAACTAAAATGCGCTAGACCCCATCATGCATAACCCACATGCTTTTTCTTGTTTGTAGGGGGACTTTTTTGTGTAGAAAGTCAGGGAAAGAGTTCTGAATAAAGCTCCTGCATTTGTAAGGTGTGCTGGGAGAACATATGAACCTACCTACCTACAATTCCAGCCCACACATTAATAATGAACAGTTGTTGATGACTAGCCTGAAGATGAGGATTATGAGCTGTCCATACATGTTGGTAGTGGAAATTTGTAATTCCATCTCTTCCAAATTTGCCACATCTGTAAACAAAACTAATGAGACAAACAATTGATTGACTGCCTAAGCAAGAAACCATCAGCAAAAGTTCTCCTATGGTGAGTAATTTGCAGGCAAAAGGCCCTGCACACATTGAATATGATATGGATTCAGGTGCTGCTTGTGAAATATCCTCCAAGCTGTACTTTGAGATGTACCTAATGCCAAGGTCACTTGTCTTGTGCTGATACCTGGCTTGTCTTCAACACACTTCCTGCCATGGTTGAATGAAGCACTTGCAGTTAATATTGCATAATTGCTACATATGCACAATTGAAACATTGAAATCCAACTAATGACAAATGTAACAAGTCTCCATTACAACACATCACCTTCTACATAGAATTCAATGAGACAAGGGCTTCTATGAATAAGTGCATAGAATGATCAAGTTGTGAGGTTGGACCTGGAAGTGTGATCAGTGTAAACATTCATTAATAAATTAATAACAAGAAAACAAAGGATTATGCGACAATATGTTCATATGAACTTTTTGTCTTGTTTTTGGGTAAGGAAACCATGCCCAAAGTTTGAAACAGTATTTTTAAATCACCTGTATAATAGTGAAAGAGGCACAGAGTGTAAAATAAAACACAGTATAAAACATGAAATAATAGCACATGATAACTAATAATGAAAAAACATTAAAAATTTCAAGATGATTGGTTAGATAAAAGTGACACTACAATTTAAAGGTATATTTTAAAATTATTTGCAAGTATGCATCCATCAACAAAAACAAAATAAATCATGGATAACTGCAATCGAAATTGCAAATGATTATTAACACACCAAACACCAAAAGAACAATGACTTATAGCACACCAGTGTACCCATGAACCTGCATGATGTTCAAGACAGTCTGTCCTCTTCTCTCTGTACCATCTCTGTAGTAGGATCTCTGCTATAATTTCTGTATTAGATATTTTAAATCTAAAAACCTTTATAAAATATAAATACACTTAAAAACCGTTTCAAAAAATGAAATGTGACCTTAATGTGCAAGACATTTTTGACACATCTCTATATGTCTTAAGATGAGAATGCACATGATAAAAGAGTACAGGAAAGCAAATGAAAGTTGAGGCTAAAAACGATTGAAAGAAGAGATAGTTAAGATATTTCAGCAGAAACCACAATAAATTTTTGTGTTGCTTCAATAGCAACTCATGAAAAGCCACAAAAATTTACGATGGTTCTGTAACAATAAACTCAGATAATAATTTACTTCTGGAATTTGTATGAAGTCTGAAAAGTGAGAGAATTGGTAAGGATAATGCTTTGGAAATGGAAGAATGGAAGATCATAGTTGTTGTATGTCTAACAACAGAGCAGCACAGTAAAGATAACATTGGTTTGACAACATGTCAACATGCCATTGCTAAGTAGAATCAGCACCAAAAGAGATACATAGAAAGACAACAGTAAGCATGGAAGGTAAACAAGGTAACAAAATATACATAGGTAAAGAAGGGGAATGATGGAAATACATTTGAAACCTAGAGCGGGAAGCACATGCAATGATATGGGTGATAAGATTGTGAAAAGATGATAATGGGAATGATTGTCCTGGATATTGACTCACACATGTAGCGGTCCACCAAAAACATCAAGTATGTTAGCTTCAAACATCTGTGAGAAAGTATGCAATTTATGATCAAATTTTAATGTATATACATTAACAATCACAATGACAAAAATGTATTATTGGATTGAACACACAAACTCTCCAACATCAGACTGCTAAGGAGATACCTTCAGAAGAGCAACCTTCATTTTTAACCATTTTCTCACAGCAATTGTGGGTATGATTTATCTTTCAAGTTATTGGACTCACTGGATCATTTTTAACGTTGAATGTTTAGTCAATAAATAAATGTGTAAATGTTCACTCCAGACATATAGTTCCTTGGATTTATTCAATATTTTGAAATAACTATATTATTTCTTAACACTTTTCATAACACACAAATAGTTTTTTATTAGTGTTAGCAATTTACATCTTAAGTTTTTCAAAAGCTCACATTAGCATTATTATTAAATAGTACCCACATTACTTCAATTATATTGTCAACTACAACGAGCTAAATTTTTGGCACAGAAGAAAGCAAAACTACTGGGAGTACAAAAGTTAAAAAACTGAACTTTTCATAGAAGATTGTTATTTGAGCAATATTTTAATTGCATAGTGAGAATAATGCTTCAGTAAAAATGTTCAAGCAAGATGATATTTTGAAAAACATTTTGAACAAACAATTTTGTTAAAGAACTTCTACTACTATTATGGTTGATTCCAGTACGTAATTAAATTAAAATTATTGTTAAGAAATTATTCAAAGAAAATGTAATAGAAATATTGCTAATTAACAGTTAACTTTTGTTATAATGATGTAATGCAGAGCAGAAAATTAAGATGAATCACACAATGATTAATAATCAATTAGTCGTAATGATTCAATAAACCATGTTAAGACAAATTCAGATTGTGTATACCGAGCCCTTAATATAATTTATTTTTTGCTTTATACATTCCAAGATATATTAAAAGTACAATAATAAACATAAAACCTCGACATAATTTGCTCTCTTCCTGCAATTTTTTTAGGCAACATTCATTGATCGACATCCTTACTTCATAATGTGCATCCATTATATGAATCTTGAGAATAAGCTGTTAGAATTTTAACGCATTCTCATAAATTGAGAGAACAGCTGATTTACAATATGCAAATTACATGCATCTACATTTGATTTTGTTATTTTGTAACAGTTCTACTGTGAGCAATAGTGCAGCAAATTAGACGTGAATATCATACAACTAATTATGCAGTATAAATATAATATTAATCTTTCTGAGTTTCATAATCTCGAAAATAATACTGTAGATGAGTGCAAGCTGTGACAATTTTTAACTGGCCCATTGCTGTGCAGAGTAGACATAAGGACATGTAAGATGCCCTCTGAAGTACTATGCCTTGTATCAGGCCACAGCATCTACAAGCAGTAATGATTATAAAATTCCTACACTCACTTACAATGAAATGCAATAAAATTTTAATGGTAGAACTGACCTAATGTAAATGCTTATCAAATTCTAACATCAGAACCAGTTTGTGGCTGTAAATGCGACTCTTAAAAGATGGGAAGTTGCTTAGCAAATTCAATTATGTGTAAAAGTGGTAACACAGGCAGCTTTTTAATCAAATTTAATCAGGCAATGCAAAAGACTGGTATTAAATTTAAAACAATATGCATTTGTGTATTAATGTTTGAAGTGTAAGTGCCCCATAATAATGTACAACACTCAAAATATTGAATTTTTGAAAGCATTTCAAAACATTTCCGACATACTGCTTCTGTAGAGCTTTGGATCACTGATACGAACGGAGTGAAATATTTCATAAAAAAAAATTAATAAAAAAATAAATAAATAAAGCAGTTCACTAATAAATATATGGTTTACCTTCAGGTTCTTTAGCAATAACAGTTGAGCTCCTGTCTACCCCTGTCTTGTTTAGTTTGTCTTCTGTTGGAGAGTTGAGGAGGGTAGTAGGAGTGCCCCAAGAACAAAACACACAAACAAAACGAGAAAAAATATTTCGAAAGAGAAATACAATTATGTACAATATGAATAGCAAAAGAAAAGCGCTGTACAATACATTCTCATTTAAGATGAACCATGGGATTATATACAAGGTGGGTGTATGTTTTCACACATAGTGCAGTTCATTTGATTTCTGAGACTTATTAATCAAGACTTCCTATTTCACAGAGAATCTTGCACCTCCCTCCCCATCCCAGTGTTTGACTTTATCTCAAAACAGGCCATTCTACAAGAAAACCTTCTCTTTTTGGTGCTGTCAAAACTCAGTTTCTACATGAAGGCAAGGATAATGAAACAATGACAGCACATACAAGATTTTCAATTCCTTATTAAAGAATGTTAGTAAAAAGGGTAAAAACCAGATCTATAACGAGAAAATACTAACATAGGAATTAATGCATCTTGAAAGTAAAATGTTATTATCATACAAATGCTTAACTCCTGCAGATGAATCTATAAAAATATTAGATAAAAGGTATTTTTATGAATAATTTTAATTTAGAACCAAATGGAACTAAGAACAAAAAATAACTTTTTTATTTCCGATGTATGTACTACTATTATTATTCTTGTTGCTCTAGGTTGTTGCTTTTCTTTTGAAACATATGAAGTTTGAAACATTCAGAAATTGATTTACCAAATAAATAATAAGAACAAGAGGAAACAGTGTATGGGGGTTCAGGAAAGAAATTGACGACTTTTGCAAGCCATTGATATAGAATGTACTGTACATGTCTAAAGCAAGAAATGATACCAACTAATAATTATTAGTATTCAAAAAACTTCCATAAAAATGTTAAGTTACTCGGTCACAACATACAGACATAAAGAAATGTCAAGAGAATGGTTCAGGAAGTAACCAGCAAAAGACAATTTCCCATGCACAAAATGCATTGATCACAGTAAACAATTTATATAAGCAAACAGACCAAAAGAAATACACAGATGCAGAAAAAGGCCACAAAGAAATTACATTGCAAAATAGAAATGTATGGAAGAGAGGAAGTGAAACAATGGAATTACGAATTGAGACAGTAATATAACATTTATACTACAGCTAGAAGACCTGTCTTCATTGTTATGATGTGCTTAGCTAGTAAATCATTCTCCAAAATGTTACCCATGCTTTCAGTGATTAAGAGGAAGGAAACAACCAAAGGACATTTTTTCTTGGTTTCAATTTTTTAAATTTAGTGAACTAAATAAAAGCCCCTTTAATAATGTAAGACAGCAAATATTAATAGGCAATTTACAACACATTCCAGACTTTATGTATTCAGACTTCATTTACATAGCCAATTATATTTGGGCAACATCAACTAGGATGTTGAATAACAATTGCAATATAGTGTTTGCCAAAATATCACATATCTCTTAGTACCGACAATTCCCACTCACAATTGTAATTGTAGTAACAGTAACTTTTCAATCAATAGACTGACTACAGCTGTAATATGTATTGTCTCATACTCGTTCAATTATTTTCCAGAGGAGAAAAAAAAAAAAAAAAAAAGAAAGAAAGAAAGAAAGAAAAAAAGAGAAAGTAGAAAACCAAATATTCCCAGGAATTTTCACTTACACAAACAAAACTTAAGGCCTGCTCAATTTATATTTTCTTGCATGTGAAGATAAGTATTAAGCATAATACATAAATAAAAAACACCAAGAGTGATGAGGTTGTCAATGGATTATGTAGAATCTGATATAGCAGGTTATTGTAACAAAACACTTCGACAAATCACAGTAGTACAATACTTGAGAAAAGCAAAGTTAGAGAGCATTGATAAAGAGCACTTCCAGGCCGAAAACACATCTCAAAAATTAAACCATTCAATATGTAGTTTCAATTGAATTTCCACAAGCAGCAGACCACGAATATACATAACTAAACATTCTTCTCAGCAAAGATAATGGAAGTATGATGAAGAAATTCAAATAAAAGAAATGTATGAATGATTGTGCCGGTCAGAAATCCATAACACCAGATTTTATTGATAACATGCTAATGCATGTTCTATATTTACACTATCTACATCTTGTGCTTAAAAATTTGTGTGTTGCAGAACAGCACAAATGTAGTAAGGCAAACAAAGCAAAAGCATGCCAATTAAAATATACAGTGTCACTATCTCACATTCTTGTTTTGGAAATCAGCATATGATACTATAAAAAGCACCAGAAGACTGTCCTAGAACTAACAATGTTATACAAGTTCAATGTAGTGATGTGTTGAAATGAACTTGTTCTTTATGATTGCAAGCAGTTCTAGATTCATAAATGGTTATCAGTAGGTTAGCATATACGTATTTTACACGGAAGTGCTAGAGTGCTCAAAAATAAATAGATTAATCACACTTCTGTTGAATAAACTAGTGCATTCATGACCCTACCTTTTGTCGAAACTCCTTTCATTAATTAATCTTCATAAACCTTACACAAGTACACATTGCAATGATGTAAAATACTATAACTTGTTGAAAGAACTGTAAATGAATTAATAATTATTTATACAAAGCAGTGGCAGTGGCAGTGATGGTTGTGGTTTACATGTAACCATGCAGCATATAGAACAATGTGCCTTTTCTATTCAAGATACTTAACAGTACTGTCAAGTGATAGGTACACTAACTGGTCTATATTAAGATTTATCACAGAAATATGGAATTGAAGTCAACACTATCCTTCAATAATCACAAGAGTATCTTTATTGAAAAATGAGGAAAGAAATATAACAGTATCAACATTTTGTGTCACGGTAATTATTTAATATAAAAATAATATTTTTCCCCAGTTTTAAGTAACAATGTCTTGTTGTAACTCAACAAAAATAAGGCTTATTTCTAAATAGTTACAACTAATCTGTAAAAAAACAAATAGTCTAAAACAATTTTTCTAGTATACCATTTTTATAGAATTGATTCAAGTTTTAAAAGTACATGAAATTTTAAGAGCATGCTACAGACATGTTTTATGAATAAATTCATTGAATCCATGTTAAATAATATTCAGGTGAGAGCATGTGTTATGGATTTATGAACCATGTTCTTTTTATGTTAAAAAAACCAATGGAAGGGAACATGGTGGAAATGAATGATTTTTTTAAACACATGCAATCATGTTGCTAAACTGTTTAGAAGAGAGAATATTAAGTAGAAAAGGAGAAGAGGAAACACCTTTGGACAGAGCCACATTCTACAAACTAACAGCAACAACATTGATGGGATATTACATATCCACAATTGTACTATAAAGTATTCTTATGGGATGGGAAGGTTGGCCATTGTTCCACCAAACTGTTAATGAAACACAGCTTATTAAAACAGAATACATTTAGATTTAAGTGGCTCGATATGCAAGATGAAAATGTTAAGTGTAACTTTTCTAACTGATTTAAAATACGAAAGTCACTAATGAGAATATAAAAATTCCATGCATAAAATATATATAAATACAGGAGTCCAATTATTACATTATTGTAAATAGAAATGTATTACTTAATCTTGTTTGATTATCTTGAAACAATAGAGATTTTTACTTTTACTTTGTATATTGAACAAAATAAGTGAACACAAAGTGGTTCACTATTCTCACTATCCCAAAATTCCAAATCAATTAAAAAGTATGAATTAAACAGGTACAAATTCACTCACACACACACATCTTAAAAAATATTTCCTCTAACATTTATCTCACTTCATTGTTATAAGGGTTAAATGATAATACTTTCATAACAACAGAAATCTGTTAAAATAAATGCACACCACAAAAGCAGTGGAGGCACAACACACCATTATCAAAGTGAAAGGACATAAGGATCAGGCAGCAAACTAACAATATAGTGCAAATGTGAATATTTAAGCACATAGTATAATTCCTTTACTACACATTATGCACAAAGTGTGATAAAGCATCACATTATTCATCATTTACTACATCACTTCATGCTCATCTGTGATTAAAAATTTGTTTTATGCCCATGACAAATGAGAGTCTTTTTGACACTTCTCGTTTTTTTCTTCTTTGTTCAGATTATGTTCAGTTTTGTAACATAATATTTGGTCACATTATACTCTAATAATAGGCTTTCCTGATGACAGTCATTAATATTAGAGCCCATTACATTAAATACATAAAACACCAAATTATAAACTTCAATATTATATTTGTCACATTAATTTTTAACAAATACAGATATATCATATTTTCAATAATATCTTAGTTTGCTTATGAAATCTTGCATAAGCAAAATTCATAAAATTCTATTTATGAAATCCCACAAAACAGATCCTAATACCAATACATAAGAATTTTTTCTCCTGCACATAAAACAAGTAATGTGACATTATACCACATCACATTTGAAAATCATACGTAGAAAATGATAGATAATTGTAGTATTATCTTAAAATAAATGAGTGTTAGATGGCAATAGAAAACAAATCAACAGATATTTCATATGGTTAAATCTACAAAATAAATCATGTAATTCCATTTTTACATTTATCTTTTGTACAAAATTAAGCATTTGAAATAATCATATTTAAGATTGTGTCAGTGGGGAATGCAACAGTAATAATAATAATAATAATAATAATAATAATAATAATAATAATAATAGTAATAATACATTCATTCAGTAATAATTAACTTTGTTAAAAGTTAATCATTCGAAACTAGTTATACTGAATGTATATCTTACCAAATAACACTTTTTTGTAAATAGAGAATTTTATTGACAATATCAGAATAAATGCAATGAAAACATTAATGTTAAAAAACTGTAAACCACAAAACCCAGTTACATATCACAAATATTAGAAGTGTGCGCAATATGAATACAAAAACTGTGTCAAAATTTATTAATTTACCTTTCACATCATCATCCTCAAGTGTAGTGCTGCTATCAGTAGATTCTTTTACTTGAGATCCATCACTCTTCTTTGTAATAATACTTCGACCTATAAAGACCAATAAGAACAATCAATTCCTGTAAATATAAGAGAATTCACATTTAAAAAGAAAAGATATGGAGGTCCTCTAATCACCAGAGTACAATCACATTGAAAAATTCCTTAATAAAAATATCTTAGCACATTTCATTTAAAACCAAGAAAAATGCATGTTTTTGCTACCTTGATTAACAACACTTAATGAAATTTAATATTTTCTTGCTTTACAAGTAATTAAATATTTATGAAGCATGTGTTCTAGAAAACACATCTTCACATTTTCATTATATATAAGATAAATATTAAGTTGACTCGTTAATGTCAGGATTAGAAATAAAATAATAACCTTGTCTAACAAATTGTGGCTACCAATCTACAGATGTGTAGCTGTTTATTCTAGAAAACTAATTTCATATGTTAATTATATTAAAGAAGTTTAATAAAATATTTTATATATACAAGCAAAATTCATTTAAATTATAAAAAAAATATAAATGACAAACAACCTATTCAATCAAGCAGAAGAAATGAGAATCATGACTGTTATGTACATAATGCAACCCAAAAATATGAAGTGGGTGAGCATTTGCAATGCAATTATTTCAAAATTGAAAAAATGTGAGCAAATTAATAACTAACCACAAAACCAACATTCAATCATTACTAAAAGTCAAACCCATATGTTCTGGAAAATATTAGGGAAACATTATTTTTTTTATTTTACTTTCATCCTTTATTTTAAAATGCTTAATTAAACTGTTTTCAAATACCTGAAAAACCAATGTATTTAACTTTACATGGTTATATTGTATGCTTGTAATCACATTCACTGACAATAAAGTGAAAGACATCAAATAAAACATTTTAAGTGAAAACAATTTAGAAACAAAAACAAAGCATACAATGTAGAGAAGAAGAAAGAAAAAAAAGCATGTTCGAAAAATCATGAATGGGAATCATAAAATAAATAAAAAGCTGGCTTGTAGGTCGCTAGTTCAAGACAATTTGTTTAATACTGAATTTCTACAAATTTGTAGACAATATTTTTAATAGCACCACTTTAAAAAAGTCAGCCGAGTTGTAACTGTACCGTTCATCTTTCATCTTTTGGAAGAAAATGCAAATTTATTTTTATCTTTTTAAATATTCTTAAAGCAGAACAAAACAAATGCATACTTCAAAACATCAAGGAATTTTACTTATGCTTTATAAAGAAAGATTGTAAACATTTGCAGCACTAGCAAAAATAATGTTGGTTAATGTGGTCAGTTTTCAGATTAGTTGTTATGGGCTATTTGTGACAGTGTGTGTAAGATTAACTTTAAAATGTTATAATAACAATTGTCCTGGCATGACAAGCATTTGTATCCACTGTTCTGGAAGTTGTTCTAGCTTCAGTGAACATGCGCAACCCTTGCTCCATATGTGCAATGTGGCAGTGCATCATGCACAGCAGTGTCAAATAAAAACAGACTCTTATTCCATTTAAAGTGACTTACCTATAATTGTTATATGCATTCATAACAGAAGAGAGAAGAAACTGCAAACAAGTTGTGTGCAACCTCTCTGACAGGTTTTATTTTTCCATAAGAATAATAAGATGGCGATGAGTTGTGAAACTTAGTTAATCTTGTAGTTAACATTAGATAAATTGCTGTTTAAGTGTGTGTTCATGCTATAACACTAGAATCATGAAGCACTGAGTGTCTGCTTGGTTAACTGTATGAAGCGGTGGTTCTGAGGTGTACTTGTCATTCTATTAATCACTCTAACACTGAAGACACTAGGAGTTGCTCTTGCACTTCTACTCTAGGCTTTAAGAAACAACTCTTTATTGCACTGGACAACAGTTAATGTTTTCATCTGGACCTGAAATCAAGTTTGGAGGGACACTATCGAATGCACAGAATTGCCCAGTGTTAAAATAGCAAACCCTACAAAACAAGTTTCTCCAAAATTTTATAGTGAATCATTACATCTCCAAAAAAACATTAAAAGCCACACTATCTTAACAGAATGAGTATTAGCAGAACAATAAAACTTTATTAAAATCCTTTGTTTAGAGAAGGTTTTTTTATCTCATGGAGAAATAAAACATCCAATATATTTTGCATATATTTACAAACTTTTTCATAATAAATTAATAATTTAGAAAGGAAATTTCTCCTCTGCTGTGGATATATACGAACTATACAACTGTACATTCCGCCTGGCACAGTACACACAACTTGTACCAGAAAAATGGAGCATGAGTTTTTCTGCATGTGCACTTAAATTTTCAATGTCCAGAACAGTACGAAGAATCACACTGAGGGAATATCATTTCTTCTACTGTCATATGCACATTTACCAGCCAGTATATTTCAACATTTGGTATGCCAACCATACACTTAAAAATGTACACAAACATTTTTTTCAACATATTAACATATTGAATGTTACATGAACATTGTCAGGGTGCAAAAAGAAATGTGAGGTAAGAAGTTAACCAAGAAATGAAAAGGCAAATAAAACATTCGATACCACAGTAGTATGCAAGAAGAGTGTAAACCATTCATGCACACATCAAGAAAAGTAGTAACACACACAAACATTACACAAAGTTTAAGAGAAAAATATTTCATTTCTGATGATGAAATTGTGTTCGTTTTCTTCTTACCACTTTCTGGAGGAAGATGGGAGTAGTTACATCAGTTACCACGGCAACAAGAGATAAAAACAAGAGCAACATTAAAGCTACATCTACTAATCAAAATAAGCAAATTTATCAGAAAATTTTGAGAGAATCCAGTCTACTGGCCACATAAAAGAGATTGAACAGAAGTTATCTAATACTACGAAAAAGTATAACAGGCATGTGATCAAATTTTCAAAATGCCTTTTGAGATGTTTCTATTTTTGCATTCCTTTATACATTTTACAGTGAGAGTATGTAACCTGTCATTGTATACAATCACCACACTAGAATCCTATTGAACATGATACAGAAAGCAGTTCTTGCTCTGTATTTGACCAGTACAGTCATATACTCTAAGCAGCAACTGTACAAAATGAAAACATTCATTAATATTTAAATACATTTTGCACATTCATTGACATTAGGCACATTGAAACATGCAGGACATCAGAACTTCCACTCACACTTTCACATGCAGATACAACAGAATTCATTAGAACACCCTTATCTACTGTTATTTGGAGGTGTTGCACTGCCATCTCCTTGATTTTACTCTAGAACGAATAAAACATTTCTTCTTAAAAACAAGAAAGTCGTTTGAATAAAAAATGTAATTTATTAATTTAAACTTGATCGAAAGTATAATATTTTCTTCACATTATATGCTATGATAATTAATTGATCCCTCTCATGTTTTATTCTTTAACATTAAGTTTTCATCCTTTTTTTAAAAATCTATTTCAATGATTTGTTTCCTTCTCTTTATATGAAGCATACTAATTTACTTATACATTTACAAGCAATGGACACACATCATGCAATATTGAACATATTTGATTTTTTTCTTTTTAATTAGCAATACAGCCAGACTACATCTAATATTGCATAACTATTTTGTTCACAATTATCAGTTGTGATTGTATACAATTCAAGGATCCCATGCTTTCACTGAAGCACCAAAAAATAAAATAATATATCTGTATTTACAAAACCAGATTCTATGAGTGCAATCTAGAATATGAAATAATGATAACAGCTACTGAGTACTGAAATCTTTAAGGAATCTAAGGGTGGTGAAAAATTAACTTTGCTTATATTACACACAAAAACAACATTTAAGACTATATGAGTGGTAAAAAATTAAATATGAAAGAGTGAAAGGTATTATAATTTTCTAAACACTGAAGAAATATTTACAGAAGAAAGTTTGAATCATTTGCTTCTGAAATGATATTTCAAAACTGTTTCACCTTAAAAATGATCACCCACTATGATGGTATTTGAGGAAAACATTCTGTAAGAAGACTTTACATAATGTATTTTACCATGAGGAAATATCACAATGCATACTGCAAGTTCTGCTGTGCTGCAAGTTCTCTTGGAGTTGTCCTTTTTACTTACAATCATTTTCTCAACCAATAGAAGTTTGTGTAAGTTTACTTACTAAAAAAATAATAAGGTAATGAATGTGTCTTTTCATTGTCAATCGAGGATACAAATTCTTATTATTCAATTGTAGTTTCATTTATGATTACAGAAAGACTATTATTAATGCATAAATAAAAAATAAATTCAATCTTGCACATTTGTTTAAAAGAGCAAAAATGAAATGCCTCATCCCAACAAACCTTAATAAATATACTTGTGACAAAACACTTTCAATTCAACTCTTAAGAATGTATCAAGTGGACAGACTGAATGACATACATAGTATTATATATCATTTAGTATTACTATAAAATACTTTTTAAAAATTTTAAAAAATAGCAAATAAAAAATATTTAATCTTTGAAAAAGCAAAGTAATAATCCAGATGGTGCACAAAGCTTTATAAAAATCAAAAACAAAACAATATTTTAGGACAAAATCATTACTCAAATTTTTACATGCTTTTATATTATGTGTGTTTCATAAACCATGCATTGATAAAAAAATCTTTGAATCTGAATTTTTATGTCTTTCTATAATTTTTCTTTACCTGTACACTCAGAAGCCAGAAAAGACTGTATTCACAATCCTTTTCTAAACCATAAGAAACAATAAAATGATTGGAAGCAGAACCTGTAATAACATTATTTTTCAAAAAGACTTGGACAAAAAATTGAAATATATAATTTTCTTCAATCCTGTTATCAACCATTTTGGAAACTTCATTTGTGGAAATGCTTGGAGAATGCTGTGGTAAAAAATTCATTTCAAGATATAAAAGAATTATTTTCAGAGGAGTATCCTAACAGGCTTGATGGTTTTCACAGGTTTAATTTTCATTTTGACAAATAGAGGTGGAGAAAATACTTTCATTTTTTATTAAATTAAAGACCAGTGCATATAGCTTAAAGATTTAATAAAAATACATTAATACTCCTCTGAAAGTCTGAAACTGGAAATTAGAAAAGAATTTCTAGAAAATGTTCCAAATATTACAAAAGTAATAAAAAGGAATGTTTTAAATGAACAATTCTCAATAGACAATGGAAAGTCAATTCACAACAAATCATAAGAGACCAGTGGATCTATGTACTAAACAATGCTGAAAGAAATGTTGGAAACAAACCTATGAGAGTACAACATCCAGAATATAGGACATTATTAACTCATAATATGCCAAAAAAGTGGAAATCATTTCTCACATTTTTTTAAATGAGTTATGAGTCACATTCAGTTGAGATGCACAGTCAAGAATTAAAAGCTGAAATCATAATGTTAGATGATGTTAAAAAGAAGATTCTGAATGCACAACCATTTATGTACTAATGTACGTTAAGGTAAAAACAGATACTGATATTTCCAAAATGTGTTTGAGAGAAGACTAAGAGAAGTTCATCTGATCATTACAGCATATACTATGTGATAATGTTAATTACAGAAATTTTATTTTCATAGAAAAGGATATTATTAAAACCCCTAGATTCAATTGTGAAATATTACATGCATGTGACAAGCATGTTTGTGTATAATATTTTCTGGTTATGAGTGAGAAGTGGTAAAGTCTTCTTACTGAGGAAAAAATATAGTTATTTGTAAAGATTATGAAGAATAAAATATTTTGTAAAAGAGTGGGTGTCATTTCAAGGGGACAGTATATTTTTTAGATCAAGATATAGTGGCTGGAGTTTGTTTAAATTGTTCTTAAGTTGAAAGTAAGGTTTAATTTATAATAATATATATGAATGTTTGATATGAAGGTACATAAATGGTTACACAATTCTCATTTATATACAAAGTGAGTAAGGCTCATTATCATTTTCAGAAAAAAATCACAAAACTAGAAATAATCTGAGGCCTGAAATTATTTAACAAATTTTGAAGACTATGGTTTTACACATTGCAGCTAACAAATCAGCTGATCAGACATTTTGTATAAAATGAAAAATAACAACAATAAATTGAAAAAAATGAGAATTCTGTATTTGTATGCAGGTAGTAACATTGAAAGAGAGTCAAATAATGCACCAATATTTAAAATACAAATATACTGGATAGATTTATAACATGCATTAAAATGTTTATATTAAGACAGCTAGATATGTGGAAATTATAGATCATATTCAATTCCCACAATAGCATCTAAAAGTTCTTAACTACAAATCTCCACATATTCTATCTGCTCAATTTGAAATACCTCCGCACCCCACAGCCCAGTGAACCACTTGCCTACATAACACTCAAGAAAATTATTAATGATCATTCATAGTCTTGCAAGTAGGTTAAAAAGAGAGAGAGGGAGAGAGAGAAATGTTTTGAGTTAAAGTGTTGTTCTCATGTAGGATAGGTAAAGTGTCCCTAAGCAAGTGTCAACAAATTAAAAATTTCTAGATTTCTTAGATTCCATGTGCAGTATGATGTAATTGGAGAGAATTACCCACACAGCGCAATATAAGGGACTTGTGATATAACATGAGATGAAAAGAGTAAGTACATATACAAACTAGGTTCCTTAAAACTGCAAATTCCAAACTGCAAATTTAATTCTGCAAACTTCTAGTACATATTTCATTTCTTATGAGACTATGAGAAACTTCTGAAAAATGAATGTAACCTTGTCCCATGTTATATACACAACCAGAAAAATGTGGGTAATTTATGCAAATAAAAAAGTACAAGATAACATTTGTATACTCTTCTGGATGAGGGGTACATGAAATTTAAAATTTTTACTAACAACTTATTGTAAAAGTATAAAAATATGTAGCACTACAATATGAATTATCCATAGAGCAAAATATTTCTTAAATGAAAGACTTTCTTTAGTATCTAAATGTACTAATGACTGCATAATATTGGAAAATCAGCTCTAAGAAATTTTAAACTAGCTACCTACTTTGGGAATCTGGCAACAAATTTCTGTCAAAATTTAAGTAGTCTGCAAATACACAGTCTACAAATCCAAATATAAAGTAACCTTCCAGCTATACATATTTCTTTTATCTGGTAATTATACTGAATTCATTAACCTCCTTCACATGATATCATTAAACAATTAAATCTTTCTATATCTAACATATAAATAGTACTAAATGAACCATGAATTCAGTTACAGAGATTTAAGTACCTTTACAATATTTATACAATTGAAGATGACATTTAAACATCAGTAAAATGAAATATCTTATTTTCCTCTACTACCAATATAAAACCACTATTGTAAGACATTAAACTAATCCAAGGCAGCATAAAATAAATAAAATCTTATCTTTAAAATAATTTTCATAACATGAAAGATCAGAGTACCCACTGTATATATTTGTTTACTTTATTTGATAGCCCTGCTATAGCTAATCATTCAAGTGTTGCATAATTTTACTGCAAAATAATTATTCATATTTTCACTGCGCCAAATAAATAAGCTTCAAATGAATGAATGAATGAATCTAAATTCTGATTTCCTTCGAAATCCTCCTTCCACAGACTTACTTTGAAAGCTTCTATTATGTATATATATATAAACAAAAGTATTCACAATGAATATTCTTTTCTTATCATGCAGTTTGTAATTATAATAAAGAGGTTTAAGTAATTTCAACAACATTACAAAATATTATAATTCTGTAATAAATTAAACTGTGCAGTTCAGGAGAGAAAAATATTAACTTTAAATAAATTTCATAAGTATTTCAATTTAACACATAATATATTCAATTCCATTACTGTACTGAGTTTCTGGAGAATATATTACATACTGCATGAAAGACGAGAAAACCTAAATTAAATTTTTGCAACAAACACATACTATGTACCTTCTTTGAAAAGCAAAAAGGAAGATTTTTACTCCTGTGTGACACAAAATAAAAATTTTACAGTACTTATTATCAAATTCTATATAAAGTACCTTAAAATGTTGTAACACTGAGCTATGCTGCTGTGGTGCCAAAGTGAAACTACAATAACAAAACACATTTTGGTGAGAGATTTAAAACTGTGATTTGTGAAGTTGACCAGGTTTTCAACTGGACTGTCTTACATGATTTTAGTGCAAATACACTATTTACATATAACTCTTCATACCATAATGTTGGATGTGTCAGTAAACCATACATTACTGGAGCACTACAAGTATTTAATTGACTTGTGCAAAAAGACAATTTGGAGCATATTAATATGCTGCATTAACAATGTCAAATTACATTACTGTTATGATTCTTTGTACATATATCAAAGCTTCAAACACGTTTCAAAAATTTATTTTCTTTATATACTTTACTGTCATAGAGCAAAAATTAATGTAAACAAGATTATTTCCATTATTCTTAGAAGAGTTTATGAAATAAAGAAACAGTTTTAGGAAGAAATTTTAGTTTTTGAAGAAGTACAATGGATTAAGATTTTCACATTAGTAGATTTTGATAAAATTCAAAGAATTTATTATTGGTTACTAACAGATTGAAGAGGAAGAAGTAATTATTGGTCATAGCTGTCTACACTGTTACAGTTATGAAATATTTACAGACAGAACTGGAAGGATCACACAAATATCCCACATTAAAGATGTACTCTGTAAGTTGCAAATCAAATGCAATGTCTTGATGGAAATGCTCTGCATATTTGGAAGTATAATAATACACCTATAATGAAAATGAAGATGTTTGTACCATAAAACATTATAAGCAGGATTTTTACAGCAGTCAATTATTTTGAATATTCTCAACAAAACTACAATTCTGTTTTCATTTGTTGAACACCTACTTTGTAAACTATATTTTGATACACACACACAACTGATTTTATCCTCTAACTTCAGACAATAGATGTTTCATATTCTATTTACAAGAAATTTATTAACATTTGAGAGAATGTAATGCTTCTCTTTAGACAACATCTATGATTTTGCCTCCTTCCATGCATGTAATAGAGCAAAAGCTGTTATCATGCCTTTTATCTCTTATCCTCTCATGTGCACATGCACACAAAGTAACACATTGTAAGCATGCAATATTGCTTGGCTTTCAACTGTATCTAAAATTTGGCAAATGTCATAACAAAATACAGAACTTGTGATGTTCGTTATTTTCTGTGTTGTTTATAGTGATTGAATCATACACATACATTGAATCAACAGTTCTGGCAATTTATTGTTATCATGTACTAAGGAAACTATAGCAATAATTTTTATTTTTAATTTTTCAATCACAATTTCAGCAGAAGTGGAAGTATGCAGAAGATTCCAGAAAATTAAACTAATTTCAAAAAATTGATATATATCAGAAATAATGATCAAATTATACAAGTATTTTTGCTTTTACTTGATCACATTTGCTTGAGAAATTGTTTTCATTAGACAAAAAGATTGCATAATTTTATAACAAAGTGTAGTGAGCTAAAGTATATGCGATGCTGTTGTGATGACTCTCCATTTGAGCAAATTTACACATTTCTGAGGACAAGAACGTTATTTAACACACTCTATGCACCAATTGTTTTAATACTGAACTTTAACTGTCAATGTTATTTTGGTTGTGTTATGATGATTTTACGCACTATCTGTGCTAAAAATTTTGGCAAGCTCATTATGTGGTGTAGGTAGTTGTCACATCAGTGGCAATAGTTTTGTTTACCACATCACCCTCTTGGGAGTTTGATGTGTCACAACCATACCAGAATAATTGTGGAATTTGTTTCATTAGGGCCACAAAATGAATATTTGAATTGTCTAGGAGATGAAAGTGGCATTTGGTCCAAACTCCCAGGACGGTGAAAAAGTCTACAGGCCACCGACATAATAACTCCACCATAAGAGCCAGTCTAAACACTGCCAATCCGACAAAACCGTACGACTAAGTCAACATCAAAATGGGAGGACTCTGCAAGGTACACTTACCGGCACGTATGGGCTGATGGTGGTAGAAAAGGGCAGTCAGTTATCATTTCAAAGTAACTCTTTCTGTCTATACAGTTTTTATATGATACACTGATAAATGGAGTGTGTTAAATAAAGTTTTCACTCACAAAGTGAAATCAATTCACAAGTCTTCCATATAAACTAGTAGGCTTCATTATAGCAAATCAAAAGATATGATGTAGGTAGGCAGGAATCACAGTCAATAAGACTAGTGAAACACGCATCAGAGTATTTTTTACACTAATTTAACTTTTTCCACTTTCTATTAATAACATCTTTGAAGTCACTGAACAAAATTCTTTATTTTTTAAAAATAAAGATGCCAAGAACCTTTTACCATCAATTAGCTTTTCCATTTGCCACTTTCTTTAATGTTACCTTTCAAGTCATCAAAAAAATTCTTAATTTATCTTCAATGAAGATGCCAATACATCAGTAGAAAGAGTGAATTAATTATTATAATGTTCCCTATCATGAAGAAACTACACTAGATATCTAGCAGATATAATAGATATCTGCAGGTTTATCGGTCCTAAAAAATCCACTGATCCCATGGAAGTTTAAATAGCATCTAATGAAAACTAGTATTATATTAATACAATGATATAATGTAAATTGTTTTAAGGTAATGATTTGCAAAATACAGAGCACACCAGTTTTCTTTTATATACATATAAACTAAGATTCAAACAACTACATTATACCATAAGCATTCCAGCTTTTGCTAATTCTTTGGGCATAGCTCAGTCAAAATGCAACCAGACTGTACACTCAACATACAGGTTTGGATATCTAATTCTAATCACTAATAAGAAAATGGTTCTAATAAGCTACTACTGCCTCTCTAAGGATCTACACAGAGTGTTTTTATCCTAACAACAGTTGTAGAGTGATCTGAGTGAGTGAATGAGTAGGTAATTGAGTGAGTAAGTGAGTGATCAAGTGATCTTGTACTTTTTGGTTGCAGGAGAAAGTGCTCGTTAAGTCACATGAGAACACTGACAATGAACCAACAATGATGTGAAGATTTAAGAATGCCAATCAGTATACAAAATACACTTATGATATTCATAAATCAGGTTTTACTACTCATACATATAATAAGAAAGATGTATATTTAAGAATAATGTATTTTTACATTTATGTATTTGCTTAATTCACAATATTGAATAATGTTAATGTTAGAAATGAGACTACAAAGAAACCAAAATACCTGTAATGAATTCTTATGTAAATTAAATTGTGATGTTTGCATACAATAATGTCTGATCCGTTAATTCTAAGAGGTGCTGTATTGTCAGTCTTCATTTCAGCTACAATGTAGCAACTATCTGTAAATCTAAGTGATAATTACACAGTGCAGCCAAAACACCAACAACACAGCAATTTTTACAGATCAAGCATCTTGTTTCAAGTGATACCTATAAATGGATCTTCATGTATCAGCAATCTCACTAACTCTGTAATATTTATGCTTAAGTGAACAAAATAGACTGATTCACATGATTTATGTGATATGCATACTACACAACACACAATTTGCAACCACTACAGTGATCACAGTAACTGAGTCACACAAACAGAAATGGCAACAGGACAAAACAAGGTTACTGTCTCTTTTATACATTGCACTTCAGTTGTAGATGTCACAGGTAGTCACAGCAATGTACAATTTAAAACAGAATTAGTGAGATTCTTTTCATGCTACAGACTACAGGTGCATAGTGAATGGCATTCTTAAACATGTTTGCAACATCAACAGGGTCAAGTGTTTGCCCACCGTAAGCCAAAGTTCCTACACTGCCATGTTGTGGGGTTCGGAGGTACTTACCATGTGCATCATACTTACTGGAAAAGTTGCGGGTCGCAAGCATGGTAGTGAGTATGGCACCCTGCACATAACAACAAACAAGTGTTACGTCATTGCACTGGTGTTCATCCACTGCCTGCCTTGCTCCCCTCACTCAACAAAACTTCTTGAGAAAGTCACATTTGCTTTCTAGAAGGTAGTGTGTAATTACTCAAGAAATTACTTTCAGTCTAGTGGTTCATGAGCTGTATTTAATTTTCTTTTTTTCACAAAGAAAAATTACATGAGGCCCCAGATTAGTAATTCAACATTTGAAACAATTATCTATTATAATAAATTGTGACATCCCTGACAATAAAGACGATGATTCAGCATAAACAATCAATGCACTTTTTTTTGTAACTTCACATACCTTAAGCTTACGCCTTGCATTGAATTTCTTCAAACAGTCAACTGTTTCTTGCCTGTGTACCACAGATGCAACACGCTCCCTTTGCTAAGAAAGAAAACAAAAGAAACAACCCTTTATAGAAAAGTGTGCAATACAATGCAGTAAATACATGGCTGTCACTTGTCACATACTAATGATAAGGGAGAGTAGGAAAGGTATTTCATGAAAGTTTGTTTACTTCTTGGGTGTAAGTCATGGGTGACAGTCAAATCTACTGCTTGCTGAGGAATACATACGCAGATCCATGGATGTTTCAGTGCCTCAGAGGCAGTGATCCTCTTGGAGGGTATTACTGTTAGCATCTGGTTGATGAGATTCTTGGCTTCAGGGGTGACAGTGTCCCATTCTGGTGATGGGTACTGCAAAAGCAACCGAAATAAAATACATGCACATCCAACCAAATGCAAAGATTTACACCACAGATGTTGCCACAACCAACATAAAGAATTGTCCTGAAAATTCAAATATCAATATCTTGTCAAAATAAAAGAAGCAGAATCCCTTTGCAACTTTGACAAAGCTCTTGCACACTCAAGAGTAATACAAAATTCACAACTGATGAAATAAATAAACAATGAAGCATCAAACACTTCAAGGTCTATACACATTCACATTTTGAATTTCATAGTCTGTGAAAGAAAGTTATAAGTTGAATCATTCATAAAAATCACTTATAAAATTTAAACACTAGCTTTACAAGACACATCACATATGATTGCAGAGTCAATAATTAAAATATGTATGCATCTTCAAAATAGGATTGATATACTACGTTAAAAATAAAATATGCTAAAAATTGAAATATTTTTTCACAGAAATATAATAATTCTCATAACCAAACATGATTAATCAGGAAAATTCTGAATCACACACAATGTAGTACAACACAGCCAAGAGCTTCTACATCTAATAAATTAAATCTTATCTGAAATCTTACATAAGTGGTATTTCATCAACCTACACAAGAATACTTACATCATAAGCTCCTGCCTTAATTTGCGCATATAGTCGATGCTGATCTTCATCCCAAAAGGGTGGATAACCAACTAATAAAATGTACAGTATAACTCCTGAAAATAAGTGAAAAGCAATGTCACAATACAAAAATTAACCCCTGAGGTTTGGAAAAAAAGTACATCACGCTGTTTCAAGAAACATAAAAATACACTGAAATTTCACTAGTTTTGCATGTCAAAGTTTACAATATATTCTGAAACAAACATTTCCATATACGAACAGATGAATAGAAAGAATCTCCAATATCTACTTACCACATGCCCAGATATCAACTGGTTTTCCATAGGGTTCCTTTTTTAAGACTTCTGGAGAAAGGTAGCCTGGTGTACCAGCAAAGCCTATAAAATTAAACCAAAATAATGGTTATTTTTGAAAGGAAATACATATATTTTATTCCAAATGATATCATGTACCAAATTTTACTCACCAAACCATGCTTGTTGTTCCCCTTGCACTTCAATTGCCAGGCCAAAATCTGCTAACTTCACAGCAGCACCTTTCTGCTTACTTGCTAACAGGAGATTCTCAGGCTAGAAATAGACACGTTCAAAAACTCACTATACACCATTAGCAACATTCAGACAAGCATTTACCAACATTTCAGAACCAATGGAGATAATACAAAGGACTCCAAAATGCTGGTGTTTTCAGGAAACAAACAAATAATTATTGTTACGCAGCACTAAAAAAACTAAATTACGAACAAAACAAACTTTTATTTGTGAATAAAATATGTCATTATGAACATGATGAAAATAATTCATGAACAAATGATGAAGTGTTCAATTTATTGGATGTCACAAATTTCAATCGTCAGCCATGCACACACCGGCTTTACTGTTTTTGGTACACTTGCCAGCACTCTAAAGCAACTCCACAATGCATAATGAGCAGCTTCAAGGCGTTACATGCTTACTATATCTCACTTGAGAATCACCTCCAGAAAACATGCCAGCTATTAATAACTTACTTTGAGATCTCTGTGAACAACACCATTTTGGTGGCAGTGGTTTACACTTTCCAAAATTTGCTGGATGCAATGGGATGCATCAGCTTCACTGTAGAATTCTCGGGCTACAATATCTTCAAATAGCTCACCCCCTGTCACACTGGAAAAATATTTTATGTAAGAATGCTTAAAGAAAACTACTTCAAATATGTAACAAGTTATTTGTGTACCATTCAAGTACATTTCTAAATAATATAAGAACTAAAATGAGTTTCTTCTAACTTATTAGATAATCACACCACACTTGTTAATGATTTCTGACTTGTGACTATGGACCGGATGCTCAAACATGCTCTCATAATTCCTTGAATATACATACATACATTTATGCAGTCAAAACTTCAAATATACAAGTTCACACTAATATATGAATATGCCCTATTAAGCATTTTAACACTATTTCGCAAAATTTTTTTGCACAGTAGATTCATTACACACATTTCACTAAATAATTAAACTCTGTATTATTAAAAATGTTTAAACTGTATATTATTATATTTCAAAGAGTGGGATTACTTAGTTTCAATTCGATTTCATTTATTTCATCAACAACAGTAAAAAACTGTATTCAAAGTACACAAGCGTGAGAGTGAGAGTATGAGAGAGTGAGAGTGCGAGAGAGTGAGAGTGCGAGAGAGTGAGAGTGCGAGAGAGTGAGAGTGCGAGAGAGTGAGAGTGCGAGAGAGTGAGTGCGAGAGAGTGAGAGTGCGAGAGAGTGAGAGTGCGAGAGAGTGAGAGTGCGAGAGAGTGAGAGTGCGAGAGAGTGAGAGTGCGAGAGAGTGAGAGTGCGTGTGAGAGTGTGTGAGTGTGAGTGTGTGAGAGAGTGAGTGTGAGAGTGTGAGAGAGTGAGAGAGTGAGAGATCTAGAATCCTTACCCTACCCCTTTACTATACATGGTTGAATTATGAACAAAAGTACCAACAAATCATGGTTGGAAACATTTGAAAAGTAGAAAATTTTGCACCCTAGTAATACATATTTGCATCAGTACACAAGCTACATATTTTATTTTATTGCATTGCTAAAAAATTGCAACATCAGCACGCAGTTCCACTCCTACCTCAATTAGTAAAAGGGGAGCTCAACAAAACATGTGCATAGTGCTACATTTCCACAAAGGAACCTCTGCCACTAAAACCACCTTGGAAAAAGCAAGCATAAATCCATGGGGTGGTAAAAGAGGGAAATCCCCCCATCCCCCATCCACAAATCCAGTAATATAATTTTAGCTTTTCATGATACTTTTAAGCACAAATATTTTCAGATAATCATAAAATGAAGAAAATCTTATTGCCGTGAGCTATAATTATAAGTAAAGTAGAAAGCAGCATCTTAATAAATCTGAATCATTATAAGAAATGTTTACCTCTATTTACTAATGAGGATGATAATAAAATAATAATAATAATAATAATAATAATAATAATAATAATAATAATAATAATAATAATAATAATAGAGAATATGATTGAACAAAATTAGTGTTAACAGTGCCTAATTCATCTAGCAATCCCGGGTGAAGGAAAGGTAAGGCATTCTACTTCTATACGAATCCTAGTGCACTTTGAACATTCATAGAACGCGCAACTCGAGAACAACCATATGCCAGGTATACTTAAAAAAGGTTTCTACTTTCAGAAATGACCCCACCCAAATTCTTAGTCCATTCGTTTTTAAAATGTTAATCAGATTTTTTCGACTGAGCGATAATGCGCTTGATACGCGGCTCCTCATTTTGAAATAATTTGCGCTAAGGACATTTTTCGTCATGGGTCGTTATCGATACATTAATTTTTACTTTCTCGTATATGTGCGCATATTCGGAGTAATATACGCAGTACAAAATGCCGCGCAAAATAGATTAGCAAATTTCAACAAAATTAGTCGTTTCAGGATCCCTTGGCATATAAATTGTTTTTCACATTCTGGCTTACTATCTATGCACCCAAGTAATTTTATTGCATTGCTAAAAAGAAAGTATAGAAATGCTGTGGGGTTAAAAACCATTTTCGGCAGCAAAATCTCTTACTGTAAGGCCCTAGTAACTAAAACTCTGTCCGTCAGACAGCCTGTCTGTCCGTGTCTGTGAGACTATATCAGTGGATTGTATTCTTTCCAAAAGGCATTTCTAATTGGGTCGTTTACGAAATGCGACTTAACCCGCTCTTCCTTGGGAACTCAGCTTCTCTCAGACAGCTACCTCCTCATCGGCGCATTTTTTCTAATACTGTTGTTCAGTATAGTGCCAGTTAAACCTGTGCTTTAGCGACCTTTAATGTCCGTTGGTAGAAATCTCTTTAGGCCAGGTAGAATATGCCATCTGAAGTAGTCATTTGAAGATGTAGGTACTGCCACTCTGATTTGACCGTCCGCTTCCCTGAGCATCGGTGTAGATGGCATCGATAAAAACAGTTTGTAGAGGTAATGTGGCATTATGTAGGTATGAAGTAATGCCAACTTCTGAGTGGGCTTTGAATGCACCTTCTGAAGCCCCACCAGTGCTTCCATAAAATTCGATATGGATGCTTTAAGTGGGAAGCTGTTCCATATAGAGTAGTTCACTCCCAAGTATGAAGTTAGAGACAGTAATTTACTACACATCGGAAGAAGCTTTATCAAATTTTTCGTCACCAGAGTCCGGCAATCTCTGCCGAAAATTCGCCGTTTTCCCCCTACAGTATTACAATACTTTCTCTGTATTGCATAAACAGTAGATGAGAAAATAAAAATTCTATATCTTAAATACTGTAGTTGTCGTAAGTCTCCGACAAAATTGAATTTTTGTAATTTTCAAAATAAATTTCAGCTTAATGATACCGATGCCATTTTTTTACGAGTTGTTTACGCTATACTAGGTCAAGTTTAATACAAAAATTGGAGCTATTTTTAAGAAAAGTGTGAAAATGTTGAAACTTTAGGTAAAATACGTATTCCAAAAAATCAAAATATCCGTTTTAAATTCGCAGGACCACATGTTCGTTCAGATTGATCGGAGAATATAAATTTTTGAGAAAATCGTCTGAACGGTTTAGGGGCTGGCGTTGACTAGAGATGGACAGACAGTCGTAGAGCTGTCAACCTTTTTTTTCGGTTTCAAGGACCCACAGAACAAGGATTCTATCTGAAGAACATACTAGAGGAAGTTATTTACTACTCGAAAAAAGTTTTTTGTAACCAGGGCCCGACAATGAGAGTTTCTCTGTTGAAAAATCGCTTATTTCCTCCGCATGTTTACAGTGCTTTTGTTTAATACGAAGGAATGCGAGACAGTGAAATCACAGTCGTACGAAATTCGTTCAAACACGAGCCCATATTTTAAACAGAATCAGGGACTAACAGATTTTGATGATCTGAGTTTCACACACGGAAGTGGTGCACACGTTCGCGTCTACAATACGGCAACCTACAGAACGGTTACGGGAACGAATTCTGCGTGTGTACGGAGAAGGGCCCCCTGAAAAGCGAAACACGGGCCTGCGCCGCAACCCGCCACACGTTGTTGCACCGCAGGCAGCATTCGCGGCGATCCGTATCTACTCCCCCCCCCGGGAGACTTGTTCTTTACTCGTGCGTGTTTACGCCTGCCGTATTTAACAACAACAACAAAAAAAATCAATCAACGAAATAACACCTCCACTTCACTCTGGAAATATCAACACTTGTTTCTACAACACATTATAATATTCGGAAAAGTGTATTTTTAAGAGTATATTGGAGTTCGATGTTTGAGTTTTCAGGGAATAGCAGTATAACCTATACTAATATATGAAGAACGAAGTGAGTTGATTTACAGCGCGATAATCTCTGAATCTATTGAACCAATACAGACGAAACTTTTGTGCTAGCTTCCTTTAGAGGTCTAGAGTACTACAAGCTATGACAATAAACCATAATAAGTTGACAGAATAATTTCTTTTCTGGACATTTTTCACCTAGCTTTACATCATAGATTCAAGAGTGCCTCAAAGTCAAAAGTTTAGCAGCGCGCTACCAGAGGATGACATCCAAGATCTACTAATTTCATCCATGTCTAGAATTTTTACGAAGTTCATCGAGATTTCAATAAGGATATGTAATGTCCGTGTGTGAACGCTAGTAATTTGTTAGTTCTAAACGTTGGTAGAACATTTGAAAGAAAGCCACAACCCCAAGTAGTAAAGAATGTCCATGTACATGCGATGTCCTTGGTCCATGTTGTATACAAACTGTGGCAAGAAAACATTGTGTTTGAATGTGTTTAAAAACCGAGGTAGGTTGAGAGAGAAAAAAGTACAATAATATACAGTTCAGGATACATACAGTAATGTACAATATAGGGTAACTGCACTAGTATTATTATATAGGGTCATGAATGTGGAAGCTTTTCCATGGGTAAAGTATTTTACCCGCGAGTTTTCTTGAGCTCCGGAGTACCTTCTCCCACTCCTTTACTAACTGAAGTTGAAATACGCATAAATAATAGCAATGAGGTTTGTTTACAAAATCTGATAATGAGAAATGTTTACTCTCGTGTAACAAAAACTATTTTGCTTCGACGAACGATCCATAGATTGATATAATAGTCCTGTCATCAAAATAACCAACCCTCCCATTTCTTTCACACCTTACGAAATGAGGGCTCAAGCAAACGTGCGCGGATAATAGTTTGTTTTTACGTAAACAAACAAGTTGTTTTGGCAACTCTACTTTTTAATGAATATGAAAAAAATGACTTACTTCAGTTACGGATAGTAATGCACAAAAATCAAACACTTTTATACAGTAGTAGAAAAAAAAACTTCTTTTAGTAATTTTAATGTGGCGCTTAATAGGTGAATAGCTTTTGTCACCTCCAGCAAAGGCAATGGGTGCGTTTAAATGCACTGATCGTGACAGCTACATTTCTTATTCCCAGTTTTATAATAATTAGTGTAAGACAATTACTACTTCCTTAACGTCCCCTAAGACTATATGCATACCAAACTGTAATTATAAAATATACACACTAAACGTAATTTCGAGTTTTGAAGTATACTTACAGATCAAACACCAGGTAGTGAAAATGTTCTTCTTGTATACTGTCGTGTAGCCGAACTGTAACAAAAATGGAAATAAATGTAGCACAACGTATACAATCTCTAACGTATTTAATACGCAGTATACTACAAATATATTACCTGCTTATAACAAAACAAGTATTTTCGTTTAAAAAGGAATTTGAGTTTTCTAATCAACAAAATTTTGGGAATTTTGCTTTAAATGATAAGTAGAGGGCCCTAGATGTGTTATCTGTTGCTAACATTAACCAGTTTTATAGTATAACTTACTACGTTTAATAACATCTTTAAATAAATACAATCAACGCCTATCTGTCGATATTTGATCTTTTAATTCCATTCATTACGTCATTTGGCTGAGTTGCAGTCGATCTATTGAAAGCACTCGATGTTTCGACGTTTACAGCGAGCAAGCGTTACGAGTGTTAGGTTATTTTTAGCAATGCAAAGATTTGCAGGTTTTTGTAAGTTCGAAAATTAAATGGTTTTAGATGAAAAGATTAGCGAGTGTATATAAACGGAAAGCCACGCAAACAACACATTTGTCCCTTCACAAAAAGTTTTAGTGATTATAATAATATATGATGCATTAGGTTTTTTAATGAATGTGGGTAGCGGGATTTCTTGCTATAAATCTTGGTAAATATAAAACATTTCAATAACAAATGTCATCAAACATCAAACAAATGATTTTATGAAAAGTTTTAACAACTACCATTAAATAAAATGTTGATTCATCTGCAAAGAGTATAGCCTACATTTGTTACGCTTCTGCGATTCCTTTGCACGTGGATGAATCACGCTCATAAATTACAAAAATACACTGTATTAGGTTAGAGGATTCGCGCCAAATTAAGTAGTCGTAAGTATGCAACAGATTTTCAGGTAAATATATATTTTTACACTTATTATATATTATTGTACATTTTACATATTTTACTAAAAACTACATATTTCGTTACATTCGTGCCCGAAGGGAGTGAAGGATATGTGGGCGCGAATGGAACCCAAATTTTGTTTTTAAGCCATTTTCTACTAAATAAGACCTTTTTTGAACATTCTACTATTTTTGGGGGGGTATTTGATTCGTTCGGTAGCCATCACGATGGCCTGGGTGGTCCGAAACGCGCAGAAACCTGAAATCTTTGTAAGGAGGAAGGAACGTAAAGACAAAGACAGAGATAATCTTTATTAGAAATTACCTTTTTTTATCTAAATTAAATTAGTGGGAGTTTTTGAATTTCGGTGCACTTTAACGCTTAACAATGTTACAATGATTTCTCTCGCACAGTAGCGTACCTGTAATGCACAGTTCAGACGATAGCCGTTCGAAGTTGGATTCTAATAGGAAGCAATTTTACTTTCTCGCGCTTAATTCGTAAGAGAAAATTGTGAAATTGTGCGTCGGAAAACGGCGAATTTTCTACAGAAAAACTCGTATTGCCGACTCCTGGTAACGAATAAGTGGATAAATCCTGCTTCTATTTGTAGTAAATTATTTTATCTAACACGGTGTGAACCTAGAATCCATGTTTTATGGATCCTTGATAACGAAAAACCGATTGACGACCAAACTTCTGGCTGTCCGTCCGTCCGTCCGTCCGTCCGTCCGTCCGTGTTCAATGCTAGCGCCTAAACCGTTCGGCCGATTTTCTCCATATTCCCTGGTCGATCTGAACGAACTCGAGGTTTTGGGAGTTTCGAAGGGATATTGCAATTTTTTAGGGTACTTTACACGAAGCCTAAAGAATTTCAAAATTTTCTCAAAAATGACTCCAAATTTTTTGATTAAACTTTGTTCTCGGATAGCAAAAAGGATGCATAAAAGAAGGAACAGGTCTCATGTTCCATAAAATCCCAGACTTTTCGAAAATTATGAAAATACATTTTTTGGCAACTTATTACAAATACTCGCACAAGCGGGGCGTGGGTGGCGGGGCGTGGGATGGAATGGGAAGCGGGAGATGAGTAGTGGAGCGTGGGTAGAGGGATGTGGGGTGCGGGCGGTCCGTGGAACCGAGCGAAGGAGCCCTTTTATGGAACGATTTACGCGTCGGCGCCGAACCGCAGCGGCGGTGGCCGGCTGGCCGCGCCCCCTCGTAAAAGACGCGCGCAAACAATCGACGGGGGCGGAAGTCGTAGCGAGGGGGAGGGGCTGTTCGAGATATGACTGCGCGGCGCAGGAAAGAACACTGTCGCCACATCGGATATGAAACTCCGCTTCTGCCGAGTGCCCAGATATTTGCAGTTGACTTCCGATATTCATGTTCCAGCAGTTATCCTGTCTGTCAAGAATTTTAAATGAAAACAATATTATTATTCAAATAATATTTATAAACTTCGATAATAATCTACATAACGTATCCAATCATCACAATACACACTAACGTAAACGAAAGTATCACCATTCTTGGAACGAATAAATGAAAACTGATGCAATTTAGAGGAAGTGTTTGCCATGCAGTATGTTTAGAGTTGGTGTAAAGACATGTTACACCACTGAATATTCCTGAAGTGAATTCGGCAAGAGAGTGTGAAGGGAGAATTATTAATGATCATGCTGCTAGGAATGCACACCATACCACAATTCATATGCATTCCCTAGGTGGAATTTGAACTTACATTCCAGATGCATCACGTACTTGGCCACAAATGCCCCAGAAATAAAAGGAAAAGAGTTGAAAAGTAACACATGCCACAACACATAAACAAAGCTCTTTACCCGAGGTGGGTTTAGAAACGTCGATCCTTCAAACCGAAATTATTAAAGTGCGTCTGCCTTAGACATGTCAACTGCTCAAGTCGGCTTTCAATGTCCTGATGTACAGAAAAAAGTACTGCTTCTCTATGCTACAAGTAATAATACATGTGGGTAAGTAATCCGGAGGAGGGAAGTAAGTAAAACTAGTCGTGTCAATGGTATGGGAAGAATGACGTAAAGATTTTATCGGCAATAAAGGCGAGAAATTGGAAACAAGATTAAAGCGATAACGACTGGGGCGTTTACCTCGAGGACACCGCGGTGTGGGGGCGGGCGTAAAGTCTGGAGCTATGCGAGGCGAATGGCGAGAGGCCGGGTAATAAGCGAAGGTGGCAAGGGGTGAGAACAAACGCGGGGAGAGGGGAGAGGGAAGACGGAGAGGTACGAGAGCGAAGGCGGGCAAGGGAGATATCGAAGGCGGGCAAGGGAGAGTGCGAAGGAAAAGAGGAGGGAGCGAATACAGGGAGAGGAGAAGGCAAAAGTAGGAAAGGGAGGGTGCGAAAGAGAAAAAGGGGAGAGCGACGGTAGGGAAGAGAAGAGAATGAATGCGGAGAGGGGACGAAGCGAAGCGGGTGTGGGGACAAAGCGGAGGGGGGGGATGGTGGAAAGTGAAGGCATGGGAGGGGAGAAAGTGAAGGCAGGGGATGGCAGAGACGGGGACAGAGAGAGAAGGAGAGAGAAGGGGAGAGAGAGAGAGAAGGGGAGAGAGAGAAGGAGAGAGAAGGGGAGAGAGAGAAGGAGAGAGAAGGGGAGAGAGAGAGAAGGAGAGAGAAGGGAGAGAGAGAGAGAGAGAGAGAGAGAGAGAGAGAGAGAGAGAGAGAGAGAGAGAGAGAGAAGGCAAGGGAGGGGAAGTAACGGGTCGGGACGTAGCAGGGGCGCGTGCGGGATACGGATCGAGCCGGGGGCGAAGCGGGTGCGGGGAAGGGCGAGGGCGAGGGTGAGGGTGAGGGTGAGCAGGGTGTGCCTATTGGAGGCGACATGTAGTGCCTTTGATCCCGGAAAGGGCTGTGCCGGAGGGAATTCGATTCCGACGCCCGCTCAACCACGCCCTCACGCTCGTGGGCGGGGCGAACGGAGCTCGCGACGGCAGCGGGAGGGGAGAGCGAGTGAGTGAGGGATTGATAGCTGACACGTGAACATAATGATCACTCGGAGGTGACTAAGATGTATGAAGATTGAAAAAAAAAAATAAAAAAAAAAAAAATAAAAATAAAAAATTAAAGGACGATATTTTCTAATTCAATAAAAAAATGCATTACACAATATTAAAAATATTATATAATACAGCATTACACAATATAGAAAATTTATGACCCCAATTTTGAAAATGACCTTAAAATACTTCTTTATTTATCTTCAAATGGTTTCGATACATCAAAATGTGCTGAAAAACAGTAGTAAAAGATCGATATTTTCTGCAGGAGGCATGTGTATCTTGGAAGCACTTATTAGACATTCTTTTTTGGGATCATAAAAATCCTATTTTAATGAAGAGCAATTATGGATATTTTATAGAGTGATCAATAATTAACGTACAATGAATTCGAGAAGATTTTGAGAGAGGCATTTAGCAAGTATTCATTTATGAAAATCAGCTTCTGCGTTCATGGCTAATGACATAAATATGGGAATATTTGACGTGATAGAATTTCAGTATGTAAATAATTTAATTTCAGTGAAATTTAAATGATTATAATCAAATAAAAATTCACTATTCTGCAGTGAGATATCTGTTACTTTAAGAAATTGCCAATATCAGGAAATTCCGCATCTCTCATATTTAAGTTATGCTGGTTAGTTTTAATAATATATAGTTCTGAATTTGTCTTCCTTTATGTGCGTTGTCATTTTCGGTACTAATCAATGTTTGAAACTAGTACTTCAAACTTCTTTCCGCTTCAACAATATTATTATTGAATTTTCATTGATAATATCCTACACATGTTTAAATTCTTACTTGAGAAAATATCGAACTTCCTTAAAAATCAAACTTCTTTTTTATTAGATAATATTCTTCAAATAATACAAATTCAACTTTCTGAACTTCGAAACAAATGTAAAAGCGCGATGAATTGGTTTGTACGAAAATTTCACGAGGAAGAATTGTGTAAGTTTGAATTCCAAATACATATTAAGCACTGTCTGCATCCAAAGATTCCATTATTGTTTCGAGATCTTTAATGACACCCACAGACATTTACATGAAAGAATATTTCTCATTTCGCGGGGCAAATATGTGCATTAATACGTCGGGACACGAGACTTCCATTGCGCGAAGGCAGTTTCCACGCAATAAAATTTTATTGATTTTTCTACTTGTTTTACAACAGCTTATCATCAAACGCGAAGCCGATTTTTTACTTGTTTAATTTGGATTCCCAAATTCAATGGAATGGCACCTAATTTTTCAAAATGCAGTCAGAGCGAAGTGCCATGCTGAAACCAAAAGCATGTCTTTTGGTTTCAGTCGGACGGGGTAAAGCCAGGGTAAAGCATGCACTCCGTTTTGTATTCATGGTGCCCGTCCACCCTAACGCGATAAGTTCGTCCTAGGACCTGAATAATTAAGCTAATTGCGCAGCCTTTCGTTTCCTCGGAGTCCACCGTCATTCACTGAACAAGCGAATCCCTCGCTGCGTGTCTACGGCGAACAGACGCCACGCCTCACTACCGGTTGCTTGAGAATTGGGACCGTAGGATTTTGGCAATGGAAGGAACGTATATGCCTGACTAGGCCGATGCAAACATTTAGTAAAGATGGGTATTCGTGACTGGAAGCAACATTTATACAATGCAAAAAAATACTCAAAACTGAAAATAATGACAATACTTCCTCTTCTAAACTATTTTTCTTCGGTATTTGAGAGATCATATCTAATGTTTTATCCTAATGTACAAAAGTGATATATTTGTAAATAGTTTAGTTTTTAATGTAAGTTCTAGCCAACAGAAGCATTTGGTGTTTTAAAATAAATTTTGAAGGTCAATAGCTGTAAAAACGAGTTAACTTTTTTATGTTAAAAGTTGTCCTGAAAATTCTCTCCAGATTGCTTTACCACTAGCGTGGCGTGAGATTGTTCCATTGTTGTACAACTGGCTTAGATCGGCGTCTCTGTCGCTTCAAACAGGTTTAAAAATATTTCTAGATTAATTCATTTCAAGTTTTGAAATTAGATTAGAACGATACAAAAAATAATAGTTCCCCAGCAGCAGACCCAAATGGGTAGAATGAGCTCGCTTACCCAAATGGATGACCAGAAGGAGTCTACCCACGAGTGACTAACTGACGGACACACACAGACATTCAGTTTACCCGATCATTACAGGAAGGATTGATATCGTAACTGGCTCATTCGTGATAGGTTTCATAAATATAAATTCTTTGATTGTGGAAACTGAAATATCGAAAGCGCATTCTTCGGCAAAAGAAACAAAATCCATTCTCGTGCTCTGACTCCAGCCTTGCTCAGAATGTCAATTTTCGTACAATTTCGAAACATACTAAATACGTTACATGCAATAAGGATACTCTTCTCCAAAACCCATGAGTTACATTTGTAAACTTGTCATCTGACTAGTTTTCAGTTTTTATTTCTATAACTGTACTTAGGTCCATGCCTGTAAAGGCAATCATTAACTGTGGAATTACTTGTCTCAATGGAACGATCCACAATTGAAAATTAAAAAGGTTGAATATCTTGGTTAAAAAAAAAGCTTTGTTGCCAAACACAAAGAAAACAGGCAAAAGACGAGGGAAAACAGGAAAATGCATGAAAATCGTACAACGTTGAATACAGGAAATTGAAAAACTTGGTAGATCAAACAAGAGAAATGGTGAAAAGACGAAACGTATTGGAAAACAGTCCGAGTGCTAGGGGAAATCCCGAACGTTGGAAGACGAGCGGCCAGGTCACGCCCCCGTCGCCTCGGACGCTGACCGCGGCGCAATGGGGCAGGCGGCGCCACACGGCAGGAAGCGCGGAGACGCGGTGCAGTGGAAAACGCGGCGGGACACGTCGGGACGGGGCAGGGTAAAATAGAATAGGGTGGAGCAAAGTGGGATAGGGAGGGAGAGGGTTAGAAAAAGGCGAGGTAGGAAAGGGAGAGGGAGGAAGAGGAGGGGTGGGGAAGGCTGGGAGTGGGGAAGGCTGGGAGTAGGGAAGGCTGGGAGTGGGGAAGGCTGGGAGTGGGGAAGGCTGGGAGTGGGGAAGGCTGGGAGTGGGGAAGGCTGGGAGTGGGGAAGGCTGGGAGTAGGGAAGGATGGGAGTAGGGAAGGATGGGAGTGGGGAAGGTTGGGTGGGAGAGGTTGTAGTGGGGAAGGTTCGGGTGGGGAAGGGACGAGTGGAGAAGGTTGGAAAGGGAGAATGTTAGTGAGAAAAAGACAGGCGGAAAAGGCAGGCTGGAAAAGGGAGTGGTGATAAGGGGAGCGAAAGGAGGTGTGAGAAAGGCGCAGCGGGGTCCTACCGAGTGGAGAGAGGCTGGGCGGAGTAGAGTTCGGAAGTCCAGGGGAACGGGGTGACCTGGATAGACCGGAGGCGACGAAGTGGTTAGGTCGGAAGGGAGCGGGGAGAAGAGGAACGCGGGGTGAAGCGGGGAGGGTGGTGTGGTGTGGGGTGGAGTGTGGTGTTGGGGGCGTGGGGTGGAAAGGGAGAAGCGTATTCCGGCGGGGAGGACCAGACGGAGCTGGGCGAGGCGACGCGGGGCGCAGCTGGGCCCGGGCACGGAGTGGAGTGGGGTCGATACGGTGGGCGTATACGTGTTGTCCGCCGGGGAGCGAAGGCGCGCGGGCCCAGCACAGTGCGAAGCGAGGCGAAGCGAGGCGAGGTATGAGGCGAGGTGTGAGGCGAGGTATGAGGCGAGGTGTGAGGTGTGGTGTGAGATGAGGTGAGGTGTGAGATGAGGTGAGGTGTGAGGTGAGGTGTGAGGTGAGGTGTGAGGTGAGGTGAGGTGTGAGGTGAAGTGAGGTGTGAGGTGGTGAGGTGTGAGGAGGTGAGGTGTGAGGTGAGGTGAGGCGTGAGGAGGTGAGGTGTGAGGAGGTGAGGTGTGAGGAGGTGAGGTGTGAGGTGAGGTGTGAGGTGAGGAGGTGAGGTGTGAGGTGAGGAGGTGAGGTGTGAGGTGAGGTGAGGTGAGGTGTGAGGTGAGGTGAGGTGAGGTGAGGTGAGGTGAGGTGAGGTGTGAGGTGTGAGGTGTGAGGTGAGGTGAGGTGTGAGGTGGTGAGGTGGAGGAGGTGAGGTGAGGTGTGAGGTGGTGAGGTGGAGGAGGTGAGGTGTGAGGTGAGGTGAGGTGAGGCGATGCTGAGGCCGGGAAGCGAACGTTTTTACTGTCCTAATGAATGCCAGAAACAAAGATCAGTGAGCTGCGTAATTCTAGAAAAATTCACATACTACGAGAGAAACACTCATAGGTTGCAGCCTTAAAAAAATAGTTGCACGCAATGTCGAGGATACGACAAACAGAACGAGAGATGTAGTTTTGTGATATTTCTGTACGAGTAGGTTCTAAGCCAGTGTAAGAAAAGTTAACAAGTTATTGAGATAAAACATTTTTTTGAAAATTTTTCGAGACTGTCATCCATACAAATATAATATAATCGTAAAATGATAGTGTGTCGAATCTATTCGAGCAGATTTATTATACATTTATTATACAAGAAATAACTGTCGGATGTAAATCTTTTTTTTTTACATTTCTAAACGATGGCAAAGGTTTGTTTTAATAAATATTTAAGATCATTCAACAAACATTTTACAATATCATAAGTTCGTAATTTTAATGGAATTCCAAGGAGAGAGCCAGCCAATCTGTTGACCTGCTCTGTTTTCTGGGAATTCTGGCAACTTGGTCTTGCAACACATCCGATTGTTCGACAGCGCAAAAGCAACAGGTGCGGGAGGGGCGGGGCGGTGAGGAAGTAGGGCGGAACGGTGCAGGCGGGCGGTCGGACGCCGACGCGCGCGCTCGCGATCACGTACCAGCCGATGCTCTAATTAGCAACGAGCGGCCTGCCTGTTCGCGGCAGTTGTCAACACGGGCGAGCGACTCGTCTCCGCCCTAATTAATCGCCAGGTTTGCCGAAGAAGATTAATGAAGTTAATTATCGGAGCCGTCTGTATGTCGGGATATTGAAGTTTGGACTCGCTCCGAGGTCACGACTTGCCTAGTGCCCGCTGCACCCGCACAGACACATGTGCAGGCTAACAGTACACACATTCGTTGGCAAACAGACAATACATCGATGGGTAGAGGCGCGAATTTGCATGAAAGCTCACCAGAGTTACGTCATGCCGTGGTTCTCGAACCTTTTGTCTGGACCTGTATGTGCCGCTATCCTCCTCTGTCGCTCTAACGAGATCCTTTACGAGAAACGCAGACCGGCGCGAAGGTGTGAACTTCGCGAAAGCGCGACCAGAAGGACAGAGAGTGAGGGGTTCAACGAGTGGTTCGCTTTGTGGCCGAGGCCAGCGCCCGAGGGCGCGGGGCGGTGGGCGTGGTTGGGGCCAGGGCACTGGCTGTGTGAGAGAGGACAAGCTAGGTCACCGTCGCTTGGTCGCGTTGCAGCCGGGGAGAAGTAGCGTGAAGCGGTGTGGGGCAAAGAAGGAGGGGTGGCAAGGAGCGCATCGAAATGGTGAAGGAGAGAGAGAGGAACTCGGTGGGGTGGGGCGGGGAAAGTTGGGCTGAGGGCGGATACATAGCGGGGAGGAATAGGTTGTGAGAGGACACGTCAGGGAGGGTAGGGGAGGGGAGGGGCGGGGCGGGGCGGGGCAGGGAGGGGCGGGTCGGGGCGAATCGGAGCGGATGGGGTCGGGTCGGGACGGATGGGGTCGAGTCGGGGCGGGTCGCATCGGGGCGGGACGGATCGGGTCGGGGCGAGGGAAGTCGGGAGGGTTGGGGGTGGGGGGTCGGGGCGGGTCGGGACGCGGCGGATCTAGGTGGGCTGGCGCGGGAACGGGCAGGGCGGAGCAGGGTGGGACAGGGCGGGGCGGGGCGGTGCGGGGCGGGGCGGGATACGTTGTGTCGGGACGATGCGGGAAGAGGCGTTCGCAAATGGACGGAGAGGGGAGGGGCGCGGCGGGTCGCAGCACGTCGGGTTGTATACGGGTCAGACGGCTGGAAGGAGCTGGGATGGGAAGGCGAGGCGGCAAGAGCTGCGTCGTGAGTATCCGCCTAGCGCGCGCGACAAAGGGCGTCTGCGGTCGCGATGATCGTTACCCCCGGCGCTTGCGAGGAGACGGAACGGCTCACCGCCGAAGTTGACGTCAGGCGTAATTGGAAGACGGGGCGCTTGCAAACAAGCGACACGACTCGGGAGTCAAATAGGAAACGGCGAACAACACAGAAAATGTTTTCGTCTTCGTGACCCGAACCTCGCTGTAGCAAATGCAGAAAGACAATCGTCACCTCGGCTGTATAATTAAACTCCACACCGACGCCTGAGCAATGCCCAGACGCAACCCGCAGCACGCGCATAAGATCAAGCTGCAGGAGTGATCTGAAGGCCCTCAGCGCAGACATTTTACAGATTTTCCTTTTCTTTTGTCTTTAAGGATTAATTTCAAGAGATCTAAAAACAACAGAAATAATCGTACGAACGCTTACTGTCACTTGGTCTGGGAGAATAACATTCAATTCCTTCCCCGTTCTTTTCAAAACTCCAGAGATACGAACGCAGGTGATACGTAAGTACAATTCCATAAGGCTGCGGTCTCGTTCCCGGCGCGAGCGCCGCCCGCAGCATGTGGCGCAGCGTGCTTATCGCGCAGTTTGCTGGATTGCGGCGGGCGCCGCACCTGCGTGCCTCGGCGTAGCTCGCCCTGCCCTGCCCTGCCCTGCCCTGCCGTGCCGTGCCGCAACGCGCCACGCCGTCGCCGATTACTTCGCCCAATTTATTGCTGTGCGTGGCCGCTGCGGCGCCCGCCCGCTCGCCTGGTGCCAGAGGACCTCTTGCCCCGGGGAGCTACAGGCTGGGTTGCCGTTGCCTCTGCAGTGTCACTGACCCGGAGGTCCTAGGGTTCGACGGTGGCGGGTTTTCGACGGTGGGTACAAAGGTAGATCGAATTCAAATACTGTCTGGAGGTTAATTCTAGCGGTGGCCCGCTCTGTTCGCAAGTCTTCCGTGGTTTCTCCGATCAATAGCAGGGAAGTGCCCGAGTAGTACCGTGACGAACGGGCAACGAACCGCGCGCGATCTTTCCTTTCTTATTCTGGTCCCCACCTCTCTCCTTAGACACACACACACACGCACACGTCGTGCGAATTGAGCTTGTCCTGGCTGAGGCGGTGCCTCCGGGGGATACGGGGAAGGAGAAAGCGGTCAGCGCCGAACTCATTTTGCAAGGAGGGAGAAGCACCGTCAACCCTCAGATACGCCATGCACTACACTTAGAGATCGCAGTAGTTCACCCGAAAACGCGATGTCATCAATCGAGATGGAGACGTAAGACGCTCATACACCAGCAAGTCGGGCACTGCACGATCTCTTGTACTCCGATTAAAACAGTAAGACCCTTAAAAGTCACACGCTGGCAGGAGAGGGCGACATTGTCATTCAATCTTGGGCTTCGTCACAATTTAAATTTTTGATATTGAAGGTTCCGATTGGTTCGAAGTGTCTCTTTCTTTCTTTCTTTCTTTCTTTTCAGCCTATGACCTGGAAGGACTTATTGTTTAAATCAAAATATGATGAGCTCAGTTTGCCCACGTGGCCTGGGGGGGGGGGCGGGGCGGAGAGGAGGTAGAGGCGGCGATAGATTTACAGCGTGAACGCGAGTGATGGATTCTTTATTGCCTCCCTTATCCCACCCCACCCCGAGCCTCGATCGCGAGCTGCTATTGCTGATGTATACGGCCTCACGGTTGATTGAATTGGCGGCCATTGCGATTCGTTACTGGATGGAATTCTGAGAAAGACCCTGAAGAGTTCTGAGAAATATTCTGAATATTTTATATTTATTTGTTTTCCTGCAAATTTCTCTGTCAATACATACACAATATATATAAAATTTCATAGTTCTGAGTCGTTTGTTTTTATTCGGACGACTCCATCATCGGTTAGTGTTGACTCACTTAAGCTCATTTTCTCATGTCAATGAGATTTACAAATTGTATCCCTTGACATGTTCAAAAAGATCTGCATTCAGGATACTTTTCGAAAAATAACATCAGATACTCAAAATTGACAGTACATAACAGAATGCATAAGTGATAATTTAAAAATTCTATCCCATTTTTTCTGAAGAAATTATTTACTTAACTCATTTAGTGCACTTGAATAAGCAAAAACAAAAACATACATATTACTTGAAGAACATGCTGCTGGAATCGAAGTAAATGTGGATTATAAATCGTCGAGTCCCCCGTTTCGCTTTAGCACGAGAATGTGCGGTCATCCGTGCTTTTATCCATCGCAATTTTACTACAGTAATTAATACCATAATGTGATTAACCTCAATTTCCTGCCACAACAATTATCTACGAGTGTTGCATTTTTATTCACAAGCAAAGATAATCTGGAGCAAATACGGATTTGCACGGGACCAATTTCGCCGGGATGATTTTGCAATTAATACTCTGCTAGCATCTGAGGAAAGAATAACAAGCGACGGACCAAGAGTGGTGGCTAGGGCATAACAAGGCGCAAGCCGATAAGCCCTGTAATGAAATCATCTCGTTATACTGATTGCATCACCATAAACATATCCGAACGAGCACTTTGGACAACGCAGCTCCAGTGTAATCTGCTCCATTAAAAGTTCACATCACATTTTCATCCAGCCATTATCTGGGAGTGGCCACCAACTAATAGTGAACGACAGCGCAGTGCCTTCGTTTTCCAGTTTTGCATTGCCGCATGGAAGGTCGACATTTTGTTATCCATGGTGCTGTTGTTAATACAGCTATCCCCCAAGCCCCCAACTTCTTTAGCGAGCGTTTGTTCCAGCGAGAAAATGATAGGGTTTCCTGCAGGGAAAAATAAGAGAAGAGGATTATTCACGCTCTAAACAAGAGCGATTTCTCAAACGTCTCCAATCTCGGTAAAATTATCTTTTGTAGAAAGGAAAAAGGAAGCATAAAATTGTCATTCCTGTTACAACGTATATCAATAACATACGTGTTACATCACATTCTTTCTCATATTATTTGTAACTTTTGCAATTTTTGAACGTTCTCAAGCGTTCTATGCTTCATACAAAAAAAAAATCGAACTGTTAGTGAGAAAATAATTGTTTAAAATTGCATTATTTTACAAAGTGGTTCGGAACTGCTAATTTTTCGGAAAAAATTACATTTCCTCTTTGAAAAACAGATTTCATTAGAAAGAAAATTTATTTACTTTTTCGAGAGCAGGGCCCCACAATACGAGTGTCTGACGAAAAATCTCCACTTTCATTTACACAACAGTGCATTACATTGTCTTTACAACGTAAATACGTAGTACGGCGAGAAAGTAAAAACGCTCTTAAACTATATGCGACGATAAAACACGAATGTATTCTGTTAAAAAAATTACTGGTAAATGGCATTTCCTCGAATACTGCTAACAACTATTTAGAGGAAAACATTTTGATGTTTATGACAGAAGAAGCGTTAAGCAAGCGAATGAATTCCATGTCACAGACCCTAGAATCGCACAACCGAATCAATATTTCTTGACGTTTGCTATCAATTCGCAAACTTTCTTGGTGTTTAGTGACGAAGGTTTTAGGGAAAATGCATGGCAGCGAAACGAATATTTCCTGCCTTTCCAAACCCGAATATGAAATATGTGACCATAACAACTGATCGAAGAAAAACTTGGGTCAGAGTATTAACTTTGTTTTTGTAAAAATAAATTAATGGTAATACTGGAATCAACACTAAAAAATTACTGATTTTTTTATTTAAAACAATCAACAACGATAGTGGAATATTTTGGAACGTCAAGCGCGGTATGTCGAAGGAAAAAAGTCAGTATTTCGATACTCCGATATTTTTTTTAGGGAATGCTGCAAGGATTTACAAAACAATAATTTTTTAAAATATTTATCAAGTACTTTAGATTGCTATGATTCTAAAATAACGAATATCCGCATATCTGAATGTTTTCTTACGATATAATTAAGCACTTGAATTCAATTAGAAAGCGGTACTTTTTCCGCTAAATTGGATGACGTTTAAACAAATGCTCGGATCAATATATCGGCACAATGATAATAAAAACGGAATAAAAAAAACAAAAAACAACTGGATGAGTCGTCGCCGCGGCACCCGAGGACGTGGCCGTGGTCACTGCGGTCGCCCGGGGCGAGTGCGCGGCGCAGAAGCGGCGTGCTGCAGGCGGCGCAGGTCGTCGGAAGCGCCACGCACGGCGCATCCACGCAGCGCCGCGCGCTCCCCACCCTTCCCACTCCCACTTCCACTCCCGCTCCCGCTCCCGCTCCCGGCACGCCACCGCCATCGATTCGCCTTCACAAACACGCGCCCTTATCGCCCCAGACGGAGAGGAGTGGCGCAGCGCGGGAAATTTCGCCGACTCACCTCGCGGCCTCGAGAGGCCCCACACAGGTCGCCTCGGTTCACGTTGCTGGCGAACGCCTCGGTTCACGTTGCTGGCGAACGAAACGACTCGAACGTCATTGACGGCCCAGCACCGATTTCTCACCCTCCTTGTTGTTGCAGCTACCGCAACCTCCTCCACTGTCATCTCCATTCGTCTTCATAGCTCGAGCTTTCTCTCCCCTGCGCCAAGGGCTGCCATTCGCACAAAAACTACATTGTATCCCCACCGTCCGGTAGCTCCCAATCGTTCATGTACCCGGCCCGATGCCGGCGCCAGGCATATGCGTCTCAAAAGTCATTGGCGACCCAGCACAGATTCTCTCCTTCCCTGCAACTGCAACCTCTTCCATTGTCATCCCCTTTCGCCATCACAGTTACAGGATTTCATTGTGTCTATGGATACCTATCTTACGAAAGCCATCTGCAGCGTATTCCCGGCTAGCGTTCGCCCCGGCTGCCGTTCCGCCCTCTCGCTTCGGGGAATTCCACGCCGTCGAGAGGCCACGGCCGACAGCCCCGACGGACGTCCTGGAGATTGAGACGGAGACAAACGGGAAAGGATTTGGCGCGCTGGCGAAAGGGAGCGTCGAGAGAGGCGAAGTGGACGAAAAATGGGAAACGAGGGTGGGCGGCGGGGGGTTGACTGCGGCGAAAGTCGCCGGCAGAACGTACAGGCGCGAAGACACGATGCAGACGCGTCTAAAAAGGTGGACGCACAATTGATTGTTTAGTGATTCCGGGTAAGTCAACAACCAGGGTCATTAGTCCCGTAAGTGTATTGCATATTTTGCTCGGGAGGCGGGAGTAATCTTTACCCCGCTGTATGGCGAGTTCGGCGCCGATCTACGTCGGCTAGCGACGTTTCCTTCAACCAGGTATCTCCCACCAGTGGAGTACCGCCCCAGCCGGGTCAAGCTCTAAGCTTCCGACCAGTCTCCCGGCATATGTGGTAGTGTAGTGCATATTTGTGTGTGTGTGTGTGTGTGTGTGTGTCAGGGGTGAAGATAGGACAAGGAAGAGGAAAGTGAGATCGCGCGCGGTCCGTGGACCGTTTTTTAGGGTACTGCTGTAGCATTCGCCGGGTGTTGATCGGAGAAATCGCGGATCGCGATCAGAGCAGCCGGTCGCTTCAATTCTCATCCAGACAGCGACTGAATTCGACCTAGCTAAGAAGCCAGTGTCGAAAACCCTGCCACCGTCGGGACTCGAACGAAGGACCTCCCGGTCAGAGGGACTGCAGTTGAGGCTCTAAGCCGTCTCTCCCAGTGCAAAGGTGGACGGAGAGGGCGTGGCCACAGAGTGCAGATTCCCTCGCGGTTCGCGGGGGTGGCACGCACGGGCCACGCAAGGTAGCGCACAAGAGGTCAGCTAGTAAGAAAGAAGAGAGCGCGCCGAGGAGCGCGGAAAAAAGAGACGGAGATGAAGCGCAGCTGTGGCGAGAGAGGCACCGCAAGGGGCTCGAAGAGGGCCATGGCGGTGCGGAAGAACGAAGCAAAATACTGCAAGCTTATTCTTGGAGGAAAGTAGCAGTGGTTGTACTAGGAAGATTCGTCTTTTGGAAGAACAGGGGTGGGGGTCGGAAAAAGTTTCATAACTTCACTACATGCATTAATTTTCATATGCGATTTACAATACTGTTTAATTAGAAAACATTAGATTTACGACGTTTGTGAATTTATTCATTGAAATTTGTTATGTGATCGTAATATAATTCACAAGGTCAACTGACCGTACAAACCTTGACGTAGCTTTTCAACCATGTTGAAAAAAAAATTCATTCTGAAGATCGCAGTTCGGCTGCGCACACACACAAGTTTGATCATGACGTTTGTGCAAAGCATTATATGTTTTAAACTCAGGGTTGAAAAAGAACAGTTTAAAAACGAACCGGTGGGTATATTTCAGTTTATTTTGGTCTTTTTTAGGCTTTATTGAAGGCTATCTTTATTATTTTATTATTTGATTCACGTAAAATAGTGATTTTCATCAATCGAATAGTCAAACTGAAATGCATTCAGTAATGTCATATGTGGGAATGTGTATATAACTTTACAACACGTTACGCATTTCATACTTTGCTATTATTATTATCATTGTTATCATCATTACTATCATTATCATTGTTATCACTTATTATCATGTTTGTAGAACATAATGTGGAGGTAATTCCAATACTTTACCTCCCTATTCTAGAAGTAAAAACTGATCGGTCCGCATCGTTGCCCGCATTGTATCTCTGCACGTCTCAGACTGTGAGGTTCCGGGGTTCGAGTCCCAACGATGTGGATTTTCGACGCACGCTAAATAACTTGTGGGATTCCGACGCTCTCTGGACGAGAATTCTAACAGTCGGCTGCTCTGATCGGTAGTGTTCCGTAGTTTCTACAACCAATACCTGGAAAACGCTGGAGAACTACTGTAGCAAATAGCCAAGGACCGCGCGTGATCTGCCCTTACTCTTTTTATTGTCCTCTCCTTTCCAATCACACACACACACACTTGCATGAACTACACTAACACACATGACGGGAAACTAGTCGGGAGGTTAGAGCTTGTCCAGTCTGGGGCGGTGTGCTCTGTGTAAGGAGATACCTCGAGGAGGAAATCCCTTGCAAGCCGACGCGTTGATCGGCGCCGGATCTCACTATCTCCACCACCTCCTGCGATAATACCTTCACAACACTAACGGGACAAAATACTATAACAATTGATGTGCGCTGAAACAATAATTCTGAACAGCCCTGGTAAGTCCATGCGGTGTATTACGTATCCGAGATTAAAGGTGATTGGAGAAAGGCTTAGTGGCGGCTGAGGCACAACCCTCGAGGCTGATACGGCGCGGTTTGAGCACGAGGAAAGAACAAACTCGCAATCCGACAAACGGAGAGCGCCCAGAGCCAAACAGGTAGCTTTGAAGAAAGAGATCCTCGAGGCCGCGCTCTTTGCCCTCACACACACACACAAGAGACGCTCGGACGCACAGGGCGAACTTGGTGCACCGGCGGCGGCGGTGAAGGGGGGCAAAGGTCACGGGAGCAGGCAATGCGGGAGCGGGTTGACGAGCGCTGCGGAGCTCGTAACGGAAGGAAGCTCCGCAGATGAACTTCCTCCCCCGGGGGAGGGGGGTGCGGAAGACGCTTGTAAGGGCCGGTGCTCCCGCCGCCCGGCTGACACGTTGGCACGCGATCTCCGAGCGTTGTGTTGAACTCTAGGGGCGTGGGAAAAGTTTTTTTTCTTTTTATTTTTCCTGCGGCTCAAACACGTTTAAATGGCATTGGAACTTGCGAAGGCTGTAGTGAACTATGGCGAATTCATTAGTTAGGGTTTATGAGATAGATTGATAATATGCAATTAAATTATAATTCTAAGCTAAAAATCCTTTCCAAAATGTAGGGTAATTATTGAAGGTTTTCCAAAAATCATTGCAGACAATCAGAGAAATGTAGATTAATACTGATGTTTTGTGATAATACTGAGTACAATACTGAATCAATAACGGATTTTAACAAACACTACTATTTGCATACAATTTATGGAATATTCAAAATTTCTAGGCTGCGTGAAGTTTAAATGTAGCGAAATAAACCCTTGGCTGACAAAATGACTCCAGGCCCAAAATGCCCAAAAAAGGTTTAGAGACGCGTTGCCTCGACCAAGACGCAACAAATAAAAAAAAGGCACAGCCAGAGTACTTATATTACTTGGTAAATAAAAAAAACAATTCAAATACAGAGGAAACAGTGTTTAAAATGTTCTTTTTCACTCAAAATCAAAACTATTTCATTGTTTTTGGCTTTTACCCCGAACTTCTGGGTAACTAACGAAACCATAGACATTCCGAAACACATGGGAAATTAGTAACACAGATGGAAAGAAAAATAGTGGTATTGCAAAAAGCGAACGTTAGCTGTTGGTGGCGCGTAGGCGTGGGCAGGGGCGTGGGTGTAGGCGTGGGGGAGAGGGCGGGTCGCGGCGCAGTGTCCCCGAGGAAAGCGCCTTAGCACCTCCCCCGCCGCGATAAATTTAAATTAATTGTTCGTCTGCAGCGAGCACGGCGCCGCCCCTCGCGCCCCTTTATCTGCCTTTCCACTTCGCCTCTGCGCGCCGCCAGCCATTCCCCGCCGCCCGCGCGCTGAATTATGGGGCCGAAGACACGGAGGCGCGCGGCCAGGGCGGCGCGGGGCGGGACGGGGCGGGGCACGGCCGGGCGAGTCGGGAGAGAGGAGAGGCGCTGGGAGGTGCGGCGGCGGCGCAGATCGGCCGTGGGGCGAGGCTGGGCGGAGTTGGATGGGAACGGGGCAAAGCGGAGGGATGAGACGGAGCGAGTCAGTGCGGGGCGGGGTGGGGAGGAGTGGGGGCGGGGCGGGGCGAGTTGGGGGAGAGTAGAGGCGCTAGGAGGCGCGGCGGCGGAGCAGATCGGCCGTGGGACGAGGCTGGGCGTGGTAGGATAGGAGCAGGGCAGAGCATCAGCGAGAGCGGGGAGGAGGAAGGAGAAGGAGCGAGTCAGTGCGGGGCGGGGTGGGGCAGAGAGGGTGGGGAGGCGTGGGGAAGAGCGGGGCGGGAGGGGCGGGGCAGAGCGGGGCGGGAGGGGCGGGGCAGAGCGGGGCGGGGCGGGGCAGGGCGAGGCGAGGCCGGGCGGGTTGGACGAGGATGGGCGTGGTAGGATGGGAGCAAGGCAGAGCGTCAGCGGGAGCGGGGCGGAGGAATGAGATAGAGCTAGTCAGTGCGGGGCGGGGTTGGGCAGAGCGGGGCGGGGCAAAGAAGGGGAGGAGAGAGCATAGGGAGGCGCAGCGGCAAAGCGGAGCTGAGCGGGAAAGGGGCGGGACATATCAGAGCGGGGGCGGAAGACCGGGTGGCGGGTGCAGGGAGGAGCAGAGCAGGGCATTGAGCACGGGACAGCTGAACGCGGAGGGGGTGGAGCGGGGAGGAGAGTTACGTGGCCTCAGTGCCGCCGACGCGCCGCGCAGCGACGGGAAATAAAATGATTCGCGACGCAGATCTACCCTGTCTCGGCCGGGCGCGGGCGATGAGAAAAAAATGACCAATTTCTAGACCGTGCAATATCCGGTCCCCCGCGCCAGACGGACGATGTCGAGTGCGCGATGTGCGATCAAGAAGTTCGTGTGTATATTCGAAACTCTGTCCTGGTCCGAATGAACAAATACTATCTGACAGCACGGTTCGCGAAGACATCTCTCTGGGTACTAAAAGAACACAGCAGAAGATTGCGACAACATTCGAAGAATTCTCAAATAAGACTGCATAGTACAATATGTCTTCTTATATTGAAATATATTGCGTTTCCTGACGGGTCAGAAGAAAAATAGTTCTCTGACACGATGCGTATCGTAACTTAGGAAGAACCGGGCCCATGTAACTGTTGCGCACCAAAACAAAAGATTCCAAATAAATCTGTCATATCCACAACCGCCATAAAAAATTAAATTCAGTGTCAGCAAAGTTCCAGAGGAAGTATGTATTACAGTATGTTTGATTGGAATGTCACGGAATTTTCAAACGCATTGTAGCTCTTTTCCAATAAATTACTATGAGCCCAAGAAAGAAATCAAAGCCATGAAGATGATGTTACAGAGCCACGGCGCCAGGGACACTTTTCAGGCTAGGGGTAAAGTTAGAGATATCGAACAATTCGACATTTCGATATTCTAGTTTCACTTACAAAACAGCTCTCTGCATTGGAACATTTTTAAACAATTTTGAATATTCATATACGCTCCTTTTCGAGTAAAACTTGGCTAATGGTATCTCTCCAAGTCAGCAAATCAGGATTTGCGTACGAAAGATTTGTGTGTTCAATGGAACTGAGATATAAAATACGATGTTAGGGTTACACTAAGATTGGTGTTGGGAATCGTTGTTAGAGCTCTCTCTAAGATACTTACTTTAGAAGATTAGTGTGTTCAATGGAACTGAGATATAAAATACGATGTTAAGGGTTACACTAAGACTGTTGTTGGGAAACGCTGTTAGAGCTTTTTCTAAGATGCTTCAGCGCCACTCGAGTCTTGCGTCTCATACCCGCGTCTCATGATTGTCGAAATATTGATCGAGGGAGATGGGTAACATAGGAGATTCTCGGAAGAAATGACGGAAACAGTCTACTATTTCACCATATCATTCCATCGATACCTATTAACAAAACCACATCAGTTTCGACCGAAAAGGCTTACAGCAAAAGACAGACGTAGATAGATGGATGGCGATGCGCTATTTTTGTGAACGTTCCTTATGTGGACGTACCTGTACATGACTCAGGGTAGCATGTAGCACATAAAATTGCAACATACAATGTTGCTGGATTAGTATTTACATAATCCTTCGGTCTAGCACGAGCTCGCAGGGGCGAATGCCAAGTTCAGGTGCGAAGTGTTTCGCGGGTTTACGATTTTTTTCCCCAAAGGTGCTTTAGTGCATTTGTCGTGAGCTGTTTGTTTTGTGACTATTCAGAATTGTGAGACAACGTGACAGGTGAGAAATGATCTGCAGAAAACTTCACTTCATTACTAATGTTAACTTGTGTATAAATAAATAGTTTTGAAATTTCCAAAGGAAGAAAATGAAATTTCATTCGTCATAAAAAAAACAACAACAAGAGACATTTCCTTCCTGTGAATATATAGGTCATTCGTAATAATAATACAACAAGAAGTTACGCAGATTTGTTTATGACAGCCATATTGCAGAAAGAAAAAACTGAGCTTGTTCACGAGTGAATTCTCGGCGCTTCCCGCGACTTTTGGCGACATTTGCGTATGCACAGCAACTGTGCATCGCCTTCATCCGTCTACTTCAATGCCTCCCGCTCTAGGAACGGAGTGTCATTATAAAGATAACACATCCGAGCAATCTCTTTCGCGTATTAAGTCGGAGATCTTCGACCGTCTGCCTCAGCGGAAGAACCTTTCGGCAGGCACACCCCCCTCCAAGCGAACAAGGCAACATCCGCAAGAGAAGTAGCAGGAGGTGACGCAGGGCCCGCCCCGTCTTCAGCCCGCCGCGCTAAGCGATTTGCGAGCGAACGGGCTCCGAACGGAAGCGGGGGAAAATACACAGGCGCCGGATTTGTGGGGTGAGAAATTGAGTTGCGCGTGGCAGGGGACGAAGCGGGGGAAGGGGGACGAAGCAGACTGGCGAAGAGAGGTCGCTGATTGGGCGACAGAGGATCAATGCGAATGTTTACCATATTATTATTTCTGGCTGGTTCGCGTCTGCGCAATGCGGACTGCAAAACCGAATCTGCGAATCGTGATGAACATTCGGCGGAGTGTTTGCGGAAGAGAAATGTACAATGCCCTCGTGAGATACTGATCAAATACAATCTCATTTCAATATTTAAGAGTTACATACACAAGACGCATTCTGGATAACGAATTGGGTATTCTTTTATTTGAGAGATGAAATACTTCAAAGAATACGTTAAAAGCTAGAATGTGCTGCCACACAGATCTTCTGATATATGGAATCGATTTTTCACAAATCGTAACAAACAGTAATGTGATCACGATTTCATACGAAATATTAATGTTACCTAAATCTGAACAATAATATTAACACAAAACTGATGAAATAATAATATAGTAAAGTATAATATTTTAAAACTTACCTATTTATTTCATTCTATTATTTTGTATCTCTAACATTTATTTTCATGTTCGCAACAAAAACATCTTGCCTTTTTATATCCGAAAGTCTATCTCAGATTAATCGTGCGTTGAAAGCTATGTAATCCCACTGTGAAGGCTCTGAAGATCACTGTGAAGGGCATGGTAAAGGCTATGAAGGCCACGGTGAAGTCATGAAGACCTCAGTGAAGACATGAAGACCTGAAGCAGCCTGCGATATGACACGCGAAACGTCGGCCTCTCTGCCAACGACGCGGCATCACCCGGACAGCCTAGATGTCAAGTCATGAGGAGCACGGATGAAGACTACGGGGCCGACGGGGAAGAATAGGAGATGGCAGCGGTAGCTACAGTGACCGTTGAGACGGCGACAACAGAGGTAGGTAAAGAAGGCGAGGCGAGGCGGCGGAGGAAATGGAGGTAGTGATAGCGGTGCTATCGACAGTGGCAGCGGCAGTGAAGGCGACGGTGAGAGGATGGGGGGCGGGGCGGGGCGTGGCGGGGCGTGGCGTGGCGTGGCGTGGCGTGGCGTGGCGTGGCGGGGCGGGGCGGAAGCAGCGGCCGCCGCCGGGGGATCGCACGTGAGCGGAGGTAATTAGAGCGCGCTTTTCTTGCTTGCACTCGGCGGGGGCGGGGGCGGCGGTAGCGGCAAAAGCCGCTTAATGGCGCGCGCGCGCCGCCCGCGCACCTGAGCCGCGACGGCGCACGCGCGCCAGCGACGCGCAGTGGACCGAAAGGGCACCCGCGGCGCGTACCATTGCTTGCTCGCAGGGAGTTGCATTCTTTTTCCGTTCACTGGCCTGCGATTAGATTTCGCGCTTCAATAAACAGAAAATAAGGCAATATATTAGAAGATTCTACCTACAAAATATTGAGTAATTTGAAGCGAGGTTTGCTCCTCTTGAAATTCTCCCTTGAACTAATGTTGAAAACATGTTTATTTCGATTCATGTCAAAATCGATGTCAAATCATGTTTATTCCGGCATCGGTAACCTAAATGCTTAACTACGCTCCGTAAAGTCACGGAAGTTAGCAATTCGAGACACCGCCGATTCACGGATAGGTGATCGTCTGGGAACCTCGGTTACTAACTGCGCCAATCCTTGGCCAAAGGGAATTGAATTTCTGAGAAGAAAAACATATTCTCCGAAAAAAATAAGAAAGCGTGGTTGCAAGTCCGAACGGGCCAGTTGGTTTATGAATGCTCTGGTCCGAATGATGTGATTGAACGACGCCATTAATAAAAGTGTAGACTGCATTTCTAATAATAAATTATTTGTTATTATTATTATTATTATTATCATCATCATCATCATCATAAAAATTGTACATGGGAAGCATCCCCAACAGTATTTGTATGACTCTCTCTCTCTCCCATATAATGAATTTGCAAACGACTGCAGTCCAATATCACCCTATTATCTCAGACTCCTCGACCTTAATCAGTTAAAGCATACATAATCTGACACAACTATATCTACATAAATTACCCACCCTGAGGTAACCCGCTTTGCGCTATTTGCCCCTGTGGGCGCCTCTGCTTCGGCCCTCTGCGCCCAGAGAGCGTTCGCGCGGGCGCAGGTGCCCCGGCCGCCGGGGAGGCGCTCCCCACGTGTTTTATCCTCGCACGGAACACCGCAAACGAAACCCTACTGTTGACAACGCTCTAGTGCCTATTTCATCTTGATATACGACTACGATATTTAAAGTTTACGAGTCCAAAGTCTCTTGGGCGGGGAGTGGCCATGCGAAGCGCTCTGAATCTAGACTAGGAAAGATATACAGAATTCGAGTAATTTATCGGGGGAGAGGATAGTCTTCAAGGCGAGAAGAAAAGCAATCCCAAAGAAAAAAATGTTAGGGAAATATTTCTGGGGGAATTATACCCATTAAATACAACGTATATTGTTTGCGGCTAATGAAAAATTACAATTGTGTAGTAAGCGGACCCTGAACGTGGACTATGTTCTCCGCAATATAAGACTCATTGCCCAAGAAACATTAATCTTAATTATTCTGTGTTGTACAAAAATAGTGAGTTTTTTCGCGAGTTCACGGAGAAAAAAGATCTACAGCCAGGGGAAGAAAGAAAACTCTAGTATGGGACGGGGCATTGAGAAATTAAACTTGCAAAGGACACTATAAAAACTCGTAAATAGAGAGACAAAACGAGTGTTTTACATCCACAAACACACAGCTGAAACCCCGCGCAAAGGCGAATTGTGATGAGAACAGCGAGAAGGAGAAAGAGAGCAAGGGCTTCGATATATACGGGTCCACATTTTCTCAGCACGCTCTCGCCCCGAATGAAAAATAATATAAAAACGACAACGGCCGCGGCCGGAGAAAATAAAACCATCTCCAAACAGGCATATAAAACTTGACATAAAATGTGAGTGACACCAACAACCCGCCGGAGTACATTCGGCCGCGCAACTCCCCTGCCCCACCCTAGCTCTTTCCTCACGCCGCCGCCGTCAGCGCCCCCATCGCATCTCACGCTGCCGTTGCCGCTGCCACCACCACCGCCTTCGCGGCACTCTCTCGTCGAGTTGCTAATACATCATAGTTCTTTAAATATTTACGTTATTTATTTGTTTTTATTTATTTATTTGTTATTCAATGTCATGTTAAAAATTGCAAAATTCAGAACGATAAATTCAAAAAGCATGTGTGATGTGTTCCTTCCATCCATTCAAATTTTTAATCCATTGAAATATATTATTTCTAGTCTTAGCAGAATCACATAACTTATAATTGTCGCCATGCAATGTTACCGCGAATTCTTTTCCCGTAAGACTATATACAAAGAGTTTCAGAATAAATGTTACTAACTTGTGCAGCTTGTAGACGGGTTGAAAATGACAACTTTTCGACAATGAACAAATAGTGGGGAATTGCTTAAAACGGAGCTATGAGCACATCTCGTCGCGCCGTCATCGCCACCGCCACCGCCACCGCCACCGCCTCCTTGCAGTCGCCGTCGCCACTGCGGACGCGGCTGCCGTCTTGGCCTACCGAAGGAAGAGCCATAAACGGGCGACACATGCCACCCAGTGCCTCAAGTAGCGCGCGCGATTCCGCATGGAGATTATTGGAGTTGGCGTCCGACACTCGTCCCTCCGCGAGAGCTTACGATCGCGCGCTCTCTTCAGGCCACCTGCCGCGGCTGGCGGCCACTCGAGGGTAGTGGGTAGTGCTTTCCGCGGAGGTAAGATAGCGCAGACTTTCCACTTCTGCTTCATCCGGGAGTACAGTAATTTTATACGCCCGGAAGGGAAGAAGCCTCCCCCCCATAATAAAAAATCGACTTGAAATATTGTATTACAGATTTTGGATTTTTGAAATTAGATGTATTTATTTATCACCTTTTATGTACATTTTTCTGCCTTATGGTTAAATGCGGGTTGTCTCAGAATAAATGTAACAAACTTCTCGGGGAAGCGGAGGGGTCGACAACGATAATTTTGTCAATGAACATATGATGACGATTTGCATTTAACGGAGTTACGCATATGTCATATTTCCTGATTTTAGGCAATTACGATGCACAGGTGCTCGGCTTGTGAATTTCTCACTGTCAAGGGGTTTTCATGGTCTACCTGCCGAACATATGCATATACCGGTTTCTTAACAACAAAGGGGCAAATGGCACATCTATATGTTTCCACTATTCGTTCATTGCTAAAACGTTATCATTTTCAAGCTTCGCAAGTTTGTAAGATTTATTCTGATACACTTTGTATAGTTTTACGGGAGAAATAACCGCACTAGCGGTGCAAAGTTGTGGGAGTAGTATAATTCACATGAATTCGTGAAGATTAAAAATAATGAACACACATTTCTATGGATGGAACCCGTAACTCATAATTATGGATTCATCATCCTGAATTTCATTATTTTTAACATCTCATTTAACAAAACAAATATATTCGTTAATTCGGCGTTATTCGGCGGCGGCGATGGTGTGACGGTTAGCGTACCGGACTGTTACACCCAAGCTCGAGGGGTTCAAACCCGATCGAAGCCGTGGATGACAGCCGTGGGCGACAAAATCCTTCGTACGCCTTCCTTCGGAGGGGAAGTACAGCCGGCTGTCCCATGTTCGTAGATTTACTTGCATGTCAAAGATCCTCAAGCCTAAATGACGCCTCTGAGCTAAATTCAAATCGCCTGTTTCTCGCCCAAAAAATACCTCCTTTCTCTGCTAGTTGATGAAAGGAGCGTAGCGAAATTTGCGTGGTCAGGCGGAAGAGCGGGCCTGATGGCCCGAGTCTCGCCACGTAAAATAAGGCAAATTCAATTCAATTCAATATTTAATTATCAGTTTAATTAGAAGTTCTCAGTTTCAAAATGAACTTTCAATAACTGTTTTAAATTGTTTGACTGATTAGCTATCTGATCATTTTTACTCATCATTACGCTCTTGTTCTGCTACGCAATGATTGAAACGAGATAAAGCTTAATTTTCAATTATGCATTAAACACTATTAAAATGATGTTTCTTCATTTTAATTTAACTTCCATATCACTTTTCACTAAGAACGTCAATTGAAATGAGCCATATTGTCAAATAATTTTAAATTATTAGGCGACTGTTCCTGGACTACTGTCAGAAAAATTCTGTTTCTTGTATATTGTATGTATTTTGTGTGAATACGTGTAAAATGGTCCACACTTTCAAATACATATGTCGAACTAGAAAGTTTACAATTTTAGAAAATACATAAAATTACAAATGACTTTCAGATTCTCAGAAAATGGGGAAAACCCTCCAATATCTCAATGGAGATTTTTAATACGTATCGGGTTTGGTTGATCCTATCACCCTGCGCGTAGGCTCTTCCTCCAGAGCGGCTCCCAAGCGATCGCAGCGCTTCTCAAGCAGAAACGCTGACTTCGGGCCGATGGATGACCCCTCCGAGGGCTGACGCGACGGGCGGCCGCGATCCGGCGTTTATGACGCACGCGGCGGCACGTAAGATCACACCATCCGATCTGACTCGATCCGATCAAACGATATTCTCCCCCCTCCCCGCGCTATATACGGTAGACTGCGAGCACTTTGCGCGGAGTTGAGGTTTTCAAAGGCAAGATCATCTACAAATAAATGCACATCAGCAGCACAGTTAGGGTACGTTTCATACGTTATTTTTCTTTATGCTGTAAAATGATAAGGGAAATTTGTTTCATTACGGTATACTTTGAACATAAAATTTCAACCTATCATTGAGGACTTTAGTTTTGAGTGAACTAAATTTTTGATTCTACGCAAATTTGAAAGATAAAACCAACTAATTTGCATCAAAAGCAGATGATAAACATGTCATATTAGTAGTATTTTTAAGCACCCAGTGAAGTTTGATCATTTTTTTAAAAAAGTTTATATTTTCTTATAAATAAATGATATTTTGCTGTCCACACCACGTTTACTAACTCAATGATGAAACATTAGTTTCTTTCAAAACTCAATGATTAAACATTATTTTGAGAGAGAAACTGCAGTATAAGTTTACACCTATTAGACACAACGACGAGTTTATCTTCCGGGTCTGGGGTAACCTATTTTGAATCTCTCGGAGCTAAAGTTTCCATATCTCTGCTCTCCAACGCCTAACAAGAAATTGGTTCGGCCCTCGCCGCATGGGTTCTATTTCATGGGTCAGCAATTAATTTTCGTGCAGCACTCAAAAGATGGGCCGGTAATTGCTAGGGCTTCATCCGGCAGAGGGCGGCGAAGTCAGCGGCATCACCGCACAAACAGCCAACGCAGCACCCGAGAAGACGAGAGGAAGCAGTTTGTGGCTTCATCCTCACCGTCGGAGCCATTCGCGTATTATTCCGAGCATGTCCTCTTTATTATGACGTCAGTTACTGAGTCTAGTGGCCATTCCTGGAATAGATTATTGATTTTATGGGTAAGCGATTATAGAGATATGCTATCGACGATGACAGAGCAACGGTAACAAGGGGGACCGGGAGAACTTCCAGAAACCCTCTCGCGAACCTTTTCGCAACCACAAACTCCATAGGGATCGACTGGAATTTGAATCCCGGCTTCAGCTTTCGAAGACGAGATGTCTGACCCAACACCACTGTGCTTGCCTCCTTATTCAGAGAGTGCGCGCAAGTACCCAATACGATTGCGCCTCAAATGCACTGCAGTGAACTTAATTTGACTAGGTTGAATTATTTTCGCTTCTCCCCCTTTCATTATATTTAAAACGTTGCAAAAAATGAAGCATTCCAATTTTCAGAGCGATGAAACAATGTTAATCGTACCACACAGAGCACGTGAAGTTCTTACATATTCTTTTTGGATCATTATTTTTCAACAGAAAACAATGATTCAACAGGTAATTAAGTGTGTGTGTGTGTGTGTGTGTGTGTGTGTGTGTGTGTGTGTGTTTGTGAACTTAATGAGCGAACTTCAAGGCTGTAACTGAACATTACTCATGCACAAATAATATTAAAAAAAAAGCGTTGAACGAGAACTCTACAGCATTCGTACCCACATACGGCTTATCGCGATTTGTGCGGCTAACGCAAAACCGTACGCATTTACCTATTTATATAAAATATTCGTTTATAGTATATAAAAACACAGAAAGTATGCTACAAATTGAAGTGCTCAGATGAACGAATAAATATTGTTTAATCACTCTTCACCATCGTTTATTACATTTTAAATCTGACAGTTGTGAGAGCTCGAAAACGTTTGAACTAAGCCGAAATAAGAATTACCCTAAATAAACATTCACTACTTCATTTGTTTACGGCGCAAGATTTATCTCCGCATAATTTGGAATACTTACTATAGACAAGTATCATAATGACACACAAACAAGGACTATTTTGTAGTTTACATGCAATAAACAGTTTGAATTTCCTCCAACTTCAAAGAAAAACGTGACAGCATGACCCTCTGTTTTTACACACACCCTGTTTGCAAGGACCAAACTGAACAACGTTCCTGCATATGGCGTTTAACATTTCGGCACTTTCATTTCGAGCAATATTTTAACTTTTAGGGAAGGGTATTTTATATAAAGCTAGAACTACCTTTCCGGCATTTTTTCAAAGGCAACTCCTAAATTAAAATATGTGCGCAGTAAACCGTGAAGCAAACGAAATAAGTTAGCAGCGTGGTCTAAGTTTTATTTAAATTATGACAATTTTCTACATAGTTTTATTAAATATGAAAATAACTGTACTACACTGGAAAACAACGAATTATTCAACAATTTGTGCTTCGAGTATTTGTGCTTTTAATTTATTATGTATACTCATTTATAAGTGGTAAAAAGAAAAAGGAAGTAATATACTAAAAAAACAATATTCCAGTTTCAAACTAGACATTCCCCTTGAATCTTCGTACATGAGCATCTCAGACGAGATTCAATTTAATTCAGGTAGCAGACGTAATAGGATAATGGGGATTCGAGCGAAGTACATAAAAGCCGGTAACAGAAACTCAATTCCGATTACATCCCAAGTTCCAGAATATCAGCTCTTGAATGACCAGCCCCCTCCGAGAGCGGAATCCTCCTTTTAAAGGTTGCTGTGGAGGAGGCGCTCTCGTGCGGCAATCGCGCGAGTTGGGCGGATAGGCGGAAGGGGGGGGGGGATCCGTGGGGCACACCTGCCCAGGTCGGCTGCGTGGGGCCCCGGGTGCGCGGCGGCGAGGGGCGGACGCGGGGCGAGGCGGGAGGGGCGGGGCCTCTGCGCCGGGCTGCGAACCTGGCGTATCGACCAGGGGCCGCCCGCCCAGGCGCCCCTCGCCCTCGCCCGCGGTCGCCGCGCCGCGCCGCGCCGCCCGGGGAAGTTGGAGGCCCCTGCCGCCCTCGCCCCTTCGACGAAATTCGCGGAACCGAGCGCTCGGTGGATGTCGCGAGGCGCTGGGCACGACCGCAAAGGCTTCGCCCGATGGGAAAACGAAACCAAACAAAACACTCTAACCCTATTCCAATTTGCCAGTGACCTTTGTTATTACGCCCTGAGTAGATGTATGTCAATTAATCCGTTTCATTACAACTCGTGAAACTCCAAAAGTTTAACGAGACTCACGGTAAAAGTACAAGAGAAGGGAGCTATTCAAATTACTTGCATATTTGGTGTGGAGACGATCTTATTGCTTGTGAATATTGAAAAAAATGTGTGTTAGATAAATTTTCTTACAAATTGTACTTTTAAATTTGAATTTCCAATACATATTATTAAAGAGTCGTAGAAACTATATTAATACTATTTCGAAAAGTTTATTTGAGTCTGTACGTGATTTCTATTCTATCGAGTACTTTTAAAAACCATTTTAAAGGCGTTTCGAAATTGTATCTTCTTATTTGCTAAATTCGAGTTTATCACTCTTAAAGGATTCTAATGCAACGAATAATTTTCCATTTGCTATCAATACTTTTAATATATTTATGTAAGAACTGATCACCCCTAAATAATATATTAATCAACTTATCTCTTTTTGTCAACTGAATTATTACTAACCCACATGACGTCTGGGACGCTTTTTCAAGAGTCACTTCTTCACTACATCGTAAGCGAACAAGGCCAAACATATGTCCGCGTCTGTCCGGAACACATTTATGTATCTATGCAAAACATTGCCAACCCGTGGTTACTCGCATAATTTTATTTGTTGGGGGTGGCGCGAGGCAACGCAAATCTTAGAGATTCACTAGCTACGAGTGCAGACTGCCACGATTTATGGAAAACTGCGGGAGAAAAAAGAAGTCAGAGAATTCTGGGCAAGTCGGCGGGCGTCGACAGCGAAGCGCGCGGGATGAGGAGGAGGAGGAGGGGGAGGAGGAGGGAGAAATGCAGGGGGAGGAGGAGGGGGAGATGGAAGAGGCGGTGGAGCAGGAGGAGTGGGTGGCGCCAGAGGAAGGGGTTGAGGGGAGAAGGAAGCAGGGGGATGAAGGAGCGGGATGACGAGGAAGCGGCGGGTGTAGGTGCGGGGGGAGGAGTCAGGGAAAGCCGGGAGGAGGGGGCGGATGAAGAGGGGACGCACAAACACAAGTTGCGAGCCGAGGGGCGGCAATGTCCCAAGACAACAAGAGAGGTACAAAGTGAGAGAGGGAAGGAAGGGGTGGTGGAGGGAGCGGGCGCGGGGGCGGGAGCGGTGTCCGCATGAATAAGAGAGATGGAAGCGGAGAACAAGGGCGGGAGGCGCCCTACCGCTCGCTTCACCGCCCCTGTATTTTTAAACACTGCAGCCACCGCGCGCCGCCCCGCGCCGCCCCGCGCCGCCCCGCGCCGCCCCGCGCCGCCCCGCCCCGCGCCGCCGTCGCTGGCGTTGGTGTTGGTGTTGGAGTCGGGCGCCGAGCACACGCGCTCATATTTCATTCGGCCATAGAGCCCACCGCCGCCGCCGCCGCCAGAAGAAAGCGCGCGCGTCGGCGGAGAAGGCAAGTGGCTGCAGTGAGGCGGGCGAGGGGGCGTGGCAGCCACAACAACCAGGCAGTGGGGGAAACTACACTTTTTGCGATGGCGACCTAACGGAACAATCAGTAATAAAACGCAGTATATTTCATTTACTCATTAAACATCAGAAATGATAAAAAACAGTACTACCAAAAGTACAGGATGCAGAATTTGATTATTTCTGTCATATTCTATTTAAGATGAAAAGGAGATATAATTTCATACAATTAAGTCTATTATATTAACACTAAACATAATTCTGACAAATTTCCCCATTGTCAGCAGTTAACAGTTGGTCATACAATCTAATAAAATACAGGCGTGAATATACAAGATGAAGTGGCTGCCGTTCTGTGAATTCGTAGAGGATTATAATAGTTTCTCGAATTATGTCTGATTTTTGTTTTCAGTAAAAATGTATAACTTTATTTTGAAAAATTACATCTCATTTCCATTTTATAAAGAATATACTATGATGGAAAGTAAATGATTCCGAGAGAGACTATGGAGCTCAACCGACCAGGCTGGAAGGAGGGCACGGGTGGCATTCATCAGGCTGAGAAGGGCAGGGCGTAGTGTGAAGCGCAGGGGGGACAAAAAGCGCTTGCTCCGGTAGCGGGGCTCATAAACTGCTGCGAAGAAGCACGCAGGCGAATTCCGCCGCAGGCGCCGCTCCGCGTCGACCTCCATGACGTAGCTTCCTCTTGCGTCGTCTCTTCCTGCGTCGCCTCTTCCTGCGTGTGGAGGAAGCGCTGCGCGCTTCCTCCACACGCAGTGGCCTCGGCCACTTGGCAAAGAGGGGACCGCCTGAGTTTACCCCAGATTCAGCACTGCTGCTGCTGGTTCTGCACAGGGAGGTTCTGGGGGTTCGAGTCCTGACGGAAGTGGATTTTCCCACTCTATCTCTAGTATAGTCTGTCCCCGTGCACATATCTCAGTCCCTGTGATCGGAACGTCAGAGGCAGGTTGGCAGGATTTTCGAAACTGACTTGTTAGCTATATCCAATTCAAACACAGTCTGGAGGAGAATTCTACCGGCCGGCTGCTCTAATCTGTAGTTTCCCGTGATTTCTCCGATCAACACCAGGCGAATGCCGGAGCATTACTCTAACAAACGGGCCAAGGACTGCATGCGACCTTCCTCTTCCTTGTCTTATCCTTTCCTCTCTCACACACACATACACACTCGTATGCACTACACGACCACACATGGTGGTGCCTGGCTGGAGGGACCTACTTGGAGGTGGTAATCCCCCAAAGCCGACGGGATCTCTCCATCCAGCAGGGGGAAAACACTGCCTCTTCCCGGGATAAAAGATTCACTATACTAACAGGACCAATGACCACAGCAGCTGACGTGCCTGGAGAAATATATCAGAGGGGCTCGCAGCACAAGAAAGCGGTCTCCCTGGGGAAAGGAAAAGTGACAACGATGCAGGAAATGCTAAAGATGGAAATGTAAAATGTAGTTGTGTACACAAACTAACATTATTATATTTTACTCTGACAGAGAACCAATGACAATATTATATTTACCGGACGCGCTAGTGTGTATATATAGTTGTGAGCCCGCGAGTGAAGCTTAGTAGACCTCGATATCCTCGGTTGGAGTGCCGATGATGGTGGGGAATTATTTACATTAATTAAAGGCATAATCAGATTGGATCCGTGTTCGTCTAAAACAAGTTCAGACGCGAACAGCTGAATGAATTGGTCGAAGTACAGTGGTGATAGAGTATTCGACTGCATCAGTCTTCAAATTATTAGGTATACACAAGTACTAACGTAAGATAAAATATTATTTCTGATCGCTGAGCTATGTTTAATTGCAGGTAAGTTTGACATAATAAGAGATATGTCAAGAATTCGAAAAAGAAACTTCACATTTCTTTTGCATTATGGAGATTAGGCTCACGTTTGGCACAAACAACCAGCAACACGTTTCGCACATTTCTTCTGATATATTCAGCTGGAATTTACGACTGACGTTGTTCTTGTGGTAACTTTAATTGAAGGTCTTCCACGGGGATTCTCGTGTATAAACTGACTAAACAAAAACATGTTGAATGACTTAGCTCGTCCGAAATCGGTTGAATTCAAGTTTATCTAATACTGGTCTACCGATTCCATCGTTGTCCTGAAAAACGGTTCGGATGCAGGGACAACGCTCTAGAACGGGCTACAAATTCTGGGTCGTCGCCAGCTACGAATATGTTCGTTCGAACGCGAATTGTCGGACAAGGGTCTGTACGCACCGCGCGCGATCCTTCCTTCCCTTACGCCGTCTCTCCTCTTATCCTTGGAATCGGACGATGTCTCCGTGCACATCAACAGCGATGATCATTATTCCCGTTAGTGTAGTGAATGGTGTGTCTCGAAACGTGTGGTGAGATACATCGGCTTGCGGGGTATTTCCAGCTCCTTGCATCTTCCAGCAAGTGGTTACCTCCCCTGCCAGAACACGGGGACTCGGGTCTCCGAGTGTAGTGCAGTAAGTGTTTGAGTGTTTAAAATGAGAGGAGAGAACAAAGAGGAGAAGAAAATATCACGTGCGGTCCGTGATCCGTTTGGAGCGTGTACTGCTCCGGCCTGGGCCTAGAATTGATCAGAGAAACCACTAAAATCTACCTGTCAAAGCTTTCCGGCCGCTAGAAGAACCGGCCGCTAGAACCCTCCTCTACATATCGTCTAAATTTGATCCAACTAGTTAGGTAGTAGGAACAATTCCCTTAGCGTCCGGACTTGAACTCTAGGACCTCCCTGTCCGAGTCGTTACAGAAAAAACGGCAATGCTGACTCTGAGGTTACTCAACCACTCGGATGATGGGCTGTGCGCCTATTCAATGCAGCCCATTCCACATGTAAAAATACTCCGGCAGTACTTCAGTGCACGAATGACAAACCACTCCTCATAGTGAGCTGCATTGTCACGGGAAGAATCAAAAGAATGAAGAGAGGAATTAAGACGCAACATATGCGAAGAAAAGGAGATGAGACAAACGTAGCTAGACTGGTAAATACACGCACGAGATTCAAAAGCGTGGCTATGGAAAGTTAATCCGCTTAGCCGGTGCAGAAATTGAAATACGAATCACGGGAGGATCTTGTAAGAAAGCAGTGATTGAGCGGGTTGCGATGTAACAAGACATTCCCGTGCTCTCGACGGCTGCGAGGAAAATCACTGACGGCCAGTAAAGGAAATGCACTCACACTCATACATCACTTCTTCCTCGCCGACAGATTGCAGAGCGGCGCGTCTCATCGTCTCCACGTGAGGCGCATCTCGGCCAAGAGCAGCTGCTGTTAAATATTCAGAAGCCGCGACGCGCCGGAAATTGAATGAAATTTGGACAGCCCTCGGAGCGCAGATTGGACTGTAAGTAGGAATGAAAGAATGCTGTTTATTTTTTTCTTATATTCACGGATTCTCACCTAAAATGCATTGGCCCTCAAAATATTCGGAGAGACATTTACTTGCAGGAGTGTTTTTAAAAGCTTTCGCAGCAAATCTTAAAAGTAGTGCATTCATGATTAAATCTACTAAGAATGTGACAAAGTAAAGGGCTCTAGCGATGTTTTAAGGATTATTTTAAATTTACATAAATAACGTTTTCTTTATAGAATCTGTTCAAAAAAACCCCAAACGTCGATGTAGGAATGACACTTACAATATTGATTTAGCAATCTAAACCTAAACCCAATGAAATCAAGAAGAGAACCTTAATCGATATAAACGTTCATGTAACCCAAGTCTCGAAACTGATAAAACGAACGTAAAAAGACACAGAAAAAGTGAAAATGTTTATCTTAATACTTATCATTTTTTTAATAGAAAATGAAGTGAAAATATTGCGGGAGTGAAAAAAAAGCCCCGCGAGAGAAGTTCGACTGCAAGATACAATATCAACCTTAAAGGTGGCAAGCGAGAGGTTACACGCGACAGGGAGGCGAATCGCGGTAACGGAATCGGGCGAGATTATTTAATAAGCGAGCGCAGGAAGCGGCGGAACCCACCGAGGCTAATTGGATTACCAATCAGCGTGCAGCTTTCTCCAGGCCCGGCGCGGGCCATAAGAAGCTGTGCGTGGAGAACTTGTTCCCGGCGACGGCAACGATGACTGCGGTCTGATTGCGCTAACAATGTGGTACAGGATTCTGGGACTTGGCGGTGGGGGAGGCAGAGGCAGCAAAAGAGCGCACGAGAAAGGAAGCATTACCGCAACCTGGTGCGAATGACTAAGGTAAAGGAAGCAGAGGCAAATTGTTCAATATAAAGGCAGGACGAAACCCGAGAAACGAAGAGGGAGATATCGAAATGGCAGTCAAGGGAAAGAAAGAGGTGCTCCCAAAGCCAAGAAGCAATCGATTGCACGAAAGAAGACGCAATACCAAGGAAGAAAGACGAGCCTAGGGGGAAATCGCAACCTGCGGAAATCAACTCGAATTGTAAATCTCGTCGTATCCGGCAATATTTCACAAGCAACATTAGTCACGCGTAGTTAGGGATGCGCGAGTTTCCCTCGCTTGAAATTTGTCAACTAATTTCGACTCTATTTCCCACAAGAACGGAATCTTCTGCAAACGTGCAGAAAGTTCTATTACATCCACAGGTACTCTCATCTTCTCGGTTCATCTTGTAAACAAGAAACTCGGATAAACTTCTGTGTAAAAGAACACATTAAATTTTATGACACTAAAAGATATGCATTGAAAATATGTATATCCTCCGATCCAAAATTGTTGTAATTCAGTGTTATGAGAACACAAATGAAGGGCATTTTATACAAATAACTTATTTATGTTAGGATAAAACACGACAGACAGTAGAAAAGAACGTGACTTTGGGAAGCCCGGGTCGATTTTGAACGTGTTTTTCCGCAGCTACCGGCGTAAAACACCAAACAAGCGTCAATCTGTCGCGTCCTGCACGTTGCTATATTTGCTTCTGGGCTTCCGCTCCCCCTCCGGTGCCTTCTTTGTTCCAGTTGTCACGTTCCGCACACCATTTTGCGCCTTCAGCAGCCACATTAGACTCTCATGCGTCACCTCGTTGTTGCTCCCTTGGGGAACCGCGCTGGCCTGTCATCTCTTGCAAACTCTGCCCTCTTCCCGCAAAAAAAAAAAGAAGAAAATAATGCGGCGGTTGTGGCAGTTTGGGGACACGTGGAAGCTACGGCAACACATGTTACCAAACGGAACGGTGCGATACGAGTACGGTACGGTGGGAAAGAATGTATTCGGGCCCCACATATACAATGTAAGTGAAAGAATACATTTTTGAGACATGCGTTTTTTGTAAGAGGTGGATCCTCCGCAGCAGTGTGCGTGCGTTTTGAGGCATGCGTTTTTTGCAATCGTGTGGATCCTCCGCAGCAGGCATATGCGAAGAAGGTGGAGAAGCAGATACTCGGGCAGTCGAAGGTGGAACAGCAGATCAGCGTAGTGAAGCAGTGGGAGGAGTTTGTGTGTGAGAGTACAGGCGGGAGTTGTTACAATTGACGACGGCGTTGGTGGCGGTGGTAAGAGGGGCATTGGCGGCAACAATTCCATAGCGGGATGGCGATGGAAGTGGGATGGCAGTGGCATAGCACGGGTGACTTAGGATGGCGGTGTTCGCGGTGGAAGCGGTGGCATCGGCGTAAGCGGTGGCAGTGAAAGCGGTCGAAATGGTGGTGGTGGAGGTAGAAATGGTGGTGGTGGAGGTGGAAATTGTGGTGGTGGTGGAGGTGGAAATGGTGGTGGTGGGGGTGGTGGAGGTGGAAATGGTGGTGATGGAAATGGAGGCGTTGGAGCGGTGGGTTTGGTGGCGGAAGCGGTGGCAGCGGCGCCGGTGGCACTGGAAGCTGTGGATGTGGAATTGGTAGTGGTGGAAGCGGTGGTGGTGGTGGTGGCGGAGGTGGTGGTGGCGGTGGCGGCAATGGAATTGGTGGCGGTGACGGCGGCGAGAAAGAGAGCGGTGGCGACAGTGGTAGCGGCAGCGGCAGCGTCGGAACAGAGACGACGGCTGCGGCGGCGCGCCGTTTGGGTCCTGCCCAGAGATTTATTCCGCGCCCTCTTTCCCGCGGAGCGAGGTCGTCGGCGGCGCGGGCGCGGGCGCGGTCCCACTCGCACCTCGTCCCCGATGGCTTCATTCAATTACGCCGCGGCGCTCTCCGGGCGGGAAGAATAGCGAGGAATATTTCACGCCGCCTCTTCCGTCACGAAGCGACGAACCGCTCGTGCCCGGCGCGGGCGGTTCCGCTTTATGTACGAGGACGCGACGGGGCCGCCGCGCCGAGGCAGGCGCCAAGTGGTGCCTCCAAGCACGCGCTTCGCAGGCAAGGCTCGCCGGAGACGATTTCTCAGCACTTGTGCAGCATGATGCCCACTAACTACAACCTCAGTATTCTTTTAAAACCAATCTTCATGATCTTCATGCACCAAGGGCATTATAAGGTTTCTACATCTGCTGCATTCAAGATTTTTTTTACAACTAATTCTAACGTTTTAGATATAATTAATTAGAATTTAACTCGACTTGGATTGCTTACCTCCCACAATTCCCTACAAAAGAGAACATGTATCATCATTTAACTGTTTTCATATTTCCCTCGTAACCAACGATCCTCTCGATCGAGGCAATTTATGCAGTGTATATTGAGCTCCGAATCGAAGGCAATAACAAGCAATATTGTATCGGTAAAAATAAACTAATTTACATGTCAAAAGAAATAACGGTATCTTCAGAAATTATTAAAGAAACATATTTCACGCAGCAATTTTGAAGAATCCTCACGGCCTCTGGAAGAAAAACAATAAACCTGGCGGCGTTCAGAAGAGACAACGTCCCCATTAACTCCACAAAGGCCGGCAAATTCCTTGCTCATCCGTCTCGGAAGGAAAATCCATTCAAAAAAACACATTGCGCGGGAGCCAAATCCCCGACGTCCGGGCTGTCGCTCCGAGGGCGAGGCGGAGCACGCAGCGACTCCGACGCAGCCCAGATAACGCCCCACGCCACGGCCGGAGCGCAAGGCGCAACGAGAAGGGAAGGGGCGGAGGAAAGAGGTGTTGTAAAAGAGAAAACAAAGGAGAGACAGACGGTGGAATAATGACAAATGAATTAGAGGAAGGCTTACATGAAGCGACAACGACAGGAGCAACAACGCTGCATTGCATTGAAACCTGGAGATGAGGAAATAATAAAGGGGGGTCTACGCAGGCGACAGGCCTCAGATACGAAACCCTTCGCTGCGCCAATGATTCCTTCGGAAACACCTGAAGCGGCAGGCAAGTTCGTATGGGTTTGAGCAAAGTGAGGACGAGAGGCCTCGTGGATAGGGAGGGCAGAGCCATCTTAGTGAGACGACAGGTCGGGCGGGAGCGTCGACGGCAGGGGGATGACAGGGGCAATAAGAGCGTTGGGGGGACGACCATGGTGTCGTGGGCGACGAGGCGTCAGGTGCGACGGGGGCGACGAGGGCGACGAGGGCGACGGGGGCGACGGGGACGACGAGGGCGACGGGGGTGACGGGGTCGACAGGGGCGACGGGAGTGACGGGGACGACGTGGGCAATGAGGGCTATGATGGCGACGTGGGCGACGTGGACTATGAGGGCGACGAGGACGACGGGGTGAATGGGTCTCCGGGAGGGAGGTCGTGGATGGGAGTGACAAGGCGATGGGAGCGAGGGCAACGAGGCCGACGGGGCTTGCCCTCACAAGGCCCCGAGGCGAGAAAATGCGCCAGCGGGGACTCTTCCGGAGAATCACTTTGGCGCGGTGGGCGCCGGGGGCGAGGGGCGGGGCCGTGGCTGTTGATGCATCGCCGCCATTACTGCGCGCCCTAGCGGCCCCGCCGCGGCCATCGGCATTCACAGCGTGCGCGCCGCGACGGCGGGCGGGCGGGCGAGGTGGGCGAGGCGGGCGAGGCGGGGACGAGGGCGGGGCGACGCCCGCGAAGACGGGTGCTGCTGCGCGGAATACCGAGCAGCGGACGAAATTCCGCTAACAAGGGTCCGCGCGAGGCGGCGAGGCGCACGACGATATTCCGGGGCGCGGCCGGGGCTAAGCCCGAGAAAAGCCTTCGCCTGTGCTGCGATATCTCGCAAAAAATGGATGGGGAGGAAGCGACGTGGGGCGCCTGCGTTTAAACTGGCGCAGCGCTTTTAATGCAATGAGGACATACGTGGTGTCCACTATTTCAGAGTGTATGTGTGTTGTATGTAAGTATGTCTGTCTGTATGTATGTATACATGAATTATAGGTACCACTTTGGTTCTTACTACGTCATGTTATTAACAAAAAAAAACATCATTGCAATTCAACAATTCCTAGAGAAATTAAAGGCAGAAACAATGAGAGAGAGAATAGAATAGCAGAGATTAGAATAATTCGTGACTTGGAACGAGATTTCATCTTACCTTAAGAAGGTATGTAACAAATGCATGCTTCTACTTTGTTTATAAATGAAAAGTAATATAATAATATTTATAGTAAATAAAGTGTTTGGGAAAAATACATTCTGCAATTGTTTATATAATACCTTCATTCAATAGATACGTTTATGATAATTCGTGAGTTTCGGTGGTAAAATAATTACGATTTCTCTTTCAAAATCAGTCGTAACATCAACAAATAAACGAGAACAGGAAATCAACATGTTCCATAACGTTTCTATACAATATTCCCTTTATGTTGCCGATCTTTCACAAGCATTTATTATTGGCCAAAAATTTATGAATGTGATATTTCCGTATACTGCAATACTCTGATTCAAGAATCATTCGATATAAATTTAGCATTGTATGAGGTACATAACATTTTAGGCAAACAAGTAATTATCGAGGTTAGAAAGCGGTACATTTTATGTAATTTAAGTTTTTGTAATCTATAGAATTTCAACTCAAACTTTCAGTGTTTGAATAAAAATAAGATTTTTGTAATACAGTTTCGGGTAGGGTGATAGTGAAATATTGTTGTAGCTGGTAGGACATTAGACATTGTTTAGAACATTGAAGAATATGAGGAAAAGAACAGAAGAAAATGTCGGCCGAACTCGCGCTTCAACGCACGGCAGAGAACGAGGGTAAGGCTGTAGCAAGGAAAAGCCTCGCGCACGACAACGCTGATATTAGCTATAAAGAGCAACGCTCCAGGAGCTAGGAGCGCGTGATTACACTGCAGTTGGGCGTAGCAACAAAAGGAGAAACAACGTAATGGAAGTAATAAAAGGGGAGAAGAGAAATGGTCGCAGGAAGAACTATTCGAGGGAAACAAAACAACTAGACGTAAAGGGAAAAAGTAAAATAAAGAGAAACTAGTGAACCCTCTTGATAGTACATCGGGTATATATCGATACTTCAATTTTAAACATTTTAGTTGTTTTTTTTGTACACACATTTTATTTTTCTCTCTGAAATGTCAAGACTTAATCTCAAGAACTTCAAAACCGGATGATAAGTTCCAACTTCGTGCCCAATTTCACGCGTAAAATCATATTAAACACTGAGAACATGTACTATCATCCGAGCATATTCTTCCCACGTACCCGCCGAATATATTTCTCATGGAGGCAACATTCATAGGGTTTTGAACTCTTAGCAAATTTGAATCTTATCATTTTCTATATATATCTATATATCTTATTTTTTTTCTCCAAAGAAACACTACATAAAGGAATAACAAAGTAAAAGACATTAATGAACTGAGAAATTCTAACACATGTAAGTTCGTGAAACGTCTAGAAAGCGAGAAAGAGGAAAGAGAGAGAAGGAGAGGAGGGGCGAGGAAGAGTCAGACAGGTGGGAGGGGGAACTATGTGACATTGAGGAAAACGAATTAGAAAGTTAAAGTCTAGACAAAAGTATATAAGAACAATTCAACTGAAAAAAAATTGAATTCGATTTGTTATCTATTTACGCAGGAACCATGTAAACAATTTTCTAAATTCGGATAAAATAAAAGGAATGAATATTGAAACACACAGAAGCAAAACGTATAATAATAATAATAATAATAATAATAATAATAATAATAATAATAATAATAATAATACCAATACGGCTTTTTTCGTAAAAACGTGCAGAAAATATATGACAGACCCTCTCGTTGCAGAACTAGAGTAAGTGAAAAAGTCTGTGAACAAATGAATGTTCACATGAAATATTTAATATCTATCATAAATTGATAACAGTAGTTAATGGCCCTCGTACACCAACAAAATTTGGCGAAGAATGAGTTTATTACTTTAAAACGAATTTTCCTTTGAGTCTGTCAATAAACAAATTCGTATGTCTGTTATAGGCAACTCTAGAAGGTTTGAGGTATTTTAGCAGGAGGGCACCGAAATAACTGTGGAAGGGGTTCCGCGACCGGCTGCCCACGAAACGCGGAGGTTCCGACCCATTTTCCCCTCGAACGAGCCAGCATGGTGGGCCGGGGCGCCGCCGGAGCGCCTGGGCGGGAGTGGACGGCGACCGCGCGGCGCTGAGACGGCTGAGTGGGAAAGGCATCGGAGCGCCGCGACGCGGGGGAGAGGCGAGGCCGTGGCCTGCGCGGCGGGCGAGATGGCGCGGCGAGACGAACCAGCTGGCAGCTAATGGGCCGGCGCCCACGCGCCGCGGGTAGGCGCTTCGATTTTCTACGCCCACGCCCAGGCCCCAGCCCTCGCACCCGGCCTTGTCCTCGTGCTCGCCCTCGCTCTAGGTCTGCCCCTCCGCCCACTTGCGCTCGCTAAATCGTCCTAATCGTTGCACCTCCCTCGGAATCTCTCTCTCTCTCTCAGTCTGTCTCCCTCTCTGCGTCTGTCTCTCTCTCTCTGCGTCCGTCTCTCTCTCTCTGCGTCCGTCTCTCTCTCTCTCTCTGCGTCCGTCTCTCTCTCTCTGCGTCCGTCTCTCTCTCTCTGCGTCCGTCTCTCTCTCTCTGCGTCCGTCTCTCTCTCTCTGCGTCCGTCTCTATCTCTCTGCGTCCGTCTCTCTCTCTCTGCGTCCGTCTCTCTCTCTCTGCGTCCGTCTCTCTCTCTCTGCGTCCGTCTCTCTCTCTCTGCGTCCGTCTCTCTCTCTCTGCGTCCGTCTCTCTCTCTCTGCGTCCGTCTCTCTCTCTGCGTCCGTCTCTCTCTCTCTCTGCGTCCGTCTCTCTCTCTCTCTGCGTCCGTCTCTCTCTCTCTCTGCGTCCGTCTCTCTCTCTCTGCGTCCGTCTCTCTCTCTCTCTCTGCGTCCGTCTCTCTCTCTCTCTGCGTCTGTCTCTCTCTCTCTGCGTCTGTCTCTCTGTCCGTCTCTCTCTCTGTCCGTCTCTCTCTCTCTCTCTCTCTCTCTCTCTCTCTCTCTCTCGTCCATCCCCTATCACTTACCGCGACCCTTCCTCTAGCGACCGTGCTCCCATTGTACCTCCCTCCCGCTCACCTTTGTCAGCGAACCAAGTTCGCGAGTGGCGTGATGTTGCTCCCAATGCGAGCGCTAACGGCCGCTCGCACGACGCCGGAACGAGCACGTTACGTTACACGCGCGTTGAGGAAACCGCTCATTTTTACGGCTCACGGAAGGCACGTGGAGCGCGACTTAAGGCGGTGCGCTGGTTCTACGAAACTCGTTCGCAACCTTAGAAACAATCCATTTACGTGCGGTAACACGCTGATCGTGCCTTATAATTACATCTCTCGAACAGCAGTTGATAAACTGTAACCGGGGAAAATTGCAGGTTGGAAAAAACAGAGCCGTAAACAAGTATACGTAGTTTCAAACGACAAGAAACAGGCTAATTGAATCGTTTAGATCAAACTCTACCACTTGAATATGCAAAATAAAAGCTCCAGTACTTGAGAATAATCGTTCTTTAATTGGAAACTACGTAATTAAAAACTAACTGTTCTGAATGAACATTAAAAAAGTGAATTTGTCAAGATAAACATAGAAGGTGCAATATTACAAGGTGTACTTTACAAGAAGTCTAAATAGACACAGTTATTTCGGTACCATCCTACTAAAATATCTCAAGACTTCTAGAGTTGCCTATACCTATTACAGTCAGGAAATTACATACGCTTTCCTCAAATGGGTTATTTTCACACATTGTGCCAATTTTATTATCTTTCTAAAGATGTAAAAAAAGACACTTTATAACGAAGTTGGAAATAACGCAATGTCCATTCACCTACATAGGACTAAACCATCTTTTAACTGCTCTCCTGTAAGCTTAGGGAAAATGCGGCACTGTGCCCTGCGAGCTACATAATTATTTCTCAACAACCAGCAAAACGAATCCTTGATCAAGTATTGTCACAATAGATAGAAAGAATGGCACCACAAAGTTCACACATTCTCGGCGGAACGCGACAATCGTGCTACGTCCGACCCGCGGGAAACCTACCAACTGATCGACATTCGCTGAGATGCAAACACGCGACCTGCGAGGCCGACAAGCAAAATAAGCGCGCGGACAGAAGCGTCTTGTCCGCGGCCTGTCCCCCTCGGCGCGCGCCGTTCGACCAGCGTGATGGACGTGCCCGTCGCTGCCGCCTTCAGAGCTGCGAGCGGAGGCGAACTCTTACGGAAGGAAAGCAAACGCGCCGACTTTCGACTAATGCGCGATGTTGCTGTTTGGGCAGACAGATATAGTACGTGTTGTGTTTCACACATAAATGCCTTGGGGTCTTGTAAGGGGAATAGCAATATTTCTCTTCCTCGTATTTTCTACACTGCTTGCAAATCTGGGAAATGGATATTTAAAATATTTGATATTTATGCCATAAAACCAATTTTCGTTTTCTTTAGCCTTTCTTATATAAAAAAATTAAATTGAGATTACGCGTTTTCGGATGCTAAGACTAAAGGATGGCTTATTAAATGTTTTCGTTTCACATTTCCTGAATCATGTATCGAGCAGATTCCCAAGGAATGCATTCAAGTTCAATCCTGGAACATTTCAAAGTCCCACCCCCTAACTGATTGTTTGATTAGTGATTCTAGGCGGGTAAACGGCTGTCATTCGCCCCGTAAGCGTAGTGCACGTTATTTCTTCGGGAGGTGGCGGTGATCTTCCCACGGTGAATGGAGAGATCTGGCGCCGATCTAACGCCGGCTAGCGGGTTTTCCCCAACCAGATATCTCCCACCACCAGAGCACCGCCCCAGCCGGGACAAGCTGTAAGCTCCCGATTGGTCTCCCGAGATGTCTGGTAGTATAGTGCATGTTAGTGGAAGTGTAAGGAAGGTTATGAGGATAGGACAAAGAGAAAGAAAAGATCGTGCGCAGTCCGTGACCAGTGTTAGGGTACTGCTCCGCATTCGCCTGGTGTTGGTCGGAGAAGCCACGGAAAACTACCGATAAAAGCCGACTGCTAGAATTCTCCTCAACTCAGCAACTAAACTCGAACTATCTAGCTAGTGTCAAAAAACTTGCCACCGTCAGAACTCGAAACCAGGACCTCCCAGTCAGAAGAACTGCAGTGACATCAATTGCCTCCTCGCCCGAAGCAGATGGAATCTGTTGATACTCACGTCATTTGGTAATTGTAAATACAAAATTAACTAATTTTACTAACATGGTGTAAACAATACAGCAAACAAATGAAAACGAAATTATTAACAATTCGAATACGTCCAAATTTCGTAACCCGGTATTACTTGGGATAATGATACTTCAAAATAGTTTCCGTGAGTTTCAACTGGAATGTTCTTATGTCAAACGCTTAGTTCCCCAGTTCTTGCTGGAAAAAATCTCAGACTACGTCCCTGCGCTGAGTTCATCTCCACACACATTCATCAAGGATGGAAACTTTTGGACAGCTGGCAGTTTTCTACAGTGGCGGTTAGCGAAAATCCTCCGCCTTCGTCGTCGCCGACCTCCTCCCTGCCAGCGCGTTCACATTGCCTTCTCCGTCGCCGACACCTCCGCCTCCACCGCCGCCGAAGCCCCGCGTAGGCCGCGGGGCTGCAATCGCCAATACCGAACGGCAGGCGGGCCAACAAGCGCGCCATCTGCGCGGGACAGCGGAACTAACCCTCGCGGCAACCGCTCCGCTCCCCTCTCCACCCCACCCGCATCCGACTTTTTCACGCGGCGCGGAGGAGTCTGCTCTCGACTTCATTATATTTGTGCGGAGCGAGGGATGCGAGCGCCAAGGGCGCGCCGGGAGCTGAGGGGAGGGGAGGGAGTGCGGGTGGGGGTGGGGGGACGGAACGCAGCGGACGAGTGGGCGCCGAGGAGCGGAGTTCATTTCTCGCGATGATTGCGACCCCGCAGCCAATTTAGTTCGGCGAGTCCTTCCGCCCCCGCGGGTTGCGTGGCTTTCTTCCGTCAGCCCCTTTCCCGTTCCTCTCCCCTCACTTCCGAAGAAACAATGCCGGTGGGCGGCTCTCGAGGAAAACAATCACTTCTGCACTACTTCAGCCGCTAGTAGCAAGACTGACTTAAGCTGACAAAAAGGAATATTGGACCGGCAAGAGGTCCAACGTGGTGTCGAGATGAGCGTCACAAATTTTTGGAATACAGCTGCCAAGCTGTATGTATTCACTCCATCAAATCCACGTTCCGCCCTTCACATACGGCTGCAGCAGTTCATGACTGATGCCACCCTATTCCTAAATATGAATAAATACTTAGGTATACCCTCGAAAACTAACTTGCCCATCGCGGGAAATCTAGGAAATAAATAAACAAGGCAATCCAGGTGCCAATCATCAGGTTCGTAGGCATTTGAAGAAGCCTTAACCTCGCCATATATATGGAAAATCTCTCTGAAAACATCTATTTTCGCATCGTTCTAAAAAGGTTTGTGAAGAAGAGAAGAAATTCTTGAGATTAAAAGTTATGTTGCTGCAATGTAAGAAAAAGTAAAAAAAAATCTCGAAACTGATTTTCCGCTGCAGTACTTCCCTTCTCTATAATTAGTATAATTACTCCGTACGTACACGAGAAAGTAAAAACAAAGAGCTCTAATTCAAGGGAAAAACGGTACTCTGAGAAATTCCATTATTGTATATTTGCGGAAGAAATCATAACTAAATATTTTTTTTATCCATTTGAGTTTTAATCACTTGCAGTTATTAATTTCCCTTCGTACATTTCAATGACGAAGGTACCTTATCTTTCTTGTCGCTATTTTGGAGATCAATCCATCAGTCCTTCCTCGATGTTTCCTGATCGAAGCTTCCTCGTTTTTCTTAGTTTCTTTGTCTCTGGATATTCTCAGAAGGGTATAGAGACTTCCAAATCACCAAAACTTGGAAACTTCGACTGTCGTCTTCTTTTCACAGCGATACTTACGGTTCGATAAAGTACTACACAAGTTTGCGGAGGAAACTTATGAATAAAATGCCAGTTACGAAGAGAACCTGAGGTTTTGTGCCTGCGGGAACGCCCGGCGCTGAAATTCCACCCCCAACGACTCGACGAAGCTGGGATTTCGAAGACGGAATATTCTCAGGAGGGATTAAGGGGATTTATCGCGTTCAAGAGCTCGCAACTGAATGCAGCGGGGCGCACCTGGTCTCTCTTTTCTCGGAAACGAACCTACGTATCTGTGCAGTCGAGCATGAGGACTTCGCTCTTTTGCACATAAATAAACACATGAAGGAATGTTCGACGAGTAATCGTATGAACATGATGTCTGGGATTTTAAATTTGTGAAGGAAAATGTTAGCACATATGTTATTCTTAATTCTCGAAAGAATCCTACGTATGTTTTAGATAGAGTGACATATAACTCATTCCATCCATCATCCGAAGATCTGATTTACATTTTGTTCTCCAGAACTGAAGATTCAGGACTCTATCCACACTCTATTAATGCTTGACATGTTTCTAGATATCCATAAATGGTAAAATTCGAAACTAAAAAAAAAAAAAAAAAAAAAAAAAAAAGAAATGCCCTATGATTGCTATAAACTATTTAGGAAAAAGATTCATGCATGTTCAAGAGTATTACTGAAACCCCACACTCGTATTATTACATATATCGCACGATGATTTTACGCGAGAAAAAAAGAACCACGCTTTCATACTACTTTTTGAATGCAATATTGAAGTAGATTTCGATAATCTTTTGCAATAATTTCACACTGAGATTTAAAAGGGCCCTAAAACGTAAAGAGCACAGTATTCCTCCAAGTATAAACGCACAAAATTGGAGCAATTATTTTCTTTCAACATTTCTGCAATATCCCAGTAGAGGAGAGTACGTGCTTGGGAGAATGACACGCATACCAAGGAGAGCTTGTTTCTGGGTGCGCGAGAGGCACTGCGGCAGAGAGGTGGGTGGGGCGGGGCGCGGCGGGGGCGGAGGGGCGTGGCGAGAAGGCGCGTTATCGCGCTACAATGGCCTCTGATGAAGTGAGCGTTGCGAGAATGTCTGCTGATTGGGCGCCGGGGTCTGTTAACTTCCTCCTCGGGGCCGCTGCCCGCTTAACGACGTTAGCCAGCAGGGTGCTACTGGCGGAGCAGCGTGGGAGCACCCCGCCCCGCCCACTCTGCCACTCCTGCCCTCCTCGTCCTGCTCCGCCCCAGTCCGTCCCGCTCCTCCTCTCCTCACCCCGCTCTTCCACTCATCCCCCTCCGCTCCACTCCTCCCCGCCTCCTTCTTCCTCGCGGTCCGACCGGCTTCTCCCATCCTCACCCCGCTCCCTCACCCCTACCCCAACCCTGAGCCTCTTATCCCTCCCCTCCATCCCGCCTCACGGCGCCACTTCCTCTCGTCTCGTCTCGTCTCGACTCGCCTCGCCCCGCCCCGCCCCGCCCTTCTCGTCGCTTCCCAGACCGGCGATACTCTCGCGCCGCAGGCGTCAGTCGGAGACGCGAGTGAGGAAATGGGATTGGAGTCTGGCATCAGGGCGACGAGGGTGGCGCGACGAGCCCAATTGGTAGCGCTTGGAAAATCTCAGTACGGACTTCGAAGTACTCAAGCAAGCTACAAGGACCTGCGGAATAGCATTCAAACGCGACGCACTGAATATAAATTACAAACTTAAACGTAATTTTGAACGCGCTTTTATTGAAAAACTCTCACGGCTCTGAACTGTGTTTTCAAAAAGGCTGCTCCAAAAAGTGATATTAATATGTCTATTAGGAATCGATACACTAATCACGCATTTATAAAAATTAATGAAAAATAATGTTAAATGCAAAATACTATTTTTCAACCGAAAACAGCAGTTATTATATAATTAATAATAAGAAAATTTATTTGAGATACTTTACCAGATTGTAAATGAATATTTATAATTCGACCACAAAAAAGAAGGATTTCGAAGTGGTTTCTTACACTTCTTTGGACAGAGCGTGGAGACTTTGTAAGAGCGTGGAACTTGCTTTCTATTCCATTTTCACAAATGAAAATTTATTATTCCTAAATTCATGTTTTGAAAACACTAGCAAAATTTTAATTGAAAGGGCCAGTCGAAAAAAACCCTTCAGTGTTCAAATAAAATTTTGAATACGCTTAATTTTCTCAAAGTAACGATATAGTGTCCATGGTTTGAGCATTAACAAGCTAGGCGTAGAATCTTCTACACGTTCAAATGCGGCTGTAGTGGAAATATGGCGGTATCATTGCTTATATGCACTTAAGAAGCGCTGCATATTGTTCATTGTTTTAATGTTTTGTTAAAATGAAATCCATCGAAATTCATATGAGAAAGAAAGAAAAATGATTATGTACGTCTTTCTACAATATCAATGAAACATAACATTCCGAAATTCCGAAAACGTGAGTTATTGGTAACAGACACTCCTCGACCACTCCAAGCGAAACACAGGAGGTGGAACATGCGATGCACGAGTGGCTGCAGTCAGTAACAAAAACGTTTTTTCAGAGGCAACTATCCATGCACTTCCAAAGTGGTGCAATTACTATATGCATTACATGTCGGAGAACGTTTATAGAAAATTAATATTCGTGTACACATCTATTGTTCAATAAATTTAAAAAATTACTAGCACTGCATAATACCTTTCCTCGTTCGAACAGACTGCGAGAAAAAGCTTGCCGATGACGTTCTATTTCACGCACTCTCAAGGCAGATGACAGAAATAGCCTTTATTTATGATCTCGGTACACAAAGTGACAAGTCTCAACTATCGTGTGATGGATCGCGACAGCCTAAACAAGTATAAACAGCACAAGACAATGTTCGGGAGGGCGACGTCGGAATGATGGGAACGTGCTTTCAGAAGAGATAAACAAGGAAAATTGAGTGTGTATTGAAAATTGAGTGTGGGGCAAGGTATGGACTGATTTAGATCCATAAGTTTATTTTTTCCATTTTTATATTTATTACCAGCATCATCTTCGGACGATTTAAGTTGTTTTTCAATACAAGTTATGTAACTGTATGTACACTGTATGTACACTTATGTTTTGCTTGCAACTGTAGAATGATCTGACCTGGGCTCAATGCGAGGCATGTGTAAAACCTGGCCAGGTATGTACAATGCCTTAGCGATGACGGCTAAATCGACATCTGGGATTTAGAAATAAAACAAGAAAACTTTATATGTTAAAAATGTTTATATGTTTCATTTAGGATGTCTCAGTCTATTGAAGAAATAACATTTGCAAATTAGTGCAATTGCTGCAAAAATGAGTTGACCAGAAATGTGGTTACATATAAGTAACAAGGGACAGTAGAGGGTTAACACTCTTAAAACCTTGTTTTCGGTTTAAGGTTTGTGCCCCTTCTCCAACGAAGCTCCAGTTACGTTTGTTATGAGTAATCTAAGAAACGAAGGCCTTTGAATCTTCTATTGCAGTGTTAGACGTTTCGCTATTCTCTGTATGCCATCTCTGTACGTGCAGAATCTCGAAAAAATACCGATACTCCATGCAATTCGGTCGCAGAGATCTAAGTCCTTTTGTTTGTTAATAAAGGCTTCCTATTCGTACAAAACGCGTCACGTTCGCACGGGTTCAACTAGTGGGACACAATCTCAATATAATTTACTGATGTAGGAGTTGCAAACCAATTTATTGTATTCTAATAAAATATGTTTCATCTGGACTTTCTGAATGGATGCATTTAATGAACCATCCAAGCCAACCATCTGTTCATGAGGAAAAGAGTTAAAAGATTATTGTGCGTCGGCAAATCTGTACATGCACCGGATCTTCATCTGTTATGTCTATTGTGCTTATAAAATAACAAAATGTAATTCTGAATTAAGGGCTAACGAAAGGCTTATGATTAAGATATATGGAAATGTGGCCCTACAACAAGTAAGAATGAAAGTAAAAATCAACTGACTAGATTCGTGTAATCCAATGACAATTTATAGACCCTTACCCTGAGTATAAATAATCAATTAATGAATTAAAATACGTAGAAAAATATGCCAAATAAACACAATGAAGAAACCTCGAGGAAGTAATTTATTTGGCTAATTCGGTATGCGTGATACCGACAATTACCAAAAAAATCTCTATTTTATTATAGGAAAATCTGAATATGAAATTCAAATAGCAGTCCACAAGTTAAGTCAGGTTGCTAATGAGTATGGTATGAAAATCTCACCAAGTAAAACAAAAGTGATGGCATTTAAAGGACTTGAACCTTTAAGAGCAAAGATAGTTATATATGACCAAATAATTGAACAAGTAAATGAATTTAAATATCTTGGATATCATTTTAATTATATAAAATCACGGGATATGGAAATAAAGCTGAACAACTTCACATATTTCTGTGGAACGTTACAGCGAACTCTACATCATAATGCGCAAAAGGAAACTCTTCTCAGATTTTACAAAGTTATTGCTTTGCCATTACTACTTTATGGAAGTGAGAGCTGGACATTAACATCAGATCAGCTGCGCCGAATTGAATCTGCAGAAATGAGATTTCTTCGTTTTGTGGCAGGATATTCACTATTAGACCACAAAAAAAGTGTAGATATCAGAGAAGAACTAAATGTTGAACCGGTTATAGATACCATAAAGAAATATCGAGAAAACTGGAAAGGTCATGTCCTGAGAATGCCAGAACATAGAATAAGTAAAACTATTCTTCAATATGTACCTAAAGGAAAAAGAAGTGTAGGACGTCCCTTGAAGAGATGGCATGAACAATTCTGAGACGGAACAGACCAAGAGGTCTAATCCTTGCTGTCGATGATGATGATGATGATCTCTATTTTATAAAGATGTTCCAAGAGCGGTCATAGGACGACAATAAAGCGCCCATTCTGGTCGTGCGAAGGAAAACAGAGAAGGGCGTGGTTAAGCAGTACAGAGGAAGTGGCAGGCGTGGCGGGGAAGGCAGGCGGCTGTTGGCGAGGCCAATGAACTGACGCGAGCTAATGTGCGTGCTGAGGACAAGGTTGGGGGCGGAAGCGAGGGCATGGGTGAGCGGGGACGAGGGTGGCTGGAGATTAGGGAGAGGGCTTAGGGAGGATGGGGACAGGGCAGGAGAGGTCGAGACGAGGTGAAGACTAGAGGATGCATTCTTGGCTATCCGGGATGAGCCGCGTCTCGATCAATTGTGCTGACGTTTCGGCCATCTTGATGTGGCCTTCTTCAGAGCTATACTGCTGCTCATCCCGGATAGCCAAGAATGCACTGACTCCGGCCGCGGAAGCCTACGAATCCAAGACTAGAGGATGGCGGAGAGAGACAGGGCGAGAGCAAGAGAGGATGGTGGGCAGAATGTTGGGCAAGATGTGGGAGGATGGTGGGCCGAGGGCGAGGAGAGCATACCGAGAAGGTGGGGCGGGGCGAGGCGAGAGGAGGGGACAGCGAATGTGGGTGGGCGAGGTCAGGATAGTGAGGGGGGGGGCTCTCTGTTATAAACATAATACTTTTGACGGAGCGAGGGCTGTGTGAAAAGGCGAGGGTTGGGCGAGGGCAAGGGCCAAGAGAGGAAAGGGCTTGGAGGGGAGAGGGCTTGGAGGGGAGAGGGCATGGAGGGGAGAGGGCTTGGAGGGGAGAGGGCTTGGAGGGGAGAGGGCTTGGAGGGGAGAGGGCTTGGAGGGGAGAGGGCTTGGAGGGGAGAGGGCTTGGAGGGGAGAGGGCTTGGAGGGGAGAGGGCTTGGAGGGGAGAGGGCTTGGAGGGGAGAAGGCTTGGAGGGGAGAAGGCTTGGAGGGGAGAGGGATTGTAGGGGAAAGGGATTGTAGGGGAGAGGGCTTGGAGGGTAGAGGGCTTGGAGGGTAGAGGGCTTGGAGGGTAGAGGGCTTGGAGGGTAGAGGGCTTGGAGGGTAGAGGGCTTGGAGGGTAGAGGGCTTGGAGGGTAGAGGGCTTGGAGGGTAGAGGGCTTGGAGGGTAGAGGGCTTGGAGGGGAGAGGGTTTGGAGGGGAGAGGGATTGGAGGGGAGAGGGATTGGAGGGGAGAGGGCTTGGAGGGGAGAGGGCTTGGAGAGGAGAGAGCTCGGAGAGGAGAGGGCTTGGAGGGGAGAGGGCTTGGAGGGGAGAGGGCTTGGAGGGGAGAGGGCCTGGAGGGGAGAGGGCTTGGAGGGGAGATGTGAAGGCGGGGAGAGGGCTTGGAGGGGTGAGGAGGCAGAGAGAGGGTTGGGCTGGGCGATGACGGGCAGGGAGCGGGGGGAAGGCAATGGCGCTGGAGGCGGTGGCACGGGCGCGCTGTGAGCGAGGGCGTGTGCGAAAGCCGGTCCGCTCGGGGCTTCGGGCCGCGCTGACATCCACGCGGAACAAGCTCGCGATGCGACTGCGGCGGCGGCTGCGTCGAAGGGCTTCCGCGGGCCAACGGCCACGCGCCGCCGCCAGCGCTGAAATGGAGCGAAGCTAACACACGGACAGCCCCACCGCTCGCCGCGAAGCCCCGGACGTACACCATCAGGCCGATCCATTCTCTCCCCCTTCAAACCACATTTTCACTCATTTCGCGTTACTTGCATAAACAATACAATACTATGGCCTATTTATAGCCAGGTTATGTTAACCTTCTGTCAACTAAAATATTTAAAGCAGACCGATGCCCATTTCACTCTACATTCTGAGCTAATATATGAAATAAACAATATATGAATAATAAACATTTCATGCAAATATTGAGTTTATCATAGAATACATGAATTTAAGGAACACCGAGAGAATCTAGGAGAGACATACACCTGCCTCGACGTCACTAATAATATTAAATATCGCACATTAATTCATTTCACATTCGGATGTATTAAATATTAAAACACTATTTTTTAATAGATAGCGAAAATTCTCTGCGATTCATCTTTCATTGTTTACATGTTCGCGTAGTGCAACACGCAGCTGTCCTCGTTTAATTTTGGCAACGAGATCACAATATGGAGAGGTCCAAATAAACGTGGACGGAACAGAAGTCTTTGACATCTCTCTTTACCTGTCACTCCTCCATGATTACGTTCCTCTTTCATTAACCCTAACAACGAAGCGTCATGTTAATATTTCTTTAAAATGTAACTCAAATGAATGAAGTCCGAGATTTCTACTCAATTTCGAAAGAACAAGCTAAAGATGAATGTTCTTTGCTGACTTTTCTAAAAAGACAAGTGGTCCGCAATCCTATTGACGGAGATCCCTATTCACGGAGACCCCCAACTGGACAACTATTCACGGAAATGCCCAACTGGGCATTTCGTATTTCCCCATGGTTAATTACATTTCCTACCTATTTGGTGACCGAAGTTGAACCAAAACGACTCACGGGCGGAACCACTTTGGAACCGAAGGGCGAGTGCAAAACGAGCCGTCCGCCCCACCTTATCAGCAGGCATTAGCCGAGGAAAGGCCGCAACGACACGTGGCACGCACGCGCCTCGGCGTCGGTCGCCGGTGCCAGTTACGCCACACGCCGTAAATCAGCCGCTGCCGGGGCAAAAACGTCGCCTCGCCGCCATCAAAGTTTTGATAGCGCGGCCCGGTTCCTCCCCCGGGAGGAAATGGCCTCGCCGTGGGGACAGGCCCGCGCCGCCGACGACGCCAGATCGAGAGGAGAGTGATACAATTTACACCGGCGCATTTCCCCGCTGCCGCCGCGGAAATACCGCACCCCCGCACCTTGCCATCTGCAGCTGGCGCCGCGCCGTCATGCGGCGGAATTTCCGATCCGCTGGAAAGCGGACGCTTCAGCGGGGAACCACTCCACGGGGGCCGAGGAAGAACAAACCGCCTATATGCATAAGAGCTTGCTAGAAAAGAGAGAGAGTGTGTGGCCCAGAGATAGTGAGATCGAGTGTGTGTGTGTGTGTGTGTGTGTGTGTGTGTGTGTGCGGTGAAAGGAGTGCGAGTGTGAGCGGTGAAAGGAGTGCGAGTGTAGGTGGTGAAAGGAGTGCGAGTGTGTGCAGGTTAGGAGAGTGAGTGTGTGCGAGTTAGGAGAGTGAGTGTGTGCGAGTTAGGAGAGTGAGTGTGTGCGAGTTAGGTGAGTGAGTGTGTGCGAGTTAGGAGAGTGAGTGTGTGCGAGTTAGGAGAGTGAGTGTGTGCGAGTTAGGAGAGTGAGTGTGTGCGAGTTAGGAGAGTGAGTGTGTGCGAGTTAGGAGAGTGAGTGTGTGCGAGTTAGGAGAGAGAGTGTGTGCGAGTTAGGAGAGTGAGTGTGTGCGAGTTAGGAGAGTGAGTGTGTGCGAGTTAGGAGAGTGAGTGTGTGCGAGTTAGGAGAGTGAGTGTGTGCGAGTTAGGAGAGTGAGTGTGTGCGAGTTAGGAGAGTGAGTGTGTGCGGGTTAGGAGAGTGAGTGTGTGCGGGTTAGGAGAGTGAGTGTGTGCGGGTTAGGAGAGTGAGTGTGTGCGGGTTAGGAGAGTGAGTGTGTGCGGGTTAGGAGAGTGAGTGTGTGCGGGTTAGGAGAGTGAGTGTGTGCGGGTTAGGAGAGTGAGTGTGTGCGGGTTAGGAGAGAGTGTGTGCGGGTTAGGAGAGTGAGTGTGGGCGGGTTAGGAGAGTGAGTGTGTGCGGGTTAGGAGAGTGAGTGTGTGCGGGTTAGCAGAGTGAGTGTGTGCGGGTTAGGAGAGTGAGTGTGTGCGGGTTAGGAGAGTGAGTGTGTGCGGGTTAGGAGAGTGAGTGTGTGCGGGTTAGCAGAGTGAGTGTGTGCGGGTTAGGAGAGTGAGTGTGTGCGGGTTAGGAGAGTGAGTGTGTGCGGGTTAGGAGAGTGAGTGTGTGCGGGTTAGGAGAGTGAGTGTGTGCGGGTTAGGAGAGTGAGTGTGTGCGGGTTAGGAGAGTGAGTGTGTGCGGGTTAGGAGAGTGAGTGTGTGCGGGTTAGGAGAGTGAGTGTGTGCGGGTTAGGAGAGTGAGTGTGTGCGGGTTAGGAGAGTGTGTGCGGGTTAGGAGAGTGTGTGCGGGTTAGGAGAGTGAGTGTGTGCGGGTTAGGAGAGTGAGTGTGTGCGAGTTCGGAGAGTGAGTGCGTGCGAGTTAGGAGAGTGAATCTGCGCAGATGTCCCATGCTGGGTGCGTTTCGGAGAGAACCGGTCGATCAGTGCCACCGCGCAGGAGGTGAGGAAGAACCGAAGAGGGGGCGGGGAGGGAGACTAGAAAAGAAACAGGGTGGAGATTTTTGTCGTTCTCCCTTCTATTCCTCACTTTAATACATTGGAATCAAATTACTCAAGTCAATATTAACTTGGCATCCAGTTGAACTTATAAGATACGTAATGTACACAGAATTATGTGTAATCAGATTTACTTTCTGTAGAAAAACCAATTCTGGGTTTGCAAAGATTTTTCTTTATGTTTACAATGAAGTTTACTAAAGCATTATAAAATATTTAATTTTCGTTTCAATTGCACAAAATAGTATATGTACAGTGTATACAAACAAATTCACTTCTTGCTTAAAAAATAATCTCTGAGGTCTACGGATTAAATATTTTTTGTAATACCCAATAGCTTGAATTTATTTTTACGGTGATTCCCCATCCATGTGAAACAAAAGTACAATAGAATAAGTACAATTAGAAGTGAAAAGTAATATAGTTGTCACCACCTTGTCACCTTTTCAGACGCGTTTACGAAATGTGTTCCGAAGACGTAAAGATATCAAGTTGTGACCGTTACTGGGTAATAAAAGTAATTTTATAAATAAATTTGTTCAAATTTGTTTATTCAACAAATTTAATTGTGAAATCTAATGAAATTTGCTTTTTTTCTAGTTTTCTCGAAAATCAATGAATAAATACGTTGCATTCCATGTGTGGCGTTACCGAGGGAAGATTCTGAAAGCAAGACACTATCTTAGCATTGGAATTTTGATTCTGCTGTTGACGCTGACTATTGAACAAATCTTTGCATTCCATGCCTTTCAAACTGAATCATATTTAACTTGATTCCGCAAGAGTAATTTTCAAAACCCGGCGAAATTTTCTTATCTCTTGAATGTGTTAGCCGTTTTTTTTTTACTCTCCGCTTTCGTGTGCTGCAATGAGGAGTTGAAAGACGACTTTTCACTCGCGCAGTTCGTTAACTTACTTCTCACTCCAATTCCTCGTTATTTCTGCTTCCCGGATGGGGAAGCAGCAGCAGAGAAAACCATTACGTAATTTTCACTAAGTGCTCTTATGAAAATATCGTTCGCAGAGATTTCTCAGAAGAGTGAGCTTTCGCAGCTCTTGAGATGGATATGCCATAAAAGAAAATTATCAAAAACGAAACCTTTGAAAACAGCACTGACGCAAATCCAACGAATTATAATTCAATCTGAATTGGGTATTTATTATAGCAACGTTCATATTCCATTTTTGATCCAGATGGCCAAATTACTTGTTTCTTCCTTCATTTTCATTAAAAATCTTTGAACCAACCTTGTTGAACACCAGCTTCGACTCACTAAGGCCATCTGCATCGCAAATCGTAAGACCGCAATATCGAAAACGCTCTCATGTGTGTTGCCTTTCATACTATTAGATAGCAACGAAATATACTATGTTATGCCCCGAACGGATATCACACTTTGCGCTACGTTTTGAGCGTGAGTATTAAGTGTGCGCTTATGCGTTTGTTGGCGACTTCAGAACACATTCAAAAGTCTCTCAATACTTCGCGTGTTCCAGCTGTGTGAACCTAGCGTAGGCTGCCCTAATGTCCTCTCATTTTCGAAGCACAAGAGAAGTTAATTCAATTTTTACACAGCGAGTCCTTTTAGAGAAGCATAAATGTAGTTGAAACAGAGAGCGTTTAATGGAAAATACGCATTTCTGTAGATGGGAATGGAAGATACAGGTCAATAACGAATGATTTCTGCAACGCACTGTTGATTTTTATAATGGAAGAAGCATTAGAAAAATATTGCACCAGATTTGCTCTTCCTTTTTTATTTCACTCTCGATATTAACCCACCAAATGAAAGGAACGAGAAAACAAAATATTTGAATCGCATGATATTGCAAAATAAAACCAGACGTGTATTCATTACATGACGGGATTCTCGATTTATAAACATCTCTATGTCATAAAAACTGCCACTTTGTGAGCAAGACACAGACACTTTGTTGCCAACAACAACACAATTTATGACGAATAAAGATCCTGCGTCGAAAAGCAGCAAAGGTCTTCGCAACGTTAATAGTCTCGGGCCTACCGCAACAATGTGACGACTCTCGCGCGGGCCGGGCGCGCTCGGCTGCGGCCACCGCAGCGCTCCGCCGATGGCGCTAATTCACGGCCCCGCGGCGGGGCGGGGGCTGCGTGGGCGGGGAGGAGGTGGCGCCAGGGCCGCCGCGTGGGCGGTGAGAGGTGCAGAGTAAATTACGAGTAAAACCGATGCAAATGAGGCGAGGCCAGATGACGCACCGGCCGCCGCTCCGCCGCCGCGGTGGTGGTGGCGCCGGAGGGCCGCCTACATCATCACCGCGCAATCAGCGCGCCCCACTGCGCGGGCGGGGCAAGCAGGCGGCGGCGGAGGCGCGTGCGAGGAAGAGAGAGGAAGAGAGCGGAACAGAGAGGAAGAGAGCGGAACAGAGAGGAAGAGAGCGGAACAGAGAGGAAGAGAGCGGAACAGAGAGGAAGAGAGCGGAACAGAGAGGAAGAGAGAGGAAGAAAAAGAGGGAGAGAAAATTGAGGAAGAGAAAAGGAGGAAAAACTAGGGAGAATATGAAAAGGTGAACGAAAGGAAGAGACAGTGAGTGTGGAGCTGTGCGTTAGGAACCGATAAGGAGAGATCCTGATAGGAGTACAGGATGAGAACACACATGGGGTACACGGAGAGAGAAAGAGGAAGGAGAAATAGAGATATGAAAGGCAAAGGGAGACTGAGGCAAATGCGAAATACACAGGATTCGATCACAGAAGGACGAGAAAAGTCTGTTGAAATAGTGAAAAGGTTTTCGTGATAACAAAGAGGAACGTATTTCTCTACGAGGAAGTATTTTTCTACGAGGATTCGTAGGATATCGAAAACATTGAGAATTTTGAGAAGCGAACAAGAGAGCAAGGAGGAAATGCAGAGAAACGGAACGAAGGGTCGGGCGGTGAATTTTTCCTTGCGGTAGATGAAACAGGCGTTAGGGATTGGAGCCCGGGGCCGCGGCGCGGGAGACGGGTGGGGTGAGGTGGGCGCCGGGTGACAGCGGGGGGGGGGGGGGGGTGCCGGCAGGGGTCGCGGGGCGGCTGACCTGTTGCACCCTGAGCCGGGCATCACCTCCCCGCTTCCACCCCTCCGCCCCGCCCCTGCGACCTCGTGGCCTCCGCCGCAGCCGTCAGCTAATAGATTGCGCATTCTTTCGCCGGTTTTCTCTCCAGGCTGGCTCCCTTTCGCGCGCCGACCCCGAAATAGAAGAGAAAAAACACGTTTCATTTTCTTCCCACAATACGTCCCGCAATAAAGGAACGCGCTGGAGAAACGCCGCTTTCTGCGGCCAATCGTCAGACGGAATTCCTCGTTATCCGTCAAATTTCCTTCGCTGCCGGAAGCAGAAATATCTCCCATTTCATTTCGCTGCACCGGAAAGCAAACAGCATCCACGAAAGAGGCTCCCGAAATGGAGGACCGTTATGAGAAAGTCTGAGAAAACAAGCTGATGTGGACGGCAAATACACTTGGGTGTCGCATTAGAAATACGTCCCACCGAGGGTTTCAGTTTCGTTGCTCGAGTTGTGTGGAAGAAGTGTACTTACCGATATTTGGATGTTGAAGTTTGCGGCATATGCGCGCCTCTCGCTCTAACTTCTGGAAATCTGCAAATCATAAAAATACGTGTTAAACAACTCACATAAATATCTGTACAGTAAAAATGAACAGTATGTCAGAACAATAGGCTAATATGAATAGAATCCATGTACAGCATTCTCTAACTGTATTAAAACTGGATAAAAAAGTGTTCAAATATTAGCAAAGACCAGTTTTCAGGTACTTAGTTAGAAACACCATTTAAGATTTTTAAATGAGATTACACGAGGTCCATTTGCAATTCCGCCGCACTATTAGCAGTTTATAAATTATTCCTGGATACAAAACAAACGTGGCGGTTTTATTTGTTTAGTGCATGAGAGATTTAATGCATAACATATGAAGTGCGTAACATTATTTTTCCCTTTCACAAACTTTCTCGTCGTTTTACTTTAGAGGGAGGAATGCCCTTTAATATGCATACCGAGCTGGAAACTATTTGGACGAAAAGAGAGAGAAACACACACAACCTCGTAGGTTATATTATAAAAGTTGCGATTGTAAGTTAGCAACTGGTACAGGAATGATACAAAGAAGGCGAAAACAGAGAAGTAGAGAAATGTGGAACCTTGTAGAATTGTGAAGCACAACTAGGGGTGGTCAATCCTCGTCTAAATGAATTTCTACATGGGCACAGGTGACATTGTTCTTCGTGTCTTATCACGTCTAGGATTTTTGGAACCCCGAATTTCACATGCCAGACGAGCAAGAGGCGACCGTAATCAAGTCACAAAATACACACACGTCAATAAATTCTTTAATACAATTTAAGACGTATACTTCAATTAAATCGAAAAAACCTGTAACAGGTTATCGGTTAAGGATGGTTAGAAATTTCAAACCATCATTCGTAACATCTGAAAATTTTCAAAACGATTATAACTAAGACAAATAAAAATAATATGAAATATTCCAGTAGACGATATAAATGCAACAGCAGAAACATCATATACACCGCAAAAAAATTACTATCGATTTCACGCAAATACGAAAACCTGAGTACAATAATGAAATTGTTTGAACTGAAGTTACTAAGAATTATAAATAAAAAAAAATAAGAATTGATTCCTACTTTTTGAGGCATTATTACAGAAATATAATAAACAAAGAATGAAGGAAATCATTCAAATCAAACAAAGAATGAAGGAATGAAGGAACAAGATCAAAATTAACACGTTTTTGTGTTAAGATAGAAAGCGATAAGGGAGATCAAGGGAGGACATTTTATTTTGGGATATTTCTTGACTATTATCAAGGAGGTTCAGAAGTAGGTGGCTGAAATACATTTGTCACGCGTTGATGTTATTTTGACTTAATATTCAATATCTTGATGTTTTTTATCATGCTCTTCAACGATAGTAGATAGAAGTCAATGGCTGCATCGTCGACAAAAGTACCAAGAGCTGCCTTTTAAGCTGTTGAAACATGTAAGTTGTTGTAAAATAGTAAGTAGATCCACTGGTCAACGCATGTTACCTTGGGGTATTCCGGATTGTACACGGACTGAGATGTAATTTTGTTATTTGATTTGGAAATATAGATCTGCAAGATAGGTTGGTAGCTGCCAAAATATGAATGAAGTAGGTAGCGTTTTAGATTATGCGAGAAGGCCTTTATGTCACACCTTATCGAAGGCTTGAGTTATGATTAAAGCAACATGAATGAAGATCGAGGAGGAGGAATGGTGGGGGTGTTACGCATCAAGACGGCGGCGGAGGCCACCAATTCAGCACAAGGCGATGCGCGACGAAACATTGTTGCACAGCTATCCGACACTGTTGGGCGACGCTGTGGGGTGGTAGGGCGGTCGGATGACACAGGGGGGAGGGGCGGGTTTGCACAGCGGCCGTAAACCGCGGTGGAGTCAAGCGGCGTCTCGTTAGCTCCGCGCGCGTCCGGCACAATAAGGGCTTCTCGCTTCTCGCCGCGAGTTAACGTCCTCGTTACGCCGTCCCCGCTTCCCCCCGCCTCCTCGTGATTCATTTCGCTCCGCCCCGCCCACCTCCGCACTGCCCGCCTCCGCTTAGCACCGCTCCGTCCCACCCACTGCTTTCCACCCCATCTCGCTCTGCTTCGCCACACCTCGTTTCGCCTCGCTTCACCTCTCTCAGCCCGGTTACGTCCCAACTCTGACCCATCTCGTCCAGCGCCCCCCCCTTCACCCAACTCTGGCCATCTCTCCTCTCCGCCCCGCCCCGCCCCCTTTCTGCGATTTATCGGGGCCCCGTGCCCCCTCCACCTTTCCCTCCACAGCCATAAGAAGCCAACGCTGCCCTCCGCGTGCTCGACTGATGTCCTGCTTAGGAGGGGGCTACGCAAATTGCAACGCGAAACGCCCCCCCCCCCACCTCACCCGTCTCGCTCGCTCGCGACCTCGTCTCCGCGCCGCGCTTCGCTGCCTCGCCTTCTCGTCCGATAAATGTCGAACGAAGCGACGCCGCCTGGCTTTTTAAGCGCCAGCTTGTGGAACGCGATACAGCGCGCCTGAGGCGCTTAAGATCTTGGGAGATAAGATGAAGCGTTACGACGCGCTGGATCGAAAAACTGTATGAGACGTAGAAGCTCTTGAGGGAGAGATGAGGATGAACGCAGTAGAATAGGTTACGCGGAACGTCATGTAATTAACAATATATTTTTTTAGTTTACTATATAATATTTTCCAAGTTTAACGTTATACCTGAATGAATGTCACTTGGTGAAGTTACAAGTTGTGAACTATTTGTGATAAGATTGTACTTAGCATGAAAACGAGCTAGCTCTTATACTTGGGCGTAGTATGAATGATATGATTTGAATGATCTATCTAGAAAAAAATATGTCACCTGCAAAAATCTGTAGAGTAAATGTAGAGTAGAGTAATTGTTTTGGAACAAGCACTAGTGATTTTTTTTCTTAAGCACCTGAAATTGCGAAAATCTAAACAGTATTCATTCCAGTTTTCAAAAAACGTGTCAGATGATTCAAAGGAAACGCAACACGCAAGCCGAAGAAAAAAAGGGTTTTTGGACTACTCAAAAGTTAAGTGGAAAATCTGGAATGGATTTCATTCAATTTGATAACACATTCTCCAAAAGTATAAATCTCGTCCCCAAAATACTATTTTGCTTCCATTAACTGAAGAGACTTGTCTTAATTCCTAATAATTCAAATGCAAATGCGTAGATTATTGAATAGAATAGAAATGCAGTTTGGCAGACTTTCTACTTCGCGGAATCGGAGCATTAAAATTCGCAAATTCAAATGCTGTACTTGCAGCAAACTATTCTCTCAAATCAAATATGTACAAAACAGCCAAACATACAACAATAACAATAAAGCTCCAAGACTGGGGGTTAACACACACAAATCCCTACACAGATAATCCCCTCACCCGTGAACACACGTCAGAACTTTGACAAATGTACACAAAATCCAGGCCACCCCGAACTCTCTCAGGACACACACTCCCTTCTTGAGGATATCGCCGTGCATCTCCACTTCCCTCCCTCCCGTGTGTCGTAAAAAGAGAGCGCGGAAATGCGCATCGAGGACAAGCGAACGAGCGGAGGTGTCAGCTCCATTGGCGCCCCCCACCGCGAGCGGGGCCCACGTCCAGCGTCACAGGCGGGCGGCGGCGGCGGTGAAATGTTGCATAGCGACTGCGACAGCATCCGACGACGCGGCGCGCTGAATACACGCGCCTGAGGGCGACGCCGACGAGGAGGCCGCTTTTTTTTTCCGAAACGAGTCGCCCGAGTCGCCTATTTGTCGCGGCGAGCCCGCTGCCCCGTCGTCCGGAGCTGAGGGTAGGGGAGGGGGGGGGGGGTCCTTTCAGGGCGCCCTCGAGGGCAAAGTTGAACGTCCGGGAGAGCCGACAAAGCGCGCGACGGCAGAAGACGCGCAGGGCGGAAGACTACCGACTGGAGGATGTGTGCCGAGAGGGACCAGAGAGCCACGACACGAGTGGCGAAAAGCACGCAGTGAAGATGGAGTTTGGATGCAGAAAGCTGTCAATCCAATACTGCTGCGATGTATTTGGAACTAGAGGTGGTCTCAAAATCTGATCTTGAGTGTACGGTTAGATGAACTTGGTTTCTATATTTCTGCTAGAAGAGGTTTTGGTCGTAATGAGAACATGGATATAGGAGTTTGTGCTCACGTTCTGACGTCTCATTGAAATACTATATAGCGATGGTGGTAGTGACAGTAGTGGTGGCTGCCATAGTAACAGTAGTGTTCGAAATGATGAAAAATTGGTTGCGATGGTAGCAACGGTGAAGCGGTGACAGTAATAGTATTAGTAGTAATAATATGTACCACATCTTACCAATAGTATCTCACCCATGAAGTATTTGGATATTCATTAGATAGGATCAGAGAAATGAGCAAAGGGAAATAATTACTCCGAGCAATTAAAAACAAACGTATACTCACAAACTAGTAGTAGTAAGAGTATTGTAGAAAAGTAATAGCATAAAAATAGGGGTAGCGATGACAGCAGGGGGCAGCTACGATGGTGTTCGAAGTTTTGGTAATACTGTTGGTCGTAGGTGATATTACTGGCAATGACACTAGCGATGGTACTAGTGATGGTAGTGACAGTATTCGTGGTGGTGGTAGGAGTAGTAACGTAGTAGCGACGGTCGTAGTGCTGGTGGTAGTAAGGAGCCGTGTGGCGGTGCACGCGAGGGAAGTGTGTGGCGGGTGGGAGGGCGCCGGCTGCTCGTGCAGGTGCCGCGCCGCGCCGCGCCGTAGGGACCGCTCCGCTTTTAATATTAATTAGGGAGGGACGTGGCCTTTACCTGACCGCCAGCTGCTCGCGCTCGCCAGAAACCCTTGTCGACAGCGAGGGCTCCCGACAAACAGCTTTACTTTGGCCCCGACAAGTTCTCGCAGACACCTTTGCCCGGACCTGACACTTTCAAAGTGGACGCACAAGTTTTAACCTTCACAGGCGAAAATACTGCTGACGGTCTTACCCGTGTAGTATTTGGCAATTCATTAGATAGGATCTGAGAAACAAGCAAAGGGAAATAATTACTCCTGGAATTAAAGACAAACGTATTCTCACGAACTAGTATGATTCGATATTGAAACTAGTCAAAAGTAAATCTATATTATAATTTCCTGCATGCACAAGATTGTCTCGTAAAGTTTGAAAAACACGACCAAAAAAACTTATTTGTTTGCATATTATCACTAATCGTTTAATGATATGCTGCCACAAACATGATTTTTATATAGAACATTACTAGACGCAAGAAAAAATAAAAACCGTGCGAGGCGCTATAAAATGCGGTTCTTATTGGAACGATATCTGGTGATATAGTTCGGGAGTTTTTGGGACTCGTAATTAGGGTCCGCCTCTTCAGCGAGTAGTAGTGTTCTAAATTTCCTAAATTTGAATGCCAATTATTCATATAAAGAAATTTTAAAATGAAAAACATAATTGACAATGAAATCAATTTTATATTAAAGAAATTAAACTGTGTTGTACCATTAATTAAAGTGATTTATATTATTATTATTATTATTATTATTATTATTATTATTATTATTATTATTATTATTATTCCTCTAATTCACGACTAAAAATGTTATGAGTCAGCTGAATATAAAGTCTACTCCGGATTGCAAACAGCTTCCTAAGGAGAACATCTAGGGATTGTCAGTGTCTCTACTACACTTTGCGCAAAATGTAGTAGCCCAATGCGCAGCCCAATAAAGCAATGTCTTGCACTTCCCAGTCTTTTGAATAACCTGGGAGATCAGCCAAATTTCTTAAACAAATTTTGCGAAACAAATCTCAGAGCACCGACAACTATCGGAGTTTGCCTTTACGCCCCACATTAGGCTAATCTCAATTTACAATTTACTGTACTTAGACTTTTCCCTGTGACCTCGGTTACGACGTTCTGATCGCATGACGCAGCAATAGCTACAAGAAGATAGTTTTTTCTCTAAATCCCTGATAACAATATCCGGTATTCCCGAAAGATACCTTTCCTGTATGCCGACAATGAAGACACTGCGGAGAATGAGCGCTTCCGACAGTCCCGATGTACATTTTTCACAAACGGTTAAGGAGCTCGCGACCTCGGAGACGGTGAAAGCAAGAACGATCGATTATACAATGTTTTGTCCCGTTCTGGTGATTAGAAATTCATTTTATATTTTATTTGATATGTATTAATAGGTTTACAGTTTCAAAACATTGTATATATGATTAATGGAATGTTGTGTTTCGCATATGAATAATCAGTTGTTCATATTGTTAGAAAGCAAATATTTGTGGTTGTGTGTTTTTCTAGTTCTGGTTTTTCAAATCGAACAACTACAGCTGGTATACCATCGCATACACACGGGTTGACAGAAAATATACATCGGTTATTGCCAAAAAAAGCTGAAGATACTAAGAATAGAATATGCAATTCTTGAAATGTCAGGAATTGAATTGAAAGAAAAAAAAATATAATTAATGAACGTCGAATCAGGGAAAACGCGCATGGGAGGAGGAGTAGTAGAAAAGTTACGTTTTCTATCCAAAAGGAAAGGAAAGGAACCTTTCAGCATTGCATTTGCTCCATAGACTGAGGGATTAAAGAGCAGTAAATTCAAAGGAGATTTGCTATAAAAATATGAATTTTACTTGTATTTTCATCGTATGTAAGGGGCAAATTAGCTTACGTGAACCTCTTAGTTAAATAAGTTACTCTTTCGTTTCAAACAACGCTCTTTCTATCGACTGCGAAAAAGGGTCTTATAATGAAAACATTTCAACCCAGTGCTTTAATAAATCTATTATAACACTGGAGTCACAATGAACAGTCTATTTACGTAAGCTCACCAATAATAATATATCATTGTCGTAGATAAGAAGTATTGCTCCGAGGAGATCCTTTACAAATGTTTACAAAAAGTGCAATTCCATTTGTGAAATACACAAATGAGAGATATTGTAACTTATTATTTAATGCCGTTTGATTGATCCATTCTATTTAATCTACTGACTATAATAATTGATAGGCGAATGGCAATATACTCTGCAGAATCGTGTCTGAACAAGGAGCGAATCCACGAGCGCTGCGTATTCCCAAACGTGGTTATAATGCAGGCAGTATCAATAATTACCACGCACATTGCTCAATATGTAAATGAAATGCAACAAGAAGGCCTTAAACAAAACCCAAGACTAGTTGGTCGCGTGTCCATTCGATGTAATAATTCCAGTTATTTCAATATTTAATATTTTTCACACGGAGACAGCATTTCTCATTTACATTTTAAATTAAGTACAGGGTGACCGTTAAAATAGTTTGATGTGTACTCTATCTCAACATAACAAAAGCCCCCAGGAAGATTTAACGCTATGAGACAGTAAAATTATCCCGCCAGGGGGTTAAAGACCCCGTAGACGCTTCAATTTACTCTCCGGATCGATAGTCAACATAATTCAACAAGAAATATAGTTTAGAATATCCTATTGTGTATTACTCCAGAGTTTTACACCAGCGATAAAATATAGCTTCGGTTGACTCATTAATTTTATTGAACAGTAAATCTTCGGAATTTTTCATGAAGCAATATATAATAAAACCCGTGAAATATATGAATACTGATCGGAAAGTAATGGCAACAATTGGGAACGATAACACAGATAGCAGGGAAAATGTGCAAATGCAGAGAACATAACTCGTGCACTGCGTCAAGCCGTGTCTGCAGCCCGCAATGCCGGGGCGGGGCTGGGGGCGAGGGGCGAGGGGCGAGGGGCGAGGGGCGGGCGGAGTGCGCTGCGGCGTGCCCGCGGCGCGTGCATGCAGCGCATCTGCCGTGCCGGTTGCGCCGCGCCGCCGGTGCCGGAGCACGCGAGCATGCGCGCTGCGCCCCTGCGGCGGTACGCTTGCCCGCAGCGCGGCCGCGCACGGCGGGTCGTCCGGGCGGCCGCAGCGCAGGAGGCGGAACCCGACGCAACGCCCCGCGCAACCCGGATCGCCACCGCCGCCGCCGCGCTCGGTCTTCTCCGCCCGCCAGGCAGCCAGACCGAGGACCGTGACGGTGCTGGAGGTGGGGGCGGAGACAGCGGTGATGGCGGTGCCACTAGCGACGGCGACGGCGGTGGCGGTAGCAGTGGTGGTGGCGGTGGCTGCGGGAGCGGTAGGGGCAAGAGCGGAGGGGGCGGAGCGGTGGGGGCGGAGCGGTGGGGGCGGGAATCGTCAGGGGCGGGAGCAGCGGGGGCGGGAGCAGCGGGGGCGGGAGCGGCGGTGGTGAAGATAGAGACGGCGGCGATGGTAGTGGTGCTGGCGGTAATGGTGCTGGCGGTAATGGTGCTGGCGGTAGTGGCGTTGGTGGTAGCGGGAGCGGCGGTGTTGGCGCCGGCGGCGTCTGCGGCTGGAGCTGATGCGCAGTGCAATGCGTGCGCTCTCCTTACGCGCGGTCACCCGGGCAACACGGCACGAGTCTAGGTCAACGCGCAAGGGGATGGAAGATCCAGCGCGCAGGCTGAACAGCTTCGCATATGAGCAAGGAGCACTGACAAGGCAACAGTAAAATAGAGGGTTCCAAGTACAAAAATATTCGTGGAATGATGGCATTCAGTAACAAAATGGAAATATGGAATTCGATAAGAAAATAGAACATAAATAGAAGCAACTTCAAAGGAGTTCTTGATTTGAGAAATGTTTGGCGATACAGTCGGTAGATCATGGGGAAAAATCCGTATCATCAAGATTAACGACGACCTTATACGTTAACCCGACACAAACTACGGCAATAATCGAGTAATTTCAAAAGTAACTCAATGTGTCATTAATACCGAATACGTTTTCGTATTTACAATCATGTTGTCAAATGAGGTTGTACTGTACAATGCTATTTTCCAAATATTTGTAGTAATAACACAGTATGCGAAGACGAATTGCCAAGGGAATAAAAGTGGCAAAATGACGTTTATGGCAATGCTCTACACAGATATGTACTAGCTTAGAAACATTGATATGCAACATACATGCCTTCCATGCACTGGAAGCCAGAAAAGAACATACGACTCCATAACAAGATATAAACGGTTGACGACGTAATTGATCCAGGAATGGAGGAAGAACAACGAAGACGACGCCGAGAGTCACCCTCAGGAAGAACCCAACGTGCTCAGCTTAATAGAGCGGCTGCCGCGGGCAGTGAGGCGGCAGCGTCGCGGCCCAGCGCAGCGCGGAGCGAGCAGGGCCACGCCGCGGGTTCAATTAGGGCGCGGCTCTTGATTGGTCCGCGGCCGGAAGATGGCTCTGGCGACGACGCGCGGCTGCCCGCTCGCATTGGCCCGTGCGAGCACACGTCACGCGGCGGCGGCGGCGGCGGCGGCGGCGGCGGCGGCGGCGGCGGCGGCGGCGGCGGCGGCGGCGGCCGGCGTCGCGGTCGGAAATCAATTGGGCGAGCGTAAGGGCGCGCGGACGCCCTGCGGAAGAGTACGGACCGTCCACGCTGGGCACTCATTGTCTGAGAAGGTTTTCCCAAGAATTTGAAAAGCCTATACTTATTGTTTTAGGAAGGTATTGGAGTGGTTGTTGGGATTCCTTCTGATGTATTATTGTATCTGTTAATTGTCGAAAGAACAGTAAAAAAAAATTGGAGCCATTTTTCAGAAAATGTCGAAAATATTTCGAGGGACGTCATGTTGAGTACCCCCAAAAACTTAATGAATGCTTCTCAAATTAGCAGAGCTTTGAGTGAGGCCGGATCGACAGGGGTTTATTCAGTTGGTAAAAAAGCCTACGTATAGTTTAGGCACTGGTGTTGTTCACATACACCAGACAGACTGACACACGGACATTTTGAAAAAACAAAAAAACAAAAACAAAAAACAAAACAAAACAAAACAAGAACTACAAACAAACAAACAAACAAACATATTTTTCGTTATCAAGGAACCACAGCTTCTGAAATCTTATTACATAACTTTCTCTATGCTAAGTATATCACCGCGCATATACGTACGTATACGAGAAAGTAAAAGTATTTTGGAGTATTCTGATGAGGCGATAAGCTTCACATGTTTTCTTCAGCTCCGAAATATCATATCTAATTTATAATAAAATTGTTGAATGACGAATAATAATATTAACAAACGTTAACAATACATTACAAAAAACCCCTATTGCTTTCTTTTAATAGAAATTATTTGTAGCAGCTGATCCGCGTATAATGTACCACATTCAGGCATACAATTTTGATTGTCAGTTATGCCTCGTCCATAGCCAATGGCAGCCGCAAGGCAACTTCCACTTTGTCGTAAGGCATAGTGTTGTTATGCTTCCGTATCGGTTACTGTTGATTCACGTGGGGCACGAGTGATCCACATTTTTACGGCGCCAATCACGTGGCATCGGTTGAGCGTTGCAACGTCGTCTCAATCGGTATCGCACCCTCCCACCAACTCGTTGACGGAAGATCAGACGGAGAGACGACCGGGAGGCTAAGAGGACGCTACCCTTCTGCCTTGCAGTACAAATCACGCCTTTGGGATTTTCACTATGCGCTACATCCTGGTACGACCGAGCAGAGAATTGAAACAGAATTTCTCTGTAAATGCTATATCGTGCAGTCTAATGTAATTAGCATGGGTTACGTAGTTCGCTTTATCTGCCACTAGTTAATGCAGTGAGAAATGGTCTCCCGCGATACTCAACCCAGTACCTCAGCGCTTGCCACAAAAGCAGTCTGTATTATCTGGTTCGATCACGTTTCTTATCTAGTGCCAGCTTTGTATTAAGACGCTAGAGAGCAAACACGGAGAGCAAGGCTTTGCTTTACCGGTCAAATACGAAACGTTGTAATACGCTAGTGGGGGTATGCCGTTGCTAATGGTTTCAAAATCGAAGAGTAAACACATATTTCCTCCGTATTCGAATTCCTCAACATCCTACAGGAGAGCGATTTACCCAGAGACCGTTTGCACCCTTGGGTTTATAGGAAGTTCAACGTAATCTTCACATGCCATTCCTATAACGAGAACCACAGAAAACACAGAAAAAAAAAACCAAACACAGAAAACAGTGATATTCGTGTGTAATTATGAAATGTTATAAATTAATATGTTTTTTCTCCATTCAATAACAGCAAATTTAAAAAATCTGAAGCGGAATACGAACCCCCGATATCCTAGGGAATAGCGATTATTGGCACAATTCCACTTCTTCTGGTGGCATTTTTGAAACGAAATGTTGGCGACCATGAACAGTTAAACCGATTTTTGATTATTAAGAGTAATTTTAAAAAAAGTGTATGATTGTGGTGGATGTACAATGGTTGGCCGATACGTTACAAGATTCATTGAAAAAAATAAAACATCAAACCTTAGGATTTCGAAACCCTAGCTTCAAAGCGGTTGCCACCCCATTCGAGTATTTTATTTAGGTCAACGTTTTCTTTATTCTCGTACTGACAGGTATTCACTGCCCATTAGAGCGCTTCTCGGGAGTCGCCGACGCTAGCGCGTTTTTCACTTCGAGGATCGCCGCCACTGTGGCAAAAGCTCATCTGGAAACCCTCCAAGTTCATTCCTTCCTCCTTTTCAAAACGACCTCTTGCTTACCATATACTTACATACATTTATGACCAGCTCCTTACGATGTTGGCAACTGTAGAACGCGAATATTTTGCGGAGGAAAAACGACACAGTCCGAAATAAAAAATTGAAATTCGCAACATGAAAAGCTGAAAAAAGAAAAATGTTACGTTCAAAAATGGACTGAAACTAATTTTCTCGGAGGAAACATATGACAATGCGACCACAGAGTGACAAACATTAATGTAACCCTGCAACAGTAGCTCATATTTGTCAATTCTGTTTCTCTCTGATTCCATCAAGCGGTTATGCGAAAATTGAAAGACACATTCACAAAACACGAAATCAGCCAGACCAGGTACGTCCATGTAGCAGCACATCACTCACATTGACAGTCGATTGACTGCCTCTGCGGACGACCACCTGCTTCCAATTCGAAAGGCAGTTTTGCGCAAAGCCGTTTTTTTCTTTTTTTCTTTTTCTTTTTTTTTCAGACAAAGCCTGCTGGTGATCAGGTGACGAGCTTGTGGAAACTGATTCCAGGGAGCAGTAGCCTCAGGCAAAAACACGATCGTAAGACAGAAGATCGCCACCTTTGATGATTTGAAGTGTATATGCATGCTCGCTACCACACGCGAATAAGCATGTAGGTAAAAAGAAATAGTGGTGCTACAGACTTTCTCATTCTAGTTAGTTTCCCCTTCGGTTTCCCATTTATCCAGTACTAGCTTTTGTGGTTTTACCCAACCTCTTCACAGCTGCTTCCTCACGGTGGCACCAGAAATAATTTTTCCCCCTCAGAGAACGATTTCGAACGATCCTAATCGGCTTCCAGTCAAAGGTTTTAATCAAGTGCAGGAAAAAACAGTTCTGTAAATATACATAGAATAGATCGCACATTTCCTTTATTCACATACGGCTATGAAATTTGCATTGTTTGAAATGGATATGCAGTATTTTCTGTCGAAACGTTTGTGCGATATAATCGACCGAGTTCATCGAGTTTCTCTATACTACGTGAATATATACGTACGTACACGAGGAAGTAAACTTGTAGGTGATTTATTACAATTAAAAACTACATTATTAAATTACTTCTCCCCAACACGTGGGGGGAAGGGTACATCCTACGACTTTCTTCCTTTCTGAATACAAATACCCTGGTGTAGCTACCACCAACGAATATTAGCAAAGATAACAAAATTCATGGCATTCCAAGATAAAAGTTATCGAAGATTGCAAGAACAATTGCTTTTATTAAGTAACCACCATCAATTAGGTTTCAGTGTTTCACTGTCTTAAAAATGGTATTAATTTAAAAATCATAAATATTACAAAATATGCGGTACAACCCGAAATTCTCAAACAGATAACGTAAAGACGCTAAGAAGAAATTCTACAAAACAATGTCATAACGAATGATTGCCTACAGATTTGAAATCGCGGAAATGAGTTACATAATACCCATAATTACACCACCAGAAGGATATTCAACAGTAATCCATAAAAGAAACAGACACCAGAGATGAATTAGTAATATTCAATCGAACAGAAGAAAAAATACTAAGGAATTGGCGCGTCCGTTTAATAAAAATGCCGCCGCATTAACGAAAAAAGAAGTAGAGGCAGAGGTCAAGGTGATGAAAAGACACTACTGAAGACGGACGGAACCAGCCAATAGGTTAATCAGGAGATGTTGATGTGAATGATATGAGACATTCGAAGTGATAATATGCGTGCACTGCCCACTCCGCTGTCACCTGAAGACGGGGGGAATTATTTACTGAGAAACGAACAACGCGAGTCAGAGGGGTGGGCATTCGCTCTTACTTTCTGTGATCGTTATTGCAGATTGTATGCTTGATGTATACGATTAAATCTTATCAAGCATAATGAAAATTAGATCCATCGTTATTATTCCATTAGCTAACAGGATCCGCGAGTATATTTTTGCCACGTGGCTCACAATATCTTCAGTTCCCATGGCACTCGCGGGGCGTGACTCCGCCTGCCGCCGCGCGCGCCGCGGCGTGGCTTAGCGTAACGTGGCGAGGCGCGGCGTGGCTTAGCGTAACGTGGCGTGGCTTGGCGTGGCGCGGTGCGGTGCGGCGCGGCGCGGCGTGGCCCGGGCATGGGGCGGCGCGGCGTGGCGTGGCGCGGTGTCGGGGGCGATTTTTCCGCGCGAGGGCATTTGGCGGGCGGCGCGGTCAATCCATCAGCCGAGGAGTCAGTCGATCCATCACGCGCTCGAGAGCGTCCGCCGCCACGGCCACAGGCGCAGGGCGACCTTTATTGGAAGGGGCACTGCCGGATCGTCTGGTGGCCGCGCGAGCGAAAATACGATGCGATGGCCGTCCGCCGAACGCATCTCGAAATGAAGGTGCCGCGTCCAACTGGCGCGAGATTCGCGCAGATGAAAAGAAATGATCGGAAACAATGCCGAAGTGACAGAAAAGGATCGTTTTTAACTCTTAGACGACCAATGATGAAATATCATTTTATTACAACTTGAATATATCACTTGACCGGAAGCGAAAGGAAATTATTGTTCTAAATTATTATTTTCTTAAAATATCAAATAGAAAATATACACGCATGGGAAGTCAATCATCAGAAAATATAGGAAATATTACTTTCAATTTTACTTTTTTAAACGTTTTTCTCTAAATTTTGTAATATGATAAATGACACATCACTCAATAAATTTTTCAATCAAAATTATCATAGGAAGAACTGTGTCAATTTCTTTGGTATAAGCAGATGGGACAATACTAAATATTAACATGTTGACGTAAGTAAGTAGCAAGTAATCAGAAGAAATTGATTAATATACTTTAAAATAATTGTCATTGTATTTTACGATATGTAATGAAACGTTTCAACACCAAAATGTTTTCTCAATATTCAACGTTTACTCTTGAAAAATGTTTCAGACAACTGAAAAATTCATAAGATTACTGCTCCTGAGATAGCCGCAGGTTTTTAGCAGGACCCGTCAATACGAAATCTCTCGAACCTGCGAGTCTGAAAAACAAAACCGGACGTCTTCAGCAACCTCGCCGAACGCACGGGCTGCGGTGGAACTTTCAAAGAATAAAGACATCATACACATTTCCGCTCCTTTTGTCCCTGCCGGCTGGTGACGCTCCAGAGCGCGCCCGATTCAAAGGGACGTCTGGTTTTGAAGTGAAGGTAATCGATGGGCACGAGAAGATTCATCGCGGGCGTCTTTGGCGACGCCCGCGCTCATCCACCCACGCCATCTCCGCCGCGGGCGGTCTTACGAAGGCGGAGACCGGGTGCAGGGGTGAGGGTGGGACCGGACCGCGGGCGGAGTATGGAGAGATGGTGGTATGACGGGCGTGAGCGAGGCAGGATGGGGCGGGTTCGGGAGGCAAGCGGGTGAATGTAAGAGAGTGATGCGGCATGAGAGGCCGATGGGGGTAAGGGCGGGTGCGGGGCGGAAGGGGGCGGGGAGGACGGGGAAGGGGGAAGAAGCCGAGGCGGGGCGGGGTAGGATGAGGGTGGACAGCCGACGGCTCATAATCCGCTGCCGCCTACGCTCCCTGCCAATCTCCTTACGGGATCTCGTTCTATATTCAACTCGACTCCTTCGCGACTACTGGTCGAGCGCGCAACGGGGCTGAGAGGAAGACCGGGCAGGTGGGCGAGATGGGCATTCGGTAGGTTCTGAAAGGCCATCTCTTCTCAACGGCGAGCAACGATACTTGGATTTCCTCGTTTTTCTGTTCGATGAAGCCCATGAAATGGAAGAACCCGTACTGACCGTTAATGTAATAAAGTTATTTATGTACGCTTTCCTGAAAAAAAGGAAGTTTTGAGCTTGAAATGATGCCGTAGTCAGTTATAGTTATGATGATGTAGTTAGAATTTGCACAACATCAGAGAACACTAATGGTTATTTCGTAATAAAATGCACATTGACAGCTTTAGTTAACAAACCACAGCGGTAAAAGTATGATCTTCAAAGCTCAGGTCGTAAAAAATCAGAAAGAAAAAAATACAGAATAAAACTAAAAATGTATCAAATAATCTCTCACCTACTACGTCTTCGCTCCCATCTAGTTAAATGCATAAGCGATTTTAAGAAAAAAACAAGCAAATTACTAGAGAAATTGTTCTGTCTGATTGTTCATTTTTATCGTCTTTTATAGTCACGAAACATTATCCCCTACACAACTGAGGCCTAAAAATATCTTACACACCCCATCGTTTTCCGTCCAAATTTACAACCGCAACATCCTTTTTCTCCACAATTTTTCCACCCTTAAAGGTACCGCCACGTCGAAAACCTTCGAGAATCCGCGAACCAGCCCACCTCATTCAAAGCGCGCGAATAAAAAACTCCGCGTCCCTCCATCCGTCTCCTCTCTCATCCCGTAAAGCCGCGCCCGAAAAATCGCTAGGCATCTGGTCACTCCGCGTTACTTTACGCCCCCCCCCACGGGGTGAAGGTCCGCGTGGGCGGAGGCGCGTGGACAAAGTTCGCCCAGCGCTGCTCGCCGGCAGCGTGTGTGTGTGTGGAGAGAAGGGGCGGCTGGAATTAAACATATTTTGAGGCGGACGCGAGCGCGCGGCCCGGTCCGGCCGTAAGTTTCGGGGCGAGTATGCGCGGCGGCGCGCGCGCGTTGACGTATGAGCGCATCGCGCCCGCGTGGCGAGGCCCTTCGTCATGCGCCGCATCACGGCCCCGCCCCCCGCAGCGTTAATCTATAAAACATCTTGCGCGCGGCAATCGCTCATGCTAAGGTTTAGCCGCGGATCTGCAGGGCAGCAATTTATATACAGGTAATGAATATACTCCGGCATTAAAGTACTACGCGTACTTAAGTACGCTTGTATGTTATGTGTATACACACATGTATCCATACATTGTTACATGTATTAATGTTTGCGTATCCACATATACATGTATGCATGCAAGTATGTTTGCTGCATACATGTATATGACGTGTATGTATGCATATAAAAAATAAATGTGTATACAAACATAAATGTACACACATGTATTTATTCGCTGTACTTCATGGTCATGCCCAAGGTGTGCCAAATGAAACCGATATTTTATGTTGTTTTATAATTCACTCTTGCAGTTCTCATTCAGTTTCGCAAAAGATAAGCGGTCATCCTCGTTTTCTTTCTCATCGAAAATGAATTGAATAACTCGCCTACTTCGATTTTGACATGTAAATATGAAGATTCGAATTAATGCAGTGCGGGATAGTATTTACAGCAATCAGTCCCGAGGAGATGTACCTGGATTTTTCTCGTTTTTCAGGGAAGGTCAAATTAGCAAATGGTCGAGATGAAAAGAGACCAGAAAGAGGATAATCACAATTCGATAGATTGTGCACAGTATTATAGGATTAAAGCAATTAATCAATTTTGTCTTTTTCAAAAGAAATGTATTAAATAACGCAATGAATGATTTATTTCATAAAAATGTAAAACTTTGCCGTACATATGTGCCGTGCACCGTGCTAAATGGTTCTTGTCAGACAATACTCTAAAATTCGTTTTCAGTTACCATTGTTATACCCCCCCCCCACACACACCCAGACCGACAAGAACATACACTTCTGCAAATTCAAAAAGACTTATTAACTCCAATTTGGAGTTCACAATTATTTTTTTTGTTACTAAAGCCAATTAATTTTTATTAATCATTGTACTCAGGTCGATTGCATTTGAATGAGCGTCGTGAGAGAAAAAGAAAATGCTAAAAGCCAGCATTAAACGCACGTGCCAAAGCTTCCCGCACAGAGCTTGGTGGAAGCAGATTTTGACTCGATCGCGGTGATATGAGCTTCCGATCCGAGTTAAGCGTTAAGAGACTCGATCAACTGCTTAACCTTTTTAGCCATTATTTTCTTTGCTCTCCTATTTTTTCCATTAATTCTTAAGACTCAATCTAAGTTGTTTTTGTTTTCGCTTTTAGTAGAGGCAGTTTGTTTATAATGTAGCATCTTCGATGCATTAAAGAAGGATTATAACTTATTAAGCGTATGGCTATTGTAACTGTGCGACAGCCAACAAGGAGACGATTATTAGAACTAAGTATAGGCCAGCATTCAAAGACATTTTAACATATATTTTAAGCATGGTACACATAAACATAAGTACACTTTACACCGCAGTTACATATGAAATACAGCGGAGCTACCCATCCATACCAGACCTAAGAAAAAACTGAAAGAACTGTATATACATAACGAAAGTAGATTATTGGTTTGTTTTACTTAGTGTTTTATGCAAAATCCTTGAGTGGCAAAGATGCTTGCAGGGTGCCCATCCTTCATTTCAAAATCCAATTTGGTCTCATTGCTTCGTGAGGACGGTGCGACATTGCAGTGAGATGCACGCGCGCATTCATTCGTCACTTCGACTCCCCGCGATTCTCCGCGCCTCGGCCCCGCGCCGCCCATTTTGCACCGCTCCCCGTCACCCCACGTCGCCTCCCCGCGACGCCCCCACGCCCTTCCTAACCCGCTACCCTTACGTTCACGCGCCGTCCCTCATCACTCGTCTCCGCACACGCTGCTGTGCGTCTCCCCGCACGAACCTTCGTTTTCCATCGCGTCCCATCTCCTCACGCCGCCCCGCGCCGCCCCGCGCCGCCCCGCGCCGCCCCGCGCCGCCACGCCCCGCGCAGGCATCCGCCGATCTCGCCGCAAATCCCGTCGCGTGCCACGCGGTCTCCCGAATATGAGATAGAAAGCTAGCCCGCGCAGCTAGAATTCCGCCGGCGCGACGCGGCGCGGCGCGGCTTTTACGCGAGACGAGCGCGCGGCGACGGGCGAGCGGGCAACGAAGCCGCGGAGGGCGCGAGAGCACGTGAGGCGCCCGCAAGTGGCGGGAAGAACGAGGCGGCGAAGGCGGAATCGGTGGGGATGGCGGCGGCAAGGGAGGAGAAGCGAGGAAAGGACGGGCGGTGGGGGCGGGAGCGGGGGTGGGGGCGGAGCGGAGCGGAGGGTGGGGGCGGAGCGGAGCGGAGAGAGGGGGGAAGGGAGGCAGAGGCGACGAATCCCGGGAAAATCAATACGAGCCCAGACGGAGCGCCGTTCGGAGCAGTTAGCATTTAGGACACGCGCGCCTTCGCGGGGCCGGTGGGGCCGGCCACCGCGGCCCAGCCCGACGCGACCCGGCCCGGTCCGGCCCGACCCGACGCGACCCGACCCGACCCGACCGACACGAGCGCCCGCGCCTCGGGGGTGGCTTGCACCTGTGGAGCAGGTGGCGCTCGGAGCGCCTCTATCACACGACGAAAGCGCTCGGAAAGTCGCAATTCTTTTCAATTTCATTATTGTTTTTAATAATTATTTCGGTCTATTAAGACATCAATTCACAATACAATAAACGATTTCCTAACTATACCACATTCTTACGGTTCTAAATTATTAAAGTATATTGTAAAAGAAGTCCTCCAAAAATGAATAACACTTTTAATGCCGCAATAGAACCAATCAAAAAGAAAAACCAAGTCAATTTCTTCCAAAAAAATCGATATCAAAATTTTACTGCAAAAAACTTTTTTATTATTCATTTGGATCTGTCATTTTCAATCAGAGATTTCATTGATGTCATGAGTCACTAATAGTTGGAGCATTTTTTTATTGATGTTCGTGAAACACAAACAAGAAGCAAAACCACACTCAGCCAGGACTGCTTATTACGACGAAATAACGCCCAACTCATTTCCTTTCATCGCCGCTACCTGCGTAATGTTGGCGTGAAAGATTACCCAACGACTGAGTTCCAGCAGGAAAGAAAGCAAAACGATAATACACACTTGGGGAGATTAATTACTTCAAATACCATCTATTCGGGCGAAGGAGCGCCAGCAAATAAAGGAAGGTAGGCAGCTTCGTCCGCAGGGAGACCGCGGGGAGCACGAACGCGCGATCGCCCGCGGAGATAAATTTCCTCTTCATCCCGACTCATCCCAGCGGGGCAGGATAATTAATAGGGGAAACACCGAAAAGCACAGCTCCGCGGGGAGGTTAGCGCGCGGCTGCGGCGGCGGCGACGGCGGCGGACGCCGTGGAATCGGCGGAGCTGGTATTGGCAGTATCAGTGGTGACCGAGGTAGCACTGCTGATTATGGTGGATTTGGTGGAGGTGGTGGTGGTAGTAGAGGTGGCGATGGTTGTGGAAACGGTAGCGGTGATAGAGATAGCGGAGGCGGTGACGACGGTGAGGCGATGGAAGAAATGAGCGGCGACGGTGAGGCCATGGAGGTGGAGGCGGTTGTAATGGAAATGGTAACTTGAGGACACCAAGACTGTTTCGGGAACGATGAAAGTGGCCTCAGGAACCGATGGTGGAGATGAGAGTGGAGGCGATGATGATAATGATGGTGGAGGTAGTGGTGTTGGTGGAGGCGATGATGGAGGCGATGATGGAGGCGATGATGACGGAGGCAATGACGGTGGTGGTGGAGGCGACGATGGTGGTGGAGGCGATGATGATGGTGGAAGCGATGGTGGCGGTAGTGGTGGTGGTAGTGGAGGCGATGATGGAAGCGATGGTGGCGGTAGTGTGGTGGTAGTGGAGGCGATGATGGAGGCAATGAGTGTGGTGGTAGTGGAGGCGATGATGGAGGCAATGAGGGTGGTGGAGGAGGCGAAGATGGTGCTGGAAGCGATGATGGTGGAAGCGATGGTAGTGGTGAAAGCGATGGTGGCGATGCGGAGGCCATGGCGGCGGCGGACGCCGTGGAATCTGCGGAACTGGTATTGGCAGTGTCAGTGGTGACCGAGGTTGCGCTGGTGATTATGGTGATTTTGGTGGTAGTAGTGGTGGTGGTGGTGGTGGTGGTAGTTGTGGTGGAGGCGATGATGATGGAAGCGATGGTAGTGATGGTGGAGGCGATGATGATGGAAGCGATGGTAGTAGTAGTAGTGGTGGTGGTGGTGGTGGTGGTGGTGGTGGAGGTGGTGGTAGCGGTGGTGGTGCTGACATTGGTGTAGATGGCGGAGGCGGCTTAGGAGTGGGGAGAAGGTGCCGTCGGTCGCGCCTTTGGCGTGGCGATGCCGTCGGCGACAGTGGTGACTGCTGCGCGGGGGTGAGGAGCTGCGGCGAAGTGCGACGAGGCTCCGGGAGGCGACATGCGTTTCGGCCCGCACCGCGTTCACGCACCACCGCCGCCGCCCGGGGCCGATGACGCACGGCGCGGCCGCCCCGGGGCGCGGCGAGGGCGCCATGGGAAGACGTACGGCCTGTCCGCCCTGACAAACGCACCGGCGCGGCGCGGCGCGAGGCGAGGCGGGGCTGCGAGGCGGAGCGAGGCGAGGCCTGACGCGTTGCGCTGCGGTGTCCAGAGACGAGTCTTATGACACGTCTCACCCGGATTACCAACAGCCGCGCCGCGCGCAACAGCTTGTTGTTTCACGCGAACGCTTCCGCCCCGACGGAGAGGGCAACTACGAAACTCTATGCCACACAGTTCGCTTTGCACAAAGCATTTCTACATGCGCTTACAACTCTCCACATCAATGTTCAAAAATACTTAAAAAGATCGATTCTATTTTGTTTTTCATGTAACTAATCTGTTTACATCTCTTTTTTCACTTTAATATTATATATTTTACTTTCATCGTGTATGTAGCCTTGAGTTTAGAGTGAGTGATAATTGATACAAAACCTCATAACCCATCCTGAATTCTGTATAAGAAAAAATGTTACGTATAAACATGACTTTGTAATTACCCAACAAAGATTGTAACTCGCAATTCAAGAGAAATTTGCAATTTTGTAGGAAGTTATTTTGATAAGTATACACTCCTGTCAAAATAATGACGAATTTATTTGAAGATTACAAACACACTTTTTTTTCATATGGAAGGATTTGGCAATGGAGACATTTAATCAGCTCTTCCTGAAATTCGGTTCGTCTCCTTTTCCTGAAACGAAGTTAGTTTCGTGAATTGGCTAACGTTTCTTATAGGTATTAATTTCAAAGTATTGTGAAATTCAATTCTTCATTGAACAAGACAATTTTACACACCACGGAGTTTAACATTCTAGTTCACGAACCGTCCGTTCAGCAGCACCTTCCCCATGCTTCCTCTTGACCACTGTCCTCCACGTAATGTATGCAAATGCCATACATGCATATGAAATTACGTTAATATCTCAAAATGGAAATGTCTTGCGCTAATTTATTTCTACTCTATTTTAAAACATTCTTCTTACTACTAGGGCACTTTGCCCTTTTGATATGCTAAACAAAGTGATAAGCATTCGCAGAACATTTTCGTGCGTCTCCAAGAGCTTATTTCTAACAGCCTCTTCACTATATTTTCCTATTTGCAATTCTGAAGCACATAAATAGTGCTTGGCCTTTCAGTAAACGGAAAAGCTACTTAATAAGGGTAAATATCACGCAAAATATTTTCATAATTTCGAGACACCCAATTTAGAAACACATTTTTCCATAAAATAAAATAAAAGAAGATTTTGACAACAGATAATAACAAGTGTGAAACGGCAGGACAGATTTCCCATGCAACACGCGCCACGGGAGAGCGCACGGAGAACACACAACTTTCCTTCCCCTGTGCGGAAACCCTCCAGACAACGCGATCAAAGCGCGAGGGAAGCCAGAGGAGTTGGCCACGTGGCAGAACGCAAGAGAAACCACGTCACCGCCGCCCCGCCCGACGTCGCGACCGGCTCCAGCTGGTGAGAGGCGGGGGGGGGGGGGCGTTCTCAGGGTGTGAATGGGGCGTTTCCACAGTTTCTGCACACGCAAACACTGCAGGACGCCCACGCCAAGAGCAACACCTGGCTCCTCCTCCTCTTCCTTCGCGCCCGTCTTCCTTCCGAGAGGTCGCGCAGCCGCCAGCGCCAACGCTCGCAATGCCACTTCCCGCGTCGCGAAACGTGCCATCTATTAATACACGCACGGCTGTAAGTGAAAACAAAATGTAGCGAGTCTTAGGTTAGTGAGGAAAGATCAAAGAAAATAACAAGCGATAGGTTAAATGTAGAATCCATGCTTTTACTGCTGGCTGCGGATCAGAACTGAACATCCCCCGAGATCAACACACAATCTTCTTCCACTAAGTTCGGCGCCAAGAGATTCAGCACGTACATTTTAACTACCGTATTACGTACTGTTTTTCTTCCACGCCATTTCATCCGCCATCTCAACCACACTAAACTTTGCAGAGCAGCAAATGCAATTTTCAATTTATTCTGGAAATCTTTATTTTTTATCTATTTTTTCTACTGGCATTTCATGTACGCGGTATTCGGTTCTTAATTTACTTATGATTTAAAAACATAAAAAGCCTATACTATTTTAATCAATATCATAATTGTGCGCGATTCTCAGAAAACTATTGATTATTGAAGCCTTGTCAGTCACTTCATTTGGTCATTTCCGATTTTCTCGCAAAAGGTCACATGAAAACTAATGTGTCATACGTATAAAACCCTCTGACCAGAAAAATAATTCCTGAAAGAAACGGATTTATTCTTAGCAATAATAAATTTCGATCGGAATCGGCTCCTTTCTAGAACTGATTGAAAAGAATACGATAAACTTTCAATGCAGCATCTAATAGTTTTTAATATTGTCTTTGGCCAATATCATCACACTCATCCGTTCATGCCATCACACGTTATCATTCGATCACACTTTCGCTCAAACAATGATCACGCTAACTTCCCTTCCATCGATCTTATCGATTCATGACATCGTTTACATCATCCAATGCGGCCGCTCACACCCGATCTCTTGCGATCACCTCCAAATTGTAGCTCACCCTTTGTTTCGCCAATCCACGCCCTCGCTCTCATAGACACATCGCGAGGACCACATCCTCCCTTATTCTCGTCTTCGTTCACTTCCGATCTCTTTCCATCACCACTTTACTCTAGGTCACCCCTTGATTTCGCCGGTTCACATCCTACCTTGCACCCATCCATGGGTTAGATCCTTTCTATCTAGCGTCCGCACTGGCTCCTTCCGTTATCTCCATCACGTTTATACCCTTGTTTTGCCGGGCCGTATCCTCCTTTTCAAACATCCATGTTATTGTTTAGATCTTCTCTAGCTACCGTCCCAAATCACTCCCGGCTTCTTTCGTTATCTCCGTCACTCTTACTTGTACCCTTATTTTGCGGATCCATATACTCCTCATCAACCGTCCAAGTCATGGCTTAGATCCTCTCTGGCTACCGACCCCAATCACTCCGGACTTCTTCCGTTCCCTCCGTTACTCTCGCTTATCCCTTGATTCCGCCAGTCCACATCCTCGGTTCAATCCGCCCACTCCCTGGTTCCTACAGCCTCGCTCCTAATCTTGTTCATTCACCGCCCCCCCTCTCACTCTTGCACGCTCGCGCTCGCCCTCTTATTTCCCCGGTCCGCCCCCTCGCCCTCGCTCTCTTCCCCTTCCGCCCTTCCCTCTGTGCCCGCGGGCCTTCTTCGCCCTCGCCCACGCAGCCGTCGGCGCGGTCGCTCTCCGAATGCAATTTGCTGGCGGCCACGACCGCCTCCCTTCAGAGAAGCCAGTCTTTACTCGCGAATTCCGCTCGGAAATTTTGTAGACGCTACAGGAGGTCGCCCACACTCCCCCGCCCGCTCCGCAGCCGCGAAACAGAGAAGACGGGCGCTGCGACTCTGCTTTATAACGCTGGCTGGCAGTGTTTCGCAAAAACTCGTTCCGAAAGGCAAATAACAAGAGTGTTTAAAGTTGCAAACAGCCCCGTCTTGGCTAAGAGGAAGAGGAGGCGAAACACCAAAAGGTGCGGCTACAACTTTCTATTGTTGCGGGAGGCCTGAAAGAGCGCGTGAAGGAGAAAAAATTCTTTTTTTTTTCCGGAGGGGAATTCGGAACTTAACTGCGTTCGCGTATACAATTTTGGTCCACTTGTGCTACCCAATGTACGCGAAAGGGGAAAAACAACATCACTGTTCAGTATTGGCAGCGACAAATTGAATGGGGTGATAAATGGAACTGCGAATAAAGACACATTCGCGCAAAAAATGACACCCATGACCGCCTCCCGTTAGTTCAAACGCGAAATATGGTTTTTTACCTTCGCTTTATCACAGCGTTATTTATTTTCAGGTCACCTGATTTCAAACATCGCTTGAAAACTAAATAAGCTCATCAACACAGCAAAACCGCGATTGTTAATACTATCAACTGAAAATAAAAATGTGAATGAACGAAAGCCTTCCACTTTCATGAAACGTTTTGCGCGTACAAAAAAGATATTTAAAATATAAAGATTGCGAATGTAGCCGCCTCATTCATCCTCTCGCGTTGGCATTGAAATAAAATGGCGGTGAAAAATTAAAATTACGGTAGAAACGTGATACATAGAATTGAAAGGAAATCTCAACAGATAGTTTTCATTTGCTATGCTACGCTAAAAAGAATACTTAATTTCTGGTAAACAATATGTTAGCACACATACACACTTCCACAATAAAATTGTCAATGTAATTTGATAAGTATGTTTGATTCTCATGAATCCTAAAAAACTACGGAAAGTTTTCTCCTTAAATACATACAAAATCCGTGTAAAATAAAATTGATGTTAAAAGTACCCACACACGTAGAAATGTATGACATTTTTGTATGCATATGCACAATGCATTTCAAGCATTGTTTATAGGTTCGCAGAGAAATTTTAACAATTAACTCCGAAATTTAGACAATCTGATAGTGCTAAATGAAAGACAAGTTACTTCATATATAAACTCGTACCAAAAGAATTGTGGCTAAAATAATTCCACTTAGTACCACAAGAATACTAATTGTCACATAAACGTATTTTGGAGCGTCCAATTACTGTTAAAACGTTACTCTCCTATTTTGTCATATGAAGATTCAATTCTTATCGAGATGCAATACAATTCAAACCTTATTTTGATTTTGATAATGGAAAAGTATTACACTATATTAATCAATATAAGACGTGTTTCGCTAGACGTTTTAAAACCGACAAGTGCTTGACAACTAATTAGATTTTTAGGAATTAATTGAAGAAGACTTACACTAATTACTAGATCAATGCTATATATTTTGTTTATCAATTGCTATGCTGGCGATGACGGTTGTTACGCATGTACACTAGCGAGGTAACACGGATGTACAGTACGCAAATTCGGATAATTGTGAAGCGTGTTTAAGCCCACGTTGTCGTGAGCACGAGCTGCTCGTCTTCAAATAACGCGCGCTTGGCAACAGCGCCCGGCGGCCGGCGGCGGGCGCGCGCTCTACCGCCGGGGTCGAGGCATCGATCTCTCGCAGGCCACGCGGCGAGGACGGGGCGCCGGCGCCGGATCCATCATGGCGGCGGGCGCAGCGGCGGCGAGTGCGCCCGCGCGGGGCGGCCGCTCTTATCTAGCTCGGCGCGACACCTGTTCGCAGTCGACTTTCATCCCGCTAAAACGTATCGATCCCGCAGGTAGCGAGCGGGACGCGTGGTGAGGGCGGGGGAGGCGCGTCGAGGGAGACGGGGCGGGCGAGGGCGGGAGGGAGAGATAGGACGAGAGAGGGCGGAGGGAGAGACAGACCGGGAAAGAGAGGGCGGGGAACAGAGGGTGAGAGGGGTAGAGAGGGCGGGAAACAGGGGGTGAGAGAGAGAGGGCGGGATAGAGAAAGATAGAGGAGCGAGAGCGCAGGAGAGAGTGGGCAAGAGAAAGTTGGCAGGAGGGAGAAAGAGAGAGCAGGTAAAAGCAGGAGAGAGAACCAACCAGAGCAAGAGAGTGAGTGAGCGAGTAGTGTAGTGTGTATGAGCGAGAGAGTAGGCGAGGGGATCTGAGCGATCGGGTGGGAGAGGACGACAAGTGCAGAAGACAGAGCGGGCGTGCTAAGACTGGAGAGAGTGTGGGCAAATTGGAGATATGGGCAGGGCAGCAGGGAGAGGAAGAGGGCAGAAGGAAGGGAGAGGGCGGAAGGTAGAGGGGGGGCGGAATGTAGAGAGAGATAAAGAGAGAAAGGGATGCGAAAGCAGGTGAGTGAAGGGTCGAAGGAATTAGAGAGAGTGAGCGGACGAGCGAGGACAGCAGTGTAAGCGGGGGAGGCAGCACGCGCGTGCTCGTGGCACCGACGCGGCGTGGCGGTGCAGCAGAGCCGCAAAAAAACCCGCGCGCACCCGCATGGCTGCGGTAGCGCCAGAAGCCCCTCCGGAGCGTGAAACCGGCTTTCGCCCGCCTTTGCATCAGGGCGACAAAGTGAGGCGGGAATTCGTTCCGCGGAGGGCGCGCGCCGAAAGAGAAGCGTGCAGCCGACTGCGAACGGGGCGCGCCGCGCCACGCCGGGCCGCTCCCTTCCCGTCCGCCGAACGCGGATTGCCTGTGATAATGCAATAACGACGCGGGCTTTGGCGGCGGTAGTTCTGGGAGAAAGTGTTCGTTTGATAAAGAAAAACGAAATAACGTCGTGTATAATTTTCAAATACTTCACACATAATTGCATTATAGTACGTCTGTATTTTTATGCGTCTGTAACACGTTCAATATATTACATTCTAATTACAAATCTCTATAAATTTGTGTCGGAAATATAAGAAAAATGAAATCCAATGCCTTAAAAATATTTCAGTATGTTTCTTTTAAGAAATTGTTAATAAGTCCGTATTCACAATATTGTTTCTTGGACGCCCTACAAGTTTTGCGTTCACGGTAAACATCCTTGATCTTATCAAACATAATGCCACGAGAGTTCAGTGTTTAGTGATGAACTCATGAGCCGTATAGGGGCAAGTGAATGTCTCTGGGAACCTGGAGTGGTATTTATGAATATTGTTTCTCGAATGCAAATAAATATATAGTTAATAAAAAATCGTAACATCAATAGTATCTTAATAATTAAAATTAATATAAACCCCAACGTTTTAAATGAAGATACTGCCGCAGCGGCCGTGATGTGAAGACCCTCTGTACAAATTAGCCGAAGTGAAATGAGAACATCATGTCAACAATGCAAAACATTACTTAAATTAGAGATTGCTCTTAGAATAACTCACAAACAAAACAAGCGTAGACGTATGAAAGTAACATCTCCATTAATTTTATATTTAATTAAATGAGCACCCTTGAAATGTGAAGTTGTAGAAATTATACATAGCTTGTGACGTTTTATGTAATTCTAGATCTGAACTTGTGGTTCCTGAATTGCGTATTTTGTTTAGAATTGAAAAATGGCGATTCTCATTTACTTACAGACACGGTTTTAAAGAGGAGACTTTCGCATGACTCGTATCTTAATAGCTTCTATTTCGACGTGGGCCATATGTAAAATTATTGTCGAGCGACTTGGAGAGTTAGTCACTTCTTGTGTGCGGTATGCAAAACAGCTTCTTGAGCAGACATAGTGGTCGACTTGGAAATTTCATTCTGACAAACAGAACAATTAGTATACCACACGTTAGATTTAAGGCAAGAAGAATGAGAAAGACACGATGTGTTTTCACTTGCTAACCTAGTTTCACCATCAATAATGTGTAGAAACGTACAAGACACGTAGGTTTTCTTCATTTCGAATTTTCTCGAAATGTGGTAGTGGGAACAAGTGCAGGTCGCGGTGATAAAACGAAAGCCATACAAGGAAAACTATAAAATTGCATTGATCAAATGCCTTTGTTTGGATGAGGCAGATATTCTTACGTTTTCATAGTTTGGCATCCCATGAGTGAAATAATCAAAATAAAAGGTGATGCCTAGCGAGAACCAGAACTTAGTTGATTGTGAACTACGCACATCTGGCAGAGTTTACATTAAACCGGGAAGAAGTATATTGCAAATTAGGCTTGCGGACTGTTAGGACATCAGTTTGCCACATTACAAAAATGAATGCTAAAATTCATACTAAAGCATGATCAACTGGAAAAACATTTATAACCAAAAAAGGCAGAAAAACACAGCTGTGGCACATCTTCAGTGAGACGTTTTATCTACCTAATTGAACAATAGAGAAGTGTTAGATTTTTCCTTTCTCAACAACTCATCATGAACGCCCTTTTCATCATCACTTTGCCTTCAATGCATGTGGTACCGCTGAATTGTCATTTCGAGGTATCTATAAATCATTGCGATGAGGGTAATAAGAGAAGCAAAGAGCAAAATATTGCATATGCTCATTATCCCGCAGACAAAGGGATGTAGACCTCTGTGTTCCTTTCTCGGAATTCCGTAGGTAATGAAACAGAACTGGCAGGTAGCGAAGCCCAAAGAGCAATATAAACACCACGATGACAGCTCTCCAATTTACGATTAAGTCATATATCTCTTCAGACTGTGGGAATGTGGGCGAGGTTGCTCCGTAATAATTGTGTATTTACCTTCTAAGAGAACCAAATCGTTTATGAACTCTCTAAATCCAGGTAATAGGTACACATATTGTTTCTGAGAACCAGGCTATTAATTAGCCATGTTGAGTGACAAATACATTGATGTTTTATTTGAAAAGTATAAATAAAGGAATAGAAACCGTTAAAAATCACAAATTAGTGATGCTATAACAGCACATATATTTGCATTATTTGTAACGAATGCAATTTTCGAAAATTCAGGTCAAAGAAAAAAACGATGTGCCTCATTTTATACGTGCCCATTGTTCTAGTCGAGAAAAAATAAAGAAAAAAATTTAGTGCCTTTTTTGACAAAATAAACTTTATAAAATGCTTATATTTCACGCACAATTACGCGAAAACTACTGAAATTGAACATCATCTTATTTAAAGACGTACTTTTTTTAAAAAACAATTTCATAATTAAGTAAAACGAGGACATTAAAACAATTCTAAACTAATAAAATTTTCTAAAATTCAGAGGATTCAACGAAATCTGCGTCCTTTGCGCTCTATCAGAAAGAAAATTAATTAAATATTTTAGAGCAATTTTTGAGAACATTTAAAAAAACATCATGTTTTACGTAAAGTTTCTCCAGAATTGAAAACGTCCATTGTAAATACACAGGGCCTCACGTTCGGCCAGGACAATCGTGGAACATCGATTTAGGAGAAATCGCCTGATAGCAATTTTTTGGAACCAAGGACCCACAAAACTTGAATTGTGACTAAACAAGGAAGTAATTAACAACTTGCGCGATTAATTTCTTTTTCGATATCCGAGCCCCCAAATACGAGATATTCAGTAGAAAGCTAATCCTTTTCCGCTGCATTACAGCAGTCTCTTTCCTAAGTAAATACGTAGCACGTTAGAAAGCAAAATTAGAAATATAACAGTGTTTTGAGATAGCCTTGCAAGATAATATAATTACAATAACATAATAATAATAATAATAATAATAATAATTGTATTATTATTATTGTAATTTTATTACAATATTGTACTCGAACCGTAGGACCGTACGAACAGAGGCACTGCAGTGACATAATGATCGAAACCAAAGTAAGCCGATTTTTCAACCCTAAGCAAAATGTATATATTTTTCGACTTCTGAAATTAGTTTTCGGACAGTTGTCGTTGGTACGTACTTAATAACGATATATTGTTCAATGAATGAATCGCTCTCCTTTGGAGAGAAAGTGTGAGGATAAAGGTGAAAAGAGTTTTCTCAACTGAATCGAGCCAGTTTTTCCTCGATGAAGAGCGTTGGTTCTCTGCCTTAAGTTAAAATTCTACGTAATGCCCGCAGCAATATAATTTACGACTTACAAAGCGTTGCAATCATCTACTGCGAAATAAACTATGGAACGATGTTCTTCCTGGACATTTGTTTAACTCGTTTCAAAGGTGAATTAAGAGACCAATACATTTAAATTTAAAAACAATCAGTCATTCAGAATAAATGAGTAAAGAAACAAAAAGTACGGAGAACAGGTGCATGCACGTATTTATTTTGAAGGAAAAATGCTAACCTGTTTACATAATTACTTCTTAAAACTTGATAACTTTCATTGCGTAACTAATTTTTATCCTTCAATCTGTTGAAAAATGCTTGTGAATACTTCTTTCAAAGAACTAAATCAGATATCACAAGAGCCTGAAAGTAGCAAAGGTAATAATTACTTCATGACTAGTGTTTTATATTTTTAAAATTTCCAGAAGAAACAGAAAGTCAAAGAGAAGTAAAGAACACAATGTCTAGGCGTCAAAAGTAAGAAATATCTCAGAAGAAAAACGAGGGATACTTTTAGGTAGTTATTACGAACATTTTAAAAGTCGCCTACGAACTTGACATCTTTCAAAATAAAAAAAAATAAAAAACTCTTCGGAATTTGTAACGTCTCACACTGAACCTGATTGATTAAAGAATGTCAATTTTGTTAAAATATCTTGAGTGCAGATTCGTGGCTAGTGTTAGTGATACATGCAGTACAGAGTGGTAAACGCTCATTTTTTTAAAACTACAACCTAACTAAACGACAAAAACGCTTTTCCAGTGTCAGGGACCCCTATAATTTATTGTGAACTTTAATACTTTTTCGTCAAATTTCCGGGGAACAGTTTTTACATAATGAGGCGCACTTTCCCTGTACTTCATATTTGAGAAAACGCTGGTGGTGAACACTGCGGAAGAAGGGCGAGGGCAATAGGCGAGCGCAGTGGCGTGCCTCGCGCGCCGGGGGGGGGGGGGGCGTGGAGGGGAGGGTGGTGAGGGGCGGGGCAGGGCAGGGCAGCGACCTCGCGTGCGCCACGGGCCGTGCCCCCGGAGGCGCTCTCGCACGCGCCCCCGGAATTCCTTCCGCGCCCTCGCACGCTCCGCCTCGCCCCTTCACTTTCACGGCGCACGCTGCCACGGCCTGCACGCTCGCTATCCGGCTGCAGCTCTCAGGAGACGCTCCACCAACTTCTCTGGACTCTAACCGGCTATAATGCGTTCTTCTGGCATCACGAAGTACCTTCTAGCAAAAATATGCAAGTATGTCTCCAACCGCTTCGTGTGATATGTACTATGACAGACTTCAATTACTCGTGTTCTTCAGAAGTGCTTAAATATTAAGGGGTAAATGTTAATGCCCGAGTAATAAAAAGATTAAGGGTAACTTTATCAAATCTCTTTGAAAAAGGTGATAATAAAATAATATGGCACTGCTAAAAGAATTTACCAACCAAAATGGAACACGAACTACTGAATTAAGTTCTGCTACTGGCTAGGATAGAAGCTTCGTATGGTGACAAATATTAAGTTCTACAGTTCATAAAAAACCGAGAAATTAAATTTTCCTTTTGCACACGAAAACGAACAAAAGCGAAATAACTACCCTTGGAGTTAATATTCCAGACACACCCGAAAAATGTATTTATTTAAAGGAAAAATGGAGTTAACGCAGTATGGACATTTTGTTACCAGGAAGTTGGTAATAAAAATAAATAAAGATATGGCCTCAAAGATTGAAGTGGAATGCAATGGGAATTACATGTCAATTATCTAAGATTTTGTAATATTTTTAATAGATGGTGCGAGGGAATTTACGCTTTCACGTACTAGTGAAGATTAGAAAATGGAGAATAGTTGCACAGTTAATTAGTAACGAATGATCGATAAGAGAAAATGGGACAAGTAATAACAATAATAATGTTGGAGGAAATATAAGGGCATGCGAAAATGCCAGTTTATTTCTCACCATTCATTCCAAAACTCTACCCAAAAGAAATATGGCTACTGTAGTGAAGATCAGTAAAAATGTATTTAATATAAATTAAATACCCCCTTCAAATTATATAGCAAACTCTTCCACGTGTGTTCAAACTTTCATTACGAAATAAAAATTGTTTAATGAACGTATTCATCTATTGGAAAATAGCAATTGTAATTAAAAAATGCAATTGTATACAAATTTATTATAAAATATTCACCAATTATCCCATGTATACTGTATATTATAAAAAATTCACCTAATGGGCTCTGCTGTGTTTTGCCTGACGACGGGGACAACCAATCCCCGAAACTGTAGCATCTCGTGATGAGACCCGAAAAATAAAGAATTATTTGATAAAACTGTCTATAAAATTATTTGGGGATACCTCATCTTCAAGATCTTTTAAAAATATTTGTCTATAATACTTCACGAAATTTTTATCACTTCTTCCATTCACATTCTTTATAACCTGTCTAAAATCCTAGGCGACAGTCATTCAAACATCACATCACATCCTGAAGTAATATATTTCAAATATAAATTATTAATTTTGGCGAGAAAATAAACTAGCGTCAATTAGTACAATTAAATGTTTTCGAAACCTGTTATCACAATTCGGTGATTATACTGTTTTAAGCACCGCGGTATATCTGCTTAACAAGTCCCATAAAAGAGAAACGATGGAAGACACAAGATAGGATGAAAATGCACAAATCGTAGAAAACGGGTCCTGTGGTGGACTTTACTCGAAAAACAGAAAATTACTTGAGTCTCTAGCACGCAGCGGAGGCGGGGGTGGCTTGTCGGCGGGAGAAAAACCGGAGGCGAGCGGCGCGGGTGCACGGCGATCGGCGGAGCCCGCGGCGGCTAGAGAGCTGCAAATGAGAGCCATTCATCACGGCCGAAGGCTCATTCCGAGTGGATTTTGCCCAAGCGGCGCTCCTCGCGAGGCCAATGTTTTGTGAATGATACACGGGGCGCCCTGAAAGGCGGGCGAGGGGAGGGGAGGCGGGCGTGGCCTTGCGCGGTGACCGTCGCGCTCTCCGGCGCCGGCGTCCCCCGTTTCCGCGACCCCGCCCCGCCCGCACTCCGCCTGCTTCCGCTCCCGCTCCGCCTCGCCCCGTCGGGTATAGGAGCTTTTTATTCGGGGAGATTTATCCCCGCCGGCCGCGCGGATCTTGCTTCTGTAATTCGCGCCGCGCAGGCTGCAGGCGGGCATTGTTACGGCGCACGACACGAGAAGGTTATAGAGGCCTATTCACAATACATAAGCGTAACTCTTAGACGTAAACATTAACAGAAGTGATAGACTTATGTATTCACAATGTCTAACATAAACGTTAGCAAAACAAGAATTTCTGGTTTGATGTGGTTGGATGTGAGAGTCGATTTCCAGGTATCGACTGTGTCCATGGCCCATATGGCGTTAGTTCGTCGGGCGACTTCGCTATTTCGATTCTCGATTTTGAGTGATTGGTTCATTTCTTATGTCTTACTTAAGCATAAACACAGAAGCTTGCAATATTTTAAGTTCACGCCTTACCTGTTATGCTTATGCGAACGCATTGTGAATGAATGCGCTTACGGACGTAATCCTAACTTTTATGTTAACGCCATGCTTAGGTTTATGTTGGCATTGTGAATGTTAACGCTGTGCATCTCCGAACAGCGCGAGCCAATAAAGAGCCAGGCGCAACGAACAGCGTGGCGCGGCCAGGGCTACGGGCGACAGGGAAATTTTAAAAGTGGGCGGACTCGGTTTTCGATTACACTCAATTTGTAACATGGAAGGTCAATTGAGACATTTATTTTAAGTGCAAATATGATGTTCGTGGCTATTCGTTGATTATTATATTACCCTAATAACCAATTCATAAATTCACTCATCGAGGTCTTTACCGAATGAGATATTTCGAGACCAAAAGATATCTTCTTCGATTCTAAGAAGACAAAGTGAAAATTCGTTCATCGCAAATTCGATGACTAATGATGACGATACTCATAATCTAAGCTATATCGTTCCTATAGTGAGAAGCACGGTAATATATCACTTTTCCTTAAGGAAACTACAAAGTGTTGGAATATGAAAAAAGTCACTCCATTTACGTTTGGCCCACTTTGCATCAAATCTTCAGCGGAAAACCTCTAGCAAAGTTACTGCTGGCAAGCTTCGAAACAGTTTTAGAGTTTAGCGGGTTTTAAATTAAAAGATATTGTATCGATAAGCCTCAAAGAGATCATGGGGCAGTGATACAATGTGAGATTTTACTTTATAAACGGCGAAATAATAAACGACGAAATACAATAGACAATAATTCGTAAAGCATATTACACCTTTGCAAAGTGCCCGATATTCCTAGCACAATGTTTGTAACGAATGTAAAGACAGAAACAACACTAAACAACTTCCCGATGAAATGTTTTTTGCGAATAAAAAATATCAAATTAAAGCGACTAATTATCACAGTATTTGATTTGGTTTCCGAAATGTTCTAAACAGATATTGCCATTTGTAAACTACTTGACAGTCTGGGGTGCTCAAGAACAAATGGAAAATTAAATACAGAGAAAAGTAGTTCCTTATTAACAGCGATTATTCGTGTAGATATGTTTTAAATTCCGTTAAACTTTAAGAGAGACAAATAAAGCAAGGGTAGCATATTGCATTGTTCAATTTATTGTATAAAAGAGAGAAAGTCGTCGTTGATACTGATATTATAAATCAGTATGCATAGCAAAAAAAGTTAAAAATTCTTTCGCTTTCTCCCATTTGTTACACATACAACAAACAAATTCCAAAAATTCCAAGAACTAGGCCATTGGGCCAAACGTAAATTTACGAAGGCGATATATTCGATGCGATGAAGTTTCGTCCGAAATTGAATGAAAAATCAATATTACGTAGTCAATTCAGAAATGACTGACAGACAGACAGACAGACGAAACGAATGTTGAGCAGGAGATATAAGCATTAGGGATGAAACATCTGTAAGACCACGTGACAAGTTAAAAACTCAGCAACTAAAGTTTCGAATTACGAAGATTTTAAGTTGGAATCTCGACGGCGGATTTTCGACCTCTGATAGCCAAGTAATGGGGTGGGAAGTTGCCACTAACTGGATGATTAGTCTGGAGAACTGCTTCTCCGATCGGTCATTTTCGAGGTCTCTACAGATCAATTCCAGGCGCATGCTGAAGCGATGCCTTAAAGAACGGTGTACATAAGCGGCCTTTCTTTCGTCATCCTGCAAACACTTCTCAAGGGGCCTGGCGATGTGCTCATCCCTCTTTCCTATTTGGGGTCTTTGCCCATGAACCATAGACTCCAACACCACTTAGAAAACACACTCCAAGGCTCGCTGGTGGGTCGGAGCGCCATCGGAAGAGCACGACGCTGGCTCTGCAAAGTGCGCGCCGAAAGCGCCGCAAAGCAGACGCCGTTAGAAGCAAAGACGATACCGCGCGACAGCGGGCAGCCCACGCCGCGTTTGTTAGGCGCGCGCCACCGGATACCCTCGCGTCTCCTAACGAAGCCTCGCAGGAACAGCGCCAGGGGGCGGGGGCGGCGGCAGCTGAGGGGGTGGGGCCGGTGGAGGGGTGGGGCAGAGCGCGGTGCGGAGACGGCAGGGTCGTTGGGGGCAGAGGGCGAAGGCTGCTGGGATAGTGGCATCTCAGGGGGTGGCGGGTGCAAGGGCAGAGGGCGGTGGCGGAGGCGGTGGGTGCGGAGGTGGCGGCGAGGCTAACGGTGGCGGCGGCGGCGGCGGCGTGGGCGGAGGCGGCGTGGGCGGAGACGGCGTGGGCGGAGGCGGCGTGGGCGGAGGCGGCGGGGGCGGAGGCAGCGGGGGCGGAGGCGGCGGGGGCGAAAGCTGCGGGGGCAGCACGGACGGAGGCGGGCGTTGAGGGTGGCGTGGCGGGCGCGCAAGGGAGGGGGCGTGGCGGGTGTGGAGGGGGGCGAGCGCCGCCTGCTCCTAATGAACTACCTGCCGGCGGGAATCAAACTCTGCAAGCGCCGCCGGCCGCCGCCGTCACCGCTTCTGCAGCCGGTCCCCGAGGCGCAGATTGCGCCTTTTGATGTCGGCGTTCGCCGGCCAATTTGCGGCCTCGTGTTGCGACTAATTGCCTCGTCGCTGAAGATGAAGTCGCGACGCGAGCGAGCGAGCGAGCGAGCGAGCGTCGTTGCGCGATTCCGCGCCTGCGCTGTTGACCAACCGCCCGGAGAACACGGATGTTTAACAGAGATGTGCTGCTTTACTGCGGATGAATACACGAAATAATCATTGGAACGTGTTCGTATATTAACTAAGGTTTTTTTTTCGTTTTATTGAACAATGCTCTTTACCGAAAACCATGATTATTGAGTACGTCACATGCGTTTTATACTGCACGCAATTGAGAAAACATTTAATATTTATTGGACAAATATTTTAAAGTAATATCGATCAAAGACGAAAACTTATGCACACTCATGTTATTAATTTGAGGTGGGTATAGGCAACGATAAAATGTTGTAATACATTTTGGATTAAGAAGCAATTATTTAAACAAAATAATTGTTTTGCAAGGCAAGAATTCAAGAGTCGTAAGATATGTTGTCAATTTTTCAAATGTTTTGCATTGTTAAATATTCCTTAATATACTAAACTATTTCTGTCATTGCTTAGTTTTGTAACGTATTTATAAAATTAAAAAAATCAACTTACACTAAACTAAACACAAATAACCATTACTATACGAATACATTACAAAACTTCCAGATATCCCTTGATTTTGTCAGTACTTTATTCCACCAGTTTTCTAGTATGAATACTACTGATGTCCGCCTCACCAGTCGGGCGCGTGGCAGGGCGTGTGCAGGGGCGAGGCGTCGGCGTGCGCCAGACGGCCGGGCGAAGGGCTGCCTGGGTTGCAGCCGCCGTGCGGGCGAACGAGCGAGGTGTTTATTATTTATTTGGCGGCGCCGAGTGACTCAAAATGGCAGCGCTATCGATCTGCGGGCGGCGCGGCGCGGAGCAGAGCAGACCGGCGGGGCCGGGCGTGGCGGAGCGGGGAGGAGCAGAGCGGGGTGGAGCGAGCCGGCGCGGGGCGAGTCGCGGCTTTGCTTGGTGCAGGCCCAGAGAACGCGGCAGAATGCGGTGACAGAGCCGGGACATGAACTCCGTGCCTTCCCGAGGGTCCTCGCTCGACGCCATCTTGTTAAAAATGCGTGAACGGTGGAGATTGGAAGTGCAAGCTGTAAATCTGTCGTTGCAAAGTGCTTTAGTATAGGTATGTGAGCGGAGGCATAGGCAGCGCAGCTCCGTCATACTCCTCTGTCGTGCGAGAAGCCTACATCCAGGCGCTGCGGTCTTCGCGCTCGTAGTCGTGATTTCTTCGTACACAGGGCAAACCGAAATTAGAGGTGTTTAGCAACCAACGGAAATAAATGCAAAAAAAAAAAAAAAAAAAAAAAAAAAAAAAAAAAAAAAAAAAAGTGAATTCAGTAAAGTGAATTCAGGCGTTAGTAGACCATTTTTTAAGCTTTTATGTTTCTGTTTAATACGACACATTATTGCCAGAATTCTCTTCCGTTTGAAAACGCATATATACTCGTACAGCTTACGGAGTACATACATTTTAAGACAAGGCACTCAGAAACAAGTTTGCGTTAACACGGATCAAAAATACAAGTTATAAATTTAAAGTTAAAGTAGTTCACATTCTGTATACTCGGATAAAATGGTCGGTCACAAATAAAATGTCCACAAGACAACAGAAAAAACGGTAGTCAAGTTCCAATAATAATAATAATAATAATAATAATAATAATAATAATAATAATAATAAAGAATATTATATAACATAAATTATTTCAGTTAATACAAGTCTTCAATATTAGTTGCAGAAATACAACAATGCCTAACGGTATTTACTGCGAAAACTGTTGTAGTGCGACATTACTTTTTGAAATGCAATTTAACTAGCACGCCGTCAAGTTATATGATGAGCTTCGAAAAACAAATAATGACACACCGAGGGCAGCGAAGGCCAGCTGGGCCGGGGCCCCTCGCTCCTCGCGCGGGCTCTTCGTCGCCGGGCGGTAGACAATCTGAAACGTGAGCGTGCTCGTCCAACCGGTTACCGATTCCGTACTGCCAGCCATCTTTTTGCCGCACGGACTTCCTTTTTCTCTTCTTTTCGGGGCGGCGGGCGGGCGGGCTGGCGGCGGCGGCGGCGGCGGCGGCGGCGGCGGCAACAGGTCTCGCATTCATACAAGTTCTGCGATAGAGCGCAAACGCTGCCGTCGCCGCGGTGCAAAGGCGCCGGCGACTGGGCCGTCTACGTTTCTATATATAGGAAGCCGCCTTCTCTTCCCCGTCGCGTCCCGCTATCAAGCGAACGGCCTTATACAGCCGGCCTTATACCGACGCTCGCTCCACCTGAGACGCCGACCGCGAAGCGCCGTGGGACGGTCACGCCGCGCGATCCTCTTCTTGCGGCGGAGGAAGACGCGCGCGCGAGTCCAGTCACGCTTTCAGCAATTCAGCAATACCTTACGAGCTACCTTTTATAGAGGCGCGTTGGAGTCCGACTTGGAAGAGAAACTGGCCGAGTTCGTCCGTTAATTTAATTAGTAATTCAGATTGTTTCCGAAACAATAGAAATCGTACGCTAAAAATTGAATTAAAGGAAATATGTAAATAGTGTTCCAGTTTAAGTATAATTTCCAACAATTATTCCATTCATGTACGTAGGATGTTGCGTCAAGAAGGTGGAAAAACTTGAGTTGAGATTATAATAAAATTATCGTGACCCCCGCGCTAACAACCATGGGGGATAAAAATCGGATCCAACTAAATGCTGGTCCCCCCTAAGAATTGTTGCAAGCACCTGCTACCGCGATAATAAATAAAAACTGAGCCACGGTAAATGCAGGATGCTTGCTTGCGTGGTCCTAGTCGGCCGATTAACGAAAGAAAAAAAAAAAAAAAAAAAACAAATCGTGGGCCACAGGTTGTATACACCGCGAGGGAGCAGTTACCAAAAATTAGTTTTTAAGAACTGAAATATGGTTGCAAGAAAGTGTGATCAGAATGACGTCAGAGAAATTGCAGTAAACTGTGTTGCGTACAAGCGAGATATGTCGGAAAAGACAAGAATTCATGTCAAATTACGCGAAACATCTCGTTTCGTGTGAACTATACGTTCTTCTAGCCTCTCCCCAGAGTATGTGCGGTTACGACGTTGGCTATTTATACCAACTTTTTTTGTTTTCCTCCACACAAGGTAGTCGTGATCATCAATTGACAAATGTTGAGTGGAAGTCTATAGAAAGCATGAGCCACGAGTGTTTCGCTTCCGGTAATACCGAAATTTCACATGAGCCACAAAGAAAGTTGCATGCAAGAAGCGTACACTACCATGATTCTAGGTTCTAAGCATATTCAGCCGCAGCTGAAATGAATGGTTTGATTGAAGGGGTGACGATATGATTTGGAAGATGTCAGAATCGGGAGAACCCCGACGAAACGTGCCGCGCACCCGCATTGCCCACCCCGAATTCCACATGGCTCGAGCTGGATTTGATTCCCCGGAAAAGCTGGAAGCTGAGCCGCCTCACCACCACCCCGACAGCAGCGCAGAGGCTCGCCGACACCGTCTCTTCCCGGGGGAAAGCATTCGCACTCACACGTGTCGCCCGCCGCCACCGCCGCCTGACAAATCAGCCGGCGACGACCGCGCTGACGTGTCGGCCAAGAGGGGCAGAGAGCGCGGCGGCGGGGGGGGGGGGGGGGAGTTGGCGCGGGGTCGTGACGGATAGGACGCCGCTCGGCGACAAAGTGGCCTCTACCAACCACTCCTGTTGGAGGCGTCAGTGACAGCAGTGTCGAGGGGGGAGTTAATCCACGAAAACATGTGTAAATCAAACGTAAAGTTTTATACATTACATGTTCACCTACCGCAGTGGAAAGGGCTATTCGTTTCGCATGGAAACAAGACGTTATTGATGTAATCTAACTACAGCTAGTAACACATCTGTTTCAGCACCAGAAGTCTGAAATACGACGCCGAGACGATTTTACCATTATGAATTATTCGAACGCAGGCTATTGATCTATCCCTAAATTGGGATATCCCTCTTTACCTGGCATGATAATGTAGACATATTCCATTCAAAGATATTTGGGCACAAATAAATAAAATCGCAAAAGTAAGCAACACACGCGGCATTGTAGAAACATTTCTGGAAGATATTTGAACATGGGAACCGACTGAATTGGTATATATGGCATTCCCTAACAAACTTTTATACAGGGAAAAAAAAGGAAAAACAAAACAAAACAACAACAACAACAACAACTTTAGCGTGAGTCATAGTTTCATCTTCTAGGGATGTCGCATCACGTTGGGGCTACTCAGCGCCCTCCCGGGCCCAGCTTCTCTCCGGCCTGGAGACGAGGGGTCGCTGTCGAAGGGGTGATTGCCTCTGCTCACCGGTCGCGGCGGCGCGTCCAAGGCCGACGCAGAGAATTCGTTTCCGGACCCGCGGAACGAGCGGCATCTGTTTGGGGGGGGGGCTCTGCTTTTCGACCTGGAATCTCTGGGGAGAGGCCAGACAGAATGTGCTGCTGCGACGAAGACAAATGAGCAGGGCGGATTCCGCTATCGCCCCATATCGTCACATTGCGTATGGCAAAAACCGAGCGCAGGAAATCAGATTAAAGGTGAGTTAACGTTTTCAACGAAACTAATTGGAAAACGTTCGCTCTAAAGGTGGATATGAACATAAATTTGTCAATCTCAGCACATAATTTGGAGGAAGTTTGCAGCCTATGCAATTTTTAAAATTATAACCAAATAAACAGGCAGAATTGCAAACTTAAGCGCTTGATTTTTTTCCCGACAAATCATTTTTGCGAACAAAATGGATTATTTGTTTTATCGCGAGAAATATTACACTACCTCCGATCAAATTTTGAAAATTATAGAATGAACGCCAACACACATTTGAAATCTAATTCTTAATTTACTATACTCAATTAGAAAAGTCTGAAAAAATGATATACAATCATTTTTTCTAGAAGAGAATTGATATACCATTCCTAATGGAAGACACGCACTGGAATGCGCATATTCTTTAAGGTAATTTACAAACGCCTCTTCCAAGCATTTCTAATTTCAATATTTAATGTACTGTATTACATGTTTAATGTACACTTAATATACGTTTAATGTATATTAATATTTAAAATACGTTTTATCGCATGAAATATTTCAGTACCTCCGTTAAAATACTCAAAATCATAGAAAGAACGCCTGCACACATTTCAAACTTCAATCCTTAATTAACAACATTCAATGAGAAAACACTGAAACCATAATGTATCTAATCAATTTTCTCGGAGATAATCGATACTACTGATTGATTGTTTTAGTTATTCCGGCCACGGCAACAAACAGGGTCATTAGTCTCGTAAGTGTAGTGTATGGTATTGCTTGGGTGGTGGCTGATGTTTCCCTCACTGTATGGCGAGATCCGGCGCCGACCTACCATCAGCTAGCGGGGTTTTCCCCAACCAGATATCATTCTCCAGCGAGGCACCACCGCAGCTGAGACAAGCTCTAAGCTCCCGACCGGTCTCCCGGCATGAGTGGTGGTGTAGTGCATGTTAGTGTAAGTGTATGCAAGTAAGGGGTGAGGATAGGACAAGGAAGAAGGAAAGATCACGCGCGGTCCGTGGCCCGTTTATTAGGAAACTGTTCCGGCATTCGACTGGTGTTGATCGGTGAAACCACGGAAAACTACCAATCAGAGCAGCCGGCCACTAGAATTATCCACCAGACATCGACTGAAATCGACCTAGCTGACAATAATCGATTACAAACATCTCATGAAAGACACGGAAACGCGCCCATTCAACAACATAATTTGAATACGTCGCAATACCACCCGTTCTCCGTGCGGCTATATTCGACGTAGATACACCTCGCACACTGAGAATCGGTAGAGCGGGCGCGGGTGCTGCGCGCATCTCCTTCACGCCGCGAAAATTGAAATATTCACACGCAACTCCCCAAGTCGAGCGAGACTTGCAAGGCGGACGGAAGCGCGCCAGAGACGCTTAGGTGCGCGTTAACGAGCGATGGCGCGGCGAAAGCTTCGACTTAGCCTAAATAAACAAGGCGCGCGTGCGCGGTAGACTGCGCGGCTGCGACGGGGGTGGGGGTGGGGGGTGGAAGCGCGGGTTGCGGGGGTATCTGCGGTTGAGGTAGCGGCGGTGATGACGGCAGAGGCGATAGATGAGGTGGCGGTGGTTGTGGTGACGATGGTACCAGCAGCGACCTTAGCGATGGTGACGATTAGTAAGATGGAGGCGGGACGGTGGCGGAGCGGGTAGCGATGAATGTGACGGTGGCGGTATTGCTGGCGGTGACGGTGGCGGTGGCGGTGACGGTGGCGGTAGCGGTGGCGGTGACGGTGGCGGTGACGGTGGCGGTGGCGGTGACGGTGACGGTGGCGGTGACGGTGGCGGTGACGGTGGAGTAGTTGGTGGAAGTGATGATGGTAACAGTAGTGGCGACGACATTAGTCGATTCCACCGACGCTCACCACTTCACAGAGATGTGGACTCCTCAAGCTTACTCGAAACGCAATGGCATTACAGAACACATTTACAATATTGTAATACATTGACAAAGTTTAAAAAACAAATAATTCTATCTACAAATTATAAAGGAATAATATATTTGTTTTGCTCTCTATAATACTCTGTTCCTCATTGCGAACAGCAGTGCCACTATGGAGATCCTACCAACATTGTAACAATCATGCAATGTTCATTTTCCCTTTTCATATTCTCTGCCGCTAGTGTGCTCATCACCATGAGCAAACGATCAATATTCTCATTGCCACCAGAGTACAGTGTACAGCGCTCGCCTTAACTTTCCTCAATTTTCCTAGGCTGCCAACGACGTCGTAGCCGGAAAGTCCAAAACTCGCCACCCATCCCGCCTCGTTTTGGGGAAGAGGAGAGTGAAAATCAATAGAAAACTCGAGGCCCGTATTCTGTTTATTCCTTCATTATTGCCCCTTAGCACACGAAGGGCTTTATAGAAGTTGCCTATTCAGTTAGTAATAATTGAAGCTCTTGCTCCAACTCTGGAGCCTCAGAAGGCGCGCTACGAAGCGCGCTGATACAGGGCTCTGGCCAGGCAAAGGCGGCAGGAGGGTGAAGGAATGGAGGCAGGGGATTGGAACGCTGGTTACAGCGTCGGTAAAGGCGCCGGCTGCAGCGGGTGATGGAGGCTGCGGGAGTTGAGTGGCGGGCAGTGAGTAATGGGCTGGGGCAGGCACGCTGAGAGGGGCGGGTGGTGGGCGGCGGGGAATGGGTGGCAGGCAATGTGCGGCGAATGGCGGGTGGCGGGCAATGGGCGGCGAGTGGCGGATAGCGGGCGACGGGCAGCTGGCGGCGGGCGATGCGTAATGGGTGATGGGCGGCGGGCAGTGAGCGGTAGGCGAAGGGCGGAGGGCGGAGGGCGGAGGGCGAAGGGCGAAGGGCGGCGGGCGGCGGTGAACAGCAAGCGGCAGCTCCATCGCCGGCCTGGGCATCGCTGCTCGTTCCCTTACGGCTTCCGAGGTCTGCAATCTAAAGTATTAGAGCTCTGCCTCTCTAAGTTAATTATAGGAGAAATTACGAACTTATGAGTGCTGACAATACAGAGGAGAAACTTCTTTCATTCACGGCCCTAGAGAGGTAATTCTCATGCTGCAAACGAGAATTACTATACAGCAGGCGAAACGTCTTCCGGACAAGTATAATACATATTTACATTTTGTAAAAGCTTATGATTTTACTATTATCAAAACAACATTATTATAAAAACCTAAATGAATGATCAAGTTAGTTAATAACATATCGATGTGATCAAAACTGCAGTATTATGAGACTCCATGGGAATTCATAATCAATGTGTCTATCATTTCAAATGAATAAAAAATCAACACTAATATGTTCTGCACAATGAGAAGAATGCCATGTCAATTCGCTGAGAAAAGCTTCACAGCAATCGGCGACTTCTGTAGTCTTATAACGTCCAGGAATGCGTCATTGTGACGAGTCGAATCAAAGAGAATAGTGCTTGTTATCACCGGAGGGAAAATCTATTTCGTGCAGATAGGAAGAAAAACGCAAATTATGAACTGATGGAAGTGGAAGCGCACTTACTAAGCGCTTATTGCACTGGAGCTCGACAAAGTTCTGGAATTTGTCGAGACCGTAGTGCAGCTAATGGTTTCCGAGGAAGAAATTATTCTACCGGGATTTTGTAGCAATAGCATTTTGTAGCAATGTTTCATGTACCGGCAAATGTGGGTTTTCTTTGAAAATGATGTTCCCGATGAGTCAAAGGTGGCGATGGAATTTCAATATTGCACTTGTTTTCTACGAGTGTCTGGATCTAAGGACTAAGGAGTAAATTATTGGATTATTAAGCGAAGCATGATTACATTGATTTGTACACCTGAAATAACTCGCCTGCATATGCTTTGTACATATTTTATATTATTTTACTGTATTTTCTTCCCCAGAATTCTCATGTGCGTAAAATATTTCTCTGATGTTGAAATTAAGAGTAGGTACAATGTTCTATATTACTCGCAGATTGAATCATTAATACTTGCGTGTTTTCAAAACCTGACAAAAAACGCGTTATGGGAGTATAAAATGAGTGAATCATGTATCATTTTTTACACTTTCTACGTGAGCTGCCCAGCATGTTGGGGTATTGTGAAAAAATCAAAAAGGTGTAGTCTGAAACAATTGCTATAATATTGTAATGTGAACAAAGCGAAGCTGACAAAGCTTCGTGGCCCATTTTGGCTTTCGACGCTTTTGCAGCATTTCAATCTAAAAGCTAAAGGCCTCTACAATCTACACGCAAACAGTACATTTCGATGAAACAATGCACCATAAAATCAATAATCGATATGTTATACAAAAGTCTGATACTTTATGCTGCAACACAAAAGAGTCCATTAATGTCCGAAGTATTTGTTCCATAGAGGATATACTAGTCACGTAGATCATCGCTTTAATTGAGATATGCTGGCCGCAATCATTTATGCAGATGAAACTAAAATTTGCATATCAAATACATACAGAGTGAGTCATGAATATCCTATTGAGTCATTTGCTTGTTTAAAATAGTAGGATGTGTGCAGTAACTCACGGACTGCAGTGTTATGAGCGCAAAGTTAGTGCGCAGAACCGGTAAGTGAAAAAAGACACTGTAAAACAAATTGATTCAGCGCGATACAGAAAAGGAGCTTTATTGCTCAGCACAACATTACTATTATGTTTATCTTTCGTCTTTAAGACACGAAAATTACCCGGGAAAGGATCTTTATCAGATGTCGCGAAAGAAAGTTGTTTACAGCTGTAGCAAGTTTACTTGACAAATTTGAGTGCTACCATCACTTACAGTGGCTGTAAATTATAGTAAGTTAGCCCAAATGAATTATTCAATACCTAACTCTTATTTAAAGATATGTTGAGACCATTACAATTACAACGCCTTAAATATTCTGATTCATACACCGACGCCTTACAGCTTGTTTGGGATAGATAAGATAAATATTATTAAGAGCGGGTGTTGATGAAGTGATGAAGGCACATTGGTGGAATCAGAGGCAACGGTAATAGGGAAACCCCCGATATAATCTGCCGCAAACTTTTTGTCCCCCACAAAGTCCACGTGGATCATTCGAACAATGGCTCCCATTCCCACGAGTAGAAAGCAAATAGTAGCTACACCACAGGTCCTTTCAATTATTGAATAATCAATTTAAAACGTAACCGAAATTCCCTAAGAAGAAAATTGTAAAAACTTCCAGATATTTTAGAATTACTAATTCATGTTTACTTAATGGAACATTCTTATAGACATCGACAAGCAGCAACGTCACTACTATTGCTCTTCTTACATTGAAATATTCTTCTTCAGAATGTGTGGACAGTGACATGAGAAAGTGACTAATGCAAATTTATTAAGTAGATACCAATATGAAGGTGCATGATACTAAAAATATATTTTCGCCGAATCACATTTCCTCTGCGAAAGTACCATATTACCATGACAGAAATCACTACATTACTTTCGTATTGCTCTTAAAATTATAACCGTTATATACTACTACCCTGAAATTTAAACAATATTTTAGTTGTTTTGCGTACATCAAACACACTACAACACTTCAACTATTACATTGGCAAAACTCTGGCAGATCGAAATATTGCAGTTTTGTGCACAGATACTGTTTCCAAGTAGATTGAAGAGTGTTTAAGCTTTTATACGAAACAACCGCAAAAATGACGAAACTCCAAACGCACCACGAAGCAATGGTCAGCCTTGCTTCATTTACATTACAATATTACAGCCACAGTTTCGAACCAAACATTTCCGAATTTGCACACAACACTCGAAAAACTGCACAAGTGGCAATTTGCATCACTTGACACATTCTCAAACCGAAACGCGCCGGCTGCAACCGATCGAAGCAGTCTGCAACAAAAGAGGAGCAACTCTCAACCTCCGGGCCGGGTCAAGGAGAAAAAAAGCGAGATCGAAGGGCTGGTCGGCGTCGATTCCTTCTGGGGAGGGCGGCGGGTTCACGGCCGGGCGCCCTCCGCGACACGCCGCTCCGCCCCCACCCCGCCACCTCCTCCAACGCCGTAGGAAAAAGAAAAGAACCGCAAGGAGCGGGCGGTTTTTCGGCGTCGGTCGCCGCGGCGACGGACACGGTCTTATTTAAACGTCAGACGCACGCTGTATCTCGCACGAGGCGGCATTAAGAACGCCATCAACGAAACGCGTCGTGTTTTTTTGTGGGCCTCGTTACCGCTATCTCCACCGCGCCGCTGCCCCGCCCCTTCCTGCTTTCGTGACGCCCGAGCGGGAGGGAAGGAGGGGAGTGAGGGCGAGGCAGAGAGTTTGTGCTATGCCTCAGCTGGAAGTCGCATCTTAGCAGTTTTCTAAGCAATAGTAGTCTGTAAAGGAGGATGATCTGAGTTTTGCCTTATCTCACGATCAATGTTTTTCTTAACACGGAGTAAATCGGCCTTCCGTCAAATACTCTCACTTTGTCAGGAAATCCCTTTATCAAAGGAAGTATGGTCATTACGTGCCCAGAACCAAAGGAAAATAAATTTCACTTTCTCTCAAACTGCTTATATTGGAGTCAATACGAACAAGATGCGGATGAAAATGAACACAAAACAAAGAGAGTTCTAGTGCAAAACTCAAAAACCACGTGCTAAATTAAATACATATATGTATATTAATAAAGCAGTGTTCATCTCCGGACTGTTTTCTAAACGGAATAGGTCGTTCATTTATCATTATTTAAACGGATCCATCTAGATTCCTATTACATTTCTGATTTCCTTTCATCATCTATCTCTCGTTCGCTTGGCTTTTTGTAATATCACTAACTCAACTAACTTTGAACCTTCATCACTTCTCCCTCGTGTCGCACTCACTGTTTGTTCTCGCCCGTCCTTCAATACCCCGTGCCTTTCCAGAGTGCACTTTCAATCCATCTTTCCCACAGTACGAACTAACACAATTTATTCTAATTGCAAGACTCTCGCGTTTCCTCCCCTTCCGACAGGGCTGAGCGGACCCGCCCGTCCCAGCGGCCCCAAGGTCGCCGTCAGGCAATTGACAGAATTTAAAGCGCGCACTCATCTCCATTATATGTCGGCTGCAGTTTGCTGAGTCGAGTCCAATCTACTCGAGTGTCTCCTGCGCGCTGCCGTCCCGGCTCTTTGCCATTCCCCTCGCGTCCATCACCACGCCCATGCCCGGAATCTCATCTGCATCTTGTTTGTGCCCGCAGACGGGGACCGCTCGCTTGTTGTGATTGCGAGATAATTCGTTAATTAAGATAATCATTAATTAAGCTGTTTCCTCTGATGTTAGATTAGAAGAGCGCAAGAAGAAGGTGGTCGCTCTTTTTATATGAGATGCCAAGGAAGAGACACATCCATTATCAAGATTAACGTCTTTGCTGCACTGGCAAATTCCTGGGAATAACCACGAACGCGACGTTATGAAGATCTCGAATATGGGTAAGCGGTTTTGCGAATATGGATGCATATCAACTTATCCACAGAAAAATACATTCATACCAGAGCATAATACGGTATATAAACTGAACACAAAAGTCGATCGATATTAAAGTTAGATGGAAGAAATTGACTTCAAAACGAGAAAAATGGAGAAGGGAGCATTCCAAGAATATCAACTACAAAGTAAATCCAAAACGAACTAAAATCGAATTAAAAGTAAGACATATCGGTGAAAAAATTAGAAATCAAGGGGAAAAGCAAGATTTGGCTTAGATCAACGAAACACATGTCTCAAAGCAAAAAACAGAGTAGAATACTTTTGGAAACGGGATTAGATTGGGTAACTGTTTTTAATCGAAGATGAAAGGCACAGGAGGAAACAGACAAAAGGAGTCACACAAGAAAGATACGGTGAAAAGTACCGTAAAAACAAATATAGAGCGAAAAAAAAATCATTACAAAAATTATTCCAACAGCACACGATGACAGGTTCATTGACAGATAGAAATTACTAACATGAGCAATGCTAAAACGAAATAGATAATTTTAACAATAATTGTTCAAGAATTATTATTGAAAAGCAGAAGTTATGAGATGGGCAACACAGACATACGAGAGAACCAAACGACTGAGATAAAAACGTATGTGGGGGAAGAAGAAAGAATAGAGGAGAATAAGGGAAAAGGTGGGAAAAATAAAGCAATGAAAGGGAATGAGATAGAAATCGGGCAAGAAATATGGAAGCGTAACAGAAAGGAAGGGGAGAAGGAGATGGAAAGAGAAGGGAAAAGACAGGACAAGAGGCTAAAACAGAACGGACAGAAAGAGAAAGAGAGAGAGGGGTGAGAGAGAAAGAGGGGTGAGAGGGAGGGGTGAGAGAGAAAGAGAGAGGGGTGAGAGAGAGGGGTGAGAGAGAAAGAGAGGGGTGAGAGAGAAAGAGAGAGAGAGAGAAAGAGAGAGAAAGAGAGAGAAAAAGAGAGAAAAAGAGAGAGAAAGAGAGAGAGAGAGAGAGAGAGGTGAGAGAGGAGGGAAGGCAATGGGCCAGGGAAGGCAGAGCGAAGTGGGGTGAAAGTGGGGCGTTAAATATGGGGGCCCTGTGAACATGGAGGGGCGCACTTCACTTCGCTTCGCTTCGGTATATTATAAACTTCGAAACCTTCCGGACGGTGCTCGTAAGCAGATTTGCGCAGGGGGGTGGGGCGGTGGCGGCGCGCGTAAACTCGATTAGTCGGACGTTCGCAAGGGGGCGATTTATTGCTGTCTGGCGGGCGGGCGGGCGGGCGGGCGGGCGGGCGCAGTGCTCGTCGTGCCGGCCAGCCAGCCAGCACGAGATTTTAAAAATGCGATCAGCGTCCACTCGCGAGACTATTCGAACACGATCGCGCATTGAACAGCACTTCTCGCGAGCCAAATAACTTACCCGAGGAAACAGCAATTGAAACTTAAAAACGATGCAATCTCGGATGAATGCAAGCATGTATTGTAAGATGAAATGTCTATTTCGCCTACGAAATTTTTGAATTTAGAATCGTACGAAATATAAATATAAGCATTTTCCCCACCAATATGCACAGTACAATTGTTTTAAAAGTATTTTCGAAAGTATGTCGTAAGAATTATTTAACAATTGAAAAATTGATGTTGTGAAGTGTTTTAACTGACAGACGAAATTAAACTCTTTGATTGAAGGCAAACTCAAAAGTACACTCGCACTTCTTTGAAGGAAGACGCAGACCATAAGAAAATATTTTGAGCCTTAAAGTGGATCTCGGTTGCTAGATCAATAGCCTAGTAAACCATTATTATTTGGAACGTTAGGTATAATAACGTTGTATGTTGATATTGAAGAATACACATGAAAGCAATTTTTGGATATTGTCATTATTTTAATATCCTCAAAAAGGTTTCTCGTTTCTATAATGGTCAATAACGTGTGGTATTCAACCACTGAAATTAAAATACCCAAATAAATACCCAAAAAAAAGCAATAATAAAAGATAACATACATTTAACATTGGCAGCAATGTCTACCAAGACCATGTGAATTTATATTTGTGCACGTAACATGTTTCTCAGAACTTAAAAAATATCAGGACGAGGCTCACCACATTTGAGAATTTGTCTTCTTTGGCTTGATCCTGCGCGACGCGTTCCGAAAGATGTAGATAAATAAACCGCATACTCTGGCAGCTCCGTGGGCCTCAGGAAGTCAAAACATGGCCTCGAAATATACGCTCGCGAAGTTTACCGCCAGAGCATACAAACTCAAAACATAATGAAACTCGTCCCTGTAATTTACAAGCGCGGGTGAAAGAGAAAGTGAAGTTATTTTCTTTGGGGCGTAGAAACAGCGAGGTCGTCGGATACGTTCGCTGAAATATCGCGCAGGACGAAGATGCAGACTAGCGATGTAGAGGGCGAATTGCAGCTTCAAACCGCCGGAAAATGAAAGTATCCTGGGTAGAATTCTCTGTTCCGTGGATATTCACCCCTCATGTTATAAATTTTTTTCTTGTTATTTTTTGTGATGCCAAGGGGCGTTCAAAGCCACAATCATTTGGAGCACATCGAGAACGAAAACTGGCAAATGCCTAGCATTTTATCAGTACTAACAAAATATTAAAAACAATAAAAAGTAATCCCAAAGCGTTGTACAATTTTGAACAAGATACATGAAAGTCGAATCACCTAAATATTTCAATGGTTTATTTTTCCCAATGATTCAAAAACACTGAAGCTTCGCCGATGAAAAAGTGCAGCAAATTTACAGAAAGAAAACTTATATTTGCAAGCAACGGAATCAAATGGTGAAATAACAAAGGAGCGGCGAGTCATCGACGCATGTTGTGACCATTGGGAAGCTGAGAGAGGCCACACGAGGCGCAAGTTCGCCTCGAACAAGAAGAGCCAGCACACGCTGCCCGAAGAGAGAAGCGACCAAGGGGTCGATTCGCTTTGCGGGCGCCCGGGACACGGTCGGTGGTCGGAGCACCGAAGGGGTTGCTTGTCGGCCAGGCCTGGGTGCGGTGAGGAGGGGAAGGGTGGGGAGGGGATGGGGTAGGAAAGCAGCGGGCTCCCTGGAGCGGTGCCGACATCCAATACCCAGGGCCCTGCTGCGCCGCGCCGCGCCGCGCCGCGCCGCGCCGCGCCCGGCCCCGCCCCGCCCCGCCCCGCCCCTTCGCAGTTGCAACGGGGCGGCTTTATTGCTTTACCGCGTGTCGCCGGCCCCTGCAGCTGCAACAATCGCGGCCGACCGGAAAGCCGCAACAGACGCGGCACCTGCCTTTCCCAAAGCACGCTTTCATTGGCGACGAACCTAAATCACGATTTTTGTAACCAAAACGCATGGATATGAAGTAGAATTATTTGATAGCTGCCGTGGTAGCTGAAAAAATATGCATGTTTCAGATGAAAATAAGAAGACCTAAGTGAAGACGTGAACACCTAAAACACGAGAAACGTAAGTCACACTGACAGGACTCGTCGGATCTCTCTGATCAATACATCTCAGATAAAAGCGGGACTACATGATATTTTTTTCATCAGTATACCTCAAGATAAAACTAACATGTAGTAGCTCATTTAGGCTGTAGAAATGAGTACAATTTGCTTCAGCGAATGCAGAAGAATTCAAGACGTATATTAAGAATTGAATATTAAAGCATGTAATAACCCTAAAAATTAATTGAGAAAAGTTTCATTTCAGCCAGTCGCAATTATTCAGAACGATGATGTATCAGCAAGGAGAGCGACAAAGCCGAGAACCGTGAAGGCGAAATCTCGCATTCGACATTCAGAGGACCTCGCGGCGCCAGCGGGCGGAGGGCGAATTCGTTACGCGCGGTCCAATCAGACGGCGAGAAGGTCGGCCTCCGCGTCTCCGCAACTTCCTGCAATTACGCGACAGGGCGCTCCGGGGGGCGAGGCGATCGTCACTGATCCTCCGGCTGACTGCCGCCCGGCTTCCTCCGCGGCCTCGGGATTTGCGACCCCCGCCGCCCGGGCCGCCTTCCCAACCTCAGCCGTCGCGTGGGCCTCTGTCTACCGCCTCCGCCTGCGCCGCCGCCGTCACCCACCGCCCCACCCCCGGGCCACGCGAATCCAATAAAGAGAAACTGACGCGACGATATCGAGTTCGCGGATCGGCAGAACGCGTCGCTGCAGCGCGGCGAGCGGTAGCGTGGCGAAGCGAGGCGAGGCGAGGCGAGGCGAGGCGAGGCGAGATGCAGACGCGGTTCCAGATGATCTCTCGCTCGACTAGCGCGAGACTTTGAGAAAACGAAACGGGAGAAGAAAAAGAGAGAGAGGAGGAGACGGAACGGGGGAGGAGGAAGACGATCTGACGCCGCCAGCTCTGCCGGCATCGCTGGCTGACATTTTGATGCCCGCAATCTGAAAGATTCCTCCGGTGCCGCCACCAGCGATTATTATCCGAAGGCGCCAACGTCATAGACTTCCTGAAAGAAAGAGTTGCGTCTCCCTTGCGGTGACGTCTCAACCCCTCGGCGGCGGCAGCGTTCCCGATCATTCTCCTATACCGCGATGGCAGAGTATTCACACTTCCTCACATAGCTCGCTCTTCAACTGTCTCACAATTATTAGTCTAAAAATATTTAATATATGTACATATACAGAGATTCCCACCAACTATGGGCGACCCCTAACTTCTGAACGGTTTACGATATTGAAGTGCAGTTTTCTCTCAACAATGCGGAATCATGGGGCAAATAATACGCCGTGGAAATATTGTTTAAAATACTTTTTGTTTTTGAGAAAGTTAATAATCTTTGATTTTTAAATGTAATTATGTATTTTTCTCATCAGCAATGGATAGGTCATAAAAAGATGAATACAATGATGAAGATATCGTATGTAAGTATGTTGATAGTAATACGAGTATAAAATTATAAAATTAGATTTAAATATAATTTTAAATTAAACGGACAATATTTTTTGTAGCAGCCCTCGCAACTATTGCTTTCGGGGAAGGTAGCCTTAGCGGCACCGAGACTGTTACAGAAAGACTTACGTTTAATGATAATAAACTAGAAGAATTTAAGATTTTTTCCAACCAAATCCAGTTTCCACCTTTACATTGACGGGGTGTGCCATACAGTAGACACAAACATCGTTGAAAGACCTTTCCGTATCTCTGTTTAAGAGAACGCGCGGATCCCTGCAACATCTGCGACCAACAAGGTGTGTGTATGTGTGCGTTTGTGAAGAAGTCATGCGCAGGGCCGGATTCGAACTAGGCGGTTGACTGGATCCGCGCTTCCGCCATCGACAGCGCCGTTTTTCTCAAAAAATCAGCGCATCCCTCACCACCTCTCCATTTCCTCGGGTTTGGTTTTACGCGTTCGATGTTCCGTCGCCGCGACCGACCCCCGCTATCCGTCTTCCTCCGGCCCCGCGCGCGCGTCTTCCCCGCCTGGCCCACCCCGCGGGGGACGCGAAGCGGATGAGGGAGGCGGCAAATTCCGTTTCTGTCTTAGCGGCTGCACTCATTTCCCCGAGGAGACCTCGCGAGCAGCAGCGACTCGAAGCCCGGTATTTCCCCCGGGGGCGTCACAGACCGAGTAAGGAGCTGTTTCTTAATGTAAACTGCCTCCTCCGCCGCGGATTTCGAAGAGCGTAAGCTGAGCGCGACGAATTTAGACGGTCTCCCGAGGAAGAGACCTCACACAAAAAAAAAAAACAAACCAACAAGGATGTGACGTGCATCTTGCACACGAGCACGATTCAGAGAAAATTAAATGACATACAAGGGAGTCTCAGAGGAACGCCGTTTACTTCATCACGCGCAGAAGGCACGAAAAATAATTAAAGGGGAATTCGTGCAGCTTCTGTCGAGTTGAGTACTGCATAAAAGGTGGGTACTGCATAGGAGAATGATCGGGAACGCTGGCGCCGCCGAGGGGTTGAGACGTCACCGCAAGGGAGACGCAACTCTTTCTTTCAGGAAGTCTATGCCCTTACAAATGAGCAATAAACAGATAAAAAGCGAGGTAAGGTATCACATACGTATCCTTCCGCACATTAGAGATAAGTCAAAGAGGCGAACCCAGACTCGCCCGGAGCTGGTGAAACGGAACATGCCATGAGAAAAGCGGAAGTGCCTTGGGCGCAGAGGTCGCGTCTATCCACCAAAGAATACTGAGACGCCACTCTGAGCAGACGCTGAAGAGGGGCAGCGGCGGCTGCGCGAAGATGGGCTGCGAACACATGACTGGCGGAGGTAGTGGGGTTGCCCCAGCCGACGCGGCGGCCGTTGTAGCGACAGTGGAGGAAGTATTGGTAATAGAGGTGGTGGTTGTCACAACGGAGGCGGCGGAGGAACGGATAGCAGTAGTGGTCTAGGAGGTGGGGTGCGGGTGTCAGCGTGGTAGTTGCGATGGTGTTAGGAGGGCGGGGGCGTCGGGGTAAGGAAGGTAATGGTAGCGACGGAAGGAATGGATGTAGCGGGGATGGTGGAGGAGGGTTTGGCGGCGGAAAGGTGCCGGAGGCGGGGGTGGCGGATGCGGGGCTGTCGGCGGCGGCGGCGGCGGCGGTGGCGGTGGCGGCGGTGGCGGTGGAGTTGGAAGGGCCTCCGGGTGTGCCGACAGCAGTGGCGGTGGCTGCGGTAGCTGTGGCGGCAGAAGCGGCAACATCTGCAGCGGACGCACCGTACCTGCCAGCGGCGTTTCAAGCCCCAGCGCTCCGCCCGGCCGGCCGTGTTCCATTTTGCAAGAGGCCTCCTGCCCTTTGAGGTAGCGCTGGACTAGCCCAGGTGGTCTTTCGGTAGCCAGAGCTCGTGGGAGAAGGGAGCGGACTAAACGGAGAAACAAGAAGAGACTGCTTTGGCGAGGGAGTTGCTGGTTTCACGTTGTCTAAGTTGCAAGTTGCTATCTGGCGGTTTTTGCTAGATTTGATTAATACTTGAAACCATCACCAACCTTCCAAAGTACGTCAATTCCAGGATTACAGTGGTTTTTAAATTTAGCTAATCCGTGAAGTTATTTTAGGCTTTATCAAATACGTAACTGACAATAATAACTGAAGAATACAAAGATAAATTGAAACGGTTAAGTGGTACTTCGCCTATCTAATATCGGGCTACCAGTACGACCATACGATTGCATATTAGCAACTCATGCACTTATGGTAAAAAGGCTTTTCAACGAAAAATTCATAACAGGAATTTATTAGAATTTTCGTTTTACTGGCTGCCTCACAACCCCTTCTAGGTTTTAGCGATTTAATAGCAGAGCTCTGATGAATTACCTCAAAAAAAGGAATTTGTCTGTAAAGTATTATGAGAACCCAGTACCATAAGTGACATCGGATCTATTGGAATAGTATCGTAAAATAAGACTGCTTACAAATATTACCCAATTAGGGGTCTTTTCTAACAACATGAGTTGAACGGCTGCATGATAGACAGTAATCAACAAACCGACCAACAAAGTAGTCAAATGCGACTCCTTAGTCTATTCATTAGACGTGTTTCTCAAACACTTCGTTCAAATTTTTACACTTCGAAACTTTTAAGATTTTGTTAAGCTGCTACATTCTAGACAATACGAGACATCTAAAATGATCTTTCTAATTATTCCAGTTCATTGATTATTAAGAAATCACAGTTTGCGTATCTAAAATGATCAACCTTTTTTATGTACTATAAATTTAGAATGCGTTAACCTTGCTCATATTTAGTCTACTAACAAGTTCCTACACACTCATTCCAGTAATTGCGGCCACAGCTACAGTAATGTGTAAGTGCAATTCAGCTATCGTCGTATTACATAGAGTAACAAAAACGAAATTGTGGATTAATATCAATAAATAAAATTATCAGGCGTGTATCGAAGTACCGTGATAGCCAGCATGTCAATTCACCTCCCACAGTTGCGTGGCCAATCCGTTTGGTAGTTGAGATACTCATCTACATTGCGTCGATAATAAATATGGTGTCACACCCTTCTGATGTAAGATACAAATCAGCAGTCTTCCCGAAGCTGCGGTAAAATCCAGTGTGGTAACATGACCAGATTTGAGTACCTGACACATTCTCTTTCACGGATTGTTGTAGCCTCTCACAGCCTACAAGGTTAAATCGGTCTTTTTCAGAACTTGCACGAATTCATAAAGGTATGCCTCATGACTAGACATACCCACAACACCGTTCTTAAGCGGAATACTGTTCCTGGCTTGTTCGATAGGTTGACGTCCGTGGATTTCTAGCATGTACACAGTCAACCGTTTTTTCCTCTACCGACGGATACTGCTTTCGTGCAAAGCAATCCTCTTCCTCTACTATTACAACTTTTTCTTAGATATATACGTACTGTTATACGGATTGAACATATTTTCTTTTCCTTTTTGAATGTATTTTCTAAACTTAATAAAACCATATCTATGCTCTCTTTGTCCTTAATCTACATTCCTGAAGGTGAAATTTAATTACAAGTTAAGTCTGTTTGAGGCGACTAAAATTAAAAGTTTTAGAATCTCAAAAAACGAGATACATGACTAAATGTAACAAAATGCCAATTCGAACAACGGTAAAAACTATATGAAAGAAAATTATATATTTGCATGAATATATTTACGGATTATTGACAATGTGTTTCACCTATACTTCAATGACTGCATTATTACACTTACTCATGAGGTGAAAGTATTGTGCAAGGGAAGTGAATATAACTGAAGGGCAATACAGCACTTTCTGCATTTTATTTGAAATTCATGATCTACTTCATTTCGTGCATTTCATGCAAATGTAAATTCATATTTCACATTTGAAATATAAATTGACATTCATGAATTCGTATTTTGAAGGTTAATGTATCCGCATGCCAACTTTCACCACACAGAAACCACTACGTGATAGAAAAAGTTCTTTATTTCAGCCTCATGGATGTGACCTCAACGGAGACCCAAACTCGGCGCGCACTGAACCCGCGGGGCAGCCACACATTGTGTGATTCACCGCTGCTGATTCTCGACACGGAAGGTGTCCTTCGTGACTGGACGGCACCCGTCATGGTGGTTCCAAACACGCCACTAGGAACCGCATTCCCTTCTCTCGGAAGGTGAAATGTGAGAATTGGGAACATAGAAAACACAGGAAAGAGAAGGATAGATCACAAAGATGTAGAATTTGTCAACATTGCGGCCTGTAATTTCTCATACTGTCGTGACAATTTACTATTCGAACAGAGTACAGCAAGAAATAACGGAACTATGTTTTCTTTTAAAGAGAACAATAAATGTGAATCACATCATCACAAAGAATGATTTGTATTAAATATAATATTAGTTGTATTATTTTCCATCATTTATATTGCAGAATGAATAGTTTTTACTTATCCTTACATTCTTTCTATCATGCCAATTTCAAATAAATTTGATTATGATTTCATCATTAATTTTCATAATGTTTACCTCATTTTCTAGAACTATTAGTAGCGTAGTAGAGAAACGAAGGAAGACACACAGAGAAAGGAAGACAGAGAGATGGGAAAACAGAGAAAGGAAGGCAGAGAGAGAAAGGAAGAGATAGAGAGAGAGAGGGAGAGAAAGGAAGAGAGAGAGAGGTAGAGAAAGGAAAAGATAGAGAGAGAAGGGAGAGAAAGGAAGAGATAGAGAGAGAGGGAGAGAAAAGAAGATATAGAGAGAGGGAGCGAAAGGAAGAGAGAGAGAGGGAGCGAAAGGAAGAGAGAGAGAGGGAGAGAAAGGAAGAGAGAGGGAGAGAAAGGAAGAGAGAGGGAGAGAAAGGAAGAGAGAGGGAGAGAAAGGAAGAGAGAGGGAGAGAAAGGAAGAGAGAGGGAGAGAAAGGAAGAGAGAGGGAGAGAAAGGAAGAGAGAGGGAGAGAAAGGAAGAGAGAGGGAGAGAAAGGAAGAGAGAGGGAGAGAAAGGAAGAGAGAGGGAGAGAAAGGAAGAGAGAGGGAGAGAAAGGAAGAGAGAGGGAGAGAAAGGAAGAGAGAGAGGGAGAGAAAGGAAGAGAGAGAGGGAGAGAAAGGAAGAGAGAGAGGGAGAGAAAGGAAGAGAGAGAGGAAGAGAAAGGAAGAGAGAGAGGAAGAGAAAGGAAGAGAGAGGGAGGGAGGGAGAGAGAGAGAAGGTCGTGGTAAGAGAGAACAAAAGAAAGGAAGAAATGTAAAAAGAAACAATAAATAAAAGAAAGGCCGGTCAATATCCTGGAACATTTTCGACACTTTCTTGTCAAATCAAAACAAAGGACCCGAAACTTCATTAGACAATCGCCCCCGAACAGATCCCAAAAATGCCGGTCGCGTTGCACCGCGCGCCCGCCCAATGAGATTCTCCTCCGCACGACGGCCGCCGTGCGTAACGCGCGTCGCCGCTCTCTTCGCGCGCAATGGGCGGCGACAGCTCCTTGTCCGCAAGCGGCCCCCGGAGGGCCTTCGGCCGGCGCCGCGCCACCGCAACGGCCCCGCCAGCGCCAGCGGTTGCGATAGCCACGCCCACACGCTGCGCCGCGCATCGGCCACGACGCGCCCCGCCCCGCCCCGCCCCGCCGCGCCCCGCCCCGCCGCGCCGCGCCACGTCCCGCACCCGCACCGCACCGCACGCGGAATCTCAACCAGGCGGACGCCACTTTACATTTTTACATTATCGCCCTTAGGAAGGTATTGTACTTCGTAAGAAGAGAGAGTTATGTAATCGTGCGCCAGAAAACGGCGAATATTCGGCAGGAAACCTATCGTCAGGCCCTGTGAACGAAAAAGTTGATAAACCCAGTTGCTAAACACAGAAAAAAATAACGCTAACACGTAAAGTAGCCAGCATCCATGTTTTGTGGGACTTGATACCGAAAAATCGATTGATGACAAAACGTCTGTCTGTCCGTCTGTATCAACGCTAGCGCCTAAACCGTTCAGTTGATATTCTCCAAAATTAATATTCCCCGATCGATCTGTACAAACTCGAGGTATTGGGAGTTTCAAACAGATACCTTGGATTTTGAGTTTCTTTATAACATTTCGCGAGCATATACATTCTTAGGAGACTCTCCGACTTTGACCAATACGGCTCTATTGTGACCTATGAAAGAGTAACGACAAGTTAAATCAGAAGTTCGAGTCTCCCAGCGGAAAAAAATAATTAAAGATGGGAACCACTTTTGCTGGTTTATGTAGTAGTATAATATGCGGGGCAGTTAAAAATAATGCGAGAAAATAATGTGTTTTTACAGTATCACTAGTTGTCTTCTCACGTGAGTTGTGCTGTGCTGTCGCCCATATTTTACCAAATAACGGCCTGTAAGCGCGAAAACAACATAATAGAAGGGCAAACTTGTTAGAAGTTACGCAGCTCCTTCAGGCACGCAGAAATTAGATTACAAAAAACAACATTCACGCCTTTGCGAAATGAAGCACCGTTTGCAGCTGGATACAGCTCGATCTTACGTGTTGAAATACCTGGCTGAAGTTAGCGCATCAGAAAATCGCCATTTTGATTAGCTTCACTAACGCTTTTCCAAGAGAACGGCGATGCTCCTGTCTTATGCATGCACTTCGTATTAAGATAAATTATACGCGAGTCCAGCCAATTTCCGACGCATTTTACAACACACATTATAGATATGTCGTCGATACATCATGAGAGCACGCTTCGTCTGTACTATATTCTGGATTGTTCTGTCGATGTGATCGCATTTATTCCTGGTTTTGTTACATATTGTTAGATAAATAAGCACAGATTCTGAAGGTCATTACATGATCACATAACTGGGCTTTCGCGCTTCTGTCCAACTCGGTTTGCGAAGAACACTAGTAAAGTCGATTTAATTTAATTTAATTTAATTCAACCCAAGGGAAGTATAAATATTTTAAATTGCTGAAAAATTCAAGTAAGAACGAATTTCCTAACAATATCACGTCTTTCTTAAGCGTAATATCCGCCATACATTAATTGTAACACATATTCACATTTTAAATTGAGAAATCCCACCATCATCCTTGCATGTAGAGCAATGAACTTTTGTTTTTCTGACGGCAGACTCGTCTCTCCAATAAGGAGCTGCATTTTCAGAAGCGGTTGTTAGTATATTTTACTAGCAATTCAGGTTTTCTTCACAATTAAAAAAAAACTCAAATGAATGGAACTTCTGAAAATTTACATTTAACATACAACTATCGTTTAAACCTGAAAAATATTTCACATAAACGCGTTTGTTTTTTTTCAAATTATCTGCCTAATCCCGAAATAACCAAAGTGCATTTCAAGCCAACGTAGAAACATCTTCATTACAAATAAGTTTAATCTATAATAAATCACTGTTTCACGCGTGAAAAACATTACAGTAATCTGTTCCATATAGGAGAAATCGTTTCAACTTCTCTCATTTCTATTACATTTCGTACTTAACATTAATCAAAATCTCATAGTACATCTGTAAACTAGAAATAATTTACAGCAAATGCACATATCATCCCCCAAAGAGATAAAAGCACATGTTATGACAGGCCAACCACGACGAAGTTCAACGCTCCCTGCTTTAGTCTAAACAACCATCAATATAAAATATTAAATTCAATACATAATAAACAGTGCAGAAACTGAATTTTGTCCCACTATTTCCCCTACTTTAATACACAATTGTCGCCAAGTTTACTGTATTTCAAACATTTATTTCCATGAAGTATCAACAGAAATAGACAGACTCGGGAGATGTTTCGTACTAATTTAATACAACTTCGGGAATGCGTAATGTTATACGAACTCGTAGTTATAAAAGGCATCGGACCGATAAAAAAAACATATACTTGACCCAGAAGAAAAAGAGGAGGAAGCGGGTGGGGGTGCAATACATTACCTTGGAGAAGGACTACTCATCCGCCATCTTTCACTAAAACTAATTTGTTTCGAAGGACAGACTGGCCATCTATAACGGACACCGGCCGTTAAGAGTGGCTTTTCGCACCTTTATGTGGTGGCGACATAACAACACAGCATGACGACAAAGAACAATCACTTACTTTCGCGCCTGGAGCGAGCCAGGCGCCTCCCACACGCATCTGAGCGAGCGCGGGTGCGGGCGCGGGCGCGGGCGCGGGGCTCCAGACGCAGCGCTGGGAATTGGCCAACAGCGCCTAAAAGCGTCGAGGAGCCTCGCGATGAATCCCCGACGGAGGAGGCGTTGACCTCCGCCGCCCGCCCGCGCCCCCGCCCCTCCCCTCCCCTCCCACTCTCCCCCATCCGCCGGTGGCGGTGGAGGCGGAGGCGCGCTGCGAGGAGATGCGGCCGCGGGTGCTCCCAGGGGGCGGAGGAAGGGGGAAGGGATGGGGGAGGAGGAGGGGGAGGCGGCGATCGAGGGTGATCGCCCTCGTAGACAACAATAGTTCGCTTCTGGGAAATTTTTCATTATAGTGCTGACGCTCTGGTTCTGATACACGTAATGCATTCACTATGTTTAACTGAATATATAAGGCGTGACGAATAATGATTGTAAATATCGCTATATTTTCAGAATTTAGAATTAAATTTAGCTTGAATGTTGAAATGCAACCGTTCTTTACGGAAAGGTTTTAGATTTCATCTATATATCTGAAAGTGAAGTTATATAAAAATAAGTATTTTATAAGCACTAATATTTAGTATCATTGTTCTCTGATATTTTACAGAGATTTCTATATTCTATATCAATATATTTAGTATTTAATTGCTTAGTGTAAACAAGAAAGGGCTGCAATGATGAGAGCGAGAGAGAATGTCATAGGTAAAACAAGTGCAAAGTGATAGGGAGATTTTTAAAAAAATTCGCTCTTCCTAATAGATCAATATTTGAGCTATAAAAGCTGGCAACTGAGTTTTCATTTGGTCAACTGACTCATATTTCCGAGTGCGTCAACAGCAGTGGTCATTAGTTCCGTAAGTGTAGTGCTGTGTTATATCACTAGAGGAGGCGATGTTCCTTCTCAGCTGAAATCTGAGATCCAGCGCCGACATATACGAAGCATTGAAAGGTTTCCCCCTGTGGCATCGCCGCTCAGCAGCGCTCAGCTCCTGTCGGGACGAGCTCTAAGCAGCTCCCGGCATACACGGTTGTGTAGTACATACATGTGTGTGTAAGGGAAGAGGAGGAGACAAAGTTAAAGGAAAGATTGCGGGTTCTTCGTGGCCCGTATTAGGGTTCTGTTCCGATAATTGCCTAGTAGTAATCGCAGAAACTAGGGGGAACTACCGATCAAAGCAGCCAGGCGCAAGAATCGTGCTTCAGACAGTAGTTGAATTCGATTTAATTATTTAGTCAGTGCAATAATTCCGCTGCTGTCGGGGCTTAAACCCTAGGATCTCCAGGTCGAAGTTTCTTTACAGACAACAGTACTACTGCCCCTGAGCCATCTCGGCAGGTATCTTCTGAAAAATTCTCGTCGTTTCGCTAAGCTGAACTTGTTAGTTTACCATATCAACCCTTATTTTCCAATCCAATTATTTTCAATTAATTCCCTGTATTCCTTCTTAGAGTTTTAACTAAAAACGATCAATCTCTGCAATGCCTAACTCAGAATTCAAAGAATTCATAATTTCTTCACAAAATTTATTACATGGAAATGCACGTTACGTGACATTTAAAATGATGGAACTATTCTACTCACGTGCGAGGTGTGTATAACAATAATGAGCAATATCGTAAACGATAGCGATACTACAGTGATATTCAAGAACAAAGACTTCAACACAGTAGCACATGTGAAGTCATGTGGAAAGCAGACGAAGACAATAATTAACATACCAGTCCCTCATCCACCCATCCCCAAATTACTCAGAACACTCTCAGACGGAGATAATGCATTACGTCACATCACACATAAGATACGAAGACAAAGGGCAAAGCGACTGCCAGCGCCCGCATACGTGCTCATCCCCCTAACGCCAAGTCTGCGCTTTCGCGAGAGAGGAGGCGCCAGCAGAAAACCCCGTCAGCCGGAAAGGAGCGCACCAGGAACCGGATGAGAGGGGCGGGAGCGGGTGAGAGGGGCGGGAGCGGGTGAGAGGGGAGTAAGGGGGTGGGAAGGGAGGAAGAGGCGTGAGGGGGCGAAGGGTTTGCGAATCGAGAGAGGGGTGAGGGGGAAGGAGAGGGTGAGAAAGGGTGACGGGAGAGCCAAACGCGAGGGCGCGGAACGCAGGCGACGAAAGCGATGGGTGACACGACGGCGCGCGACAGTGCGAGTGTCGCGTGGTTGGGCTGTGGAGTGATGAGTTAGGCGGTGGTTGTACCGAACGGAGGTGGGCGGTTCGTAGGGCGGACGGGCGGGTTGCTCGATTTTTCGGGAGGGTGAGTATATGGATGAAGGTGTGTGGGTGGGAGACCAGGTGGATCGTGGAGGGCGTGGTCAAATGGGTGGGAAAGTGGGAGGGGGAGTGAGCGGGGCGGTTCGGGGAGTTCGCGTGCCGCTTGGGAAGCGCAAAATTTTGAGGCAACACGAACGCCGCCGCTTCTAAACCGGGCGCATAGATTTCCGAACTCGGTCGCGGGCAGTGTCCGGGCCGAACTGACTCAACCTGCTAACCTGTGTCCCCGTCGCTTTGCAAAAAATATCCGTGACAAAGGCTTGTATTATGGGTTGGTAACTGAATTTGAGAGGGAAAATCTAGGGACGCTCACAGCAGCGCTCACACAGCTCACCTTAACCGCACTTCAATTCTAACCTAATACGCATCTAAGAGCCATTACTTATTATTTTGTTAGAGCAAAGCTGAATTAAAATTACACATACGTACGTAGAGAACATTAGTTTTGTTATGTAAAAGTTTCATTTTTCAAACCCCCCTCTTCGCTACTTCCAAATATAAATATGGTATTACGTGAGAGGTCGGAATCGACCACTGCTCTGCTATTTCTCCCTTTTCCAGGTGGTCGATTCCCCTTTGCTGCTTCTCCGAGGCGCTCGCGCCAATGCCGGTGCCGTCGCTGCGGCTGCGCTGTCTCCCCGTTCTTTGTGCGCGCGAGTTTTCCGCTCCGCCGTCCCTTTGCAGCCTCCGCCCGCTGCTCCCGATGGCGGCGGCGGGCGGTCAGTGTTCCAGTCGGTCGCGCAGCGAGGCGATGGAGGTGGGCGGCGCCGGGCTCGCCCGAGTGGAAGGCGCCCCACTGTCGCTGCCGCCGACGCCCCCGGCCCCCGGCCCCCGCCCCCCGCCAGGCACCCCGCTGACGAGCCTCGGATAAATCGAGCTTCTGCCCTCCGCTGTCGTCAAGCAACCCCGGCGGCGGCAATGGGAACGGCGGTGGGGATGGCGTGCAGAGTGGGGATGGAGTGTTGGGATGGCGACGGTGAGACAGGGGCGACTGCGTGGGCGGCGGCTAGAGGCGGTGAGCGGTGGCGACGACGGTGGGGAAGGCGGCGGGTGAGAAGGTGGCGGCAGGAGCGGCCAGTGCGTGGGCGGCGGCGAGTGGCGGTGAGCGGTGGCGATGACGTCCGCGGGGACGGCAATGGCGGGGGCAGTGGGACCGGCGGCCTGGAGCCATAAGACACGGACGGAATGGTCGAGAGGACGCGACGCGACAAGATGGGAGGGAGTGTTCACCAGATGATGGTCGCCGCGCGCTCGTAGCAACACGCTGACTATCAATCCTGTCCCCTCGACTGCTATGCCTAATGCATTCTGGTTTTACAGGAAGGCGGATATTATTAGAGATGATACAAACGGAAATCTTCGCAAATTCATCCTGCCGCCGAAGGTAGGATATCGTTGGTCAAACAGCTGCCGCTGAAGAGCTCCTTACTGAACAATGACATACCTGAAACAATAAAAAACGTATCAGCAATACAATAAATGTGACACATCAGTCTACTTAACATTAGAATTTATATTCATACATTATTTCTTTTGTATTCATACATTATTTCTTTTGTATTCATACATTATTTCTGTTGTATTCATACATTATTTCTGTTGTATTCATACATTATTTCTGTTGTATTCATACATTATTTCTGTTGTATTCATACATTATTTCTGTTGTATTCATACATTATTTCTGTTGTATTCATACATTATTTCTGTTGTATTCATACATTATTTCTGTTGTATTCATACATTATTTCTGTTGTATTCATACATTATTTCTGTTTCGTTTATAAACTATTAGTTGTTCTGTTGTATAAGTGAATAAATTAAAAACAGCATATTTTGAATTTGTTACAATTAAAAAACACTAGTGTATGCATAAACGTTATGTTTTCAACAAAATTAGTGTATCTAAGACAACTTAACCCTCGCTACCTAAGGATCAGTTAGTTCAAAACAATTTTATCTAATATATAAAAGCTGATTCTTATCTATCCTGATGAAGCATTCGACACAAATAAATTCTTTTTCGTTCAAATGTGATATAACCAATCCGAAGCGGTTAAAACAATCTCATGTAAACAATCATTTCCTGGGAGAACTGCCGTTCTAAGATAAACAGTCGCCTAGTAAAACACTTTCCCAATACTCTGTTCTTCACTCTCCAAAATGTAAATTTTGTTATCCATCTTCAAAGTCCGCGAGATCCCCCGCACGTAAAAGAAACTTTGCGTACAACTTATCTCTTTCTTCTTATTCTTATTCTTACGCCACCCAGGAGCAAAAAGCATTCGAAGGTATCCGAAGAGAAGAAGGGATCTGAAAGCTTTTGTTCCTAAGAAGAGACACTTGACGAGCTACTCCCGAGGGGAAAAGGGGGAACCCAAAGGGAAGGGACGGGAAGGAATCTCAGTTTGTAACGCGGGACGCGGCCCACTCGACGGAGCAAACACTGCTGGGAAACAATCTCGGAGATGCAACGCGCGCCGGCGGGTGGGCGGGGCCGTATACGAGCGTCTCCGCAGCGCAGAGATCTCGCCCGAAAAAAATAAACAAATGTATTGCAGCGAAAAACAGGGCTTCCACTTGAGCCAGCTCGCGCGCCAGTCTTGAACGTTAGCCGCGCCGCCGCACTGGCGCTCCCAGACCCTCTCCATTGCGACCGCGGTCGCGGAGAGGGCAGTTCTCGGCGTGTTACGACGCGTGTTGCGAAAACTATTCAACTTCAAGGACGGAGCGCGAGGAAAACTTCAGTGAGTTTGAAAACAATACGACAGAGAAAAACAAAGTGAAAGCAATGAGGTTAAATAGGAAGTATGTTTCTGTTAATGGAACCTTCGAAATTTTTAATTATTGGATTAGAATTTACTATAGAACATGTGAGTTGTTCTTAGATTAAGAGAAAAAAATAATTCGAAAACACGGAAACTACAAGGAACGAAGCATGTTTATTTTAAAATCCATCTCCGTTTCGAAAGTTAAAACATTTAGATATTCTGGCAATTTTTTTGACGTACTTCAACGAGTTTTAATGCATAATGGATTTCCGTACTTTGTATTTCTTTTAAAATATTGAAAACAGGGAAAACTGCATTTCAATAATGAAAGTAACATAATCAGAGGATGAACATGTTTAGACAATGATAAAAAATCACATTTTACCGGTCTTCAGCAATTCTCTATTAAAACTCTCCTCGTATCCAACAACCTCTAACTCTTTTATATCCTAACGAAGTAAATTCAACAACATAGTGACGTGTCCGCTCATCGTACCGTCAAAGGTCCAGTACATTTTCCACTACCTCGTCTTTTCTTCCTCCTCCTCTTCTCTTCCACGCGTAATTAAAATCGCGAGAAAGCGTAAAACGGAGAGGGAGCGCGAGAGACGTCTCGACTCCTGCAAGGCGGGCGGCGTCGGTACTAGGTCCCAGCCCTGGGGCACACCGCCGCGCTCGCCACGGCCCGGCGGCGGCTCCACAGAGCCCCGCGAAAAAGAAGAAAAGAGAGGGAAAACTTGTAAAGAAACGCACGAAATTAAATTCGCGGAAAGTTCAACAGCGCCTCGCAGCACAGTTTTAATTAATATAGAGACGAGCCATGTTGAGATAAACTTGCACACTCGCGAGCTTTGACCTAACAACGCACAATACGCATGAAGCAGTGATGCTGCCGCTGCTGCACGGAATAAAGTGGGAACGGATCAGAAAAGCGAAACCGAGGTTCAGTAGTTGGAACAGGGAGAAAAAAGAATGTGATAATAGGATGATCACGCAAATATGAAACTAGAAAAAAAAAGCGCGAGTAGTGGAGAGAGGACAATGGGGGTTAATACAGTGGACCGCGAAGAAACGAGCAGTGGAATGAGAAAAAAAGCTAATGAGGGCAAACAAAGGCTAGAGGACCGTAGTACCCCTCTCAGGCGAGACGGTTAAAGGTTGGAACTAGCGAACAGAAAGGGCAAAGGAAGGAGAAAAGGACAGGAGACGCTGAATGCGAACCCTACAGGTGGCGGCTAGGAGTTTTGTTGGTGAAAGCAAAAGGAACGGTTGAGGGGGAAGGAGAGCGAAACGTCACTATGCCACACCATTCCTGGAAACGCCGTTTTAACGAGTTCCCTTCAAATGGCTAATTTTCGAGTTCACTGATTTTCGACAACGTTTCAACCCGTTGTAAAAATGCAATTACACAAGGAAGTAACTTTATTATCAAACTGCGCCGCACAATTGTGATGCGGCGATAGAGGGGAAAAGAGGGCGTGGATGACCTCCAGGGACGCTGCAGCACAACCGCCGCCGCCATTTTCCGAAGAGCCGAGGGGGGGAGGGGGGCACGGCGCGGAGTTTCGACCCGCGCGCGGCCGGCTAAACGGTTTCTGCCCCATCGCGCGCGTAAACGCGGAAGGCTCTGGGACATTTCCGTGCCTCATTCCAGGACCCTGCGGCACTCCGGGGTTTCTCGTAAATCCCTTTTGCGCGGAATTTAATCGAAATTTAGGATAAACGAAGGAAACTACCCAGACGCCACCGCGACGGTTCTCGTCCCTGAGGGAGCGATTCGCACACGGTCGAGTCCAGTGCTTAAGCAGCCATATTGGATCTCGTAAAAAAGCTGCGCTGCCGGTGGCTTTTAAGACCAAAGGCAATTTAGTTAGCAGAACATGGATACGAGTAGTTCCAATAACTTTACATTTACGGATATCTTCCGTATCGTAAACCCGAACACCCCCCCCCCCCCCCACATAATTTCCTACGAGCCTCCGAGGACGTAACAACTGCAAATTATGAGGGAAATTGGCCTTCCTCCAACAGAGCACGATTCGCGCGCTGGGATCCGAAAATGAGTAGAGTTCGCGGACAAAGCCATTTGTCCACGTTTGTGCGCCGTGGAATGGAGGGGCTGCGCGTCACTCGACCATCCTATATTTCTGTGGAATCCAATGATCAAGTGTCGATGAAGACCCTATCATTTATTACAATTTCAACGCCCGTGCGATACGTTTTGCACAGGCGGCGTTGCATCGCGTCTGCTGGCTAAGCTCGACCCGGAGGTTTTACGTGCCTAATTACGTGTGGGAACGACGGCAGGGGGTGAAATGACTGCGGCGCGTTTTCGAATGCCAATGGGATTTAGCCACGGGCTACAAGCGGCGAGTGGCCATGTTAAGTAATTGGACGAGCAGCAGCAACGGCGGCGGAGTAGGACTGCAGCGGCTGAGGATGAGGGCGGGGGAGGGCGACCGGGCACAGGGCGAAGTCTCTCGGTGGGCTCGTAATTAAATTACCTCCGCTGCGGGGCGGAGACGCTGAGGGGTGAGGAAGGCGGAAGAGGTGGAGGCGTAGGCGGAGGCGACCGTCGCTGGACTCGAGCACGCGACTCCCGAGGGGGTACAGCGATCCCCGCGGTCCGCTGCCGCGGGAACCCTTACCTTGCTGTGCACACCACCGTTACTTCGATGGTCCATTATTTACGTTGCGGGGGAGTGGTGGGGTGGGACGGGGACGCTAACTGCGCCCTGAAGACCGCGGGGGTGACCCCTGGTTGTCCCGGACCGCGATGCGCCGAGTGGGTGGCGTCGCGTGCTGGCCCGAATCGCATCCAGCTGCCGCTTCACGACCTAGAATTCTACCACTCGAAGACGCGTATAACGACTTACGTTTCTCCATGCATATAGAGGTTCGTTGGTAACATTAATAATTAGTAGTGGGTCGTTGCTCCATTACTAGTACAGATCTCAGATGGAACAAATAAATGTGCGAACGTGTTTCGATATTTCCAATTTTATTCCCCCACCCCATGTTTTATAAAGGAATCTAGGAAAATAAAATACAAAAATTCCTATTTTGGAATCGAGATATTATTATTATTATTATTATTATTATTATTATTATTATTATTATTATTATTATTATTATTATTATTATTAAATAATAATAATAATAATAATAATAATAATATAGCGTCAAGGATGCTTAAAAAATGGTGCAGGTCTTATTTTCGTGGAAATCCCTGCTTTTTTTTTACCTACAAAAATATAAAAGTGTTTCGTCTTTTTAATGAAATGTCAGAAAAATCAGAAACATCTCGAAATAAGATCATGTTCAAATTTTCAGAAATATGTGAAATGTTAAGAAATATCGAAGGATAAATTCAATTGCACAGAAATTTGAGACACAAGTTTATAATCCTGAATTATTTTACAAACCTTATATTTTTTCAAAGAATTTCAATGTTGACACGTAATGCCCTCAAATGTTTCGTAAGAGTACCATGTAAGAAGAACAATTACGTCTATGTTTACATAAGCCAGAAGCTGACTTAGAACCCCATATTCGTCAAAAATCATCATGTAATGCACTTCATCTGTCACTCGAATATGTATACGTGTTATCTGGCGAGTTTCAACCAGTCACATTAAGCCTGCAGTTAAACAACGCAGAGGATCCTTCTGCGAGACTCCGCAATTCTGTGACGACGATTCGCATTGCGCATGCAGACAATTCGCCGCGGGCTCCTTCCTAACCCGTTCCCTCAGCCCGCGGACCGTCAAAGTAATTGCGTTTCCGGCGAGTGCGGAGTGCGGCGCGGCCAACATGGCTGCACTGCGACGCGCGCTCCCCTATCGACCTGCATCGGTACTACGGAGATATCGACTGCCTGCTGCTGCAAAGCGCGAATTAGGGCATCTCTTTCCCAACAGGAGGAGTGCATGTCCTCGACTAATGATCTTTTCTGCGAGTCCCATGTGAAATTAGACAAAGAAAGAGAACCCAGAGACACGAAGAATAAAGTGCACATAGATGCAGAATTTTTCTACGGTCAAAACCTTGCAGAAATAGAGAGAAAATGTTCGCGAATTTTCACGTGAGCTTACACGCCAAAAAAGAAGTTTCGAAGTCACTCTGACACACCACGTGTATCCATACTGTAATTAAAATTCAGAAATAGCGTATAATATTTAATATTAATAATAATAAAACAAAAAATGCAAACACACTAAAATAAATCAGCAGGGAAACGCAGGAAGAAAGTACAGAAATTAAAAGGGGCTCCAAAGAAGGCACAAAATATTCGTAATAGAAGCAAATGTTAAAAAAAAGCACACAGTTGATTACTCCTTTCCTGAATATTAATAACATGTTACCGACGTCATAGCTAATGTTTTCACCTCAATAAACACATTGTGCAATTTCTAAAAATAACCCTCATCCCACGCTACAGCCTTGACTGTGGGTTCAATGACTATCAAAAGCAACATTGCATTTACATTACGAAACTTGGTAATAGTGGATATTGGTTAAGAGTCTATTTCCTGTAGGCGTAGATTGCATTAGAACTTCTCCACTTATCATGGAGTCTGATAGAAAACTAGTTAAAAGGAATTCAATACCTAGTGCACTTTGTTGAAATTTCATTCAAGGATGCTACGCTGACTTCATCATAGTTTGAAGAAACAATCTGCAGAACTCGCTAAACGATTAACCAGGAGTATTCTCGATAATTTAAGTTTATTTGAGATAATTTATGTACCATTCTCTCGTACAAACAAATAAGAGTTGGTTAAATTTGTTGCACATAAATGTGTTAGAAAATGTTAAGCACAAGTGTTTTCCCGTCTATTAATTTTCATTCTCAACACACACTAATAGTTCCACTATACTAATTGTTTTATTTTAACGACCCTTGGATCATCTTATGCCTTCAATAACAAAAAATCTGCAATTAAATACTAAAATCATAATAGATCTTAAAAATTCACCTCAATAAAAGGACTGTAATGCATACATACGTTTCTGTTAGGATATTTTTTCAGCCAATTCTTTATTGTCTATAGCTCGTCTCGCATGATATAAAAATCAACTCGAAAAAACATCTTGAATTTCTTCAAAACAACAAAACGATTCAACACTCTTCCACACCTGGATTCACCCAAAAGGTAAAAAAGAAGGCCCAGCTGACGCCACAGATCCCCCTCATCATCGGTTCATATTCCTGCAATTCGGAGCGCCAATGCATTCGGAGAGGCCCCGGGAGACGTTCTCGTTTGGCGGCGAGATCGCGCTCCCGTAATTACCGCGAGCGGGCATGATTTACGGCGTCCAGGCCCGATGACCACACCCACCCCACACCCCTCCCCTCCTCAGCCCCGCCCCCTATTAATTGAGCGTCCATCCGCGCAGCGACCGTCGCGCGGGTCAATTCCACTCAGGTAATGGAGTGGAGCGTGACGTCACCGCCCCCCCCCCCCCGGCCGCCCGCGCACCCCGCCATTCCATCTTCATATCCCTCCGTCAACTCGGTTTTGCTGCTTACTGGCCTTTTAACGCGCTCCAGTTGAACGGTTGGCAAAAACGGTGGGATAGGGTCGGGTGAGTCCAGAGCAAAAACGTTGCCCTAAACTACGCAGCGGAATTCAGGACCAAGGCACAAGCTGCAAGAATACTACGAGCAGTTGAATTATGTTTCGTTAAATGTGGCTAATGAGTAAAAATATTTCGAGCAAGTTAAATCGCGGTTGTTTGCAACATTATTTTTGTTTATGGTAAAATGCAATATATATGTTTTATAGTGTGTAGAATATACAGTGGTTTATGTGCATGTACTTAGAATATTAAGTTACCTATGTCAGTTTTGAAAATTATGTGAATAAATCGAACGTAGTTGTTACTCGAAATATCGCATCTAATTTTAATAGGGAAAGACTACGGTCAGAATTATAAGTCGAGAACAGTTCCGTCCATTGTTCGATCACGAAACATACAATGATATGAACGTTATTTTTTGGGATAGACGCTAGCTCACCGAGCATAATTTTTTTTTCTCGGAGAACATTGTTTTACCGTGTGAGAAGAAATATGAAAGTGTAAAAGCATTTTATAGGACCCGCACTTGCTCGTTACATGCAAACATGAATCTTCATTTTCTCCAATTTCTACGTACGCGAGTTCTCATCATTCTTAGGTGACCTGCATTTGGAAGGATGTCCAGTTTCCGAGAAGCACTCGCGGCTTTTAGGGGCCGTCGTGGAACGTTTGCGGAGGCGCTTGCATCGGTCGTAGCCATAAGCGCCCAGGAGGCGCGCTAGTTCCAAACGATCGGAGAGCGTGCAGAGGCGGAAGGGGAGGCAATTGTGAGAAGCTAGGGCGTCACCGCAGCACTAGGGGAGCGGACGGGACGCGGCAGTAGCCCTGGAGGTACTGGAACCGAACGACGTTACTGATCTGCATTGCGACTAGTGCGCTGTCATCAGCAATACACTGGCACCCCGATAGCCCATCGTCACTGGGCGTTAAAAGCATTGGTAGGGATGGAATGATAGGTGTCTATGCAGCTCGCTCTACAAATAAAAGAGGAAGTCGAGGTACTGTAGGCGGATACGTACTTATCATACTTCAGAGCCGTAACTTGTACTACGTATCTTGCCTGGGTAGACATTTCTCATTTATGGAAATTCAGTTCAAGCCAGCCTCTTCATAGCCTTCTTATTTTTTATGTTCTCATCAAATGTTTGTTATCATTTCGAATTTTCAACGAAAATATATTTATACCAACAATATTGGTTGACAGTTTAAAAACTTACGCAATTCACCGGTTTTCGAATCTACAAAAAAACTTTCCGGAACTTAAACATTAAGTATTATAAGGAAACTGAAAGTCAAGTATACAATATTTAATTAAATTACACTTTGAATATCTTGCAATATATATTTCAAATAATTTCCGAAATAAATGATCCAAGTACGAGTATCTTTCAGTATGATCAAGATTAAAAGTTAATAAGTAGAATTTTCATTGCTTATTAATTTATAAGGTATTGGCTTCAAATACGTAATTTTCTTACATATTGTACACTTTAAATTAAATAATAAAATTTAATTTAATATTTAATCAACAAAAACATAAGCTGACATAAGAAATGAATGATGTAGCTATCCGCTACCTTTTTCTTCAAACCACTTGAGCGTCACATGATCAGATATAAGAGAGATAAATTTAAAATCATTTTCCAAGAAACGATACATGTTGGTAAGACCTGATAGCTATTTCAAGGCGTCACGCATCTTTACAAACTCATAAACGGAAAGAAAGGTCAGGGTAACATCGATATCTCGAACATAAAATGAAAAAGTCGGAGTTACCGAATATTTCTTTTTCTTCTTCTTCGATATCCACGTAACTGATCATCTAAAACAAGCATTTGAAAAAAACATCCAGGAGTTTGACTGAATTTAATTTTGGGCCATGGTCGTTTTACTCCATGTACTCATATCTGCGTGCGTGAAGTAACCTGAATTTGGAAGTCCTGAAAGAATGCGGCGCGGCCACGTCGACCACCGAGGGGGTCTCGTCTCGGCGCAGCGTGCAGGAGCCAGGGCCGCGGGGCGGGGCGGGGCAGGGCGGGGCGGGGCGGGGCGGGGCGGGGAGGTACTCGACTTAATGAGGCGGCGGGTGGCGCACGCGCGTCGTTTGTCAGCGGAGGCGGGGACAGGGGCGGAACGAGCGCGGGGACGCGGGCGGGGGCGGGGGCGGGCTGCCTCATGCATCACCCCCGGCCCCGGGGCCAGCGCGACCGTCCCGCGGCGCGACACAATTCACATTAAAAACGACGTTACACGTGTTTACAAAGGGGCGGCGGGTGGCGTGGATGACCTGCCGCGGGGCGCATACTAAGCGACGCGCTTTTTCGATCGAGACGCCCCCCCCTCCCGCGGTAAGGCTAGTTCAACTAAAAATAACTTTCGATGGTAGTCAAAACGTTATAGCGTATCTCGCAAAGTATTTTTTAAAACTCGAGTACAATGAAACTGATGAGTAATTACAGAGGCAGGTTTTGAATATGTATATTACACAGCTCATAGAGGCTTTTTCTACAATAAGACTTTTTTTGGAAGCCGTAGGCAGAACGACCGCATCTCAGGTTTGTTTATTTCACTTGTAGAAAATACACAGGCTCTATTCTCTAAAATTCTCTATTGATAGTGAACAGACTTGTACTGATACATTACTTCTTAAAAATTCTAATTTCGAAAATATTATTAGATGTGAAATCATTTTGAGAATATAAAGGAATCAGTAGTCAATACCCTAAAACATCATGATACGCGTTGCTTTGAATTTTTGTCAAAATAGAAAGAAATGGCTTTTGAGAACAAGAATTAATGAAGAGTGAATACGATATTTCAACTTCAATTTTCCCCTGCCTTTACCAAATATTTTTAAAGTTTTAATGTGCTCTATCAAAGAAATATTTTTATTGAAGAACAAAAAAAATGCAATGTTTATGACTGAGCAGAAATAATACTAAATACGTCAGTTTAAAAAAAAACTGCCATAAAAAAACTTCGATATTACATGATACTCAATTAACAAGCCTCTTTTCAAGTCTTCCGCACCGAGTGCTCACAGTCGGTCCCGCACTACTTCCACGTGCAAGTTTTTAAGGGAGATCTAAAATTCATCGGATATGATACTGCGCCTTTTGACCTGACAGGGTATTTATGGGTGCACTAACTTAGAAGTTTATTTTATAGCCCGTAAATCATTTACGGTTGATTCTCTTGGGTGGAAAAGCGAAAGGACGCGGCGGTGGCGGCGGCGAGGGCTGAGAGCGCCCGTGCGCCGTGCGTGCAGCGTTCTTCCGCAGCGCCCGCCACTCGTTTATTCTGCTCGTTAGGCAAACGTCGCTGCTCTTACGCCACCGAAGGGCTTCGCTTCCTACGCGGCCTACCGCGCCTCTATCGGCGGTTTCCTTGGGGGTTTTCTCCTTTCGCGAACAAGAAACTATTCTATTCTTTATTATGACGCCAGTGTCTAGGTCTTGTGGTCGAACCGAAGAATGTAGATGGTGAGATTGGGATGGGTGAATGATGATGTACTGTGAGTGGTGATTGGTTAGTGGTGGAATGATAGTAAGGGAACGCCGCGAAAGTACCGAGAAAACCTGCCGCGACCCCGTTACGACCTCAGCAAATTTACATGAATAGACGGGGATTTGAACCCCGTTCTCAGGGATGGACACAGCATTATTTCACTTCACATTCGTTTCGTAGCTGGTCGGCCAAGGTCCTTATGAGGCAGTCGAGCTGGACATTAGTTTCGAGAAAATTTAACTCTTTAAATGCTCTGGAATCAGCACTGTAAAATACCGACTTCCAGTGCACGTGGGATATTCAGGCACTTGTATTAGGTCACATTAGAGTGCTCTCAAAGGAAACGTACGTAATTAATCTTTCAGATTATTCTGTCCACATATTTGTCAAATATAATCCTCATAAAAAGTTTTAATAATTTTCAAGCAGATCTCTAATGGACCGTAAACTTATCACATGTATTCGAATTCGGCAGACAATTTTCACTCACACAAAAACTAATTTTATACTTCCGAAAATTATACAAACACACACAGACGCACACTCATACTTAAGTCACGAGTTTCAGCTATAGGAAGAAACCCCCATATGGGAAATATGAAACATGACATTTAGGAACGAGTAAGATTATTTAATCCAGCACGATAAAATATGATGTACCGAAAGGCTGATATTATGCAGATAAAATCTCGAAATGTCGAAATTCCATAAAAACGTAGCGTTTTATTCAGATAGATTTCGAACTAAGGCCATAAACACTTTTACTGGAGTAATGGTCTTCGACAACAATGGCCAACGACAACAAATGGTCAACGAATACAACATGAACGTGAGCGTTTCCTCTAGAACTGAGGGATCGGTTCGCTTTTCGCGTGGCGTGCCTACGCGCGCAAGCGGCCGCTGGAGACGCGGTTTTCCTCTGCGGCGGAGGGCCGGAGCGCTTTCTTCGTTACGCGGCGCGGGGCTGGGCGGCGCCCCGCCGTTAATGCACTGCCTCCGGAACAACAACCGAGTCCCTCCCGCCCGCCCGCCCGGCGATGTGCCGCCCCGCGACGCACTCAGGGCGACGAGGTCGCCCCCCCCCTCCCACCGCTCGTCTCGGCTCGTCTCGTCTTCCCCGCCGGAGCGGCGCGGCGCGGCGCGGCGGGGCCCGCAGCGGCCAATTACGCAGATTGCGCGCCGAATCCCTCGCGATCGCGGCGCGGCGTTTACCTCGGGCTCCGCGAGGGCGGAGAAGGCCGCCCCGCCGCCGGAGATCCTGCGACATGCCCCGGCACGACAGGCCCTCGCGACTTGCGAGACCGAGCGACAGGCGGGAGACGCTGCGAGAGGACGGGGTGACGAAAGGATAGCAAGTGGGAAGGAAAGAATGACGTGATGACGTGACAAAAGACCATGTCACGACGAAAGGAAGTGATGTAAGGACGAAACGATGTAAGAGGGGAATGAAGCAACCTCTACAAAAAAGCAACTTAAGGCGGGGATGAGGGAAACTATGAATAAACAAGAAAAAATATTAATATCGTATAAATACGCTGAAAAAATGAGATTTTGCAGAAAAATCTAGGACTATTACGAAAAGTAAAGGCTGTCGAGTTTAACAAGTACGTAATTTATACTGTGCGAAAATGTTCCTTCCAGAAACAAACGTCCTATTTGCAGACCCTTTTGAACTTTGCCCAACACCACGCGAGACTCTGAGAGTAACAAAGCGAAGTTATGTGATCGAGCCATAATACGGAGAGCAAATTGTACGGGCCTCAGTGAATGTACCAACGACTCAGTAGTATTTGTAGTTGCAGGAGTAGGTAGAGGCCTACGAAGCGGCCAATTCGGCCATTTGAGCGCAAGCGATCGCTTTTAGATCTCTCTGGATCCCAGAGCTTCCGACGCCTTCCGTGGCTCTGGCATCAGATGCCGGATCGAGAGGGAAATTGGCAAGATCGAAGCGGCGTGTTGCAGTAATAACACAGCAAACTACACTGCGTTTATACCTTGTCAAGAAAGTTACTCCCTTCATGCAGGAGAATACCACTGCGTTTCTTCAACTCACGAAAAGAAAAATATACTTAATATTCATAAAGATTTTCTTAATGTTGTTTTGCAATTCAGAAATGTCCGTCAGATTCTTCGGTAGCCGCAGGGCACCGACATGCACCATCAAAAAGGTTCAAGTAATCTAAAATTCTTTAGCGGAAAGTGCGTCTACTTTGTCGTAGTCATCTGCATTAAACACGAGTCGAGGAGTTCAAAGAAACTTTTTTTCTATGATTCACTGCACGCATGCAAACATTTTCAATTTATTTACTTTCAAAGCCGAACTACATCCGAAATAATTCACAAGCGATCCTCCGCGACGAGGAAAGAGCATGTCGTCATTTGTGGGGAGGCAGTTCGGGCGAATCAACGCTAGCGACGTCATTAAGGGAGGCGCCCAAGGCACCGCCACCGGCCCGGAAAATTCCCAGCTCGATAAGTACGAAGCTACTTTATCCGTAAAGTTAAACATCTAACGTGTTTCTGTACAGTAATAACTCCTTCATATTCCGAAGATGTTTTAACTTTAACGAGCCTTCTAACGACACCCGTCGTAAAAGTCGGTACTCTCCACACAACACAAGCCGGCCGGAGGTGCCCGGGCGGGCGGCAGCGAATGAGGGGGTTTATTTAAGCAACGCCCCGGCGCATTGACGAGAAACTGGCCAGAAGGCCCGGCGGGGGCAGCACCCGCTGACATCACGATCAAAGCGCACGGACGCTGCCGATCCGCCGAGAAGTACAAGCAAGCACCCACGTAAGTTACTTGGTAACAATGCAATAAACGTCGCCGCCCTCTCAACTCCTCCCGGCGCAGTAATGACGCAGGGCCGGCACGCAAGCCCTGCCCTGCCCTGCCCCGCCGCTCCGCGCCGCGCCACGCCGCCAGCGCCAGCGCCCGCGCGCAAAGTTCGAAGGAATTCGGCATGTCCCGTTCCGGGCGGTACCAAGCGCCACGCGCCTCTCGCCAGACACGAACGTCTCCGGCGGCCCGCGGCTCGCTCGGAAGAAAGCACGCAGGCGGAGGCCACCCATTAATTGGTAGTCTTCTAACGAGACAGGATAATTACTCGAGGAATTTGCACTAAGTCGCACTAAGTAATTGCTAAACATTTTTATTATCTGTCCGTTATATTATGTTCTCAATAGTAATCATAAGCCTAGAAAGAAAGCTTGGAAAATATTGAACACAATAACTGAAAGTTACTTGTAAATAGTATACACCAACCTACAATAATTGTAAGAATTAGTAATAAGCCACCCACCCATCCTGCATGCAGGAGGCCTTTGCCCTTAATGAGCTAATAATAATAATAATAATAATAATAATATTAAAGGCTAGAAAAGTACGTTAATAACACATGACTCGGGTGAACTAAGAATGTCAAATACCATATAGAAATACGTAAATCATACGATTTATGGTTAATTTAACAATAATCCGTCAGTCACAGAACCTAAATAGAACAAGGATATACGTTTATTGATTACAGCAAAAGAAATTCTAACAAAAATATTTTAATACTAAACACACTGTGTACCGAGGAAAAAAAAATTGTATCTCAGCAATGTAAGGAAATCTAATTTGAACTATTAATGTTACTATTCCAATTGTGAATTTAAACCGATAGTGTTCAACTACTCATTTAAAATTCCCCAATCAGGGCGGTACATCTCGAAAAATTTATAGCTTTTTCTATTCAATTTTTCTTCTTGCTCTTCCCTACTAACCAATAACAATAAGCTGGGACGCCTCTATCTTAAGAGGTGGTACGTAACAATAGTTGTGTTGACGTGCAATTAATCGCTTATGTACTGTAACATAAAGTATGTTGAAATCGAAAACGTTAAGTTATTTTTAATATTTGGCGGCGCATTTTGGAATTCCGTTGGACGTAATTTCTTTTGAGGAAGAATCCTATTAAATTTTTAGATAAACCCCCCACCTCGCTTCGCGAGTGGGGTTTTATCGACAATTTCCAAAACACTCATAGTATTACCTATGATAAACATTTTTTTAATATCCCAAATCGTTAAATCAAATCAATAAATAAATGCCAACCTACAAATCAATCGTTTCCGCCGAAGAAACCTGTTGTCTTTACGAGACGTTTTCCTGCGCTGCCGTGGCACGACGCGAGTGCTGCGTGGCCAGGCCGCCCGCGGCGCCCGTGCGCGCGCACGGAGAGCCCCCGCGGCAGCGCCGGGGTTCACAGATCCAATCACAGGGATGATCGCGCGCCCGTGCTCGGCGCGTGCCGCCGGCTGCCCGCGAGGCGTTAGTGGGCGCGGCCGGGCGACCGGGAGCGCGGATCGGAAGGGCATACACGGCCACCGCGGCCAAACTGCCCGTGGCCTTCGCCGGCTTCAGATTTGGCAGTTCTGCTGCTCGTTCAATACCCCATTTTTTTTTGTACACTCGCCTAAAAAGTTAACGAACGGTTTACCGACCGCAAAATTGAACGATTCACATAGGACGATACAAATGTTGATAGGCGAAAGCCTGTAAAATCGGTAGTGCCGACCTTACCGAAACAAACGTCATATGAAAGAAAAAGTAATTACTAGTTTTTCAACTTTATGTGGAGTTCCGAACTTTGGATCAAAAGCTAATTTATTTCGAAAAATTTTATTTTCAAATATTAAAATTAAATACATTTTTTATTGAACTTTGTAATATTGAATACGTTTTCGTTTTCTTTGATAGTACTGCACCCTGGACGATACATAATTATGTTGGATACCCTTAAATCCTAAATAAAACTTGGCTATGTCGTAAATTATACTGAAAACTCGAGTAGCAAATATCCGCAACACGGACGTCAACTCTGATACTTACCTCCATGAGATTATATCTAAAAATCGTCGACATATGAACATTTTCGTTAATCTGTAACATCAATTAGCGAGATGAGAGCGTAGAAAAAATGTGTGCGTCCCGGCTTAAAAGTAATGATTTTCAGATTGGTTAATTTTCCACTCGGAGTAGAGCGGAGCGACCACTCTTCCGGAAACATTTACTTTTCAGCCGAAACTAACTACCGCCTGAAAATTCCTAATAAATGAAGATAAAACGAAAGAACGGAATTCGTCACTTTATGTATCTAATGTAAACAAAGCGAAAAGTTATTTAAAATTCCCACGCGCATAGAGAGTTGGTGTTCTACTGCTCTTAGCAATGACAAAATATCTCCTAATGTGGTTTATGGTTTCGTTTCGACGTTCAATATAAGGGATTTAATAATATTTTCGCCCAAATATTCAGAAAGAATTTCCAGAAGGGCGTTTATAAGCAGTTGTGACGTCCCAGATTCAAAACCAAGGAACTTTTCCATTTAATAGGAATTGATGGTATATTCCAGGGCACGCCCAAATTGAGGCACCCTCTTTCCGTTCATATCTTTGCCCGCAAATTACTAAATACGGTCTCACCACTACATGTAGAAAATTTCGCAGTGGTTACGACACAATTTTACCACACATGCGTACTCAAAAACTCATCAGCAGATCAGATAACGTCGAAATATCTCATAAATTATCTTGGCTGTCCGGGTGACGCCGCTTCGATTGCTGAGTTGCCGACGTTTCGACCATCTTCTCGTGGTCTTCCTCATGGGTGGTCTGCTGTGAGGGCTGGCCGCAGACCAGCCCTGAGGAAGACCACGACAAGATGGTCGAAACGTCGGCAACACAGCAATCGACGCGGCGACACCCGGACAGCCAAGATCATTTACATGACTGGCCGCGGAAGCCTACGTCTTTGAAATAGAATCTCGTTCATACGTAGTAATACAATCGAAACATTTCATTATGTACGCTTCAAACCAAGGAATAATGCGTATAGTACGAAAGGCATGTGTTAAAATTCTGCCGGCGATCCCCTTCCACGGGCGATGGCGCTTCGCACTGGTGGCCTAGAATCGCAATACCCAAAGCGCCTCTGGGCTGAGCGAGAGGCGCTGGCCACCGCCGGGTCAGCGCGCCTGCGCAGTTCGCCCCCACGTGGACTTCCAGCGCGCACTGCATTCGGTCGGCAGCAGCCCTCGGACCGAATACCTGGGGCCTTCCGTGCCAGCTCGCCGGCACCATTTTAACGCCATTATTGAAAGCAGGGTCTTCGACAACCAGTTCTTACCTGGAACAAAAGAAAGGACATATGGAGTCAATTTTCGCTTGGTTTGTTGATCAATTACTTTTCAAAATGCATATTTCTTAATAAGCTAGTACAAGAAACAAAATTTGAAAATATCAACAAGTTGTTAATTCGCGAAATCAAGGAAGGGAATTAGCACACTAAATTTCTAGCTCCAATAACTGTTTTCTTACACAATTACATATATTTGAACAGTAGTACGTGCACGCGTATGTGAGGGACAACAATCAAGAAAACAAGTGGAGCAAATAAGTCAAAATGTGTGTATGTAAATTAAAAATTATATTTGATGATATTTGTGCAGAATGCAGTGTACTAAATAGTATCGTATAGTGCTTGTTCATAATGTTTTGACTGGATTAGCAAATTTCTATTTTACAGAATGTCTTCGTGCTAATATTCTTTACTTCGAAACCCCTTTTCGGAATATCACAAATTCAATATTATTATTATTATTATTATTATTATTATTATTATTACAATATTGTATTATTATTATAGTAGTGACAACAACGACAATAATAATAATAATAATAATAATAATAATAATAGTGAACGTTCACACAAAGCACAATTTATATTGTGGGACGATTATCTTGAAGTTCTTCAGTATTAAATTGTCCCAGACTGTGTTCCGGTTTCTAAATCTGAAGGCTTGCCCAATTTGCCCTAGTTTCGGAATTTTAAGCGCGGTAACATTAGGCGAGGGAGTTCATTTGCATTTCAACCAGCTCAGGGGCGCGCCGGCGCCAGGGAGCAACGCAAGGAAGCGACAAGGCGCCGGGCCGCAGCGGGGAGCGTCGCCGACCTCCACAACGCTCGATATTTCTGAGCGAAGACACAAACGACTTCCTTTGTGGTAAGGGGCGCCCGCGCGTGGAAGGAGGCGAAATGAGCGGGGGAGGGGGGGGGAGGGGGAGAGGGGGAAGAACAGAGGCGCGTCGCATCGAGCGCCCGCGAACCTTCGGCGAGGCCCGGGCTCTCTCGCTGATCATGCGTTTGGCACTGGGATGTTCTTTGGAGGGAGAAAGACCGCCATGTACCATCGGGAATGGAAACGGGGGTAAAAAGAAACTAAAAACGAGGCAAAATATCTAGGTTAACAAGGAAATGCATCAGAAAACTGAATTATCAATGAAGTAAACTACGACTACGAAGTCATCGAAGATAATCAATGCCAAATTACATATCAAAAATTCCTAGGTACCCTACCCAGTCAAGCGTCTGTAATCGTCTCGTCTTTCAGACCCTAAAGACCTACCACTGTTTTATGATCAGAGAATAAACATTAAAAAATGCAGAAAACTCGTTCTGGGCTGGAGAAACAATTTTAAATACTCAAGACGTTTTGTTTGTGCCAATCACCATTAGTAGCGGTGGGTTTTAATAATCAACCGTAAATTATGTATTGTATCCCTATGCGTCTAGAGGAAGTAGTACACACGAAATCAAGATGCGAAACGCTGTTAAACGATCTGCCAATACTCATACCCCATTCTGGTGCAGACGCGTAGGAATACGCAAGTACAACTCGCAGCTTATAACCCATGCCTTTCAAGCACTAGCCATTCACATGCACGGCAGTGCGCAAGCGATAGATAGCCGCCGCATGAATCAATTCGATTAATGCAAATGAATTAATCTATCACGCGCATTGCCGGTTGCCGCACGAACATCGAAACACAGAACTCCCCCCCTCCCCCCACTCGTCGTCGCTCTGAACCACGCGTTCGCACCATCCCGCGCGTTCGAGAACGCGCGCAATGGCCCTTGCTTGTTTCGAATTGCGCGCACCCGCACCGGGGCATTACGATCTGGCAGCATTCAGGAAGCAGACATGCACGTTTCATTTTGTTCCTTGTTAACTGTTTTTTTCTCGCGAGTTGTCCCGCTGAACATCTCGCTGAGTTGTGGATCCTGTCCAAATGAGGTACCCTTCACTTAGGAGATTTTAGGCTATTTCATTAACTTCCTTTCATTATCATCTTCCATTTTTCAGCGTTTACCACCAGATAGTTACCTATTAACGCGGTAAAAATGGATCAGCCACCAAGAATCCACTTTCGACATATTTTGAAGATGAACATTCATTTTATTTACACAGTTTCATTAATTTCGTATCTGCGGACATCAGTAAAACTAATATTACATATATGAACATTGGCACGGAGTATTACAATATCTTTTTATGACATACAAAGAATGATGTACCATACTAAATCAAAACAGGAACTGCACCATCTAAACAGTTCTCCAAACTGTTGACGTAAAATGTATGTCTGAATATTTTTTCTTTAGCATGTGTCACATCAGAAACAATCGTTAAATATTCCACGTTATGTGACATAAAAATGAGAGTGGCCTTTAAAAGAAGCATTATGGTAACAAGAATAAGAGGTTTACATTCTATCGATTTGCTTTCACAACAGTAGAACTACGAGGTTATCACAAATACATCAGCTCTTAACTGCTGGAATTTTATATTTTTTTTACATTTTTGATGCACGTTGTCAAAGGAAAAAGAAATTGCACATCCTCTCGAAGCCGATAGTCTGGAAGATGAGGTAAAAGTTATCTTGACGTGTCTCTCAAACGCACGGAAGACGCACACTTAAAACATTAAATTGATATGAATATTAGACAGTGCAGGGAGTAACCATTTTTGTGCAAAAGGAATATTGCACACAGAAATAAGGAACTCTCATTTCAAAATTCGTCACCATTTTGGGGGCCCAAAGCAAAATATCAAGGAAGAATTTAAAGAGGAAAAAAATACAACAAAAAACGAGAAATCCAATTTAGAAGGCCAAACAAAAGACGCACAAAAACACTTGCTGAAAGTCGGGAAACCACGTTTTTAAAACCATTCTAATCACACTAACAAGGAATTCCCCAATCCCGACAAATGTGTAAAATTGCTTATCGCGTCGAATCGCAAATAAGAAGCGCGAAGCAGTGAGAGGCCAGAAGCCCGCTCGCCTTCAGCAACATCAGCAGCGTCTGCGCCAAGCGCCAAACCTGGGCCCGCCCGCCTGTCGCGCGCCGTTCGAGTGGCGGCTCGCTGGTGCAGCGAGCGCCTCCGCGCAATATACGCGACGTCGTAATTTAATGCGACGCGACCCCCGGGCGCCAGAAGTTGGCCCATAAAACGCGCGCGATCGCCCCGCGCCGCCCGACCTCGCTCCTCACCCGCACTCGCGCAGGTGCTCGTAACGGGGAAACCGCTTGGGAGGGCCCCAGTCAGCTGGCCGCGCGAGAGGGCGAGGAGGCCAGTGGGCGAGTGGGATGAGACAACGGGTTGGATAAGACGGCGGGTGGAATGAGAGGGCGGGAGGGATGAGAGGGCGGGAGGGATGAGAGGGGGGAGGGATGAGAGGGGGGAGGGATGAGAGGGCGGGAGGGATGAGAGGGCGGGAGGGATGAGAGGGGGAGGGATGAGAGGGGGGAGGGATGAGAGGGGGGAGGGATGAGAGGGCGAGGGGGATGAGAGGGCAAGAAGAATTCATCTTCCTTTCACAGAAAGACGCACCCGCGTAATGTGTGACGATAAAGAAAGATGGGATGTGGGATAAAGAAGCAAAAAGGAAAGTCGTGGAATAGAATGGATGGTCTTCAAGGTTCATAAGGTAATTGTATTTTAGAAGGATGTATAACAGACCCTTTTAAATTACACACGTCATTATATTTACATTTCCATTCCAATACGCTAAATGTCGATTATGTGCTTAAGCGTTAATATCAAGGATTATGTAATTAATCCGTTGATCGGCGGAAGTCCAGGAAATGGTTAAACACACACTTCAAAACTTCATAGTAAAGTTTAAAATTTTAAAAGAACCAGTACTTTTAGAACATAATTAACTTTATTATTAATTCTCGACTTGCTGGAAGTTACGTATTTTGTCGGAGCTAATATATTTTACTAGAACACACATTCTCAATTTCAGAAATACGAACATCCTTCCTGTACGGATTCAATATCGTACGCAACAGAATTACCCCGAGTAAAGAATGGAGATAAAAGAAAAACGAACAAAACAAACTACCGTACTTCGAAACGAACGGACACAAAAACGTTGTGCTGGCAAGTCTCATTTCAATTTCCATCAACAGAGGGTGACCTCTCCCCTCCCCTTTCGCCCCACTCACCCGATCATGTTCCGCTTCATCCATGCATTCAGCGCTCCCGCATTAAAGAGGGCGCAGAAAGGTTACCGGGTCGCGCTCACACCCACCAGGAAGAAAACCGGGAGAAAATAGTCACATATTTCGCTTCGATCCGACTGAAACGAAGCGAAAGCCCTCGATACTCAGTGAAGCTGCACAGGCGGGGTGAACACGTTCGCTCTCGAACGCATCCCTTGGAATAGGAAACGCGGCAGCGGGGAGGGAAAGGGAGAGGGGAGGGGCGGGAAGAGAGGGAACGGAAGGGGCGGGGCGGTTGCGAAACAAACGACCGGGGGAATCCGAACGGAAACGGAAAAATTCATTTCGCATTTTATTTGAGCACGCGCGCGCGCGCACACACACACTCGCTCCCAACGTGCCGGCGGCGGCTGCGCCGACGATTACAACGGCTGGCGGCGCGACGCGCGGCTGATCAAACGCTGGGCGAATTGACCGTGAAGCGGGGCGGGGCGAGCCAAGGCGAGGCGACACGACGCCAGGGCTTGCGACAAAGAGGAGCGAAGCGGGCGAAGGCGGGGTCCAAGGAACCTCGTGGAAGAGAGCGTTATGGCGGCGGCGGGGCGTCCGAAGCGTCTGCGGGGCGTCGGGGCGAGCGCCGAGGCAGCAAGGCGGAGCGGAGCGGGCCACTGGGCCGGAGGGGACGGCCTCCACTACTGAACCCAAGTCCTCCGAGAGGGCGGGGCTGGCTGCTGAGGGCGGCGCTGGGGGCGCAGACACGGTCGGAAGATTAGAGCCGACGAGCGGGGTCGACTCGAGGAGTGATCGATAGGGCGGGCGGGTTGGAGGGAGGGGAAGGGAAGGGAGGCGTCCGACGGAGAGGGGGAGAAGACGAGAGCCAGCGGGAAGGCGCATTGAAAAGCAAAGCCCTGGGAGAGCAATGTGATGTCAGAGGGAAGAAGCAGATACGGTAAATATAGAGCGAAGAGTAGGTAACCGACAAGGAGAATTCGAGAAGCTAGAAACTTCGCAGTCACGAGGACCCTACGGAAAAGAACACCGCTACGGAGACGTAGGCAAAGAGGACTTCGGTAACTATGGAGGGTAGCGTGAACGCCCAGTACACAGAGGGAGTGTTTAAAAGCGGGAGACGGGGAGGCGGGAAGGTTGAACCTCTATGTGCCACCCTTCACAGTTCGCAGAGTCTACAAGCGAAGAACGCCCTTTACCCGCTCACCCAAACCGGGACCGTATCTCGAGCCTGTACGCCCGAGCGCCACGAGTCTTTGCCATGTAAATGCGACATTATGCAAATCAAATGTTTCTCAAATAACCGGAGCGCCGAGGAGAGCGAACGAGACGGAAAAATAGCTCGCGATGAGGAAGGAGCTGGTCAAAGGGCCCTCGTCTGCCAGGAAGGAGACGGCTCCACAGACGCTGATATGCAGATCCGAAAATCCTGAATCCTACACGCCCGTCTCCCAACAAAATGCCCAAAACATTAGTTGCTTTTCAGACTCACCAGCCTCGAAGAACGTTTCGATTCGAAGCTGAATAGTAATTATTTCTCATGAAGAATAAAGGGAGAGAGAATTAAACAACAGCCCCAGACATCCTTATTTTCACTTTTAATTAATATCTTACATAATCGTTAAACACCATGACTGCAAACAAGAATAAAGTTCTATCAGGGGACATTTTGTTTACAGAATTTCAAACGGCGCCATTCACAAAATAAATACACGAGCGAGTCCATCGCAGTATTATTAACGGAACAATTTACAAGACATTGTTACGTAAAACAAATTCCAAGGAAAATGTAATTACGTGGACAATAGACCTCTGTCATTACATAAGGAAAATTGGATTGCTGGAGCTTTAATAATGTGAGATGGGCGGTCTGCACGCACCGGGCCGCGGCAGCGCTGACGATTTATGCTCACGTCAGAACGTACAGGCGAGCGACACAGCGCGTAATTGAAAAGAGGAGGTAATGGAGTCGTGGAGGCGCAGGTAATCGAGAGCGATCCGCGCGCTTCGGAGGTTGTTTGGAGAACTCTGCCCGTGGCTAAGATAGCAGACTATTGTTCATCGTCGCGAAAAAAATGTATATTTCAAAGAGAATATGAGATATCGCAATTTGAACGGAACATCAACAAAATGGTGACTTGTTTACTGTCCGTCAATATTTGAACGGAAAACACAAATACTACTTTTCTGTACGACATTTTGAGTTTTTAGGGGAAAAAAATTGCAATCTTACTCCCCCACTCATAAAATATTAAAAATCTTAGTACACAGTAAACAGGCAACAAATAACTTTATTTGTATTATGATTATTTGATTACATATTTTATTAATCATCTCGAACAACTCACATTTCTTTTACAGAATAGCCACTTATTCCAATTTGAAATCTGCATACAAGTAAATAACAAAATTATAACTTAATATATAAAATTAATTATAAAATTTAATATTTATTTCTTATTGAAAACATGTCCATTCATTATCGATTTGGAATATATGGAATCGAACAAACGCAAAATATCCCAGGCAAAACAAAACTTTTGTCAGACTGAATTTTCTCTCTCCTATGCACTAGCTACATTTAATTTCGCCAACGGCCAACCACCTCGCAACCACATCGTCACATGTCAGACACCTCCCTTCTCGCTGGCTTCCACGTCCTAAGCCTCCCCTCTCACGCGCTTCCATCCGTCTCCCACTTCCCAACTGCACGGCCCGCGCCAACTTCCTCGATCCTCTCCAACTCGAGTTGCCCCTCCGCCCCCGGACCGTAGCGCTCCGCCCCGTCACTACCCCTCCCCACCGCACCACTCCGCCCGGCCCCGCTTCACTCCGCACCGTAACACCCCGTCCCAACCGCACCACTCCCCGCATCACACCACCCCGTCCCTCACCGCAGCTCTGCGCCCCGTCACGTCCCCTCCCCACCGCACCGCTCCGCCCCGCCCCTGCTCCATCCCCTCCCTGTCCCACCCAGAACGAGTGGGCGCGAAGCGCGGTAGGCGTGCGTGCTACGCGGCGGCGGGGCGGCGGCGGGGAGCAGCGGGGAGCGCGCCCCACGGCCGAAGAGGGTTTTATTGGATTCCTTCCGTCGGGGCTCCTCCCGGGGCCTCTCCCCGCCGCCGCCCCGCCCTCACCCTCGCCGCATTTCTTGCTATCGCGGACCGTATCGATTCCTGCCTACGCAGCCCGCCTGTCGGTTTTGTTTGTTCGGTGAAGAACGACGCCCGCCGCTAGGGAGCGCGGGAGGCGGCAGTCACGTCTGCTCTCGGCCGTCGCTCCCCGCCACTACCCCTCCTCAACGCTCCACGCCGCGTCGCACGGCTGCGCCCGCGTTTACTTACGGCAGCGATCGCCCGCCGCTTCACGGGCAGGCAGACGCTCGATATTCACACAAAAGCACACGCACACGCACGCGCACACACATATACATACACGCGCTTACATGGAAAAAAAATAATTCAGATGAGGAAATTGAAGGAAAATAAAAACTCAATTTACATCGATTCATGAAATATTTGCTTTTAAATCTGTTCAATTAACTATTGCATTCAAACTTTTCCACTATATCTAAGGATATATTATTTAGTTTCAGTGATTACAATGATTGTAGTTACGTAGTGGGTAGAGATAATATTTAACTATAAAACCTAAGGAAATGCGAACATTTATTTATGGCCTCGAAATGGATCAAATATAAAATGATATAAAAATGTAATTGTATGGGTATAGTACCAACAAGTACTTTATGAAGTTCAGATCAAACCACATAAAAGTTTTAAATCTTCATACCAGGCCTAATTAGTATATTAGAATGCTCACAACCAATACACAAGTATCACATGGTAGTATTGATATTTCATGAAAATACGTTATACATACATATTTTCTTCAAATTTCAAAGGAAATGGATGGGCTCCTCATATTTAACATTTATTAAGGAAAACAGCTTTCTGAACAAGAAGTTTCTTAAAGTTATTACGAATATCGGTATTGTAATGTATAAAATATCGTTCCATTTATTCACATTAAAAATGAGAATGTCCACCAAATAGAGATAACAATTTACTGACATTCTTGTGTAATTACAAAATTATTGATAACATACAAGAGTATAAGGAGCAGGAACTGATTTCCTTTCAGCAATTCGCTAGTAACTATTTAAGGTATAGGTATCAGATTGACTCACGTCACAATTTGACAATAATTAAAACATTACCATATATATGGCCCTCCAACGTCTAGTGTGTGTGTGTGTGTGTGTGTGTGTGTGTGTGTGTGTGTGTGTATAAGTAGTATTAGAAGACAACGAATGCTAAAGTTATACCGTATCGTTTATTTAAGTTCCTTATAGGAATAGTTATGTAACAGACACAGTTTGCTTCATAACTCAACCTCACTTTAAGTGAGATACGACAATCTGCTCGAGAAACCCTCGAATAAATAGTAATGCAAGCACGTAACAGCGCGCAGGCCGTGCAGTGGCGCCCCTGCGTCTCCGAAGCCCGCTTCACTGCGGCGCACGGCGGGCTGCCTACTGCCGCCGCCTAGCTTCGCCTCGCCTCGCTACGCTCCGCTCCGTCAAGCGGCCGTTTCGCGCGTTGCAAAAACGACTCCATTTCCATGGCGGCGCGGCGCGGCACGGCAGGGCGGCGCGCGCGGGCGTTACGACGCGGCGCAAGTACGTGTTAAACGAACACGTGTTCCCCGGCGAGGCGCGCGACACCGCGCCAGCAGCAACATCGGCCCGGCCGCGCCACGACGACGTTGAGTAATCGAGCCTCTATTGGCGCCATTTAGATAGCGATCTCGATTATCCCCTGGCGGCGGCGGCGGCGGCGGCAGCCGAGTGGAGTTCGCGGGAGGGCTGCGACTGCGCCGGTGGCTTCTGGCAGAGCGCGAGGAATTGGGGCTGCCGAGGCTGCTACGACGCGAACGCTACGGCAGCCCGCAAGACCCGAAGGAACACGACGTTTGCAACGAAACGAATTCTACAATAGGAACAAATTAATGATTGGAACTATTACAATGTTATAGACAATAAAGATTAATTGTACTAAACTTCTGATTAATTAAATCGGATTATTGAAACACTTGTAAAAATCTAAGAAATATTTGTTCACTTTGACAATTATTGCCTTCAATAATTTTAATAATATATAATAAATTCGCACTTTGTAAATTTACGTCAGATAAATTCGATTGTAGTATTTTACACATTGCCAAATTGTAATTATAAATTATAGAACTGTGTCAGTAACTGAAATCATTCGTATTGCATACTCCAGAATAAATATTAAATGTCGTTTCCGTAAGTGCTCCCCTTTCAAAATAATAATGATACGATTAATAATAATAATAATGATGATAATAATAATAACAACAATAACAATAATAATAACAATAATAATATATAGCTGAAGTTACAGTAGCTGATTATTTATCACTTTGGTGTAATACATCAATTTACATTAATATACTCTGAAATATATTTGTTAGCCAAATCGAATATTGGAAAAATTTATAAAGTTCGAAATTCCTTTAAAATAAAAACACCCTATAATAGCTATCGCAGAGGAGAAAAGAAGTTGAATAATATGAAGACAAATACGAAGTTATAGACACAGAGGACTTGATGGCAATGATGTAATACGTGGCGAGCAGGGATGGCAGATAATGCGGGTGCATTTGGGGACGGTCGAAAATGGAGAGGTAATGATGGCGACGAAGGGGATTAAGTCCAGTAGGGGGAGGGGGCGGTGGACGAGGTGAAGGCAGAAGTGACAAAGTTGGGTTGACGCGACACGCAGAGCGCGTGGTGACAGCGGCGACATCAAGGTCAGTAGCGAGCGACAGCTGCGACTTGTCAGCCCACAGGTCGCACGTGACGGCGAAGACGGGCGCGGTGGAAACGGAACGGGCGTACCAGCGGAAGTAAATGAGCCCCCGAGCAAACAAACGCGCTGTCGTCCCGGGTAATTGCAGGCTTCAGCCCTACCCTTCGCTTACCCCCCCCCCTCCTTCCGCCCGCCCGCAACACCCGATACACCCGGCGCGCATACAAAACAGAGCCTACTATTGGACACCTATTTGGGGTCTATTCGAGAAACCGCCTTCCATTAGAAAAGGGGGCGACCCGTAGCCTAGCGGGAAGGGGTATAGTTCTTTTATTTTGTGGTACCGGGGTTCAAAACTCGGTCGGTTTCTATGGAATTTGTGATGAGTGGGTTAGCGAAAAGACTTGTCGGGGTTCTCCTGTTTTCACGCATCGCATTTCACATTTCATCCACCGCCATATTTATATTACAATCCATCACCACAATTTTCCCCCTTCCTTCCAAGAAACGACAGCACATCATAAGCGATGGAATCACAATTAAAAATATATCCTTTGGAGGAACAATGCTTCTGGGCAACTATATATTTCAGGCCAGATGGAAACCATTCTCTGGGTAACTTTAATGTTTACCATGGTACAACACACACTACACAGCGCGACGGGAGACATCTCAGTCACCAGGACCGTTGAGGACTGGAGCCACTTCTGGGATCACTCTAAGTGAGGGTGCGTTCAATTACTTATCTGCCATTTATTCCAATTAACTGCCAAGAAACGAATATTGAAATAGTCCTCCTTAATAAGTGTGTAGTATATTTGGTTTTATTCAAGTCTCAGAACGATACGAAAGTATTGTTGATTTAAATTATGATGAGGACCGTAAAGGAGTGAATATAAGGGATATATAATGCAGTTAGGCGCTGTACAATTTCCCATAGCCCATTATTTGCCTAACGCAGATTCTTAATACACTATAAAAAACAGAAACAAATATGAATCGCAAAGAAACTAAACAACATATACAGAATTCTATTTCAGTTTTTAAATGATAACACCTAAAATTCGAAATATATCGATGATTTGCAGGGCTATAACTTTACGTATGACTTTATTCATCAAAATTTCACTTTACTTGCAGTCTTCCCCTGTTTATTGCACCGAAATTTAGTTTTCTTTAGCCCAATAGTAACATTTAAGTTTTAACTAACCTATTAGTAGATAATGCGCAACACAACACGGATCAAGAGAACTTGAATGAAGACAGCGCGCAACTAACGCTGTTTCGAGAAGTTGCTGAAACCAGCTCTGGTTGGAGCCACGGTTTAGCGCGCACGACGCACGGGGAGCGACCGGCTCGTTCGCCCCGCGCCCTCGCTGTTTATCCGGTTGCGCCGGAGACCCGGGGGAGAAACAGCACGAAACACCGGTTAATTCGACGAGGAGCGACGAAGTGACACGTATAATTGAACCTAATTACGCGAGTCGGCGAAACAAATGCCATTAGCGGGGTCTGCATTCCGTGACTTCGCAAATGGGTGTGCGAGGGCTTCGCATTAGGACCCGGCGCTCTGGATCTTCGGGGAGAGCCGTGGCGCAGCGGGCGGAATCCAGGGATTTGGAATGGAAGCGTCAAGAGTCAAAACGCAACGCGTGCACCTCTCAGATTATCCTTCATCTTACACGATTTTGAATTAGATACGCTTCTACAAATATTTGCAGATTTAGAGCCAACTGACAATGAAAGTTTCTTAATAGGTGAATGGTCGGTGATGTATAATTTAACGTTTAGTTTCTACAAAATTGAAAGGTCATTTGCGCATGTATGGAGTACCTGTGGTTTGGAACACGCTTTCGTGTAATACTTTCTTCTGTTTCGGAAACATCACGTAAAAGTTTTTTTTCGAGCCACGCACATGTCACTTCTCTCATTCAGACCACGAAATGTTTTTATAGTTCCAGAGTTTCATTTCGTTTATCCCTTCTAATTGCAAGTTGATGCGTGTATCAAAGGAAATCCACGAAATGGAATTAGCTTTATTTCATTTATATTTCCGATGTACGTAGCAAAAATCCAATAAGTATTTTTTTTAATTTCACTGCAATGTAATGAGAATTATTTATTTAACTAAATCATTAGAAGCATTCCTACGAACTACTAGTGGATTGTGAATCACATCTTTTCTGGCCACAAACATAAGGTCGCCCCTCCCACAGAGTACCTCATCACGACAACCTCCGGAACAAAACATTTAAAATTACCGCACATTCAACCTTACATAAACACTCCGCCGTGAACGCCGTAATCCGTCGGGGCCAGAGGCGAGGGAATAAACAAACACGCGCCCGCCACAAAGGGGAGAGCGGCGCTGTTTTGGAAGAGCGCGTCGGAACGGGGAGAAGCCGGCGACTGACGTCATGTCCGTCCCGCGACGTGCTTTGTAGGGGGCTGGTGGGGGCGCGCGTCAGCGACGACTGGCGATGACGGGAGGGGCCGCGTAGGCTGCTGCTGCTGCTGCTGCTGCTGCTGCCACCGCCGCAATCGCCAAGCCGCGCCGACCCGCTCCTCCAGGGACGCGAACGAGCCCGCGCCGTCCCCGCGCCGCCGCATTGAGATAATGGCGCGCCATGCCCCGCGGGGCGCTATTCAGCCAACGACGACGCAACCACGCGCGCAAGCCGCCCGCCCGCGCCGGCTGCATCGCATAACTGCTAGGATCGTGCTTCACATTGTCCCGTAATTTTCCATACACTCTTATGGAGTTTCGAGTGATAAGTCTTCCCTGTTGCATAACGTTTTTTCACATACAAGAGAAGGGGGGGGGGCATTATGTAGTGCTCAGACCGCTCGCTTTCCAGAGATGGGGACGGAGATCTATTCCCGGTTCAGTCTTACGGAATTTATGGGGGACAAGGATGTCGGGTGGAAGTTTTTCTTGTTTTCTTTCTCTTTGTACTGCCCATTATTCCACCACTTCTTGGTTATCTTCGTATCTTAGGTTCATAATCCCCAGTCCCTCAAGCCATTAATCCATTCAAGGTGGGGACGTAGAACTTCGGCATAGGTATCGTATAATAATACACAACATCGTATAATAATAATACACAATATCGTATAATAATACAAGAAATAATGAGTATTCAAGAAACAATATACTGCTGCAAATCTTCTCCTAACGCATACTTCTTTCTAACAGACATTTCCCTCAAATGGACAATTTCACATACTCCGACTGTTCTGACATTCGACGATTTTTCTTTTCTTCTTTCTCCTCAGTCTTTCTGCTAAAGGGTATTTCCCTCAAACAAATTCTCGTTCCACATGGCTTCCATAAAAGGGATATTTCATTGTATTCTTTTCAAAAAGACATCTGATTTAATAAACCATGCTCCCTTAAATCTTGGTTTACCCTTTTATACACCATACCATATTAAACTTGGAGTCTATGCACAAGTTCATACGTTAAGTAAACTACTGACCTCTGCATAATTGTGCCTAATTTTGATTTCCAATGTCGATTATTAAAATAAAGAAGTTTCGATTAGATACGATAAGTATCGGTAAGAATGATGATGCATATCTTAACCTCAATATTTTGCGTTGCAAAATTTATGTTTTTATTTGCCAATCTATACATGCTGCCATCTATATTTTGTGTTGCGAACTACTCTTTTCCTGGACTTTAATGTCGCATTAGCATTTTAACAGAAGATTGATTTACTTTGCTTCTAAACACAATATTAAGATTTTCACTGCTTCCCCAATCGTCGCATAACTTTATTTGGTATTGACATAATAAGTATGTAGTTGCCTCGTCATTTGTGAGCAATAATTATTTTTTAGGAAACTCACTTATGTTTTTCAGTCACTGCATCAAAGAGTTCTTCAGCTTTCTATACTGATTTTTAAGTATTCTAATTTATAGCAAGTAGTGAAATAAATTTGATACACGATTATCAATTCTAGTTGGTGTTATCCAACGAAAGTGAATATCAGTACAAAAATTTGAAGATTCTGTGGGGATCCACTGGGAAGGATATTAGTTTTTGCTATTTCTCCACAAAATAGTACTTCCGACGAAAACGAATCTTATGCAACCCTTCAGAAATCTTCAGTTTATCTCGAGAGTTTACTGCACGATCATTTAAAATGTACTGTGATTTTCGTCTTTTCTTCTCAACGGAAATATTAAAACTTCAACTGGATACCTAAAATATTTGAAAATAATTCTTAGTTGCAACATAATGGGTTCAATTTAATATTCCATAATTGTGTGATTTTAGCATTATATTATAATTATGATGATAAAGCGAAAGGTCCATCTGGATCGTCTAGTTTCGAGAGCAGTTCTGCGGCAAAAAGGGAGATGGTCATGCGTCCTTTGCCGACTGCGTATGACGCGCTCACTTCGCAGAAAAGTCTGCGCGGAACAAGAGCGTTTTCCGCAACACGCTCCCTGGGCAGGCGGAGCGCGCGCTCTGCCCTAACAACTCGGTTCACCAGAAGAGTCTAATGAACAACATACCGGGCATTAATTGGCCCCGACGTCATATTAAACAGAAGCGCCAGTAATGAGATTTCGGATACGAGCGGCGTGGGGCGATGCGGCGCTCCAACCCGAAACTTCAATGCCTCTTCAGCATTATTATCGCGCCATCATCGAAATTATATACCATAACGAACGCATACACTCCCGACCTGTTTCCCCGCTTCGTCCCGTGCCCCCCCCCCCCCCCCCCCGGCGCCGCCAGTCCCCGTCCCGATCCGGTCCACTTCGCCCCGCTCTGCGCCGCCCCGCTCTGCACCGCCCCGTTCCGCTCTGCCCCGCCCAGCTCCGCCACGCCCCGCCCAGCTCCGCCACGCCCCGCTCTTCCCCGGCCCGCTCCGCCCCGCCCCGCGTCGCTCGGCCCCGACCCGCTCTGTCCCGCCCCGCCCCGCTCTGCCCCGCAACGCCTCCTTCCGCTCCGCGCCGCCCCACTAGTCCCTACCCCGCGCCGTTCTTCCCCGCTCGTCCCCGCCCCGCGCCGCTCTGCCCCGTCCCGCTCCTTCCCTCTCCACTCACCGCTTCGCGTGGGGATCGTCGCAGCGAGCTCGTTTATCTCGAGAGTGGAGGCGAGTGGAGCGCGAGGCATCCATAGCGCTTCGCGCTTCAATCAGAGACCCCAATTTCCGACTTGGAACTCTTCGAAATAACGAACGTGTTTGCGGGTGGTTCTCATGAGTGTATGTGTGCTCGTAACTCGCAGATAAAGCGCCCCAAAAACAACAAATAGGAAATCATGCTGATGCTCGTCCGTGCGACATTTACACGTGTTCGAGTTCGTTTGCGACACCACCGTCCATCGAAGTTGCACGTCGCAAATGAGAAAGCAAAGACCGAAATTGCTTAGTTTTTTATTTTTTTTAACCTGAAAATGATATTTGGCCACTTTGCTACGAAAGCTATCTATATAACTAATTTTCAATGCACGCAGAAATTTAAAGAAATATATGCGCGCATCCAACCATGTAAGATGGTTTTGTTAGATATCTGGTAACTCCAGGAAAAATACAAAAACAATAAAACATTTTAATTTAAAAATGCAAATATTTGATTCTGTTACTAGTATTTCGCGTATTCTCATTCTACGCTTACAATCTGAATTGTCATAATCAATGTGTCACTGCTTACGACAGCTAATGCCACATGTCATTAAGGCTCAACTAAGAGACCGCTCGTCACTAAATGTTTGGTATTCAGTGTAATTATATCATGGTACGTTATAGATCTGCAATTGTTTTATGCTCTTGGTTTCTAACGAACTGTTGTACTGTCTATCCGTATATCGTATATTATATTATTGCAGTGTTTGATAAGACTGAATTTGTTAAAGTATTTAGTGTATTGTATTCGTTATACGAAAGTATTTTATTTGTTGTCCTGGAGTAGTGTGTTTACCACCACCAACAAAAAAAAAACATTATGTGTGATTTTCGTCAGTACCATGTTCGCTGCTAAATACCGCCTTTCTTAAAAGTTTTTTTTAGCAATATCACCCACAACAATTACCATTAAAATATTTATTATAACAGTGATTGTTGTGGATTGTTATACCCTATCTCATATTATGGATTACTACAAGATATCTACTACCACCACGGGATTAACGTTTTTAGACGTACATATAAATATGTCGATAAACAAGAAACAAATCTCTTTAAGTTTTCTTACTTGAATCGAGAATGGTTTTATCCTGAACTGAAGCGATTATTTTGCGGACGAAGACGATGTGTTTTATTTCATTATACACCGATTCTGTTATGAATGTTTTAGTAGGAAAAATAGATTAGCTTCTTTTCTTATTAAATTCATTTCTTTTCTTAATAAAAAACGCTTTTCTCTTACACCGACTACACACGACTTAACTCTAGTGTTAATAATGAGAAGAAGGCTCTTAGAGACTCACTGATGGTTGTTTTCTGAAATTAATATTTTTTAAGATGCTCAAAAAACATTGAGATTGTTTCTGGCGTGCTTTTTGTTCAAAATTGGATGCAAATTTTCAACAAGTATTGACGGTAAATTGAATTATTACAGCATATTTTGCAGAAGGTAAAACATTCTGAATTATTCACACAAAAACTGAACATTAAAAATACATTGTTAAAATATTTGTAGTATTTTACGTTTTAGTATAATCTTTTTTAACATATCACTAGGTTATGAAGATACATCGATCTTTTTTGGCACAAAAATGCAATAGGTTTTTGCGCTGTCTATTATTTTTTTAATTTGTAGAGTCAGAAATTGCATAATGTTTTTGTTTATAGCAATCCTCTTGGTAAAGTAGAGGACTTTTTATATTTTTGCATTACTAAGTTTAATAATGGTATTTGACACTATGGACGAAATTCAGATTGTTGACCTTTACGAAGCGAAAGAGAATTGCTCTATCTTCGTCAACTAATTTCAGGATCGGGCAATGAATAGCAGCGATAATTCGCTCAAAGATTATGGCATGTGCTTACATGTCAACTGGTCTCTCAGTGACTCGAAATCTGTTTCCATTATTACATTCGAATACCTTAAACGTCTTAACGCCGCACAAGAGTACTTCAGCTCCAAAGCATTGTATACTACATTGCCACACATCTTTTTTTATCGCACCTGCCTCTTGAGCCAACGCGCAATCCCCCTTGATCCATTCCAAGTTACTTACAGAATGGAAGATAGAAGAGCAGCAACTTATGAACTTTCACAATACGAATTTTGTTATATTTTCGTTATTTTCTTTATTGAGTATACGAATAAACCTCATCTGATTAACAAAAAGCAGTATTTGAATAAATTGAAAATTCTCTCCTGCCTTTACTTAAAACTGTGGTTTTCTTTAAAATTTGTATTAAAATAAATCTGGACTAAGTCTGAAATATGCAACCACTTCCAAAAGTTGGAAACAACATATTTAATTAATAGATAGTTGTTTCCCCAAGAAACGCTTATAGGTTTTTGTAGAAAAGTGTCTTTAAGTTCATGACTCAACCAAAATATCTTTTTGAAATTCATTCAAAATATCATTCCAACAAGAAAGCCACCTTTTGCACATATTTTTCACATTCATTCACTTTACCAAACCAGCAAGGCACTATGCTGCATTACAAAAGAATGGCGACAATAAAAAATTGGAACGTTATTCACTTTCATACAACATTTATCCCTGACATAAATTGTCACATTAAAACATTGATTTCTCAGAGGGGAGAGAAAAACGCAGAAAAGCTCTTTCTGAAATAGGACGCAGCGTCGCGCTGGTACCGCACATATTTCAGACTCGAGCGACTTTGTCATCTCGTAACAACCTCGGCGCGTCCCTGACGTCGGCGCTCGCAGCGTGACGCAAATCGCGGCAGCGCCAGCCAATCAGACGCAATTCAACGGGACGACGGCAGCGGCGGCGCGGGAGGTTCTCGAGCCTGGGGCGACGCTGCAGTCTCCGCCGCCCTCCCCGCCACCATCGCCGGGTTGCGCCGCACCGTATTTCATATCTAGCCTTCCGGCCGAATCGCGCACGAAACTTTCGAGCTCATTCGACGTCGGGTAAAACTTCGTTATTAAGTTCAAAGCCCTGTAAGTCACCTCCCCCCCTCCCGGCCGCCTCCATCGCGCGTTGAGGAGGGAGATGCTCCTCTCCTGTCTTCCCTCCCCTCCGCCCTCTCCACCCACTGGCAGCCGGCGCGCGTCGCAGTCAACCGAGAAAGAGGCTGGCTGGCTGGCGGGCGTCGATCTTCCGCAGAGGAAGCGACGAGGCGCTCGAATTTATCAGCGGAATTCCAAATAGCACGACCAATTATGCGAACAATCCACAGGCGACTTCCAAGAAACTTGTCGTGTCCTCTCCGAAGAACCACTCACAAACACTACTGATTTTGGTGAGAGATTTAAATCGATGCAAGCTTTTCCTGAAGGAATGTACGGGTGCAAGGTTCTTTCGTTATTTTGAATTTATATTTTTCTAAAAAAAATCAATTGAACAAAAAATGTTTTATCCTTTGTGAACACTTAGGCTCTTATCATGCTTGTCGTTTCGAATTGAGGTTCCTGCAGGGTTCCACAATCGAGGCCGTTTACTAGCGAATGTCTATTGATCTGATCTATAATTATTTTTTCTCTTTATCGCCGATCTGCGATGTGGGAGAACCAGTTTTACTTCCCTTTCCAAGGAAGGCCCACTTCGAATGTTTCTACACTTTGGCCTACGTTAATAAAATAATTTAGCACGTCACTCAGAAATAACGGTATCACATTTTCTTTTTCCACTGTGAAACACTTTCTCACTTATTGAAATACAACGTAAACATTTTTGAACAGCATTTTTAAATTTAATTTTTGTTTGTTAATGTATACGATAAATTAACCTTTTTTTGCTAACTCGTTTTGAAGTGCAAATTGTCTGAGAGCAGATAGAGTTCAATTTTAATTGAATTCGAGTTCCTTATTTCCTACACGTGCGACAGATTGAAGTTGTAACAGAAACGAGCTGACTGTACTAAGAGGCTTCACAGTCTAATGTCATGAAGCTACTTTCGGTTCAGTTAATTTACGCCAGAAGTGTATCATAAACGAGCAGGTTGAGAGATATATTCTGGCTACGAATAGGAATAAGTCATTTAGCTTCTTCGGTTTCTTCAATCAGCATCAGGGCGTACATGGATCCTTCCGTTCACAAACTTTCCGGATGCACCGATTGCAAGTTCAAAGGAAAGCGTCACAAAAGAAATAGTAAAGCACTACATGACGAAACAAAATCGAGATGTACTGTCATAAATCGAAACATAACAGTGTGAAAATAAATGTATCGCATTTTAAAATCGTATCACTTTACCAAAATAATGAATCCATTCCAAAATTCAAAGTGATAGAATTTGAAATACCAAGAAAATAATTGTAATAGTAATAATAATTGTAATCTCCTTAATGCGTAGGAACGCTTAACAAGTACTGTTGCATGAAGGAAGAAATTAAATCAGTTCTAGTATCAAATAAATGTCAAATTCAAAATACTATTAATATAATTTTATCTATAATATTTCCCTCGATGTTAATAAAAATACTAAAATATATATGAAAACTAATTTCACAGCACAGAGACTAGGTAAGTGCGAATTTATTTAAAAGCCGTCCGCTTAGAAACTATCACAAAACTGTGCTTTACGGAAAGTCTTAGTCGACCACAAAAATAATTGACATGTCCGGAGTAGCAGCACCGTCGTAAAATATATTCATAATATAATATGAATCGGTCATACTAGTTGATGTTTACTGCCTACCTATCGATTGTTATCGATAATAATGTGCATTAAGGACAACGCGTATATCCTTCTATTTCTGTTCATTTTTCTGATTGACTCATTGTATGCGGAATGCAAGCATTTTGCCTTTTTTCTTCAAAATACTTTGTCGAAGTATACGGCAGAAGGAGAGTGTTACAGGTACTATTAAACAGACCACAGGTGGATCGGCAATTTGCAAGTAACTACGATAGTTCTCGTATTTGCCGTTCCCACACCAGTGGGGACTTTGGAAATCACAAAGGATACGAATTAGACTGTACACCACATTAATCAAGCATTCTCAGTTCATGAATCCGCCAAGTCAATCACTTTCTGCTCCACTAATATGTTGTATTTTGTTCGGCCCGGACAAGGTTTTTCAGGAGAGGCGCATTTTTCACAAAGACGAACGCAAAGGAGAGGGAGGGGGAGGAAGGTCACGAGTTAAAAAGCTGCGAAATGAAGTCTGGAGAGAAAGTGGCGAAGGAGCATTGCAGTTGGAGGACGGAAAGGACGGGACAGGAAAGGGAAGGGAGGGGGAGAGGAGGGGAGGGAGAGGGAGGGAGAGGAGGGGAGGGGAGGGGAGGGGAGGGAGAGGAGGGAGGGGAATGAAGCGTAGGGGCGGAGAGGGGTGGAGTCCAATTCGCAGCGGAAATAAACGCAGCAGTTGGGAGCGGTGGTTCTCCCACCCCGGCGCGCGAATGCCAAATTATGAATTTTAAATTGCGATTTCGTTTTTCCATTCCATGTAACGCCGCGTTCCGCGGTGCGTCATTTAACGTGCTGAGCTCATAAATAAACAACGAAGCAGCTGTTTAATGAATTCGGGAGACGAGCATGGGCTTGTCGCCATTTTCGTCGTACAGCACCGGGTGAGAGCACCTACGACAGGCGATGAAGAAGTTTCTATCTCCTTTGAATAATTCCTCCAATTTTAAGAACGTAGCAAACGGATAGTGATTTTATTGTTTACAATTAGTAGGGCCTCGGCGATTTAAAAAAAACAACTGAAGCTCGTCACTAGACGGTGTAGCGATAGGCGTGCTGTTCTGAGACGATCACTAGAATGAAAGTAGAATTAATTCAAGTTGGTACACGTTGCTCTCCGCCAGTAACCTGCGTTTCCTCTAAACATCAGAGAAGAAAAGAGAACGTCCTATGCGAGTCATGTCCAAAACTGTCTTTTGAGAATAGTAGATTAATTTCACATTTACTATGCATTTTATTGTTTAATATTTTAAGCCGAAAAGTGCAACAGGCCTCACTTCAATAATTTTGTACATTTCGCAGTTTACGTTCCATTTCAATAATTTGCGTGCAAAAAATATTCGTCCATTCAATCACCAACCTCTTGTGTTAGGTAATGCACATTTTAACACGAATTAATAAATATCGGAAATCTACCATTTCATAAAATTCAAATCACACTCAGCTAGTCGTGAGAGCTGGCTGTGCATCCAAACATCATGCTCTACACGCAAGGCGCGAATGGCTACCAAGAAGCAACCAGTAAATTGCACGTTGTCTAATCTCGTAACGAATTACTGGAACAAGAACGGGGCGGACAGCGAGTGCGGCGCAACGCCACCGTTAAAGGGGCGTAGCCAACGTGGTGGGACGTGCGCGTGATGTAACGAAAAGCTGCGAGCAGACAATGGAAGGCGAAATGAAATCGACTTTACAAGATGGAGAAGACGTACATTTGGAAAGGGAACGAGTGTAAACGAAGTACTGTAGATCGGTTAAATGTGCTGTGGTAAATAAAGTATGCGATCTACAATATATAATACTGTTCGCCACAGACAGAGAGAAAGAAACAACGAGAAGAAGTGCAGAAGTAAAAGATAAATGACGCCACAAAAGTGAAATAAAGGGGAAAAACAGAGGTCAAGGAAAAGCGAAATAAGTGCAGTTACGCGCTCAGAAGCTGCGAACGAAAGCCCGCGTTGGCGAAAACCATCGACAGCTAGCAACGGAGGGGCCGTAGGCGGCGTAAGCGCCCGGGAAGAGCGCGAGCGGGCGAAGCGCTGCAGGCGGGCGGCGCGAGATCCGCCCGATAGCGCACGCCGCGCCGCCCCGATAACGCGGGGCGGAGAGGCTCCCGCTGTGCTGCGGCGCGGCGCGGCGCGCCCCTCCGTGATAACGCGTCGCCGCCGAGGGAGAGCAACGGGGTTGGGCGGGGGCGCGGCGGAGCGGTGCAAGCGAGGCCGGCGAAGCGCGCGCGGAGCGGCGAGTGGGCGTAGCGACGAGCAGGGGCGATGCGGAGCACGCAAAGGCGGGGCGGAGGAGGTGGGGAAGAGCGGGGCGGAACGGAGAGCTACCGAGCGCAGCGATGTGGAGCGCAACGCGTCAGAGTAGAGCGAGTTGGGGCGGGGTGAGGCGCGCCGGAGAGGGCCAGGTGAGCTGGGGTGGTGTGGGGTGGTGTGGAGTGTAGCGAGGCGTGGCGGCGCGTGACGTGGCGTGGCGGGGCAGGGCGGGGCGGGGCGGGGCGGGGCGGGGCGGGGCGGGGCGGGGCGGGGCGGGGCGGGGTGGAGCGCGAGAGGTTGGGGTTGAGATGGGGAGGAGTGAGTGGGATGGATGGGTTACTGATGTGGGGTGGTGTGTGCTGGGGTTATGGTGGTGTTTCATAGGGCGAGGCGTCGAAGGATGGAGTAGATCGGGTGGCGGGGAAGGGGCAGAGCGAAGAGCGGCGCGGCGTGACGCGTGGGAGCGGAGTGTGGGCCGTGTGGCATGGGATGGGTCGGACAGGGGGGCGGCGCGGTGCACTACGGGTTAGGCAGTGAACGGTGGGGATGGGCTGCCACGACCCAGTGCGGCGTGGAGCGGTGCGAGTTGGAGCGAGGCGGCGGGACCGGGGCGGGCGGGGCGAATCGGGGCGGAGCCGCGCCACGGACGCGCGCCCTGGGACGCGGCGGCGTACCGTGCCGCCTCTTCTGCCGCATCACACGGTGCAGCGAACCGAACTGCGGCGGGCAGGCGGACGGGCGCCGCGGAAGCCCACAGCGCCCGGTGGCTGCTCGAAATAACGCAGCGAATGAATGCAAGCCGCCTCCGCCTCCGCCTCTCCGCGCCGCTGGGAACGCCCGAGGCGGGTGCCGCGCGGTGCGGCGCGGCGCGAGCCGGGCGCGGCAGGCGGAGCGGCGAAAGGGGGCGGGGCGGGGCACCCAGCGGACCGAACGCGTAGGGGTCACTGGGCAAGCGCGGGCGTGCCACAGAGGCTCCGGTGAAACAAAGGAGACATAAAACACGAACACGAACAGAAATTTAGGCTAAAACCCGTGCTGGTGTTGGGAGAGAAAATATGGCTACCACGATAACAGACAGAGAAATAGGAGGCTCAAGAAGCAAGATCGATGTTAATCCTGAATTTCCGAATGGAGGGCAGCGCGGAGCAGTCGGCCCGAGCCGGGGCAAGGGCGCGGTGCTGAAAGGTGGCTGACGGGCGGGGCGGAGCCGTGAAGGGGGCGGATGCGGCGATGCAGAGGCCGGAGCGGCTGCTTCTGCATAAATCAACATGCGTTTCGAATGCGGCCGGCTGCGGGAGGCCGCTCGCCGCGGCGGATGTAAAGGATCGCTTGGCGTGCGGTGGAGGAGAGAGGCGCGCGTTTACGGCAATGTGTTCCACTGCAGCTGTTCGGAATCGCAAAGAAATTTGGAATTTCTCCATGGTATAACGTTAGGAATATGTTTCTTGTTTGAAGATCCATGTCATGTTCGCGGTATGATTCCTGTACAACTTGAATTATGATCTTCTTTACGTTTTCTTAATTAACAAGTGACTTAAAATCTCATCAGTTACTAATAAACTATACAGCACAAAGTTTTCGTTACATGTCATTTAATATATTTATTAATTGTTGTTTTAAATTTGCGCCCAAAATTTTCTACTTTTATTCACCTGACATGCAGCATTATCATTATCCAGTTGAAATATCACGAATATTGATGTAGAACAGCTACAGAGTAGATATAGAAGCTTTATAGCAGTGAAGTATTTTATAATATACACCTGACAATTTTTTAAATGTAGTCTTATATGTTAATACTCATTAATGTGACATCAGGAAAGTCAACAGAATTTTCATCCATACGCACACAACATAATTTCCGAGTTTGCCTACGAGAGTGGCATACGCTGATAGAAAACCCATTTCCAGCTCCCGCTTCGTTTCCTTGGGAAGTTCGTAATTCGTCTGAGTACGCGAAGACGAGTCAAGTTTTCCCATGTCTTGATTGCATTCAAAATAGCATTTCAAGCCGCAAAGTCTCACGAGTTCGTGCCGTCGCACAGAAACAGCGGCCAAGCATTGAAAGCGCTAACAAAGATGTCCGGGAAAGCGGAGGTAATCAACGGGCGGAAGGGGATAGAGCTGCTGTCTGCGCGTCGACGTCGCAGCTAAGACACTAAGCCGCCCCTCCTCTGACGCCGCATCACTGCCAATCTCAGTCTGGCGGTTCCACCGCCATCGTCGTCCCTACGTTGGCCCGGCTTCAAATACACTACCGTTGTCGCCACCACTCCGCTGCCACCGGTGACCACCGCCACTGGCATTTGTCACAATTATCAACTACCTCCATCCACCGACAGCTCAACCGACCTCGGCAGCAAACAACCACCAACGGCAGCAAGCAAACAACCACCAACGGCAGCAAGCAAACAACCACCAACGGCAGCAAGCAAACAACCACCAACGGCAGCAAGCAAACAACCACCAACGGCAGCAAACAACCAACAACAACAGCAACCACCAACGGCTGGCAACAAATATTAACTGCAGCCAACAACTACTGATCGCGGTCGCCGATCACCAATTTTGACCCTAACTACCAACCAACGTCACTAACCAATCTTCAGTCGGGGCTCCCAATCACCAACTTCCCCAACCAACCACAGCAACCGCCCCGTCTGCATAGTTGTCACCACCTCGCCCCATTCCAATATCACCCTCCCGGCCGCGTTTGCCGCCTCCAGGGGCCGCGCCGCGCCGCAGCCAGCGAGCGCCTCGCCTTCGGAGAAGCCGCCAGCGCTGTCGCCGGCGATAGCTGCCGGAGAGCCGACGCGATCTGACGGCTAATTTAAGGAGTTAGCGGCTGCGAGGGGTGACTGCGGCGTCCTCGCGCTGCGAGACGCCCTCCCCCCCCTCCCCCGCCTTTCACCCCGACGCTAACGCCCACGACGCGGCGAGGCACGAGTTTTCTCCAGGCTATTTTCGTCACTGTCTCACCCCGTACCAAACACGTCGCCTCAGTTAACGTCTCCGGCGACATTCGGAGCGCAACTATCCGTCCTCTTCAGCGATCGGTTGTCGCTAGCTAACTCCCTCACCGCAAAACACCAGAAAGTTTAATCTCAGTTGGCTGGTATTCTTTTCTTTAGCGTCAGCCGATTCCACAACGTCGCGCAAATTTACGATCCCACCGACTTTCAGGCCGCAACCGTCGGCTCCGGAAAACGATCGTATGTCGTCGAGGACCCCAACATCGTCTTCCAATCAGCGGGCCCGAGAACTTCCTCGCAATAGTACCAGGGCGGCCCGCAGTGGACTTCGAAACTCGGGTTGAAGGGAGAAGTGGGCGGGGACCAAATGAAACTCTTCATTCCCTAAATGTCCGCCTCCGCAATCCGCCGCCGCGAATCGCCGATCTCTGCCCGGACTACTCGGCCCCATCGAACCTCCGAGAGGCGAGGGCCGTTCCCACACACAACGCGGCGATCGAATATCAATAGATGCGACTGTCTGCGCTCACGGCGGGCAAGGAGATGGTCCCTTCTGTGGCGGAAGAACAAAATGAAAATACCCTCAGATGAGGCGGGGACAGAGATGGGGAGGGGGCGGGCGGAAGTGGAGATGAAGTAGGGGTGGAGGCACGCAGAGGTAGTGGAACGGATAGAGACGGCGGGAGTCTAGTAGGCAGAAAGGACGGATGAAATGGCGGAGGGTGGGATGGTGTCATGGCGGGGGTGGTGAAGGAGGGGAGAAGGCAAGGCGAAGAAGAGGCGGGGAAGAGGAGGGAGCGGAACAGGCGGTGCGAAAGTGGAGAGAAGGCAAGAGGGAGGAGACGGCGCGTACTCGCTGTGGAGGCGGTAGGAAGGACCCTCAGGAGGCGGTAGGAAGGGGCATTAGAAGCCATGTTGCCGCGGGATCTTGCCAGTCGTGGGGAGTGGAAGGGGGGCGAGATCGGCTCGACCAGCGCTTATTAACGCAACGTGAAGGGCGCGCGCGGCCGGAAGGAGGAGCCGGGGGTGGGGCGGGGAAAGAGCGTGGAGTGGAGAGGAGTGGCGCGTGGAGTGGAACGTGCTGATTCGACGGGCATCCGGCGACCGCTGCGTCAGCACCAACGCTCTCGCGGTCTCTCACGGAGTCCCTGGCGGCGCGGGGCGGGAAGCTGGTGGGTGAAGAAGCTACGGCACGCACAGGAGATGAGGTGGACTTCAAGAGCATGTATTATGACATTAATCTCGATCACTGCTGTTACTATACGCATTCAAAAAAAAAAAAAAAATAATTCAGTTGAATAATTATTTAAATAACACACTCCATGATGCACCTAATGCAGCACACGTGGAAGCAAATGTTCCAATATCTTCACTATTCCTTTTTGACACTATAATACACAGAAAGGTCAGTTGGAAGGTATGAACAATTTAGTCCACACAACAGGAGTATGCATTACAAATGTAATACGTTTAGTACATATTTACAATTGGTGAAATACAGTTTTAATGTTAGCTACTTCAGTTAAATAACATTACTAGTAAGGAGCAAGCGAGAACTTTTTCACGGATACGGAAACACGCTAATTCTCTCTGGCAGCAGGGCAATAAATTAAGCAGAAAAAAACTACATGAGAACTTTTGTAATAACTTGTACAAGAAAGAAAAACTTATTTTTCTTCCTATTATAATATTATCCTATTCCTTGTTATTAGAATATTATCGTACTTCATTTTGTTTTTGAGTTACTTCAAATTTATAAATAGTACAATAATTCAAGTAGAACAGAACACTGAAACAACCTCATGATATTCGTATAATATACTAGTATTTGATCTCTGATTAATAAAACACTAATTATAAAAATACAGTGGCAGTATCACTGAATCACCCCCACATAAAATAATGGACGCGTCGCGCATAGAGGCTGCTGTCTGTTGAAACGCTCCAGATGCCGAGGACTGACAGTTCGATCTCCACAGAGGGGGGAGAGGGGCGCTGCGCAGCGACCGGGCTGTTTGCAGCGGGGCTCAGCGAGGTCCGCTGCATTCACAAGGCCCCTCCGATGAGACCGGGACACTTTGTCTCCGGAGACAATGGCATGCAGCCGCGCGCGACCGGATAGAGCCGGCGGCGCCCCCCCCCCCCCCACCGCCATTCGGCTCCGCTGCGCTCGACGGCGGCGGCGGCAGACAGAACTACGCGCGGGCGGAATTACAGACGTCCCCAATGACGGAGTCATCTTTTCTTACTACGAGGGGCAGATTCCATTCTTCGCGTATGAACCCTCTTTTTTCGTCTCATGTTTTAAAAAAAACAACATAGAAGCAAAATCATAAAGTATAATCCTTCCATATTTTATTTTATTTTTTTTTTAAATTAAATAAATTCATTCGTAAATGTCTGCTAGTCCTTAGCATTCATCTGGAAATAGCCTGAGAAAAAACGTTGACGCAATATTGAGACCAGGACATTTTCCGGCAGCATATCGATATTTTAATTATTTTAGTGGAGCATAGTTTGCTCGAGTTTGGGGCCAGTTAACATATTAACGCGGCACGGCTTGCCTGTCAATAGTTTCAAGCAATGAGCGATACGTCCAAATCACCTGTCTACACATAAACTCCCATTAGTCTAGCTTGCCCACCATTACGCTCGTCGGCCCGTAAGATAGCTGGAGCGGCGGGTGACAGGCGAAGACGCGGGCGGGCGGGCGGGCGGGCGGGCGGGCGGGCGGGCGGGCGGGCGGGCGGACACCCACCCATCGACCTGGCTAGCAGGCTTCCGGCGCGCACCGATGGACAATTTCCGGGCGCTGGCGGGTCGCGGTTGTAATTACACGCTCCGAGCACGCCCGGCCCGCGCCTCCGTTCCCCGACTCTCCCTCCCGCTGTCACCTGCACGGCCCAGCGCCCGCCCAATGCTCCTGGGGCGGCGGCAGGCCATCCCTGGGCGTTCGAGCGTTCCTCAGACGTCCCCGAGGTGCAGCGATCGGAGAGGAGAGCGAATTGGCAGAGGTGTCCTGGGTGGGTGAGAGTGTGGGACCGAGATAAGACGCGCGAACTACTCGAGTCATTCGTCCTGTAAGTGATTAATTACTTCGTGTTTCTGGGTGCGTCGTCTGCTAAGGTCATTAGCCACAAACGTGTAATGCAAGTTTTTATCACGGCTTATGATGGTGCCATCAAGGTATCTCCTAACAATGGGGCACCCCTCCCAGCCGGGACTAGTCTCTCGACATGTGTGAAAGTGTAGTGCGTCTATGTTTGTACGTAATGGACGAAGATAGAGCAAGGAAGGAAGGAAATATCGCGTACGGGTCGTGACCGTTTGCTAGGGTACTACTCCGTCATTCGCCTGGTAATCCCTTAAGTGTACCCCTACCTTTTCCAACAAGTGGAAGTTTCCCCCTCCCCTGGAACATGAGATACGGTGCCAACCTACACGCCGGCTTGTGTGTACTCTCCCCAGCTATATCTCTCAGTGGCAGAAGGATACCGTCCTTAATCACAACACGCTGTAAGTTCCCGACTGGTCTCGAGGGGCGTTTTACATGACTGTGTGTGTGTGTGTGTGTGTTTGTGCGTGTGTGTGTGTGTGTGTGTGTGTGTGAAAAGAGAGGAAGGGACAAGGATGAGGAAGGAAAGTTCGTGCACGGCACCGTGGCCAGTTTGTTAAGTGTCTTCAAATACATACTTAAACATCTTCAAATACTTTTTATTCTCTCTGCATTTATACAATGTCGCACAATTTAGTAGATGGTTGGATCAATGAAGTTCAACAAAATGCTACGGCAATGTTTTAAACATTAGAACATTGCAATGTTACGAAGGTTTACATACGAGAAGATAATTCAACGCCTAATGCGTAAGTCACAATGATAAAATCTAGACTTTTGCACTTTAAAAGCACCATGTAATAACGAGCACAGCATGCGACAGAATACATTAAAAAAGGGCGCTGATATTCATTCCTGAACACGAACAGCCACTGCCACGCTTGAATATCGACGTGGTAAGATGAACCGTCCTCGTGTCTTTAGGGTCAATTCGTTCCTTTGTATAACTCAGACAGCAGCTGCGACTGTTTGCGCATCAACCAAAAAATCTACTTTTTGAATATATTTAGTTAGAAGTAATATGCTTATGTTTCGTTTCATAACTTCTTGGCTACCCGGGAGACGCCGCGTAGTTGGCTGAGAGGCCGACGATTCCCCTGACATGTCGCAGGCTTCCTCAGGGTAGTTTGATCACTGCCCTGAGGAAGCCTGCGACATGTCAGGCGAATCGTCGGCCTCTCAGCCAACGATGCGGCGTCTCCCGGATAGCCACAAATTTATGGATTCGAGCCGCGGAAGCTTACGAGTACACATGTTTCTTTTTGTTAATTACTCATGTCGAGTAATTAGTCTCATTACAATTATCTTGCATTAACAGGAAATAAGACACAGAGAACAATCCGCGCGTATATATGAAGGCCCGATTGTTTCCTCCTCAACTTGGGAGCCACACTGCTAAAGCATAGGCGATAACAAACCACTAGCTGCGAGCGGAAGGCGGAATGGTATTGAGGGGCGTATACAACCTGGTGTAAGTCAGGAGCATGACGAAATGCTCGGGTTCTCGGACTGAAGAGCACGAAACTTACTTACCTACAACTACATTCACACGTGCGGCGTTCTTCGCGGGCCAATGATAAGATCTTAGAGGACAGATGAGCAAAGAAATTATATCACGAACGTTAAGGAGCCATTTAACGTTTGTGCAGAAAAAAAATTAAACAGTTATACACACATATAGGTGTTGTGGTGCGTTATCTTTGGCATTTTTCATGAAATAATTATAAACGTTGTCATTGCCAACAATAATATTTATTATAAGTATTTAGTATATAATCTTATAATATACACACATAGTTTATTTTACAAAAAAATACGAGAAATTCATGCTTTTTATTCTCTGCAATGGGGGGGGGTGCCATGCATGCATCGCGTTAAATAATGGGGAATTTCTTGGCTACTTTAATGCGCGGGGCCTCGCTTACGGAGGGCTTCATTGACAGAGGCAACAGGGAATTCCACCCGCACAGTTTTGTGAACATCGCCGCCTTTATTTGGTTCACCAACTATTCAAGTCACGACACGCCATTAACAGACAGATATGCACCTCCGTTGTTTACGAGCTAATGCCACTAAAGGAACGACGCTGCAAAACACACTATCCCAATCCAGAATGCTCCACAGGATGCACAGAGTTTGAAATAAATTACATTCGCATAGACCGCGTTCAGGTGTGCAACACTACATCACGCTAAGCTGGATTCACAGCTTTGCGCGTTTTAGTTCGTCTAATAATTTAGAGAGCGATTTGGTGTAGTCAAACGAAAGTCCGCTAACAGTCGACTGGCTGCTCGCCATTTGCATTTGAGTGAAGTGTCCTAGTGATTTATCTTTATTTGATACGATGAAATGGAACAACAAAAATGTAATAACGTTCCATTTTCTGGCGTATAAAAATGTCAATTATATATTCATATCTGAATTTCAATAGATTACAATACTAAATAAAAGAGTGGTTAATATAAGATACGCAATAGTCAACGAGTACTAACTGCAAAAATTGTTCTTTTTTGATATTTATTTTCTACCTGTTCAATCTTACATTTTTCAAGAACTTTAATTTCATTTACAAAAATTGTATAGCCAAAATGGCAATATTTTATCTGCGGATAAAGAATATTACCCATCATTTTAAAGAATAACTTATCTGTATATATTGAATAAATGTCATACAACATAAAAAAGAAGTGAATTGAAAAGAGGACAAAATATTTATCTAAGCAACTAATTTAAAACTGCTTTGGTCGGAACACCGGAGGTCCAAATATAAGCGCTGGGGCAAGGCACACCAAGTGGCCACTCTCAAGTAGAAGAGAACGTCTGGATCAATATATGACGAGGGACTGGATCTATTGATTGTTGGCTTGAATTGTAGTATTTCATTTTTAACTTTTGTGTGTTTAATATCCATATGAAGTTTCCAACTTAAGTGTGTGTAAATATTGAATCCGAAATATTTTATATTGTTATTGTATTTATTATACGTTTATTGAACTATGCTCACTAGTTTATAGTTTCTTTATTCATATCGTCTCCTATATTATTTCAGTAGTACACATACCTTCTATGACTCTCACAGGAAACCAATCTTTCTAAATGACGTCTCTAAAGAAAGAAACTTGTACGGAGTCGTGAAAAAGTGCTCTTTTACTTTAAAAATATTACGGATTTGTTAAAAAACGCATCCAAAAATTTACTTCAAATGTCACCTAAAGCACTCAGTTAGATATATCGTTAAATAATTCCTAACGTTTCTCACATCGTAATCTATAATATAAGATATTCTTGTACACTATTAAATTTTTGCTAATACGGCACTTATCGATACTATCAATGCCACCTACATTTCAACCCTTGGTGATGGTGGCCATCTTCGTGTCGTCATGCTTGGAAGGCTCAGATTCTCTATCTTATATTATTTACCCTTTCTGTGTACACCGTCGGTTGCGCAGACTGACGAGTTGAATTTGCATAATTATTAATTCAAGATCCGCTCTCGCAGCAACAACTAAAAGTACATATTAGAAGAAATAGTTGTTTGATTGCTACGAAGACTGTTTCTTGTGCGTTTAGTGCAAACATTAATTTAAAGTTTTGGCGCGGTTTACAAGTGCTGTGTACTTAATATAGGAGGGACGTGGAGAAGAGTGAAGACTTATCTTGTAGGTTTAGTTTGTGATTTACCTATACCAATATTTTCGTTATCAGCGGTGATTCTGCGAAACTTTCAAGACACTGTCTAGAGTAAAATGTTACGTTCATATTTTTGTGACTATCAAGAAAAGAGAAAAGCTCAAGGAAGATTGAATAATTACTTCAAATGATTTTAAGTGTGAATTCTTAGAAGAACATATCTATACAATACTGAATGAACTTTTTATTGAACACTTGTTTCAAACATTAATTGCATTCTTTTTATTTTTATTTGATTTTCTGTAAGTACGAAGTTATATTTAAAAACTTTTAACAAACGAACACGTTTCATTCACAACTTTTCTTCTTCATGGAAAGGATAAGGAAAAGATGGGGAAAACATGCGAGAGTGTTCTCGCACGGCTAAGCTAGTCTAGTGTAATCGGAGAGTGTGCGGTCTGGTTGCGGCCGTTTTTGCGACTACTTCATTTTGATTTGAAAGTTTCTTATCCAGTTGGTATTATCATCATTATTATTATTGTTATTATTATTATTATTGTTATTGATATTATTATTGTTATTGCTATTATTATTGTTATTATTATTACCAACCATAACCTCTCTCCTTGCAGCCAACCAGAGCCACGCCGCTAGGACGCGCGACACTCGACGCAGTGCGGCGCGGAGCTGCGCGGCGCCGGGCGGCCACCTGTCGCAGCTGGGCTCGCAGCCCACCGCACTGCGACGCGCGGAGTCCCACGCACGCTGCATCCGATCCACTCCGCTCCGACCGCACTGGCCGACTGACTGACTGATAAGCGATTTCGGACGCATCAACTGCTAAGCTCATAAGTCCCGTAAGTCTCGTGAATGTTTTAATTGCGGGTGGTGGCGGTGATCTTCTCCCGCGGGATGGCGATATCCGGCGCCGACCTATAGAACGATTTTCTTAAGAATGGGATAAAGTGAGAGTTCGCGAAACAAGTGAACATCACGTGTACTTTAGAGAAAGAAACACGTGCACCGTCACCAGTACGCATCTCACATTCAAGACTCGATTTTAAAACAAACATAATACTTATCACATAAAAACTAAATTCAATGTAATTTTTATAAAAAGAACGATTTGTTTCAGAAGAGCACAAAGCTCTTCACTTCCTAATTTCAATTATTTTTCGTGGCGCACTATATTTTCGTCGGACGAGGACATCACAGCCAGGGAGCGTCGTAACTATTTACAAGTTAGCCAACTGCAAACGAACGAATGGAGGAAGGAGAGTCTAATAAGTTCAAGGACATAACGACCACAGAATCGTCAGTTGTGTTGCCAGCACTAGCTGTCAAATCATGCCATTCTAAAGAAAATCAGACAATACCCGTCGGCTTGCGGGGACTTTCCCTAACCAGGTATCTTCCACCAGCCCCGGTGGCCCAGCTCCGGTCGCGACAAACTCCCGCCTAGTCTCCCGATGTGTGGTAGTGTAGTGCATGTGAGTGTTGATGTAAGTAAGAGGGGTGAGCATAGAACAAAGAAGACGTAGCAAAAATCGTGCGCGGTCCGTGGCCCGTTTGTTAGAATACTGCGTCGACATTCACTACAGGAGAAACTACAGAAAACTACTGGCCAGAGCAGCCGGCCGCCAGAATTCTTCTCCAGACAGCAGCGGTAGTCGACGTAGCTGTCTAGCTAGTTCTGGCTGATCAAATACAAGCTAACCAATTGGAACGCATGTACACCAGTCCCCTCGGATGCCATCAGGTATCCATTAAGGTCTGAATCGTGATACGTAGAGCACGGAATTCGCTGCATTCGCATCCGTTCCGACCAGACTGGCCAACAGAACTCAGTCTAACTAATGGGAACCCGCACACCAGTCATGCAAAATGCAATTCCCATGAGAGCACTTCCATTGTTAAAAATGACACGAGTTCCTCGAACCACTGAATGAAGCGCTGATTGCAAATTAGTGCCTATACACAAGCAATCTGTACAAGAATAACTTTCATGCAAAACCACGCGTTATACAAAAATTAGGAACGTTAATATAACGACAGATGCAGCGACGATCATTGAACATGTTAAGGTATTAAACCTTTTACTCACTGGAGGCTTCATTCAAGAGTCAACATTAGGTATCAAGAAATAAATAGTCACATAATACAATCATAGAAATATTAATTATTTTATATTCACCGTACCTTTACTTCATGACATGAAAATATTGTAATATTTATAAGTGATTGCTGTTGCACTCAACTAGCCCCACGTTGGGACCAGCCAAATGTAATATTTATAAGACTGCTCGGGGGAGGGCGCCAGGTTCAGCTCCTGAAATGTAACTGAGTGGAAGAGTTGGGAGGTCAAGAATGAGCAATTGAGTCATTGGTGACAAACAACTGTTTATTCCTGGCACCAAAAGCTACCAGGTAAATTACAATGTCGCAATTGGCGACGCAAGTTCTTTTAATACTAAAACTACTCTGTGAATGAATTACAAGAGGTTACTCTGATGGGCCTGAGCGCGGCCACTCGCAGTTTTTCGCTGTTGTAATTGTTCAGTGAGACGGCATCGTCTCATAGTTTCACCAATGGCTGCTGGTCTTCGTGGGCGGGCCGAGGCGGCGGCCTCAAACAGAGGCGGCGGCGGCTGTCCCAGGTCGCTGAACTCCAGCGGTGCGTCTCCCTCTCTGCAGGACGCCGAATCGAACAGGCTCAGAGGGGCGAGTGTCCACGGGCGCTGACGTAACGGAGAGGGCTGTCACTTAGCCCGGGACGAGAGGCGGCAAGGCTGGCGGGCCGAAGCGAAAACGGCGCGGGATTCGGTAGTTTCCCGTCCGAGTTTCCTCCGCAACAGTTTACAAGTCGCGTCCCGATCGTGAATGACTGAATAATTAGGCACGTTTAGCTACCAGGGAGTATCTTGGAACTCTCCCGTAGCAACAAAAATTTACAAGTCTCTCTCGAAGAAATCTTACAAGTCTCCTTCGGAGAAATTTAACAAAGAGCGTCTCTCGAAGAAATTTTGAAGTAGTCGTGTCAGAAAAATCTCAGAAGTAGTGCCGAAGTAATTTTACAAAGTCAGTCTCTAGAAATTTTAACAAGTGTCCTCTCATTCCTACTCTGCATCGCGTTTATAAGAGAATTTCCTTTCCCCTTCCCAAATTGTTCCTAACACCAAATTTCCCCCCTCCCTCATGGCGAAGCTTCCCATTGGCCGAGGGTGACTGCGTCGCAGAAATCTGATTAACCAATCTCGTGTCGATTTTTCTGTAGTTTTCCGTAAAAGCTTTCTGTCTGTCGCTGGCTTCGCTCTCTCTCTTGCTTCCCTTTTGTTAGTTACTCCGGGAGCTGATCGCAGCTGTGTGGACACTTGCGCGCGAAAAAAGCGCATTTCACGGATTCCCGACGGCCGGCAGGGGCTACTTGACTGCCTACTGTATTTAATTTGTTAATGGCCCGTGCAGGGATTCGGGTGTCTACCCAGGCGCGTGTCGAGGCGCGTGCCAGAACGAATGTGAGTGGTTAGCATTGTTCGAAAAAGGTTCTCGCTTACGACGTGTCGTAAATGCGTCGTTGTCTTTAATTGACACTCGGCCTATCCTTTCTTTGGGGTTCGCACCCTCCGGTCGCGCGGCCGGAGAAGGGATGCGGGGGCGCGCTCTGTCCCAGGAGAGGGCCGGCGAACGGCTCGAAAACAAGAATGGCTTTTATGACTGCAGTAAACCAGCTGCCTTCTGGACAAAAGACCTATGCGCGGTCGGGGGGTGGGCGGCATGACGAAAGGACCCTTTCGCTGCGAGGGCCTCCCCTCTTGGCCTACTTCTGAGCCGCGGCGCGAGCTATTCCCAGCTGCAGGAATTATCGGTTATTGGCGATGCCATAATAAAATTATATTTAATTAATCGGTGACGCCACAATATTAATAACCTGTTTCCCATAGGTTAATTGTAGTTTTAAAGAACTAATAATTCCTACAGCGAAGATTGTTGAAACTTTGCGATGAGGGACGAATTATTCTCTTTTACTTGAAAATATGAGTCATTCTACAGAACGTATGTCGAAGATTATAAAATTTCATTTTACCCGAAGGTACGGTATTCAAGTACACGTGTACAATCGGTACACGGATATTAACGGACGAGTGTTAACTGGTAAGTATTTATACATTTCGTTAAAAAGAATCACATTTTCCTGTTGCGACACCTTAACAATCAGGTAAGAAAAAGCCCTACACTATTTCAGAGGAGCCACTTAGCACAACGGAATGTCCAACATCCGGAATCATATGCAAATTACACTCGTATATGCATGGAAAACATTTGTTGACAATAAAAAATGTTTTCTTATTTGCGGTAAACGTAATATTCGATAAACAATGAATACGATTAGTGGAGCGCGAAATAATTTTCTGCAAAACATGAATGTGTTAATATTGCCACAGCAATATTACTGTTATTACTGTAAATAAGTATATGTGGTGAAGGTAACAATTAGTACATCTTATTAAAAACAATCTCGTATGTATGAAACCTAATTATGTTCAACAGCCTTGCCGTTTCTGACTTTAGAATCAGAATTAATTTCATGTCGCATCAATAAAGGAAACTCACAACCTTTGACACCAGCAACAGATTAAAAGTGCACGCTCTAACATTTCAACTATATAAGTAAATTCAACATTTTATGCCAAACAGGAGTACGATTAACCCAGCCGAATCCACATCGATGCCTTTCCAATCGCAATAACTCTCTTTCTTCCTTTATAGCCCGCCATCTCGTCAATCGACGAGAAATGGCGTCGCGGGCATTCAAAGCACGCTTTCATCCAGCCATGTCGGCAAAGACCGATTGAATCGCCAACAGAATTTTTTTTTCCACAAAACCCCATTCACATTACAGAGAAGCAACTGCTGCAACGTGACTCGCGCGACTGCGGCCAGCAGCGCCACCAATGGATTCAGTGTTTCGCGGGCATTCAGCGGCGGCAGCGGTCCTGTGCCCAGAACGCGCTGGGTTCGACAGGGAGCTTTATATTTACACGGGGTCTGTGGGGTTTCTGTGCGTCTGATTACGAGCATTGTCCCGGGCGGGCGGGGAGCGGGTGGGGAACGGGCGGGGAGCGGGTGGGGAGCGGGTGGGGAGCGGGTGGGGAGCGGGTGGGGAGCGGGGGGAGCGGGAGGGGAGCGGGTGGGGAGCGGGTGGGGAGCGGGTAGGGAGGGGGCGGGGAGCGGAGTGGCGGGGATGGGGAGGAGATAGGGATGGGATAGGGAGGGGGAGGGCGGGGGAGGGGGCGGGGAAGGGACCGGCGCGGCGCAGCGCTCCTCACGCTAGGGCGGTTTCATAACTAATTATGCCCATTGTTAATTAGGCGGAGGGCGGCGTCGCGCGGCGGCCGGGGGGCGGCGAGGGCGGGGGCGAGCGCAAAGCGGTAGCCTAGCAACGGGCTGAACCGCCGCTGGCGATTGTCGCCGGCCTTCGCGCGCCCGAGCCGATCGATCCCTGTGAACAAATGGACTCGCCTGCCGGCGCGGCGCAGCGCAGCGCGGAGCCTACGACCACACGAATAAGCGTCGCGGCGGTCGCCGGTTGAGCCCGCGCCGGGGACGATCGCTCGAGGGTTACCGCGTGCGCAGCGCAGAAATCTCCGGACAAGCATTCGGGTAACCGCGGATCCATAGCGAGGGGCAGAGCAAGACCATGGCTGCTCGAATGGCGGCCAGACTGTTCGCGGTGGCTCGTGACAGTGACCCGCGTGCCACTCGCCTTTTACTAGACTAGAGCCGATTGCGCCTGCTTTCTTTATCGCCAGCCTGGTTCGAGAATCACTGGGTTACACCGGTGACTCGAGATACGCGCTCCGACACGGCGCGCCAAGTGCGCGAAGACGTTTCATGTCGTGCAATAAGTTCATGGTTCTGTATGTTAGCAGATGAAAATGTGATAACTGGTTTTAAGTTAATAGTATAAAAATTCTTTAAATATATAAAAAGGGTTCATTAGTCGTAATTGAACAGTATATAATGAAAATTTAGCGATAACTGAGTTTAGGAAACTAAGAAAAACATGTCAAGAGGTTTTAGAATTTTCATTTCACGAATTACAATTTTTCATTTCGGGAATAAATCGTTTATATTACGAAAGGTGAGACAATCCCCTTGTGTATTAAGTTGTGGCCGTGCCGCTCTGACGTTTGTCAGACAAGCGTCTATCCTTTTGATTTAAAAGATGAAGTAAGAATGGCGTAAAACGCAGAGAATGCCACTAAAATGACTAATTACCCGACCTGATATTCTGTTCTGTTCAAGGCGACAAACCTATAAGTATTTTAATCAGAAATCAGTAAACAAATTCAAAAATTGCACTGTTATTTAAAGGCCAGAGTGTCATTGTTAATGCATTATTAAGCAAGAATAGAGAGAGGGATAAAAAGGGAACACAATTTCAGTTCATGTTTCGTGAAATTTCATTAGAATAATAATTGACACCATTTGAACCACACTTTGTAACAATCAACTGCTCTCAACAGTGTTACATGCATTATAACTTAATAAAGTTTACGATAAATGAACACGAAATATCAAGTGTCATGATGGAGTAATTCATTTATTGCCCCCAAAATTTTATTTCTTCCACATCACAAGCTTCCGTTATTATGAAGCACGTACGTTTGTATTGGCCTGAAAATTTATTATTCACTTTGATCAATAAGGTTCGTAACCACATATGTCAGTTATATTTAGAACATTTTTAGAAAATTATTCTGTCCGAATGTCTATTTCTGTGTTCACGAAGTACTAACCGTACGATTCGGATTAGCAGATGAAAGCAACTGCAGCATATGTGTTTGTAGAATTGAAAATAATAGTCCATCCAGTATTTCTCTAGAATAAAAAACGCATTAACCGATCGTAATACTATCGTGTTTTACCTACTGCTAGCATGAAACACGTCATGAAACATTACTAACACTGCACTGTAATCTACCACGTCATGGTTGTGAGGGCATCTTTGATCTTTCTTTTCTTTCGAATTATCACCGATTCAGAAATTTCAGTATCTCACTTAGAGGGTGAACGTATAAAACTCAAACATTTTACAATATACATGAACTATTTTATTTCCAAAATGAATGCACAATTTGGTAATCCCCTGATATTTTTGTTGATTTTATCGTCTGCCAAAAAAATGTATCCCTATGTATGAGGATATTCGTTTTTACAGAGAAGATACATGTTTGAACATAATATTTATCAGCAAGAGTAGAAAAGTGTTTAATATACGTTGATACGTAAAACAAGAGAACAAATATAAATGTGTAGCCCTTTGCATATAAGCTTTGCAATTATACATTTCGGTAACGTGTTACATTTTACTGTCAGTGGTATTAGACCACCAGATCTCCAACCAAGTCCAGCGCCGCAGTTCACAATCACCGCCACACCAGGTCCAGTGCACTCGGTCGAGGCGACGACGCACGTGCCTATCGGCCACCAACCATCCGCGGCGCCCTCGTATTTTTCCACCTGGCAATAGCTGTCACGGGGCCGGACGGCGCGCGGCGGGAGACGAGCGGACGCTTCTGGCGGGCGGCGCCGACTTGCACCGTGACGAGGAGTCAAAACGCAATAGCTCTTTCGCGCGTGGAAGCACGACAGGCACATCCAGTGGACGCACAAATGGGGGAGGGGGAAGCTGTCAAAAAGCCGCTGAGTGCTTGGTTTAGTGAACGAAACAACATGAGGGGTGAGGACTGAACTTACGTTCCATAACGCGATTAAGTCAGAGAAACGACAAACTAGGCAAGTGTTGCTTCTAACACTTAGTGGCAACATACCACAAACTTAAACAAATACTAACAGTGCACGTGCTATTTAAAACTTTTATCAAATAATAAACTCAGCGTTAGGCCTACGTCAAGAGCATTGCTTACATGACTGAAACAATTATTCGATAGAAAATTGAATTTTTAAAGTGTTTCCACATACACCATTATCGGCAACAATGAAACTAGAAAAAAAGGTGAGTGTTGCCTGTGACATGGGAACACCTACACATTTTAAACAAATACAATTCTTGAACCGTTAAGCACATCCCTATAGAGCACTGGAAAAATTGTGAAAACAACCCGAGCCCAGCGGATTGAATGGGTGGACATAAGCTGCGAGGTCCGCGCTTCGACGAGGCATGCTCTGATACTAATGATATAACAGTAAAGGAACTTGTATATTTAATGCTGAGTGTTTCGTAATCGATACATATGGTGTGATACTAATTTGATAATTTTATTCTATATCTAATAAGTTAGAAACTGTTTGGATGCTTGACGAGCTCATGAGACAACCTACTCCCATTCCACTTTGTGTCATCCTGCTGCGTTCTGCTCCCCTCCACAACTTTAGATATTTTTCTAACAGATATAAGTCAAAATTATTCACATTCAATTTCAATTGAGTATTAATATGTCAGTTATTCGCACTTTAATGAAGAGAATGGATATATAGAATTAGAAATACAAGTGTATCAGAAGAGGTGTCCATGTGTCTGCTTGGTATTTGTTATAATGGTATGCATGATTTGAAAGTATCACAACTCCTCTAGCCGCTGTCAATGTTCGAAAAGAAGGCACTCAGTTTTATGAAACGACCCACCAAAACCGCTCGATGACATGCGCTGACAGACTGGGGGAAATATTTTTTCTGTTCCACGTGGAAAACTTACGCAACAGAGGCTTCTAGTCAATCAAAATGATGAGGCTCCTCCTTTCTAGTAATTAAAAGAAAAAAATTAAGACATGTGGCTGGCGCAAGCAATATTATTCTTTGTTATAAATCTGATTTTGTTTAATAATTTCCACTTGCTTATTTCAGTCTAGTCATCAAAATATAATAAAATCTGAATTGAAGATATTTTAAAATCTGTACAACTAGTAAAATAGTTAAAAAGACTTCAATTCTCTGATTGTTTTTGATTACCAAGAGTAAGAGGTCTTCGTCCCTCAATCAAGACGGTTTTCGTTTTAATTCTTCCAAGCGCTTCTTTAGGTAATTATAAATGGAAGATTATTTTCTGGTCTTGTAAGTACAATCAGGCTACCAGTTTGACGAAAAGGAACAACTTCACAAACCCTTAAATGAACTAGCGAGAGGATGTTTACGTGTTATTGGTGAAATCAATAAAAATCCTATTAAATGTCATGTAGTTGACATTTTCATTTCGTTCTTCCTTCGGATGAGATGCCCTTTGGGTTCCTGTAACGAAAATCGTTAGCGTGATGTAACCCTTCTGATCGAAGGACTGAAAATTCTGCTTCGACGAGGTCATGCTTGCATGAGGCGAAATGATGAATAGGACGTAATGATTAATTCATACAGCGAATCCAATAGATCAAAAGGGAAGGTTCTTAATAAAACGAAAAACGTAGAAACATGCGACTACAATACGTGACTTCGTGACTTTACTAGCAATTCAATTTGCGTAATAATACAAAATAGTGTAAACCGCATGAATAAAAAGGGCAAACGGTAATCTCGAGAATTTCACGTAAAATTCAGGCTTTCGTCGGTGTTGATATAAGAAAAATAGTGTTACACGAATGTTATTTCTTGTAAGTCCACTCAGTTACTACGTAAATAGGCTAGCCTTACGTCAACGATGTATCAATTGGTTTACATCTCAGAGCAAACCACAGATATGATTAATACATCTCTAAACAAAACAAAATCCGGAATACGAAGGAAGCGTATTTACAGCTTTTACATTACTAAAGAGTAGTACACCTTTATCTTACTTAAACATTTAAGAAAAACTCTACAAAATTATCCTAAAAAAAAACATATCACCAAAAGAGGAGAGACAATTAATAATTTGTACGTGTTAACTTAATACTGAACACTCTCCCCATCGTCATACGAAACTATACAAAATGAACCGTTAGAGACAGATCGCCTAGGAATCTAGTCGTGGTGTCAAACTACAGAACCAAAAAACAATCCTAAAATATATATTGACTGCAAAAGAATCACTATATTGTAGTACAGAATGTATTATTATTATTATTATTATTATTATTATTATTATTATTATTATTATTATTATTATTATTATTATTATTATTATTAAATTACCAGACCGTATCAAAAAACAGAAAATGCGATAAAAACATATCCTGGAAGAAAAAAAATTAACTTCCAAATATTAATCAACCTTCCATATTTGTTCACACTGAATTCCCTCTAATTCACGACGGCGAATGTCACATTGAGCAAAGAAAAGTCCGACTCTAGGGACTCCGTCGCGACGCCCCGATTTCGCGCCATTTTACGATTACCGCCCGAGAAGCAAGGTATTCTCCGCGAGGTGCACACGTGCGAAGTGCCTAACGCCCTCGAAAAGGCGAAGGCGCGCCCAAAATAAAGGAGTGGAGGAAGAAGTTCGGATGGGGCAAGATGACGCTAATGGAGGTCGTACACACATGGGAAAGGAGAAAGAAGATAGAGGTCGAGCGAAAAAAAGAAAGAAAAAAAGAGAAAAAAGTGAAGCAGGGATGGTGAGAAGAGTAAAGATGCTGAGAAATGGAAGCACATCCAGCAGTACTGGGAATGGTGGAAAGGGTGCTGATGGCAGAAGATTTGTGAAGATTAGAGCGGGCATATCGAGAGGCGAGGGAGGTGAGGGAGAGAGAGGAACGGCTGTATTGTGGGGAGACGAGAAGAAAGAAAAGGTCTAGAAAGAGCAGTAAGCAGATCAGGATTATCTAGTAGAAGTTCTTAGCGTTTCCGTGAAATCTCCTGGAAATGAGATGATCAAAAACTAGCACAACAGAAGCGGAAAGTATATCAGATGTGGGGCACGATTGTAAGTGGTACAGGAATTCGAGTCGGTCCGGATGGTGAGTGGAGCAGAAAACCAGAGTAGGATGATGGGTGAAGCAAAGATCCCATGAAGGATGGGGAGTGAAGGATGAAGCAGAGAAACCGAGCAGGACAGTGAGTGAAGCCGTGATGTCGAGGAGGATGGTGAGTGAAGCCGTGATGTCGAGAAGGATGGTGAGTGAAGCAGATAAACCGAGCAAGACAGTAAGTGAAGCAGGTATGCCCAGCAGGATGGCGAGACGAGCAGGGGCGGCGAACTAGTCGAGGAACGCTAGCGACAGTGGGGGCGGAGGTAGCGGCAGCGGTGGCGGAGCCAGACGCTGCAGAGACGATTACTCCATCGCGAAGCGCATTCAGCGGCTTCGCTCAGCGCGAGGAAGGCGCGGGCGGCTGCGGGTGCTGCCGCGCAAGGAACACAATACGACTCCGCGCTGCCCCTGACTTAATTCCAAGCGTTCGCGGAGCCGTTTGCGAGTTTCAGCGCGCTCCGACATTCCGCGTTTAAAATTAACCCGCACTCGGCGCCACCGCCGCCTAGGGCGGAGAGGCGGCGCCGCGCGGGGGAGGAATGCAGGCGACGCCGGTGGCGGAAGCCCCAGCGCCAGCGGAAGCCGAAAAGGGAGCGGAAACGGTATCGGGAGCGGAAACGGTATCGGGAGCGGAAACGGTATCGGGAGCGGAAACGGTATCGGGAGCGGAAACGGTATCGGGAGCGGAAACTGTATCGGGAGCGGAAACGGTATCGGGAGCCGAATCGGTATCGGGAGCGGAAACGGTATCGGGAGCCGAATCGGTATCGGGAGCCGAATCGGTATCGGGAGCGGAAACGGTATCGGGAGCGGAAACGGTATCGAGAGCGGAAACGGTATCGGGAGCGGAAACGGTATCGGGAGCGGAAACGGTGTCGGGAGAGGAAACGGTATCGGGAGCGGGAGCAGTAACGGTAACGAATCGGAACAATAACCCAGCTGAAAATACTACGATGTTTCAGGAAAAAAGTCTGAATAAATATGTAGTGTGAATAACACATGGAAACTCATTGGACTCAGGTTTTTGTCCCCTAGAGGTACAATTGATTTGCTAAATCACTCACAAGTACACTTGTAGAAATAATGTTGTACTCCCTGAAAATATACTTTTTTTTTAAAGCTGACGCAGGTTTTATTTTAATTCAAAGAAAGCTATAGACGCACTCTTGGACAACAACGGTCAAAAGCAACGAAAAAATAAACGGAACGAGGATGAAACTGAGGAAATTGAGGCCTCTGAGGACGACAGGAAGTGCAGATGCTAAACGAGCCGCAATACCGCGCGACTCGTCACGGTAAATCGATCCCAGGCGGCGCAGATGCCGCGGGCAGAGGCGAGAGGGGAGGCGGGAGCGGAGGCGGGAGCGGAGGCGGGAGCGGAGGCGGGAGCGGGGGCGGGAGCGGAGGCAGGAGAGTGCGCCGCAGGCTCGGAAGCCGTGACGGCGTTTGCGAGACGCCGCCGCGCCGCGCCGTCGCGACGCACCACGAAGATAAAACCGACCGGGACGTTCGCCCTTAATGAACGCTGTTAATTAGCTTTTGTCATGACCTGTGAAACTGGCTTGGCTCTCAGTACTCCATAATGGATTCTAAAAAAAAAAAAAAAGTCCTCAAGTACTACGCATTAACTCTCGGCGCTTGCGTGTAAGCGAGAGGCATTAAACATCTTATTGATTTCTGTCGGCGCTCGAGAACGTTTTGAAGTTTATGGCACTTCAAAAGTCAACAATCTCATCGTTACAGATGCCTACTCTCAATCGGTCATAATTCAAAGCTTTTCGCTGGCGCTGTTTCCTTTTTGTGTTTGCTACATCGAGGACGACAACTGGATTAACTGCGGCGATGGACAGCGCGAGGAGCCGCCGCGGAAAAGGGATGGGGCAGGGAGGGGAGGGGGAGGGAGGTACGGACTCGGCAGAAGCGCCATTAGTGAACCGTCCGTTTCCCACGACCGCAACTCGGCGCGGCGCAGGCGGAGGAGGATGCGGAGGCAGCGGCGGCGGCGGCGGCAGTACCATCGACTGGGCGGAGGAGAGTTTGAGTTGGGTGAGGCAGCGGGGACCTGTGACATAGATGGGCGACGACGGCGGTCGAGTAGACGGACGGACGCGATGAGGAGCGCTGGTGGAGAGGAAACAGAAGGGGAGGGGGCGATGGGGGCGGTGTCCCATCGGAGTGAAAGTGGACGCGGGGAGAGTGGGCGGATGGGCGGAGGCGCTGGACGAGGCGGGGGCGGCAATGATGAAGACCGGGCTCGGCAGGGGTTGAAGAAGAAGCGTAGGTGGGGCGGGGCGGCGACAGGGCGGGTGCGTGGTGGAAGGAGAATGGGGGCTGCGACAGGGCGCAGGGAAAGGCAGGCAGTCCACGACGTTGAGGAAATGGTGGTATCTGGGGATGGGGGAGGGGATGGAAGCGGAGACGGTAGTGGAGGCGTAAAGGCGAGGCAGTGGGCGGGGCGGGAAGCGGTCGTGGGGAGGGGGGGCGGGCGGGAAGAGTGGTTGTGCGGCGGGGGCGGGGGTGGGGCGAGGCGAGTGCGAGGGCGCGGCGACGTGGCATCTCCCGCGCGCAACGCGACAGTCCCCTTCATTAGCGGCCCGGACAATGGAGAGTGGACGCTCTCCCCAGCCGCTCCTCCATTTGGCGAGGGGATGCGCCAGCAGCAAATGGCGGTCGGGCTCGCCTCGTCGCCGCCACCTCCTCGCCCGTCGATTACAGAAAAGTGGAGTTGAGTGAAAAGTGAGTTATGGGTCGCGACATGTTTAACGAACGGGCTTGGACTGAATCGATCCTAAAGAAATTGAAAATGACGTTTCCTAATACTTTAGAACGTCAGCAAATAAATCATTCCAAAATTCATGATATCATACATGGCAAAATACAAAGCATTTTGAGAATTTTAGCAAGCATTTAAGACTTTATTAATAGTAATAATAATATTAATAATATTAGTAATAATAATAGTAATAAAAATAATGTATTATGTTCTCTTTGCATTAAAAGTAAACAAAAATTTAAAAAAACACAATATAATACACTAGCCTATAATTCTGATGAATTGTAAGAGTACGACTTGTGTTAATTTATATGAGCCAAATATAATCAAGCTCCTTCTAGCAAAATGTATTGAAATAGACTTATACCCGGAGTACAGATGAGCGCGTTGATGCTTATCCAGCAAGAAAAGAGGTTGAGACAGCAGTACTTGAAAGTACAGCGGCCAATGATATTATATGTGTGTGCGGAATACAGATGTGAAAATAGAATAAATTAGGCAATGCGTTTACTAAATACATATCGTATCAACGCACGCTTTCCCATCTGTGACATTTTTTTCAATTTGAGGTGAATTTCATTTCCAGGAATGTATGTACGCAAGTGAACGTGAAATGTCATAATGCATTCGCAGATCCCCTAACGGACTAAAAATTGACGCCCACCAGTGCGTTTGAATAACTATTTCACGTGAGCAGTAAATGTAAATTATGCTTTTTATAAAAACGGATCCACAATATTGAATTGCTGGACCGTTCCAATTTCCTTTCCGATTGCGCATCAATTATTCATGAATGGCTCTTTATTCTCGTACTCGTAGTAAAGTCTCGCAGTATTATATAACAGCTATTTCCCTATTGTATGCGTTCATTAGGGTGACATTCATTGTATTAACTAATACATTAATTGTACACAACTACTTACTTCAACTGTATTAGAGACAACGAACTTACAACAGAAATGATTATACTATTAATTGTAAGGCGAGAAGTGTGCGTAGTCTTGGAAATACTTTGGTGCGTCATTCTCTTTTTTTCCTCAGAAAAAAAGTTTGATATTGTTCACTGATCATACAATTTTACGGACACCGACAACCTTCTTTTTTGAACACCAACCCACTGAATTCAAGAGGTTATTGACTAGTAATATCAGTTTCTAACTTTTGGACTCATGATGCAAGAAAACTAAATTCTTTGCCAGAGACTTCATAATTAGTGGTCGATAGTTGCTTTCAGATATCCGACCCAATGGGACAATTGCGAACATTTGGAAGTTCAGATTCGCTTCGCAGTCCTTGAAATGTAAATGCCGACGTCTCTCGCTACACATCATTATTTATATTTCGCCTTATTTTATGTGCTAATCCCTTAGGCTCACAAATAAGCATCTGCTATCAAGACAGTATTCATCAAGATGATCCTGCACAAAGACTTTAACCCGTTAGCACATCCTACAACGTAGCTTTAGCTGAAAGGAAGACGGAAAATATAAATTCCAAAGTCCAATCCACAAGAGCTGCCAAGAGCATAAACTATATTTGCTTTTTTTTTTGCAACCCATCTCGAAATATTGTAAATAAAGGCGAATATCTGAATCATTAAAATAAGATTACATCAAAAGAAAAAAAAAGAATCAGACCCAAAAATGACGACGCCCGTAGGAACGAGCACACAAATGAAATTCAAAATAAGAGGAAAGCGGGGTCGCAGCGACAAAAGTGAGCACAAGTGAGTTCCCAGGAAAACTGAAGGCGACGGCATCTCTTAATATCGTGCACCTCGCCGGCGCTTGTAATCAACAAGACTTAAACAGGACGGCGCTGACAAAGGGAAAATGAAGTAACGAATTTTAATGAGAGCACCGGATTAGGCGCTCGTAGGGGTGACTGCTATAAGTTTGTGGCAGCGACAGCAAAAGACCATGCAGACGACGGCAGTGAGAGCGAGCGAGTTAGAGTATGGTGTCTGGGCGCGTCAACTAGCGAGATCATGAGTCCCGTAAGTGTAGTATAACACGTTCCGTAAGTAGAAGTGTTCATCGCTTGATCAAGCTATCCGGCGCCGACCTACAGGTTGACTTGTAGATTTCCCACCTCCAGATATCTCCAGTGGACATCACCCCAGCCGAACAACTTCTAAAACAAAATCTGAGGTAGTGTTGGGCGTGTAAATGTGTGTGTATGGAAGGGGATAGGAGGGCCAAAAGATGAGAAAGGATGAGGAAGGAAAGATCACTCGCAGTCTGCGGCCCGTTTGTTAAGGCGCTGCTACGAAATTCACTTGATATTGATAGGAGAAGCTGCGGAAAACTACCTCGCAGAGCTAGCGGCCGCTAGAATTCTCCTTCAGGCAGAGGGTGAATTGGACTCTGTCGCTAGGATTTGCCAATCAACAATGAAGCAGAAACAACCATATTGCTGCTGAGCTATCGTATCCCGCCGGTGATGAACACAGCTACAACAACGAAAGAATTGCAGCTTAAGAACTAGCGAGAATTGCAAGGAAAACGTTGGAAACAATATAAATCACTCATTTATGTGTGAAGTCATGATGGCAATACTGACAACCAGCGAGGTGTTGACTGCAGCTTAGGCGACGGAAGGGAAGGCAGTGGAGAGGAGAAGAAGAAATAGTTAATGACACAGCATCAGGAGTTGATGTTGGTAGACAGCAGAGGTAGCTTTATTAATCGACCTAATTTTATTTATTCTCATTAATATGACACTTAAGTGTTATGCTCACATACTGCAGTATATGAAAGACGCATAGGGAACGAATGGATTTCGCCCGAGGACGCCATCTCTGTCAAAGGCTCTTGCAAAAGGCGTACTGTAGTTTAATCAATACATGTATTAGATATTGGACAAGGGTTTGGTTTAAGTTAGAATATGTGCTTCATTGTCACCTCGGATTAAGTTACACGCGAAGTTGAGAAACGCAGAAGAAAGGAATTAGTACTAATTAAGTCACAAAAATAATTTATTCTTCTTAGGCTGCAGTAAAGCTCTTCTTAAACTGCTAGTTTTCAACTTGTATGATATATGATAATGTAATTAAGATAGATAAAAAATAATGAAGAAAAATTGGATAGAATTTGTCACTGACAAAAAAAATCACATTAAGGACAGGAGGACAGGTATTTGAAAAGCAAAGAGGACTAGTACCAGTAAGCTTGATTAATACAAAACTTACTCAACTGGAATTTACATATATTTGCTGAAGATAAGAAACTCGTTCATATTTCATGATGAAACCCTGCAAGTAATTTCCGAAGCACAAGGTGAAAAATAAGATCGTTCACAGAGCCAACGTGATAAAACTTCAAAAATATTTATTCTTAATCTTATCGATCATATAATGCACCTACACATACATACAAAGAAATGTACATTTATTTACAATTCTCTTTACATAATTGTTCTGAATAACAATATTAAACATCCACTTCAATACGCAAAACGTTCCATACTGATACCGCAGTGCATATTAAATCAATTTTCCCCTAAGGAAACTAATTCCACCAACTGCAAGCCACAAGAATCCCATCCGAAGCCCTTCCGAAAAAAACAAGTCACTCTCCTGGTGCACAAGAACACCGTGGCCTGCGCAGCAAAAGCACGGCAGCAGAGTTAGCGTCGGAGGGGCTGTTCAAACGCAGGAGGCGCAACGGAGAAAGAAGGCACGACAAGGCTTATCTGCGCCATTGGCGACAGTTTTCTCTCCATTATCAACAATTAACGAGACGCAACTGCCACGCCCACAGGTACGCTACGTGCCCGGCCGCGCCATCTTTGTTAGTCTCCTCCCACCTCCGCCACTCCCCTACACTACCCACGTCTTAAATCCGCCCCGCGCCTGCCCCGCCCCTACCTCGCTTCTTCCCCACCTCCACACACCTCTACTCTGTCTCTACCTCGCCTCCGCCCCTTCTTCGCTTTTCCCCTTCTTCTTCCTCGCCGCCGCCTCGCCTCTACCTCACCTCCGCCCTGCCACTATCTCGTCCCTACCTCTCCACTTCCTCGCCTCCGCCCCGCCTCAACCTCGCTTCCTCCCCCCCCACCTCTTCCTCGCCTCTTCCTCCCCTCCTGCCTAGCCTGTACCTTGTTTCTTCCCCGCCTCCATCCCACCTCTACTCTGCCTCCGCACCTCCTCTCTCGCTTTTCCCCCTCCTCTTCTCCCAGCCTCTTTCTCGCTTCTACCTCTCCTCCGACCCGCCTCTTCGCCCCCTCCTGCCCCGCCTCTACCTCGTCTCTACCTCGCCTCCACCTCGCCCGTACCTCGTCTCTACTTTTCTTCTTCCCCGACTCTACTCCTGCGCCCCCTCCTCTACCTCGCCCCCTCACACCGCCCCGCCTCCTTTGTCTTTCCCCGCCCCCTCCCTCAGGGCAGAGTGGCTCCTTTTGGCACGAAGAAGCTCTTATCGCGCGAGCCTCTCCTCCGATTCCTTTAGTTGTTATCTCGGGCGCCGCGCTCTCGAGGGACGATGAAGCAAGCGGTCCTGCAGGTGGGAGCGCGGAGGCACCAGGCGCGCAGACGGAGAGAGCGGCGATGGTTGGAGAGAAAAAAAACACAAGAGCCAGCGAAAATGGTTAAATCTACGGTAAACAAATAAATTAATACAGCCCTATGTGGGTTTGGGAACAGGATTCCATGGTCTTCTCACCCGTAATAATTTCGCAACGCTGGTATAATGCACGGGAGAGAGGTAGCCTGATGGCACAGTGCGAACAACCGACGATTCGTTCGGCGATAGGTTTCTTAAGTGTTGTCTGTCCGGGCCTCCGCTGTGCTCTCCCGACTCTTTCCTTCAACCTCGTGGTCCACTGGGAATTAAACTGTTTACAGAGCGCGGGGTGTAGTTGTTTGCTCCGCCGTCAATCGATAGTTCGCGACGGAGACCAAGAGAACCCAAACCTCGAGCAAAAGCAAACCATTCCGATTCACATGGGAGAATCTGCCAGCGATTCCTTCGTTACTCCTGCGTCGTACCGGGAGGAACAAAACAGATTTATTTCGCTGTCATAACCTTACATTCTACAGTTATCGCAATGTACGAATGCACGGAAATATTTCCTCAGAAATATTTGTAAGAAAAAATCGTACTGTATTATACGTTTTCTACGCGTAAGTAAATGAAAACTTAATGATATTGTTCACTGCCACCTATCTACATAAAACGTGGAAACTTTAGATAACATAATGTTTCCATCCTAATACATGTAACACGGCTATATTTTTGAAGTTGTTCACATTGAATTTTCATTACAACTTTAAAAAAAAAATGGACATGGCATCCGCTACTTCATATGATCAATAAATCGCAGTAACCTAGCGTGCTGCACGTCACGGAGTCGAAAACTTTCTCCCATCGCGACTTCACGCTTCGGCAGATACTTTATCGAACTAAATAACTTCGTGTTGCAACATGTAAATAGCATTTTACAAAGCTACCAGCCCTGACAAAAAAGAATGAGGATGTAAAACATAAATTTCCAACAACAGTACGTATCTGAAGCTTCGTAAAAACCATTGAATAGAAGCTAGAAACACAATATTTCACTTTTCAACCCAATTTCCACTACGATAGCAATGGCCCAACGCAGGGTCGCACAGTTCATTCCAAAAAAAATGCTTTCAGTCGTATATGGGTTCCGGATTTGGAGCACACACAAGTTGGCATTGACTTCGTTCGAAGAATTCCGGTTGCGACAGATTCAGTTTCCCGGAGGGAAAGATCGAAGACGCGGCGGAAGGAGCGACGACGTCAACAAGAGAATTTCATCGCCCCCAGCTCCATTTTTGGCATTGACTTTCCAAGTTCGTATTAACTCTTTCAACTGCTCCATACGGCGAATCTTGTACTAACAGCGTGGTGGGAAGGTATATAGTGCGTAGATCTATCAGATGATCCCCTCAACAAATATCAGGGAAGCAATCGAATAGTTCATTGCAATAAAATGGAAAATACGATGGGCTAGGAAGTAATAAAGGACAATATGAGGCATTTCTACAACGGGAGAGAACATTCGTAACTTGTACTGTCAAGGAAATCTTTAAGCAGATAAATGGCTATGAGAGAACGATGGCTGCAAAATGGAAATGTCTTCGTACAATGTTTTTTTTCAATTTAATTTTGTTATATATCGTTGGTGATAGGCATTGCATAAGCCTGTAGTTTTTTTTAGCTCGGAAATATCCGTTACTTCACAAGCATTCAGCAAAGAAGTCTGCTGAAAGCTTGTGAATTCAAACTTTCGTTTCGGATCGGCAATAGAATAAATTGTATACCGATGGACAAGGCAACTTCACAATACCGCTTCTCTCAAGAAATACAAATAGCTTTTAAATCCCTTCATTAGTGGTCGGTCATCTTACAACTGATGTGCGTTGAATAACAGTTGTACTTTACACTTTATTACACTCACACAACCAACAAGTTCGTGTACAGTGTAGGCGCAAAACCGCGAACGAAACAAAGCGGACGTAAATTAAAAACAAACTGCTTCAACCCGCTACATTCAACAAAAATTAATATTCAAACACGCCTGTTGGCAAAAGGGGGTGGGTGGGTGGGTGGGCGTAGGATATATGCCAATTGAAACACGGGCCCGAAGTGCCGGCGGGGCAGCGCGGGAGAGCGGCTGGAAGAGAAACAGGCCGGCGCTGTGTACAAGTGCTGCAAAAATCAAAAGTCGTTTCTCGCGGGGCGGTGCTCTCAGCGAGCACTCGGACGTGGGTAAACACGCGCGGCGCGGCGCGGCCCGGTCCGGCCCGGCGCCACCCACGCGCCAACAGACACGCGCCGCACACAGGCCCGGAACACGTGCACGAGCGCGGGCGAAGAGATTCAAATAATATTTTCCTACGCGCCTGCAATGTCGAGCCACGGGCTGACAAACTCACAGTGGTGACTCGTGCCGCAAGAAGCAAAGAACTTTTACTATAGTTTTGCGCTCAAAATATGTTTTATTAATAGCGGATTTTTAGTTAAATAAATTTAAAAAAATGGATATCTGGGTCATTCATAATTTCACACATGACTTACAATCGCATAACGATTCCCTTACATTAACTGGAAATCGGTGAAGAGAGAATGATGCATACGTGTACTGCGAGTCAAGGAGTTTACACTACACTGGAAACTGATAGATACAATCCTAAAGCACGACAGACCGTTCACTGTGAGCGGAGAAAGTTGAGGCTTTGCGGAAAGTATATCCCAATTATGTAAGTCAATCCGAGATTGCTTACTGTCTCTACCCTTCCGCACTGGCGGGGACGGAGCCTAATAGCAATCGTAAAACTTAACGCCAATCTCTATTATATTCACTGCGCGCGCAAGTTAACAGTACCAAAAACATGACAAAATGTAAGGTATAAAATCAAAAGAAACTGCATATACCGATGTGACTAGACACAAAGCTATCAATTTAACACAAACAAACGCCACTTACCGTGTAATAATTCTATTAATTTATCTCTTTGCCAAACCCGTTATTGTACTAAAAGAACTGTTGAACTCGGGGGACGAAAACTAACCGAAGAAAGCCGCGAACGAACACCTAAACATCAGGAGGCTGTTCCTCTCCCCGGTGGGAAGGGCGTGGGCCACTGTGCGACGCGCCGTGCACGTGAGGTGGCGCGGCTGCCAAAGTGCCGTGGTCGCGCGCCCATCACGCGCCGCCACCCCCCCTCCCCCTGCGTCCACGGACCGGATTAGCCGACCGCGCGCGCCGCCACCGCCACTGGCTCGGGAGCGGGCGATCACGAGGTATCAAGCGAACGTTTTTTGTTGTTGTTTTTTTTTCGTTTTTGGAAGCGGGACGACGCCAGCTGCTGCGGCGCAAGTTCACGAGCGATCGCTGAACTACCTTTCATTTTTTAACCATTAAAATTGAACAAACATTTCGTGTCTCAAGATGTTTTTATTTTAATTCGTGCTTCACGGACACTAAATATAAACAGGATTTATTTCACGTTACATACGCTGTTTTTCTTTCAAGAGACGAAGAGGTTTGCTGCCTTGTGCCGTCAAATCTCTTCAAAATGACAAATACGGTTTAAATATTTGTTATTCATAAAACCATTTCGGCTCCTGATAGACAATTGTGGTAATTGCCGGTGGTTAAAGAAAAGTTCTTCTCAAAGAGTGGGACTGAAAAGACAATCAAGAAGTCGAATCCAAACAAGGCACGAAAGCAATACTTCAAATTCATCACTTTCACTTCTCTTCGTATATTCCGATCAAGTTTAGATATTGAATCAGTCTTTGCAAATCTTTTAGTTTGCTCGCGTGCCTAATTTACATGTAACGTAAACAAGTTTTCACTAATAGTACTACACACGTTTGTTTTATAAAATTAAGCGAATAGGCAGAATAGAATACATTTGATCAATCATATTCATGAACACCTTTAAACAAAGAATACAGTGTGAACATTCTTTCTTAAACAACCTTGTTCGTTAACGATTATTGATGAAAGTAACATTATTATTAATAATAGTGAAACGGTGTAAATATATTAATAATTTAAGTGGGTTTAACAAGTGGGGGAACATGCAGAAAAAATGGCAAAAATGTAAAATGTTTCTTTATCATTATCCTACTATTCATAATTTTTAGTAGTGAAGAATTCAGAGAATTCTCGTTATATCTTCGTTAGAGTTCGTGTTTAAAATTTACCAAGGATACACTCTACCAGTTGCCATTACTATGATATGTAGTAGAATTCTTCGTTGTGCTTGACATTTAGGCTTCGGCAGAGACAACTCTTCTTCACTTTACTGTCCTTGGCAGGTGCGCGATACAAGATCTTTCGAGGAAAATTAAAAGCGATTATCATAATCCAGCCATACATTTTTGACATTTGCCAGTTCGATGCCTAGTCTGTGTTCCTTACCTGTTCCGAGATGGTGGCATCGAGCGAACATCTTTTCACTGAAAAAGCTGCTGCTATTATCAGTCACTAAGAAACCACGTCATCACATGACTCAAACGTCAAGCGGAAAGAAGTTTGAATCGAATGCACAGCTACTTATGCACTTTGCACCAAACATCCTTTTATAAAACAATCATATTCGTTAATGAATGTCGTAGAAAATTACATCGAGATTAAACCGAAGCGTCCTTTGGCCGCGCGAGTCGTGGGAGGTCGCAAGCGCGACGGCGCAGCCGCGGCGCCGGGGGTGGCGGGGGCGGGGTTGCGGGGACGTGGGTAGGGGGCGGGGCCCTGCCCGGCGGCGACGGGGCCCATTAATCTTATTGACACCCGCAGCGGCGCGGCGCGCTGCGACTTGTTGCATCGAATTGCCACGAGAGTGCCGCCGGTCGGACTCGGGAATAAAAAATATATAAATCCAGGTCACGCCAAACCACCATGCATGGCTACGTATACACGCTCCCTCGCACGAAGCGAGCTTTTCTTCTAATACCAGCACAAATGCGAGAACGAACAAAAATGAATGGACGTGACGATGAATCCATACTTCATGGCTTAATTCGTTTTATCACATTTGTCATTCTTTGTTTCCGCGTCGCGATGAATAAAGAAGGATTTTTTGATCATCATTTCCCTCACAAAAACCAATTACTAGAGGTCTACCATTTTTAATTTAAACTAAAATAAGTAGGCCTGTAATAACTGAAACAATTTTGTTATAAACCACGGTCTCTACATCCCCACATATTACAATTTGTAAAACAGACGCTTTTCGTAACAACGAGCGTGAATTATATTTCCCGGAATTCCCCCTGTTAATTTACAAGTATACACAAATATGAAATGCATAACACACATCAACATCAAATTCATTAACATGATTACCCAACTATATCTTGAAACATTTAATGACAACAATTTCTACATCAACTATCCGCATTACCAGGAACCGCATCCCACTCCGGTTGTCACAAATTTGAGTGCAGGAGCTCGCAGACGCCGCCTCCCGCGCAGCGCCGGGGCAAGAAGCCGCGAGGCGAGGGAAGTCGGGAATTGCTAATGCTCCGGCCCTTTCTTACGGCCGCGCCGCGCCGCGGGTGAACAACCCTGAGCGCAGCGCAGCGCCGCGCCGCAGCGGCTGCGGGCGGGCAGGCAGGCAGCCCTTGCGGCCCCCGGGCCTCCGCGGCGGGGCCTCGCAGGGCCGGGCTGCTCGCGCAGCGCAACGCCCGGGCCGCGACCACCGCAGTGCGCCGGTGATTTCGGTTGGGCGGCGGCCAAGGCGGCGCGGCGCGGCGCGGAGAAGCGCCATGCGGAGAAGAGTGGCGTTGCGTGGAGCGGAATGGCGCCGAGCGGCGTGGCACAGCGTGGCGTGGTACGGCGTGGCGCAGCGCGGTACAGCATGACGCAGTGCAGCGTGGCGAGCCGTTGTTGTGGCATGGTTGTGGCGTGGTGGTGGCTTGACGTGGCGTGGCGCGATGCGGTGGGGTGGGGTGGGGTGGGGTGGGGTGCGCGCATGGTGCAGCTAGGGGCGTGGTGAAGAGTAGTGGCGTGGCATGGAGCGAAATGGCGCTGAACGACGCGATGTGGCGTGGAGCGGTACAGCGTGACGCAGTGCGGCTGGACGTAGGATGGGGTGGGGTGGGGTGGGGTGGGGTTGGGGTTGGGTTGGGGTTGGGTTTGGGTTGGGGTGGGATTGGGGTTGGAGTGGGGTGAAGTGAGGTGGGGTGGGGTGAAGTGAGGTGGGGTGGGGTGAAGTGAGGTGGGGTGGGGTGAAGTGAGGTGGGGTGGGGTGAAGTGAGGTGGGGTGGGGTGAAGTGGGATGGGTTGAAGTGGGGTGGGGTGGCTTAAAGTGGGGTGGGGTCGGGTGGGGTGGGGCTGGATGCGGCGTGATGTGACGTGGGGTGGGGTGGGGTGGGATGGGATGGGGTGACGTGGGGTAACTTGTGGTAGGGTGGCGTGACGTGGGGTGGGATAGGGTGCGGCGTGGTACAGCACGGCGCGGCGTGACTTGTCGTGGGGTGGGGTGACGTGGGGTAGCATGGGGTGGGGTGGGGTGGGGTGGAATAGCATGTGGTGGTTTAGTGTAGCGCGAGGTTGAGTGGTGGACGATGCGGGCGACGTGAGCGGCGAAGGCACCTCATCTCTGCCTAAACCGGGCCGCTGTAAACCGGCAAAGGAAAATCATGCGAGCCAGGCTTCGCGAAGATAATTGCTTGGAGGTGTCCTATGAGATGCGCTTCGACGACATTTTTTTAGCGGAAACGTACAAATCTGACTCTTTAATATTGTAAATTCGCGAATAAAAATGCAAGTTCCAAATCATTACAGCGGCTCCAAGAGTTCATGATACCAATGAGAATATGTCGTTTGATTGTTTTCAATGCAATCCGTCGGGAAGGAGCGGTGCGACGGCCTACATTAAATTGGAAATCTCCGTATGATCGCGTATGATCGTCTTCACCGTGAAAATTTGGGATATGACAGTTCTGTCTCACGTGAAACTCGAGAATGGCGGTTTGTGTAGGTGAGGTATCAGTCCAAAGAACTTCTTGAATGTGTTAACGAAGAGGGGTGGGGAGTGGCGAGTGGCAGCGCAGTGGCGCGGGCCCAAGCAGTGCAGGGTGGGCCGGAGATACTGCAGATGTAAATACGTGAACCATTGCATATTCACACTGTATAGAGGATTCATTCTTTTTCGTGTCTACGTGATTGGTGATTGTGATAAATAAATAGCTGCGCAACGTCGAGTACTTCGATTTCCATTACTAATGATTTCGTAATTCACATGGTTGTAGTACTTTTGTTACTTAAACACTTTAGTTTTTTGCTAGCTTCCCACCGGTTTGAAAGCCCGGGTTGAAAGCCAAATTTTCTGACGGACTAGTATAATTGTGATAAAAGTAAGATTTTATGAAATTTTGGGGAGTGATATAAATAATGAAAGTTGTCTGAAAGAAAAAACGTAAATTAAAAAGGTTTTTGTCATTTCCTTTTTTAATTGTTATATTGCAATTTTTGAAATGAGATCTCAATATACTAGCAGCAATTAGTTACATGCCGCAGGCAGCATTTTTAAATCAACAACTATGGTTTGTTGATTGTGCGCTATCGGAATGCCAGTAGTTCGTTAATTTAGGAAGGATATTGCACTGTATATTAAACTAGGATATTTATCTCCAGCAGAAATATGAACGCCGGAGATTATCTATAATCAGACGGTCCATAAAATGCAATAAAATCACTTCACGAAACAACCACAAAATCGGTACAATAAGCATCAAACCACGGACATACTTGCTAGAATTTTCGCGTACACCATGGCCAGCGAACATTACGTGCCGCAATGCTGCATGCTCGACCCCAAGCATAAATCGCGTGCCCAATCTTTAACTGAACACACTGCATATTTGTGCCGTCCTTCGAAGCTCCGGGCCTCGGGGCAATAAAGCGCTCGCCCGCCGCCAAAACGAACGCCGCAAAGCTGAAATTCGAGTAACTTTAAGCGCGGTCCTTCTTTTTCTCATTTCAATACGAGGGGGAGCCGCCTCGCTCGCAAATCCAGAATCTTCAGACCCGCAGAATACGGTCAACGCGAATGAAGGCGTCGGGCGAAGGGGGCGGGTCATTCATAATTCTCAGTAGGCGGCGGCGGCGGCGGCTGAGGCTGCCAAGAGAGCGGGCACGAGGGTGCGGGCGAGGGCGAGGACAGGCCGTGGAGGGTGTGTGGGAGGAACCGGCGGGGAAGGGGAAGGGGGGGAAACGGGGAGGACGTCGCGGACAGTAGCTGCCGCTGGCGTCGCCACCCCGGCCTCCCCGCCCTCTCGTACGAACTGGGAATAATTGACACGCGGCCAACGCCGGCGGCTGCCAGCGACGACGCGACGGGGCGCGGCGCGGGGCGGGCGGGGAGGGGCAAGGAGGGGACGGGAGGGGAGGGGCGGGGCGGCGCCCGCAGCCAAGTGCGAGGCAGCGGAGGGCGTCGGCCGCCGCGCCGCCCTCGCTTTCGCCCCCGTCCTCGACGCTCCCCTGCTGGTGTCGTCGCATTCTGACATCCCGTCTTCCTATCCCACTCACTTAGCATCTCCACAACCCAAACCAAAATAAAACAACAAATATGAAAGAAACTAATAAAAATTACACTGCAAACTCTTTAGAACGAAACCCAAGTGACCAAGTATTTTCTTTTGTAGTAAAGAATTTGCGTTATACAACGTGAATCCATGAGTAAATTATTTCAATGAGTTGCTTATTAGGTAAAGTAATCATCGTTTTGCCTACATTATAGAGAGTTTTTCGATATCAGGAAGTTGATTATGTGGTTTACACGCTAATTTCAGGCATTTAAAATCTCCTGTGCGACGTTGGTGTGCCCCACTGGCGTGCGCCGGATTTGAGAGGATAGGTTTGGGACATCGTCTCCCCCGAGGTGCCCCAGTCCGCGTTGACGAAGATGGATGGATGGGAAGGGGAGATTGCGCGCGGTGCGCGTCGCGATGTATTAGACGCTGCGCCGGCATTCGCCTGGAAGTGAACAGGGAATGCACAGAAACCAGCAGTTAACCTAACAACGCGATCCCGGCAGGTGACACTAACTCGCTGACGACCAACACATCAAACTATACTTTTTTCATTTTTTTTGGGTGGGGGGCACATAGCCGAGATCAAACCCCCGATCCCCAGTCATCGGCCCGCTCGAACATCAGGCGACGGATTTTGCCGTTGCTGGTCAACAGATAATAAAAGACTTAAATGGCTACTCCTTCAGGCTTATAGCAAGCCTGTTCGTTTAACAAGGATGTCTTCCCAAATTCGGTTTCTGAAAATAGTAATCAAACATTATAGCATTTAAAAATGTCATAGTTTTTGTGAGTGTAACTGTGAAATCGTTATTCTACAGCTAACGATCACTAATCCGTATATGCATCGAAAGTAGATTACTCCCTAATAATTCACGAGTGATTACTCGGAAAAAACCTCAAACGATCAGTCAATCAAAGAACGTGCAATCGTAATCCTAAATTGGTTGAAACTAAATAATACAAATATTTTGTATATTAGCGTACGAGAGAAGTATTCGCACGACAATACTGACGGACAATGAAGCATAAAGCATTTCCAAGAACAGGTTCAAAGCAAAAACTATTCAATTCTATAACTCATTTAGGCATTTGACAGAAGAGATGTGTTCTATTTAATTGCACTTCAAATTAGTAGGGCGAGAAATACATCAGTGTCTGGAGACATATTTACAAGACATTTACAGCACATTCTTTATTTCCGACACACTTCTAATCGTCACGTGGAAAGACAAATCCTTTGTGCTTTCACGCACACTACAAATCAAATTTTCTGAGTTTTGTCTTCGATCTGAGTTTCAGCATTAGCGCGAGCATATGGACGTGGAAAAGTTTCGAAGAACCTATGAGTAGAAATCTCAATGTATCTGTGTTAAGAGTTTGTGTCAAGAACTCTCTCTCCGAGAATGTCACATGAGAAAAATTTCGCATTTTACCTGGTATTAAGAGTTTTCAATTGCCATCTTCAGTCGATTACGTAACCCATTACACAATAATGTGAAGATTCTTTAGAACGGGAAGATTGAAAGAGAACAAATCAATGCTTTAGCCGGATCTGTATAAATATTATAGTGTACGCAATTCAGTTTATAATGCACGGATTAACAAGAATGTAGAGTCGAAGTGCAGGAATGTAGAGCGAGGAGTGAGACGAAAGATAAGTAAGAAGCGCACGCCCACGCCGATACCACAAGCTGCGAGTTGTAAGAACGAGTTAACAGTACCAAACATTTCGCGGATTTAGGCAGCCGGGGTTGCGAAATACGAAAAGCGTCCCAAGAAAAGCAAGAAAACCATGATAAGAACCGTCATTCTAAGAAATCGATTCCAGCAGGCGCTACAAAACCACTGATCACATTTCGCTAACACATCAAGCAATTTTTCCGGCCCCTTGCCAGTTACGACCCCGCGCCGTCCTATTCACCTGCACGCTCTACCGTACGCTTTTCAGCTTTTTCGTTCTCCAGCACCGCTGTGGTTCGGGAAGCCCCAAGGTGCGCGTTTCGCTGCCCGCGCGTGGGCGAAGGCTCCTATTTTTCACCGGCGGGGGCCAGCGCGACAATCCCCACCCCTGGAACAATGGGAAGCGCGTCACCGCGGCCTTAATTCCGGTGTATTTATACCGGTGGCGGCGGCGGCGGCGGCGGCCCGTCACGGCGGCGGCGCGATGGGCCGGAAACGATGACGTCAACACCTCCCGCAGCGCAGGCACGCCGCCGCGCCGCACGCACGCACGCATGCGCCGCCGCCCGCGACCAACTGGCGACCGCCGCACGACCACGCGACCCGCAAGGGCTAGTATTTTTGGGGGCAAACAACTAAGGCATGTGGATAAATGGAACGTGTATTAAGTGCCCGCAGACACGCTGCCCCAAGCGAGGCATCCACGAGTTAGTCTTGCTTGACGCGTCCGCCTCGTGCCGGTTTGTAAATCTGTCGCTTGTGTTTTCCGTTTCTTAATGTCCCGCAATGCAGAACAACGCGGCGGCGACAGACTAACGATTGACCAGAGCCAGTGCCGCGCGCGTGGCTTGTTCGTGTACTAGGCCCTTCATGCAGTGCTGGCTGCCGAGCTGGGCTCCTCTCAGGTCTAAACAGCCTGAGTGTGAGGCTCCCACCAGGCGGGCATAGGGTCCAACGAGAAGAGACAGCTTCAATGGTGTTCGATTTGGGGGTTGGCAGGGGAGTTTAACCGCACGAAGTATGTCACTCAATGTGGCTGTATCTTTTTCCTTCTCGTAATGTTTCTTAAAACAGCTACATGAATACTGTGGTGTTCTTGGAAAATGCGGGTTTACCGCGTAAAACCAGGTATCCAGCTGATGCTTGAGAATACCCGATTAAAGCACGAGAGCAGCACTCGCTGCTGTATGGGCTCCCTCTGGCTCAGACGGCAGTGCGGCAGGAAAACCGTCTATTAGAAACCCGAAAGTCGGCTTTCAGGATGCGTAGTAAAAAGATGAGAAACCACAGAGATCACAAGATCACATCTGTTCGTAAACATAAAGAACCTACGCTCTGAGATCTCCTTAGCGGCGGATCTTTAGAAATTGTGCCAATACACACAGACCTCGCCAACGTAATCGCAACCTTCCTCTTTAGATAGAGGTAACAAGGGATCATTACGGTCACAGCGCCGTTGTAAACATAGAAATGAATAACAATTGGAAGGAACATATACGAACGGTGAAATAGGTGAACCATTATACAATAAATTGTCACCAAACTTGCACAGTAAAAATACTTTTTGAATGTTAGATGTTTTCAGATTAGATTAAAACAAAACAACTGTATCTACCGATGCGTCGTCGTTTATTAAATCGTCTTCGGACTGCCTATCAATGTTCATTTTTATCAAATACGCGTACATTCTAGAATGGTCAGATATATACGTATTTGTCTGTACATTCTGGCGAGGAGATGTAGAAGACCTAAAATAATGGAATAATTAACAACTGAAGACGCGTGTTTTATTACGATGGAAGTTCAAAGTTATCTCTGAATATTAGAATGACGAGAGGAAAACTTCAAAAAACCTTAAAACTGATAAACGTATCATTTTTAAAACCGTATCTTTACTGTCATTCTTTTTCTTAAACTGTCTCGTCGTTTTTCACGCAATGTTTTATCAAATGCAGAGTCGCCATCGTTTTTACATAAATTCCGCTTTCGAAGGCGTCGCACGTGATCGGAACTTATCACAAAAGCGCCTTCGCCCCGTCTCCCGAAGGCGCGGAGGGCCGAAGAGAAATACAGCACGTCTACGATGCGTGAAGAGCCGGTAATACGGCATTTGTAATCTTCACGGGCGACTGAACGCGACGGCGCCGCCCTTGCTGCTGCTCGGCGGGACGAAAGAGAGGAAGAAGTCCCGAAGGAGTGGAGAAAAATTAAGTGAACGAGCGCGAGCGAGCGCTGAAGCAAGACGAAGGAAGATAAGATGGAAGATGCCTCCTTCTTCGCGCGTTACCGATGAAGGGATGAACAACACAACAAGGAATTAACATCGGTGAATAGAGCACAGAAAATATTTCTTTCAAGCAACGCAAGGAGAAAACAGTTATTATTGTTGTTGTTAATAATAATAATATTATTTTTATTAATATTGCATTTAATTACAGTTTTTACTGGAATATAATTACTTCATTCTTTCAGAATTTCATTCACTCATTCATTATTTCAGAATACGATGCGGAGGGTGATATCAGACAATTAAAAAGCCAATAACTGGCAATATTAAACCAATGGAAAGATAATAAAATTACTTTCCGTCAAAGGAGAACATGGCAAAGATACGTAGATTGTATGCATTAAATCGATACTGATGCAATCGCTAAGTCAATTTAAAAAATTAGAACTTCAAGAACGTTTTCAAATCAATAAATACAATTTCAGCATGCCTTCTGTGGTTGCACGTGGCATCGATCTACTGCCAATATGACAATTGGAAGGAATCTAAAGTATCGCGACTCGAACAGAAGAAAGAAATACTGGCGAGGAAGAATATCAAATGAGAACTCGCCAACAACCACAAAAAATTTAGTGCAATTGCAAAATTTAGTGCAATGGGCCGGGCCCTATAGTATAGTGGTTACGGGTGTAGGTGCGTGTCTGCGGATTCGAATCCCGCCTGACTAAAGACGATTTAGGGTTGTGACATAGTAGGGCGTGACCCAACCACCTTCGATGCCCCACTCCTTTCAAGATCTCTTCCGGACTGAATGTCGTACAATAAGAATGTAATGGATGAATGTGACTGCCTGCCAGGGGGAGAAAGATCCGAAATGGGCTTAAGGACCGCAAAGTGAGCGCCAACTGGCCGCCACCGAAACTCCTATCTGCAAAAGATTCAAGCGCCGCCTCGGGGTTACGAGTCACGAGCGGCAGGAGTAAGTGCTCGGCCGCAATGGGCTCACGAGTCACTTCGGAATTAGTGAGTGTCGGCTAGTCAAGGGACTATTGAGGGTAAAAATGCACAGGTATTAAACTGAGGGCAGGAAATGTCAGCTGATACCCGAAAGAAATAGCCGTAAAATGCCCGATGATGATGAAGATTAGTGCAATGATAGAATAGGAAAAAATGTTAATATTCAACAGAACTTTCAGAACTCAATTAAAACAATAAAGACATAAGTAACACGACTTCCGTAATTGCTGAGCTATCAATATCGTACCACGGCGCAAGGAACCGTACCGCGAGGAGAATCGTAACGAAGAAACGCGGAGAAAAAAGAAACAAGACACACACAAGACTTCGCCCAAGACGGGAGCGGCGGCGGCGACCGCCGACTGCTAATAGCTATCACATAGCAAACTTTCGTGGGCGCATAACGACACACTGCCTCGGCTCGGGTGCGAATTAAAACGAACAGAGGCTGCGAAACGGCAGTTCAAAGAAAGCCTCCGACGCCACTTCTGCCTTCGTCGCCGACCACCTCCGCTCGCTGACCGCACTCATTCCCCTACCGAAGCCTCCCGCCCCCTTCAAGCCGCCCGTCGTCCCCCTTTCCTGCCCGGCGCCATCTTCCCGTTGCCCCTTTGCTTAACGCGCAATGTGCCCGCTGCCCATTGTCCCAGTCCACCGTTACTTCTCGCTGTCACCCGGGGCCTTGCAACTCAGTATCAATTCGGACACAAACCTAGAGGGTGCTATAATAGGAGGCGCTAGTGTCGCCGGGTGCAGCTCCAGGTTAGGCTCGCCACTTTTCTCCCCACATTCAAACTGGCTAATTTGTGACAAATACCAAAAGTGTCTTCTAACTGTTCAATTATTCATAATATATACCTATAAGAAACTTCTGAAGAATGCGTGAACATCAACGCTGAGTTTTGTAACATTATGGGCCTGATTGCATCTCGCGAACCCATGCAACAGCCACGCACGTTTTACGTATCGTTGGCACCAGTACGCATTTTAGTGTCTGTAAGGTGCTGCAGGACAACACGGCACTATAATGGTTTCCACCAAGTTATGTGGGAGTTGAAAGGCCCTGCTGTCACCTCTCGCAGCTGCCCATCGCCCTCGGCCACACGTCACTCCCACCGTCACCGCCACCGCCACCGCCACCACCACCAACGTCACCGCCACCGCCACCACCACCAACGTCACCGCCACCGCCACCACCACCAACGTCACCGCCACCACCACCACCAACGTCACCGCCACCACCACCACCAACGTCACCGCCACCACCACCACCAACGTCACCGCCACCACCACCACCAACGTCACCGCCACCACCACCACCAACGTCACCGCCACCACCACCACCAACGTCACCGCCACCACCACCACCAACGTCACCGCCACCACCACCACCAACGTCACCGCCACCACCACCACCAACGTCACCGCCACCACCACCACCAACGTCACGACACCACCACCAACGTCACCGACACCACCACCAACGTCACCGACACCACCACCAACGTCACCGACACCACCACCAACGTCACCGACACCACCACCAACGTCACCGACACCACCACCAACGTCACCGACACCACCACCGTCACCGACACCACAACCGTCACCGACACCACAACCGTCACCGACACCACCAACGTCACCGACACCACCAACGTTACCGACACCACGAACGTCACCGACACCACGAACGTCACGTACACCACCAACGTCACCGACACCACCAACGTCACCGACAACACCAACGTCACCGACACCACCAACGTCACCGACACCACCAACGTCACCGACACCACCAACGTCACCGACACCACCGTCACCGACACCACCTCCGGCGTTATGGCGATGAGGCCGCATCATTTTATCGCCGCTCACCCCATTACGGCCCGGCGGGCGTGGCGGGGCGGGGCGGGGCGAATGAGGTCGAACGCAAGTCGTTGCAAAGTTCCGGACACGTCGTGCATGTTTCGCGCACGGCCCTCGCGCGCGCGCTAACTTTTAATTACAAGGTCTCCTTCGTCGTCATCGTCGCAGGAGCCATTAAACCGCAAAAAAGGGCCGTAAGGGCGTTTAAAAATAAGACACTCGCCGGCCACCCACTCCCCAAAGCAAACAATCGGCACTTAAGCTTTGTTGCCGGGAATTTCTTACGGCAACTTTCAGAGAGGGTGACCGACGGAGACTGCGTAGTTGAGGTGGCGCAATTGGAAAGTAGTGGCGAGAAGAAGAACGAAGAAAGTAGCAGGTTTATACGAAATCCCTGCTTGTTCAATAGACAGTCGCAGAACACAGCTGGCACAATGATGGACTTTTCATACACTCGAATTCTCAGTAAAGCAATTACATTACGGGTTGATTGTGGTATCGTTCGTACGTTCGTTCATTCGTACGTGTATCTAGAACCAAGCAAAAACGCGTAGAGGAACATTTCTCATGTTTTCAAAATGAGAAAAAGGAAGAAACTTAAGCGAAATTAAATATTTACTATTAGGTGAACTCATTTAATAAACGTTCTCTTAATTCTGTTTTATTGCAAAACTAAGTTCAAACTAAGCACAAAATCTATTTTATAATTTCCAAAAAGTGCCAAAACTGAAAGAAAACTTATGCAGCTCTGGCATTGTAAGGGGAATCTATGGTTTCCTTATATACTTAAAACTTCGGAAAAATGCAAAAATCATGAAACAGTGGCGATTGTGTCTGATAATGCAAATATTTGATTGTGTTATTTTGCCTATTCTCTCACTACGAGTACCATCTTAATTTTCTTACTGAGGGCGTTACTGCTTACGACAAACGACAGCAAAATCCCAAGGGAGACGCCGTCCTCCATTAAATTTTTGCAATTCTTCTTGGACACCAATTTTTTTATATTCTTGGTTGGTAAAGAACACACACATTATACATGATATTGCAGTATTCTCAAAGAAGGTTTTTGTTAAATTTATTTCATTTATTGGTATTCTACGACAATATATAATTTCTTAGTATTGATTACTGTTATCGTTCAGTACTTTTTGGAAAAACATTTTGAGTGCTTTTATTCACAAGGATTTTTGCTGCTGCCGCCATCTGGCTGTAATAAGAATATTCGAACCGACTCTTTGCAAAACCGTTTCCTCTCAGCACAGCGGAAAGTAATGAGCCATGGCGAAACTCAAATGTTCAAAACCCAGAAATTACACCACATTATGGCGAACATTGCACAACATTTCAGCGTTCGCGCCACCACTTTTACCGCAACGGAACCGCCTTTGCAATTGAACTTATAGTTGCCCACAGGAAGAGAAGTTGATGGTCGAGGCCGGATGGCGCGCCGTCGCCTTTGACCGCGATCTTAGGCCGCAAAGCGGACAAGTTAATCGCCGAGAACAGCCACATCCCGCGCGTACGCCGCCCTCCAGAAGAGTACTTGGGAGTATTTCGGGCAACGTTAACTCGCGCCCGCCCGGGCAGTTAGACGCACGCTACCTCAATTCCCTTCTGATGCCTTCGACGATATAGTCGAATCGTTGCACGCTGAGATAGTTTTGACATTCTACGGCTAACTGAATCTTCTTCATTCAAAATTACTAATTTAAAACTTTGCAGTGTTTGTTTTTAATTAATTTCAGTAGGTTCAATAGTAGGTTACTCCTCAATAGAAACAAAGTGAAGTTTGGTAACCATGTCATGGTGATTCATGTATGTAACGATTTCATTGCACTGCAGGACGTATATGTCATTTCTGTACACTACTAGTCTTTTTGCTTTTTGAAATTATATATTTTGTTGTAACAGAACCTCAAAAACATTACTGGTTTTCATCAGATGAGGATCTCTCCGAAAGTGGGAGTTATGATTTTGTAACCATAAATTTTGTCGGACATGGAATATAAATTCGGCGAAAGTAATTTCAAACCGTATTTAACGAGAGATTATTCTACAGCGTGTATTCATAACAACACCAACCACCTAGTCAAAACATTGTGACTGCAATGAATCTTATAATGAAGTGCTGGCCAATATGTCCACGCAAAATGCCTACTGAGATTTCATGAAAAGAAATGAAGCATGAGTTTCATTTCTAAATGGTCCACATACTTCAACGGCAATCTCACCCTGATCGACTAATTCGAAATCATGACTTGCAAGTGTACTTTCATAGCACTGTGAATAAGTATTTCCTATGACGTATGCATTTACGAATATGATTCCGTACTCTTTTTGCTTCTCGATACGACTGTTCGGGAAGATGATATGTATTCAATAAACACAAGAATTAACTGCCCGGAATTTTAAATGATCCAACGGGCTTAAAGACGTAATCCCTTTTCTAATAAAGATGAGAAATACTTCTCATAAAAAATCTAAACAACCTATAAGATAACTTGCAAACCGTGCAAATGAACGATAATTCAGAAATAGAGAAACTCGAACACGTCCTACTCGATATGTTTACCCCGGAAATCATATTTTCTTTCACGAAGTCCCCCTTAAAGTTTACTAGAATCTCTGTTAACAAGTGTTTTGCTTTTCAAATGAAATGTAAATCTAAATTCAAGATGATGTAAATTTGTAGAGAGAATAAGTCGTTGATAACTATTCATTTTTCTTTGTCATCATCCTGATTCATTGTCACATCCACAATAAAACTGGATTTATACAAAAGTGGTATGAAAAATCGACGAAAATAATAATTCAATTCAGCCGTTTCTATAGCCAAGCGAGCATCCCAACTCTTTCAACCGTGCGTTTCGTGAACAAAATAAAACAAAACAATGAGTTATCTACAACTTCCCGTTGCTGCGAGAACGTATTCTATTCAGCTTTCTATTTGGCCGAGATGTATCGCTGCGATTTGCAAATACAACGGTCTTGTTTCCCTTTCAATGGAGGGCAACTTCGATAGCGCAGCGATATGCCGACCAGATTAAATTTGCATTTGTCTCCTTTACAACCGGCCAAGGAAAGTAGTCAGGCGCGCGGTCGGGGGCCGAGGCTATTACACTCGCTGGCGACAGCGCCCGCACGCCGTCACACAGTGGTCCAGAGACGAGCAGCACAGACAGACATCCCTACGTCTTCGGATTCTAGATTCCAACGTCGGAGTTTTCGTAGCTGACACCTGTCAACAGTGCTGCTTTTGTTTAACACCGGCTTATCTATAGAATACGTATAGCGATGTATCATGGGGATGCCAGTGTCCAAATAGTGTCCAAATACATACTGACATTTTACCTTTCTCCCTCTCTTCTTTTCTCTCTCGCATCACACCCTCCATGCATCTGTCTCCCTTTCTTTTTTATTTATCAAATTGGCACATTGATGATTTTCATGTTTGAGACCAAAAGAAAATAATATTTTTTTAAAAAAATGTATGCGCGGATACGACGTGTCATGTATGCGACACTTGTACTACATATCTTAAATGTTGTTCTATGTTCACGTGTTTATCACAGCACTGTTTGGGCAATAGTGTAAGAGCTTCAAATGAAAGTTTTAATTGCATCTTTATATCAGAAAAACCTTTCATGTTTGTGAAAGAATCATCAGGCCGAAGTATTGCAACGAAACCTTTAAATTATTTAAAGATACACACAGAAATATCCGTAGTAGGCCTATAACATCGATTAATTATATTACTAGTCCATACACAAAAGCCTTTTTCACTTACATTTACTGGACAAAAATATTAGATTACACTGGTAAAATTAATGCAGACTAAATTCATTATTGGAAGTCACTATTTTTCTGGATTATATTTCCCTAAATGTTCTAAAAATTTCAAGCTTTTTCTGACTTTAGCAGATGAATGAAATTTATCTGATTTATTACCCGTTTCCCAGAATTCGTGGTTGGCCATCCCGCTGTAGGCACTGCGAGCATTTCGTCAACGCGCACTGTTATTTTCACATGTTCAGTCGGGCGCCGGCCCCAGCGCAGCCGCGGGAGGGGGTGGTGCAGGGCCAGCGGCGCGCACAACAGAGGGCGTGGCCTCGCGCTGGCAGAGGCCGAGGCGGCGGGGGAGGCGGAGGTGGTGGCGGAGGAGGTGGTAGTAGTGGCGGAGGAGGTGGTAGTAGTGGCGGAGGAGGTGGTAGTAGTGGCGGAGGAGGTGGTAGTAGTGGCGGAGGAGGTGGTAGTAGTAACGGAGGAGGTGGTAGTAGTAACGGAGGAGGTGGTAGTAGTGAAGGAGGAGGAGGTACTAGTCGCGGAGGCGGTGGTGGTGGCGGAGGAGGAGGTAGTAGTGACGGAGGCGGTGGTGGCGGCGGAGGAGGAGGTAGTGGTGACGGAGGAGGATGTTGTAGTGGCGGAGGCGGTGGTGGTGGCGGAGGAGGAGGTAGTAGTGACGGAGGCGTGGTGGTGGCGGAGGAGGAGTAAGTAGTAGTGGCGGAGGCGGTGGTGGTGGCGGAGGAGGAGGAGTAAGTAGTAGTGGCGGAGGCGGTGGTGGTGGCGGAGGAGGAGGAGTAAGTGGTAGTGGCGGAGGCGTGGTGGTGGCGGAGGAGGAGGTAGTAGTGGCAGAGGTAGTAGTGGAGGAGGTAGTAGTGGCGGAGGCGGTGGCACAGGCGAAGACTGAAGCGGATGCGGTGGTGGTAGAGAGGTGGAGGCGGTGGTGGTAGAGGCGTAAGCGAAGGTGGTGGCAGAGTCAGAGATAGAGGAGAAGGCTGAGGTGATGTCAAAGTCGGAGACAGAGGCGGAGGCGGTGCCAGATGTGGAGACATTGGAAGAAGCGATGGCGGAGGTAAACGTGAAGGCGGAGGAGATGGAGAAGGAGGCGCAGACAGCAGGGAGGGGGGGATTGTGGTCGCGAGGCGGGAAGCGCTGATGCTTATATTGGGCGGCTGCGATGGCGTCGAGACGCCTGGCGCTCGCCCAGCGCGGCCGGGGGCGACCACTGCGCGGCGGTCACGGGCGAGGGGGGCGCGCCCCGCCCTCCCTTGCCTCGTCCCGCACTCCTCCTCCCCTTTTCTTCTCTTCCTGCCTCACTCTCCGCTCTTTCTTCTTAATCGTCCTGCTTCCACCGACCCCTCTCGTATGGTACTAACCCCCGTGCTGTTCCAGAAAGGGGTGAGAATCATACGCTCTGCAGTTTGATTGCAATGAAAGATGACTATATTGTAAGCACGATGGTGTTGGTGGTCGTGTGCGTAGGGAAGGCTGTCGTGTTTCTGGCTCAGGTGAAGTTCGCAATAATGACGATGGGGATAGCAGTGATGAAACAGTGATTATTGTAGCGGCGGCTTTGATTGTAGCTACAATCCGAATTAGACTAGTGTGATTGGCATAGCTTTCATATAAATTCTATAGAACTGAAGCAGTCATCGTTGTTAATGACCATGGATTGCATTTGTGGCTACACTTGACTGTGTCTAATCGATATTTGACTAGGAATATTGAAACGGTAAGGTTGCTGTTATTGACGGGGTCGTAGTCATTACATGAGTAGGAGAATATTGGTTCTAGGTACGTAAACTACCAAATTAATTAATCCCGAAAGTGTAGTGTATTCCATATTTTAAGAGGTGGCTATGTTCCCTCAAATATCTCCCTCAGCTCAATGAGAACATACTCTAAGATCCTGAATGGTCTCCCAGCATATGTGTAAGTTTTGTGTATGTAAGTGTGTGTACGTGAAAGTAAAGCGGGAACAAGGATAAAGCAGTAATGATCGCGCGTTGATGGTCCGTTTGTCAGGGTACTGATCCAGCATATATATCGTATTTATCGGAGAAACGACGGAAAACTACCGATCTGAGTAGACCTCCGCCAAATAGTGGTTGAATTCGACCCAGCTATCTACCTGGTGACGAAAATGCGTCACCGTCAGGACGCGAACCCACTGACTTTCAATATTGTTGCCTTTCAGTAATCAATAATATTCCTGAGGTGATGTTGCTGTCGTACTGTACGGCAAGGTGAAGAAGGATCCCTTGTCGGTGCCTGCGGACGACCATGATATATTAGGGGACATTTAGAGCAAATCAGTCAGAAATGAAATCGAGACCGAGACAGTTCCACTTGAGCGGTTAACATAGACGGGTCGAGGCACCGTACATTTTGTGTACGTGCAGAGACTCTGTGAGCCATTGAGGAGGTCGATAAAGCTCTAAAAAAAATTGTGGACACAATGTTGAGAGTAATATCTCATACAAGTGTTCACTATGTAAGCAAATGTGATGTGTGTATTTAAATTATGCATTCAAGTGTCATGTGCCATAACGCTAGTAGAGGGGAGGAATGGACAGAAACTTTATAAAGCATTACAATGGCCCAAAACGTGTGAAACAAAAACGTACATAGCCGGTCCGGTTGGCCGAGATCGTTAAGGCAGTGGTGCCGTAGCTATCTCGGAGCAAATAATTTGAGTCCCTCATAGGGCATGGTTGAATTTGTGTTCGCCCTTTCACCTCCTATTATCATCACATGTCATCTTCACAGTAACCATACCGTTAAATGAAATAGTGTTTGCTTATGACCTAGTTGCTGACGAGACCTTAAATAACATAAAAAAGTATACTCCTCTGAAAATAGTTTTCTGGCGCTGTACATTCATACATATACACATGTTATTAATGTAAAAGCCTGAAGAGAATCTTGTGTAACTTAACGATAAAAAGGTCAACAGAATTATTTTTCACTGCAAAAATCCTTCCGAAGACTGAATACATGAACCTTCCCAAACATAAGTTCATTTCAACCACTTTAACTTTTACCACACGTTCATTCTGATACGAATCTGTTTGTCATGAAGTCTGCCACAGATAATCACAAATCTTTCACAACGTACGAGGCAATATTTCGGTAAAACTTTACTGAAACATACTTCTTACTATACTACAAAGCAAATTTGTATAGAAAAACATTGTCATGCTTCGTCATAATCTGTTGAAGGAGAAGGGCGATAGTATTTCTCCGTTTAAGGACTGAAATCAATTTTCACATAAACCGTTATAAATACGATATTTCGATTATCTTTCTGGGAATTCTGCATGATATTTGAAGATATCATTTTGAAGTAGTCCGAGAATTTCGATTTGTTCCAAAATTAAAATAGGATGAGTATTTTAAGCTTATAGTTCTACAATAAATAGATGTAACAAGATAACACTCAAAACATAAGCTACTAAACCGAATCATTATAATTGCAAGACATCATTGAAAAATGTAAGAAAAAATTGAATAATCCTTGAAACACAAAAATACACGAAAATTTAAAATAAGAAATGCATACTGATGAAATGAATAAGGAATTTTTAAAATGTGGAACAATTAAAATTCATTTTTCAAATTCGAAAATCATGTTCAATAATTTGGAAATTTTAATCTCAAAATAGTGTACAACTCTGCAGAAACGGTACGGCATTTGTTAAAAAAAATTGTGTCAGCATGTTGGTCTTGGTAATGAATTTTCGTTTCAGCAATAATGAACTGCCATTAAGTAAGCTTAAATCTGTCATTATTGGCAAATTAATTTGAAAGGTTCTGCGGCTTAATTTTCTGAGAGCACTTTGATAGCTCTCATGAGTCTCCTGGGAAATTCTAAAAAGTAAAGCAAAATGAAATGGATGGAAGGAAGAACGTAATTGTATCCTCGCTTCTCCTTTGCGGCCCATTTCATTGTGTACCCACTTCCAACAACGTTTGCGTGCGCTGTCTGTGCGAAGTAATCCTTAAATGTCGGCACTGCTAGAAACGTTCCACGAGTAATGAACTGTGTTTATGTTTCCCTTCTAAATCTCGATCTTCAATATAGTTCGAATTAATGCCACGATGTTGCGGCAAAGCACAAACGAACTCCCGCGTAGTACTACAAGCTTTCAGAGCCCTTCTAATCTCAGGTCTGCAATTTCCCAGAAGTCGTAACATCCCGACGATCACATGCGCTACTTCTGATGGTTGTCTTGCAATTGCTTTCGCAGATTCGTCCAAGGCGGGAGTTTTACACATTCTGTTAGCAATTTGTTCCGTTTAGAGTAGAAGGCAAAGAAATTTACGGTGTTAGAAGAATATGAGTGGGGAATGGTAATCCTCCTTGGCAATTTACAAACTATTAAAGTTTATTGGACAGTCTAAGGACCTTTTGTTGTTTCAAGATATTTTAACTAATTTTTCGAAATCTACAGGCTTTAATAATTTCGATTTTTGCTTGTTGTTCTTAGCTTGCTGACAGTTGTCAAGTATATATTTTTCAAGGTGATTATCAGCCTGGTATTGATAATGCGTGGTCGAAATTGATATTTAGATGTAATTGTATGGATCAAATGTCGACGTTGCGGTCTGAATTAAGCAGAATTTGCAAGTTCTGACCCCTTACTTAGAAACATACTGATGTAACTACAAATTAAATAGGAGAGGAAAATGCGTATTTTCACGACAATCTTACCTGGAAATAAAATTTAAAAGAGAAGTTTTATTTTCTAGACTTTACATTTAACATTTGGGAAACAATACACTAAACTAATTGCACATTACAACATTAAAACGTATGTATAATTACAAAATGGTGCTCAAATTGAAATTTTACACATATTAATATTTCGCTTTCTAATTTTCTTTGTAAAAATTCTGTAAAATACAAGTTATATTTCACTAGGTCAGGTAGAAAAAAAACAGCTGCCAATCGTTTAATTATTATTGTCTATAATAAAATGTATTTTAATCAGAATTTTAAATTCGGAATTATAGTTACTCTGTTTATTATATAATCACTGTCCTTACTGATTTATTACTTTGCTTGCAACATTTGTAATCTTTTTTGTAATTCTTTGTATTAAAGATCAATGTACTAGTGAAATACACAAGCAATTTTTAGGAGGACGTTAGAACATTTTAAGCAACTAGGACATAGCAACTAGTGACAGAGCTTTAAAATAAATTTTGAAGTAGGATTCCAAAAACTACAACTACAATTGACAATCCAATTTCAGTTTTACATATTATTATTATTATTATTATTATTATTATTATTATTATTATTATTATTATTATTATTATTATTTATTATTTTAACAAATTGTTTTTATCAGATCCTTCGAGAAACTTATTCCAACTTAAAAAGGTAAACGATTTTCTTTCGCTTGATTTTATCGATTTTTATGCGGTCGTAATGTATTCTTAAAGCAATTTCAACACATCAACACACGATAGAAAAGTAAGAACAAATTATATAGTTTCAGGGAAAACGCATCCACTTCAAGGAACGATAAATTAAAGGATTCCAGGTGAGATCAGAGTTAAGTTTCAAGAAAACCTACAAATTCTGCTAAGAAAACATGTATATTTTACATAAATGTAGACGACCACGTGCTTGAAGTTACGAACTTTTAACTGAATCCAAACTCACAATTAAAGGGACTAAGATTCGAAGAGTGGAGACGAATAAAATTGTTCTCAGCGCAGTTTAGATAAAAAAGGGGGACTCACCTCTGGCTGAGAGCTTCTTCGTGTTGATGATCTTGGCTGCAAATTCCAGCCCCGTGGATTTTTGTACACATCTTCGTACAACAGAAAAAGCACCCCTGAAAGAAAGGAAATTCCACATTAGTATTCTGCAGGTTTGAATCATAAGTTGCGTGTATTCTGCAAGGATACGAGAAATAAAACTATTTCACGTACAGCACAACACAATATCAGCTCTAAGATACTAATATTCGATTTAAATTGAATCGGTCATTAGAAAAAGGTTCTATGTAAGAGTGGCATATTCGAAGAAAAATGAAAGAAAAAACGAACGACAGAGAGCCCCGTCTGTTTAGATTGTTGTAAGGAACAGCGGATAAGAGGCTGTGGCACATGCGACGACGCTAAACTGATATTCTAAATCAAATGGCGAGCTTAACTCATTGTCATAAATTCGGGGAGGTGGCGATTTCGAAATAATCGATTCAATTGCATTTGAACATCTGAAGATCATTCGAGCACCATTCAGTTAGCCAGCGTGTCAACCGTTTTCTGAGCCACTTGCGCAAACAGTAGAGAAGCCCAAAAAGGAAACTTCGGGTGGTAAAAAGGGGCGGGGCACGGAGATGGGCGGGTGCGCCCGTCCACGAGCCAACGCCTCGGCCGTAACCAGCCTGCAAAAGCCGCTGGCGCCTCGCAACAGCTCACGCTCCAACCAACATCGCCACCGCCGCCATTTATTTATTCAGTGTTTGGCCGGCAGCGGCGCAGCAGCCACAACCGCCCACATTATTAATAACAAAACCCAAATTTACAGACTCGTTATTTATTTAGGAAGCGTCGGTGCGCTGGCCTGCTACGGCATCAGCGGCCGCCTACGACGCCTCAAGCAGCTCAGCGAGGAGGCGACAGCCCATTTTGCACACCAAGGGGCAACAGCTGCCCCGTTCCGCACTTGCTCGCTTATTTTAGATACGATACCATCCAATAAAAATCCCTTAACTTCGATTTACATACCTAAACTTGCCCAGAGGAACAAAATTATCCTAATTTTTGGTAACATCCGAAAAACGAAAAAACGAAAAGGATGCATGTAACGTATATCTGAATATGCATTTTAGTGGTAACACACCGTTTAGTACTAATTTATATCTAAACACCTTGTTAACGTTTCAGAATGCAATACTTATTTTCAACAAGAATTAGAGGCAGAAAATATCATTAATGTTGGCCAATTTTCATCCCAATCTGTAACTACACCACAGTGGCCTAAAACACGTTCACAAAGTCTGGCAACCATTAACTTAAGGCGAAGGGAGACTGCAGGGAGATACCCACACGAAGAGAGGCACCGAGCGCAACCGATACAAAAAGGCGAGGCGCGTTCAGCAGAGAGCGATGGCTTTACACGTTTTTAACGAATGTCTGCAAAAGAAACGAGAGAAGGGGCGAAGGCTGAGCGAGGGCGTAGCGAGGGCGGCGCGAGGGCGGCGCGAGGGCGGCGCGAGGGCGGCGCGAGGGCGGCGCGAGGGCGGCGCGAGGGCGGCGCGAGGGCGGCGCGAGGGCGGAGCGAGGGCGGCGCGAGGGCGGCGCGAGGGCGGCGCGAGGGCGGCGCGAGGGCGGCGCGAGGGCGGCGCGAGGGCGGCGCGAGGACGGAGCGAGGGCGGAGCGAGGGCGGAGCGTGGGCGGAAGTGGGCGTGTCTCGGAGGAAGGAAGCGCCACCCGCGGTCGCCCTTCGCTGCGCCCGCGGCTCGCGAATCCAACAGCCCCCAGACACGCAGAGCGCCGCGCGCCCCCACACGGCCGCAGCCACTTGTTCAAATCGCGAATCCTTTTCGATGCAAAGGCCTCATCGGTTAAAAAGAAAGACTGTCTACACAGAGTGGGTCAAAATTTCACTCTGCGTCACTATATACGTGTGAGAAATCCAGTTCTCGTCAAATCGCAGCCTCCGCCCTCCTCAGCAGAGTCCGCCAGCTCGGTGCTACAAAGGTGAAAACGTCCCCTGCACCAAAGTGATGACACCAGGGACATCGAGAGGGTGACACACTTGGCGTTGACACCGCGAGACTCACCGTTCAGTATTTTGTCTGCATTACCGAGTGCTTTGCGTCGAAACAGTCACACTTCGTACCTTATTGTGTACCAGCAAAATTTTCAGCATGTTAATGTGATAAGTGCATTATTTCGTAAGGCAGTGTTTCCTAGGTCATTGACTCTTCGTACTGGAAGTAACATTAGTGATTTCCAAATTTATTTTCGAACAAATTGTATCATCATAAATATCATAAGCCGTATCTTACAGGCTCGAAGACACCTGTACGTGAACTGCATAGAAGAATATATTCCACATGCGTTAAAATTTGAGTGATTGAGAAACTGAGCTTCTGCGTAATTATCGGCTATCGCGAAGAAACTTCCCAGCCGTCGTTCAATGCGATGTCGCCGCGCGTTCGATATAGGAGACAGTTGCTTTTCGAGCACTATTGCGATACGTGCATATTACCAATTGTATGCCATTAGTCGACCCCTGGACTTAAGAAACCACGCCCATCCACATTATCTTCCCGCGATTAAAGAGTACAGAGAGAGGGACAATTCCACCTGCGCCTCGAGAGACAAGATTTGCCCTCAAACCTTTTTCTACGCAATACTTTATAAGAGCTTGGCAACCCATTTCGAAGCAATCAACGGGCCAAGGTTTCTGATTACTGATTTACGCGATTCGAAATTTCTTTATATAATATAGAAAAACAAAATCAAATTATTTGCATCCGTAGTCTTTTCCTTTGCTTTATAATATTAATTCAAGTCAATCAATTCTGCATCTTTCGCAAGAACCTCGGTTAAATCTGATTTTCGCTTTGTACCGTGAGCTGGGGGAAGTTCTTTTTCCCAGTAGCAACCACGAAAACAGGTCAAATTTCCTCATATTACTGCAATGAGGAAAATTCCGTTTAAAGTACCACTGCTCTCGACGCCAGGGCATCAGTACAAACAAGAGGCAAGTGCTCGCTTTAATATGAACATACAGCTTCAGAGACTCCTAACTTCCGACAACAGAACGAGTACAGAGTTTGGCAAACTAGTCGCACGACGCGGCGGCGAGAGCGCAGAGCTGTGAAGCCAGCGGAGGTTGGGATCGGCGCGCCGGCGACGCGACGTATCCCCGGCACGGCAAAGGCTTCCGCTCGGGCCGGCGGCGGCGCCCTGTGGGACTCCAGCCCCGCCTCCGGCCGCCGCCGCCAGAGCCCCCGTCTCAGACTCCGCCTCCGCCAGCGGCCCCGTCGCCGTAGCCCGCGCCCACGCCACGGACTTGCCCCCACCCCCGTCGCCTCCGGCCGCGCAGCCGCCCGGGGAGCGTTCGCGCCACGCCACGCCCTCATCCAATTTCGCCACCGCCCCCTCACGCTCCCTCTCCCCACCGCCGCCGCCGCCATCCCTGCGGCCAGGGGTTAACGACCGATGGCGCCGGCCCGGCCCGGCCCGCCCCGCCCGGGTCGTGTGTTCGCAGCGCCCGCCCGTTAGATGTTTTCTGCGGCCACTTGGTGTCAGCGAGGGCGGTCCCCGCTGGGAGCGCCGCCTGGGGTGGGGTGGCCCTGCTCTGCAACGCTGTTTCGCGCCGTGGACTAGCGTCGGGGGGTTCAATCCACAGCGCCGAAATGAGACCGCCCGTCGTAATTACCGGAGTCAATCTCTTCGTCTGACACAGGACGCGTCAGCACTACATGTTGCCTGAATTCCACACACGAAAGATGACTGATGACTCTGTACTATGCAACATACGAATTGAAAGGTTTGAATGAAATATAATCGAAAGACTGAAAGGCCAAGAAAGAAGTCTATTTAGCTTTTAAACCGTAAATACACAAATGGGAACGAAGCAAATCTAGGACACGTTTGAACAGATATCCACAAGCGATGAATATCACCCATTAAATGAAAAGCAATGGTGCATGAGATAGGTGTACATAGAAAGGTCCGTCCGTGATAAATCACATAATGTGAAAGCGAAATAATCCTTTAATTCACATCAATACAATATTTTGAGTCTTTCGCGTATTACAAAGACGAAAATGAAATAATGTGTGTACTCTAATTTGGGTACATTGGAATGGAAGTGAGTTTTTTTCTCTAGCAGGAATTATGGATTTTTGTATTTAACAGAAATGTGTTGTACCGCCGTAAGAAGGTTATACTCATTTTGCAAAAAAACACTTTTTCTTACTCGGTAAAAAAATTTAAGTAAAACGAAAGTACAAGATCAATTTTCTAAAAAAACATTTTAACAATGAATTACTATTAAAATATAAATTGAAATTCTACTACATTTCTTGCGTACTGATCACAAATAAATTAATATAGGGTTGGAATGTTTGAAGATTGATTGACGCGTTTCTTAAATGCATAGAACGTATCTCGTTTCAGCGCAAGCTCCGCGTCTAGCATTGTGACAGGCCACGTCGCGGGGGAGCACGTGCGCTCGGATTGCACGTGAGAGGGCATTGGCAAGGAGCGGAGGATGTGGGGGGGGGGAGGGGGGGGGGAAAGGCAAGGAGCAAACAAGCGCGCTCGGAGGCCGACGCGAGGACAGATGGGAGCGTCTCGAGTGTCCCGCCTGACAAAGGCATCAATCTTGCAGCACGAGATACTCAATACGCCCGCGCTCAACGGCAAGCGAGCGAGGGAGGGCGGAGCGAAGGAGGGGCTGCGGAGGGACCGGGCGGGGCGATGTGGAGTGAGGTGGGCTGTATTGCAGAAGCGGTAGGCGGTGGCTCAATTTATGTACGTCAACGAACGGTATTGAACTTCACGGCTCCCGACGGCAGGCCAGAGAAAGAGATGGGCGCAAATAGAAAAGGAAAACGAGGGGCAAATAGAAGGGGAAAAGGAGAACGAGACGAATGATTGTCACGATTAAAAGGAACTGAAACACGAGGGGATAAACACGTGAAACGTAACGGAGTACGTGAACGTAATGAATGGTAGCAGACCTCAAAGTGTGAATTAAGAATCACGAGACGAGCGAAGAATACCAGACCTTCACAAAGGCAACGAAGAATAAATAAAATAATTCGCTACGAAAGCTAAAACTAAAACAAAAGTAGGTGAACGATTGGACTATGAATAACGGAAAAAAGAATCACAGCAACTGCAACATCCATACATCCATGTTCACAGCCGAACACGAAAAAAGAACAGGGGCGTTCGCACGAAAAGCGGCGCATGAAGGAAACACCGCGGTGCGAGCCAGCGAACGAGCGGGCGCAGCCACGCAAAGGTAGCTGCAGCGCGGCGCGGCGCGGCGGGGTGCGCGAGTGGGCGAGCGGGCTGGCCGCCCGGCCGGTCGGTCTGCCTCTGCGTTTAATATTGCACGCCCTTATCTACGAGGCCCACGCTGGAGATAGGGGCTAGCCACGCGGCGCGGCGCGGCGCGGCGCGGCGGAGCGCCCTCTCCCCGGGGAGGCGGGGCGGCGCGAGGGGACTTTCCAATTGCGACCCGGCGCGACGCCCGGCCGTAAAACGAGAGGCGGCGGCGGCGGCGGCGCCTGGCGATTCCGCTGCCCGCCTAACGGCTCCGGCCTCGCGGGCCTCGCGTGAGGAACGGGGCCTCGCAGAGAGATACGAACGCACGCCGCCCCCCCTCCCCCCCATCCACCTCCCCAGCCCTCTCTCCCTCCCTCGTGACGCAGGGCCGCGAGAAAGAAGTCGCGACGGCCCGACGGGATGATAGTTTCTCGCTGGGTTGTATTATTAAAAGAAACGCGCTGCCACCGAGATACAGTATTTTTGTGGCGTTTGGGCCGCTGCGGACTTTTGCAGTTCGATCGAGCGCTGCAGTACTACCGCGGTGCAGTTTACGAACGCAACACTACGAACTCTGTAGAGATATCACGAATAACATGGGTTCTGAGAACAACTTTTTTTACTTACGTAAGTGTAATTAGTTGACACTTGTGTTTAAAGTACGTACGAATATTTTGTCTCACCAAGGGTGGTGACCTGCGTGTATTTTCTGCTTTTGAAAGAGAATAATTGGTTTTCTTTGTACTCATTCTTATTCGTCTGGTGTTGCAACGGAAAGACCGAGCACTGGGCTCATCAATAGTAAATTACAATAAATTATTCCGAGTTCCACGTTTACATCGAGTAAACTTTTGCTTAGACGATTCACGCATAACCTAAGCAGCACGTGCGAGTATAATTGAAAGGCGCTTCACTAAAAGAATAACTAGAACGTAAACTTGCAGAACCACAAACGCTTATTTGAATATGTTAATTACGTAACCTTTCCGTAATGAATAACCTTTAGTGAGAAAGTTACTAATCAAGTCCTTTAAAGTAAATAGTAAAAGACTGAATATATAAATACAACAAAGAAGAACATTCAGCACGTGACCCTCGGAGAACGAGAAGAAAAGCCAAAGGTCTTTCACATACTTCCAGCGTTTTCGCGAGATCTAGACCCCACACTCATCTCGACCGCCAACTACCCGCATCCGAACATCTTCAAAAGCCGGGTAAAAGCATCTGTCATCGTGTTCCGCAAACACAATCCCGCATCGGCTGTCCGGGGCGAGAGGGCGGCGCGGGCTCAGAAAGCAGAAGCGGCGCCTCCGTCGCCGAGCTCCCAGCCACCCACCCACCGCGAGAGAGGAGCCGTCCATTCCCCGCGAGGTCCGAGTGGCGACAGCGGGGGCGGGGCGGAGCGGGGCGGAGCGGGGCGGGGCGGGGCGGGGCGGGGCGGGGCGGGGCGGGGCGGGGCGGGGCGGGGCGGGGCGCGGCGGGGCGGGGCGGGGCGGGGCGGCGCGGGGCGGCCGGAGCGCAACACGTGCGCACCCGTCACTCGGTTGCGCAGCGCACGAGAGGGCGGGCGGGCGGGGGGCGGCGCCGCGAAGCGCCGCCCCGCGCCGCCACTGTCACTCTCGCGTCCCATTAGCGCGCAGGCCGCTAATTTGACACCGAAGCAGCCCCCCACCCCACCCCCACCGCCGCCGGATGCAGGCGAAGCGCCGCTTCCGGCCCGTGCTGAAAGGTGCTCGCTGCGCCGCGGCACCCGCCAAGTCGGCACCCGGCCCCTTTCTAACGGGACGTGCCCCGCTCAGCAACGCCGATTTCATTATTCCGATTTTGACGGAGGTTCATCCTTGGCTGTTCTTGTCGAACCAGAACATTTCTGCAAGAGAAATGACGTGCGCACAGCGCATCACTTGCGCAAGTTCAGACTTGCATTGAAAGGAATGACGTGATTCCCCCTTCCTTTCCTAATCGGGGAACGATGAAGGAGACTTTTGCTACCCCTTTCGTGTGAAATGGAGCTTCTGAAGCATTTTTTGATTTTGCACTTTTTGCCAACTTTCCCCTCCTATGGCCAAATTTCCCCGCCTCCAGTCGGCACCTGTTCCCTTCCTAATACGAGAAGGACGTGCCATGCTCAGTTCTACAGATTTCATTATTCCGATTTTGACGTAGGTTAATCCTTGCCTCTTCGTGTCCAACCAGAACACATATTTTCGATGGCCGTCTATGGGTCTGCAAGAGCTTTAAGAAGGGCGTTGTTAAAAGAGATTCTATCCCAATGAGTTCGGGTACGGTTCAGCAGGACTTGTTTGTGTGGTCCCCGTTTACATCGGCACCTGATACTCAGATTAGTGTGCTCTTTAATTAAGTGGGCAAATTTTCTCTTGTCCCCCATGCAAAACCAAACATGTCATCACTATAAAATAATCAATTTAATTCTACTTTTGACAAGCTAGTATGATGAAAAAGACAAAGAAAAAGACAAATTATATAATCACAAGAGTAGAACAAATCTTTCTTAGAATGCAAAAGGTGTTATATAAGATCAATACAAATTCGTAATTCCTGATTCGCAAATGAATTACAACATAAGTATTGTCTTAACTGGAAAATTATTTTGATTAGAAAATAATTTTCTATGTCAATACTAGTAGCTGGATTATCCAGTGGCGCTTTCTTTATTTTTTTCATGTAACTAAAACAGCTACTGTTAATTTTATTTATTTATTAATTAAACCTGATAAGCAATACCCTTTTAGTAGCGCCCAACTTATAGGCTTAACACCTGGATCACCAACTACAGTACAATGCCCCGCCTCAGATCGTCCTCCAATTACCGCAAGCATTCACCACTGCCACCAGACCAACTTCTCGGATTGCCCTGCACCTCCGTTGACCTTCAACCTGATTCTATAATTTTCGACATTCACAAAAACTCATTATCCTTCTTTTCTTTATTTCCCTTTTAGTCTAGCCTTTAATGCTGTAACCAGCGGGAATCATCGGCGACTCTCTCGCATCGTGAGTCGGCATTCACGAAGAGGGGGAAGAGATGAGCCCTCCCTCTCTTCACACCTCCAAAAGGTTTCTTGCCCTTTCCACGAGGAATTCATTTCAGGTCCTTCGCAGCGTTCCTAGTCTATGAACAGGGAATGCACAATTTTGTTGCCTCGTTGCTTTTCATATTTTTTCAATGGCGTAGACGCACAAAGGCAGCCGCACCTCAAAGACGTTCTCAATGTCTCAAAAATCGCTACCAAACGAGATCTACGAGCGGCGACAGTGAATGCGGAAAGGCGTACATACATTTTGAAGAAAAATATTTCAGTAATGACAAATTCTACAGAAGAAAAGCGATGAATGAGAAACTTTGGTCACAAGACACATATTATGAAGTATCATAGTATTAGTGAACCCATTTCTTCATTTAAAGGTTGTGATTGTTTTTACTTTCTCCTACACGGTCATTTCTCCTATACGGAGTAATGTACGTATACTTGATTTATTTAGAGTGGCACTTTACGGTCACGAACTGGGAGGAGAGAGGGACATTGTCATCCAATCGGTAGTTCCAATACCAAACATTTTAAGTCGCAACGAAGCTTCCGATTGGATGACAGTGTCCGTCTCTTCGTTCAGTTCGTGACCTTGAATCGCCACTACATATAAATTTGAGTATAGTACTAATATAGAGAAAAGTATGTAATGTTGCGGAAAATCGATTTCGAGATCTCAACGAAAAACGTTGCTCGGTGTCCTGACAGCGAACCAGTAATTTTTTCAAAACATCTGGTCGTAGTCAAAGCTAGTGCTAAAACCGTTCAGCCGATTCAGCTCTATTCTCGTGCGACTGTTGAAATGGTTCTGTCGAGCTTTTGAGAAAGAACCTCAGTAATCAATAACGTTTTGGTGATTATGTCGTGTCATAATAAATCTCGTGTAAACACACCTGCGACTAAATGTACAAATCAAACACGTTTAGTAAATATAAAGAATTATTGTAAAAGTTAGTGTTAATGGGATAGAAATATTGGGGTCGCGTTGAAGCGAAATAGGAGTTGCCGAGATCGAATAAGATAAGGTGGGAGGATTCCGACATAAATTGCCCAAAGGCCGTGTGGGGGAGGGACGGTCGGGAACGGCGGCGCGTGGAACAGCATGGCGCAGAGGGAGAAGCAGAAGTCATTTGTGAAACGAGAAGACAATGCTGTCATATTGAGGCACAGACAAATTAGTACCAAAACAAGAATATGTTGAGGTCGGTTAAAAGAAGACAAATCGAAAAACACAGCAGGAGGGTTCGCAATGGACTGGCCACATATATAGTGGAGTAGAGCGGAATCAACAAAGTGACACGTGGAAAAAGAGATAACGAAACGAAAAGATCGCGGCATAGGTCAGAAGAAGGAATTAGACTCACAAGCGAATGAAAAGAATAGCGTGACATTCCTCAAATTTGAAAAGGAACAAACCGAGATAGTGTTTTAAACTGGACGGATCAAGGGCAGTCTAGCGAGCACGAAACAAGACAAATGAAAAGAACGAACAGAGCAGGAGGGACGGTAGCGGATTGGCCACGGACAGGGAAGGGAGACGAGGGGCGGTCGGGGGCGTCTCCTGCGCAAAAAGGCCACGACGCGGAGAGGGCGCGGCGGCAGCGGCGGCGGCGGCGGCGGCGGCGGCGACGGCGGCGGCGGCGGCGCCGAGACCATCTCGAGCACGTTCCGCGGCGACCCTTCGTTCCCAGCTCACGCGCGCTCGGATGCGAGCCAATGGCCGCTTGATTTATGTATGACGTCACCTTCTACCCACCCCCGGGGCGGCGTGCGCATCCCGTCTGCTGCGCCCGGCGCCCACTCCTCCCACGCGCCGTCGCGTCGCGTCGGGTCGGGTCGGGTAGAGCGCCTCCGCGCGCCGCCTCTCCTGCCAACGGCGATTGCCTGCGGCGTAAACACTCACTGCCGGATGCATAAATAATTTCGCACGGGGAGGGGGGAAACTGAACACGGAGAGTCGTTGCACCGAGGAGGATCTCACGGACGTACGAATGCTCTCGACTGTCCCAGTGACGCCGCGCCGCATCGTACACGGTTTGCCGACGTTAGGGCCATCACGTCGTGACCTTCTTCAGGGCTGTTTTCCTGGAAGATGACTCTCTCTCTCTCTCCCTCTTAATCTCTCTCCCTCTCCCCTTCACTCTCTCTCCCCCTCGCCATCGCTCTCTCTATCCCTCTCTCTCTCTCACTCTCTCTCTTTCTCTCTATCCCCTGCCTCTCACTCACATTTTCGAACGTTAGTATAACAACCTACGGTACAGCATCGCCCCGACAACAAAACCGATTCAGTAAACGCTGAAAGCAGTTTCAAGAAACAACGAAACAGTTCGTTTTCATTAACTATATTGCTGGAATCGTAACTGAATGGAACGATTTCGTATTATAAAAGCTCTTAAGAATTTCGTGAAACAGTTCTGTGTTACGACGAGTTCCGGGTTTCGGGAAGTGACTCGTACTAGCCTAAATTTTATTAGGGAGATTTGCAACCTCTACGCATAAAGCAATCGACAGCACTCTCGATCTTCTGCGCATGCGTAGTTCGGGTTTTGCACAACTTTTGTGAATTGAATTGAATTTGCCTTATTTTACGTGGCGAGACTCGGGCCATCATGTCCGGTCTTCCGTCTGACCACGCAAATTTCGCTACGCTCCTTTCATCAACTAGCACAGAAAGGAGGTATTTCTTGGGCGAGAAACAGGCGATTTGAATTTAGCTCAGAGGCGTTGTTTAGGATCTTTTACATGCAAGTAAATCTACTAACATGGGACAGCCGGCTTTACTTCCCTTCCGAAGGAAATCGTACGAAGCACTGTTTTTGGGTTTGAACTCGCCAACTTGGGTATACCAGTCCAATACGCTAACCGTTACACTATCGCCGCGCGCATCTGAGCTTATTGCGCCGTCTAACTCGCGGCGCCCACTCGGGGTGCAGGGTGGCTCGCGGGCGCGGCTTTGACCGCGCAAATTTCGCTACGCTCCTTTCAACCAACTAGCAGAGGAAGGGGGTATTTCTTGGGCGAGAAACAGGCGATTTCAATTGAGCTCAGAGGCGTCATTTAGTCTTGAGGATCTTTTACATGCAAGTAAATCTACTAACATGGGACAGCCGGCTTTACTTCCCCTCCGGAGGAAGGCGTACAAAGGATTTTCTCGCCCTTAAAAATCCACGGCTTCGATCCAGTTTGAACCCGCGAACTTCGGTACAACAGTCCGGTTCGCTAACCGTTACACCATTACCGCCGCCGTCGCCGCAGCAGTAGAACGTGGAGATCGCAATCGATCACTGTCCGCTATGGCGTGCAATAAGTCTCTATTTCCACGAGGTTCCTTTCTCTTAATAAAAAATACAAACGTAGTTGTCTAACAATAGCACTCCTGGCTCACAAATAAATAATTAAAATTTATTATAAAATCCTTTTCAGTCGAAGCGTGTTTGCTATGACAGCGGCCACGACGAACCACTAAAATTTAAAAAAACGATTGCTTACTAATTGAGCTCCACCCAACAATATTTTTTTAGTATAAATACGTGAAAACCATCTGGGATCCGCTTCTAAACTGAAACCGGCGCTGAACAGTTTAGTTATTAAAATACGCAATATTTTAACACCCAAACTGAAAATTAAACCGTCATATGAAATTGGTTGATACCTTGGTCGAGAGTATCCGAATTATTGTGGCAGCAGAAGCCTTCAACTTCACTTATCATTCAGATGGGTAACAGGTAGTGAGGGTTGTGCTTACAAAGAAGTCATCACGAACGCAGCAACACTGAAATCTGTGTTGCAATTCAAACCGATATGACTCAACTACTCCATTTTGTTTTACGAATACACATGAACGGTACCCGTGATAAGGTGAAGAGCAAAATTATTTTGGGCCGGTTAAGTAAAGCTTGAAAAGTTAATAAGGAAAATACTCAATAATTATTAATGATTAAAAGATGATATATGTAAATCAAATTGAGCGTTTCAAAAAGCTTTTTGCTCCTCCTCTTATGATATTATACCGGGAATGTCTAATAGCAAGGCGTTAAATTAAAACAATCAGTTCCAACGAAATGTCAATTTAGAATTACACTGAAGCTCTGTCTATCGAATTCTGTGACAACAATCGACCAGCAAGCTTATCTGCTTTCGAAACTGAGACAACATGGAGGTAGTTGTTGCAAGTGTAAGTCGCTGTGGTTTGAAGTAGTACCTTCTTCTAGTAGTCCAGAGTAAGTCTTGTAGGAGAGAAGCGAGCTATAAGCGCATGTAGAATACGACATATACTTTAATCAGTTGGAAAAGTTTTTCCTGTCTCACAGCAGTTTATTTCGAAAGGCGAGATAAAACTGTCAGAGGAAATGTATGACTTTCATGAAATTTATATGTCTTGTTAACTGCACACACAAAGTTTATTTCATCCGTTGAGTAAACGTTTGATCTTATTTCTAGCTCACCAAAAGGCAAAGAAGGCCAGCGGGGATGTTTCACTGAATCTTCGCTGCCATACGCGTAGATAATCAACCGAAAACTTGCTTCTTGACGTAGCGAACAAATAACGTCGCATTAATATCAAGATTAATATAAAATAATGTTTCCCCTTTTTAATTTGGAATAATTGCACTAATTTTTACACCCCCTCATGTCCGTAGTCCTACAGAAATGGTCATGAATAATGTAATACTTGGTAAGTATTCAACATTAACCCAGACTTATGAACTTCTTGAGGTCGTATTTTAGTTTTACCGGTTAAAATGGCCTCGATTTTTAATATTAATGAATATTTCCACGCAAATGTGCGTTTTCCTTCGAATTTTCCGATGCTCAGAATCATGATATATTAAAGAGAACCGATTATCTGGAGCATTACGATAGAAAGAGGATTAGTGGAGTTATGTTTTTTTATCAGGTATACCGTAGGTATTCTCTGCTACTTCATGAACCCGTCAAAAAATATTTCGTTGAAGGGGGAGGGTGAATGTCTACTGTAAAAATCATAGGAACGTAAGAATATCTGTAAAGGGTAAACAAATACCCTGAATATTCTAATGGCAAAGGAAATAGGTGTTTTTTTTTGTTTTGTTTTTTGTTTTCAAGTGTGACAAAAAGTCATCCTCCAACTACGCACGTAAAAACTATGGGAACATTCGCATCTTTCTTCCGTCTCTTATTTGAAAGTATGCAGTATGTAAACTACACGTAGCACGAGTCTTACTTTACTTTTATTTGTTTTGGAAAACGGAGGACTCCCCTCCCGTTGCTAACGCACCGGAGCCACGTAAGACAGCGAAACGCAAAAGGAATGCAGAACGGTGCGCCCGCAATCAGAGGCCGCGAGCAACGGCCCGGTGGTCAGTGAAATGACATTCGTTAGCTGCGGAATTTCATTAGCCATTAGACGTAATTTCGCCCGTTGCCAAGGGAAACCCAGCGCCCCGGCACCGGCACAATCCCCGCTCTCCCTAGGCGTGTCTGCGCGAGAGCGCCAAGTGGAAAATGAGACCTCCGGCCTCGCTTTTAACCCTTATCTGGGCAACCGGGGTCCATTGGACCCAGAAGAAAAAAAATCATTATTTTACGTGAAAACTATCAAAGGTATTACGATAGTTTTTTGTGACTTTGTTGGCAATATTGTTTTCTAAATGTGCCCGCAACCATTTTGCAAAATCATTACTGAATAATAAATACAATATTTATATTTTTTTAGACGCAACAGGGCAAGGGGGCCATTGGACCCAGGTGTCTTAATCTACTTGTAATAGCGTATTTTCTGGTTTTCTTTGGTTGATTATTTGACAACAGCTGTGCGTGCAAGGGACGGACGGATGTTGGGTTACGCAACGTCTTTTCATCGGGATGTTATCTGACACTACGTGTGATAATGCGATTCTGAGAACGACGCCTTCCGATTTATAGACATTGTTGCAGCGGATTAGTGTGTAGCCAAGAGTCAAGAGAGTGAGTTTTTGTAGTCGTGTGCTGTCCAGGTTTTGTGGAAAAACTGCAAAGCAACAGGTATGTTTGTTTTTATTTTATATTTTATTTCGCGGTCTTCTTTACTGGCAGATAATGTAAAGTTTCATTTCGTGTCTCACGTTTTTCAAACTATCCACACATACGTTTTACTTACAATATAATTTTGTATCTGTAGGCAATGTCCCGACGTAGAGGTCTTTCACCTTCTGAAATTCGGAGAGCAGTAGAACAAATTTCGGAAAACGAGGACGATTTATTGTCAACAGATAATGATGAAGAGAGTGATAGTGAAGTAGATTTTGAAAGTTTAGCGTCAGAGGCCAGTGATGAACATAAGGAAACTGATGCATCTGATTCAGAATATTATAATGAAAATGGGACTAAAACAGTTGTAACTCAGTATCATGGTAAAGATGGCATAGGATGGTTCGCTGAGCCGACTAGTACAGGCAGAGTTCGAAGTCATAATATAGTACGGGGGTCCATAAATAAAGTTTTGTTGCCACCTAGTGCATGCATAGAATGTCCAGTGGATGCATTCAGTCTTTACATGGATGAATCAATAGTGGCAGAAATTGTTCGCTATACGAATGCAGAAGCTCAACGAGTATACAAAGAAAAAAGACCTCAGCAGGAATGATTGTGACGAAGTAGAGATGTATGCTTTCATTGGACTCTTACTGACTGCAGGCCACCTAAAGAGCAACCATTGCAATTATGACACTTTGTGGAATAGTGTCTATGGTCCGCCTATATTTAGAGCTACAATGGGACTAAAAAGGTTCAAGAGTATTTTGACATTTATTCGTTTTGACGACAAAACTACTCGCTCAATTAGACGGCAAAAAGACAAATTTGCACCAATAAGAAACATATAAAGAGATAGACAACTACACACATACAATTATATCTAAACCAAATAGACAGTTGGTCATCCAAATTAAAAATAAAATTAAACCCAAACAAAACTGCAGCTAAAATATCCACTTTAAGACCATACACTTCACCTACCCCACTCACATTAAATAATGAGCCCATCCCATGGTACCCTCCAAATAAACCCATAAAATATCTTGGACTGCACTTGGACACCAAAATGAACTGGAAACAGCACATAGACATTAAAATAATCCAAACCAAAAACAAACTGCATCAATTAAAATCTCTAATAAACAGAAGTAACTTCCTCCCATACAAAACAGCAATAACCTTATTCAAAACAATTATCAGACCTACCCTCCTTTACGCCTGCCCTGTATGGATCAATGCTGCGAAAACAAACATCAACAAAATTCAAATAGTTCAGAACCAATTCCTCCGTACAATCACTAATGCACCCTGGTTCATATCTAACCATCAATCACACAATGAATTCAACCTCGATCTCATCATGCATCACATCACCTACCTATCCCACAATTTCTTCTTAAATTTACACCATATCCAAACATTATCTTCATTCAAACTTTGCAAAAACCCCATCCTTCCCACTCGCATAAAAAATAAATACCCTTTCCACATATTTTGTAAATTGTTCTCAGATCTGGAATAGTTCTTATGAGGTGCCAATATGGTCCCCTCAACTTCTGTAGTAGTATTAAGTTAGGATAAGGATAGGATAAGTTAAGCTATAAGTCATCAATACATATGTAGAGTTATTTAAAAACTGAACTATGTACAAAACAATCAAATAAATAAATTAAATAAATAAAAAAAAACATGTTATCGGGGAAGCAGCACCTTCTACATCTAAGAAAAATGAAGACTGCTAAAAAAAGATATCACTTGTGCCACTGGGAAAGAAGTAGAAAACAAAGACAGAGATGTAGCATCTGTTCAAAACCTGTATGTAATGAACACAGCCAGGTAAATAGTGTGTCAGATCTGTAATGCTAGTAAAAATGTTTACAATAAAAAATGTAAAGTATTTGTAAAGGTATTGTTAAATAAAATAATCATATTAGCGTGTTTTGTTTCATTACCTGCGTCGAAATAATATACTTGTAAGCATAATTCCTTAGCAAATACTCCTGGGTCCGTTGGACCCCGCTTGCCCGGTTGCGTCATAAAAATTGGTTGCCCGGATAAGGGTTAAACTCTATCACAGCTATGAGATTGCATGTTTCTCCAACAGATTTTGCAGGCTGTCCGTATTTTCCTAAGCAGACGCAGAAATGGTTACTGGAAAACGTATGGTAGTCACAAAGAAGAAAATTAAAGACTTGTTGTTCAGTCGTCATAAATCGTACAGTAAAACTACATATTTTATCGGTAAATAACAGAGGAAAAGAAGTAATAAGAAAGGAGAAAAGAGGAACGCAATATAATTTCACATGAAAGTAGAGACCTCTCGTCAAGAAGAAAAAGAATCGTGAACCACATAGCTTTTTTAAAAATAACTCAATGCAAAAGGAAAAAAATACTCGAAACATTACAGAAACACGATGCTGGCGATATGAAGAGGGAGACGCCCACTCAATATGAATTAATCGAACAGTTAGAAAACATGACGCTAGGCATGGAAACATTATATTCGCTATTCGTAGAAACACAGCATTGACCCACTTTTTTTCCAGGGGCTCGCAGAGAAAACATGAATTAATTAAATGAAATATTACAAGAATATGTATTTTCTTAGTAACGTACTGATAAAGATAAAACTGAGAGAAAAGTAATTGGACGCGCATGCTAGCCAAGCCCACGCGAGAACACTTTATTCTAAAGTTTCAGCCCAGCTTCCGAACCAGCTCTTCACCATTAAATGATGTGAATAACAATTCACCGAGGCATTACGTACGCCTGTGAATAAACTCCCAAAAATATCTGACAACACTCCTCATCTCATCCATCTCTACTCTTTTTTGGATCTTGCCGGTCCTGGCTGGAAAATCCCGACCCGGCGGAAGTTTTCGCTTGAACGTAACCCGGTTCCCTCGCCCAGCTTTCTACGACTTCCAGAGCTAACCGTCGTTTTCATTGAACGCGTCGTAACGGGAGAGCGGCGAGACCTCGCGAGCACATTCGCAGCGAATGCGTCTTGCTACGCGAAACCCCGTCGGGGGACAACAGACGCGCGCCGCGCGGGGGCGACAACAGGGCGACGGGGCGATGGGCACGCGGGGCGACAGAGCCGACGACGGATAGGAGACGGAGAGGAGACGGAGAGGAGACGGAGAGGAGACGGAGAGGAGACGGAGAGGAGACGGAGAGGAGACGGAGAGGAGACGGAGAGGAGACGGGGAGGAGACGGGGAGGAGACGGGGAGAGGGTGCTCGACACCATTCTCGGAAGGACGCCTAGCGCTGCTCGGGTTGCTGGCGGCGCCAAATAAACGATGCACTCGAGATGCGTTGTTACGGAGCCCCTCAGACGTTATATGCCCCCTCTGCCATTGCAAACTGTGCGCGTGAAAGAGAGACGCTGAAGGAAAGAAAGTGGAGAGTAAATCTCTGCGTTCATAATAAGTGGGAAAGGCCATTCGAGAACGTTCAAATACACGCTGCGAATTCAGTGGTGTTCTGCGAAAATAGAACTTGTATATAATGCGTTTATAAGTCAGGCAAAATGACATGATGTGCACAAAATGCAATGATGTGCAATTTTATTGCCAACAACGAAACATTTCCGTTAAAATAAACGCCATACTTTACGAGTCGGCGGACCGGCCGTCGGCGCTCTCTGATAATCCCGTTAATAAAAGTTATATACAGCCTAATGGCCAGGGATTTTCATAGAATGAACTGAAAAACCGCTCACAAATATTAACAATTTACAAGCCTACTATGGATTTCAAAACCGAGTTTTTGTAATTCCCGTATGGTCTTTAAATTAAGACAATTCAAAACTACATATAGATGAAATAATATATGAGAATCAGAAAATATGATCCAATGTTCCAAGAGATTTGGATACAAAGTTTATAACTGACTAGCCATTCTCGATTCTCCCGTAAAATACCTACCTTCTATTGTAATATCCTGCCGGAATTTTGGCGAACAAGAAACAGATGTTGTCTATTTGAGGCAATTGCTAAATAGTAACAGTGTTTCTATTGAATATGATGTGTTTTGCTTTTCCTTACCACGTCACAAATACACTATGCAAACGATTTCCGAGTCATCCGAGGTATTTAGTTCGGCTAGCAGACGACGACGTATGTGTTGCGAGGTACATGCCATAAGGTCTTCCCTTCCGCCTAAGAGTGCGGTCGGACTTGACCCGTAACTACTTGGCTGTCTAGAAGAAGCCCCTTCCTAGGCACTGGTGCCAACGTTTCGCCCGCCATTCTGCGACCTCTCCCAGGGCATTACAGTATGCCAAACTGACTCCTCCAAACTGACTATTTCAAACGCACACTAAGAGCGCAAACCGCGGTCGCATCGCTTCTGACGCGTTCTAACGAACACAGCCAAACGCCAGAACGACAGAACTATATTAAATGAACTTGAATTACTCGGCCATTGAATTTGGACATGGTAAAATTGATTTCGTTAGTGTATGGACGAAAAACAGTATGTAAGATATCAGATTAAACTCTTCACAAAAATGTCAGAAAACTGCAGAAAAAAATCGAATGTATAGGTTGTTGAAAGCTTCTGCCACACACGAACTTAACATCATTAATCCACTATGAATGTGAAGATCTTTTTAAAAACATATCTCTAGTGCCGTACTACACATCTCATACTAATAATATTCTAGCTTTGAACGATACGTTTTAATCCTTTCCATTACTTGGCACGTTTAATGACAAGTAATGATTCGAAGACGAATGTGTGATACAGTGTGACCCCTTGGGCAGAATCAGGTGTGACCTACCGTGCGGCAACATCAGTTGGTCGATCGTGCCCAAACATTTCTTCAGCCGAATACTGAGCAACTGTGAACCTAACGTAACATAGCCAGTGAACACTAACAGTACCAGCACACGTAAAGCAAGCGAGCCCAACAAGTCGTTGGGCAGTGCACCATTTCCAGTGTGGAGCGAACGGCCGATGCGGCGCGACGCGGTCCCTGCACCCCGCCGCCGCCGCCGCCGCCGCCCGGGCCTCCCTGATACTCCGCGCAGTATTGATCGCCTCCATTGCCATTCATGGTTAGGGCCGCGATACGGGAATATACGCCATAAAAATTGAACCGCTCCGGTGCACACACGAGCCCCCCTCGTCCGGGCGAGGGCGCTCCCGCTCGCTCAGGCTACGAACGACGGCGTCAACGTCGGAAGGCTGGGTGGGGGTGGGGGTGGGGGGAGATGGAAATGACACGCCAGGGCGCAGCAATGGCATGGGATGGCGCAGGAGGGGTGGGGGTAGATATGCGGTTAATGGAGTAGCGGTCGAGGTGCGCGAGTAGTAGAGAATGAAGGGGCAGAGCACGATGTAGAGTGTCTGTGTCACAGAGAAAGAAAGAGAGAGAAAGAAAGAGAGAGGGCGAGGAGATGGAGAGAGGGCGAGGAGATGGAGAGAGGGCGAGGAGATGGAGAGAGGGCGAGGAGATGGAGAGAGTGTGAGGAGATGGAGAGAGTGCGAGGAGATGGAGAGAGTGCGAGAAGATGGAAAGAGTGCGAGGAGATGGAAAGAGTGCGAGGAGATGGAAAGAGTGCGAGGAGATGGAGAGAGGGCGAGGAGATGGAGAGAGGGAGAGAAAGAGAAAGATGAGGGAGAAAGAGAGAGGGGAAGAAAGATGGGGGAGCGAGAAAAAAGTGAGAAAAAGAAATAGAGAAAATAAGACAGATAAGAAGGGGGTCATTTCTTTAATGCCGCAAAACGTGCAAATGCAGAAATTATAAGATTGCAATGAGGTCCCCAGGCTGAAATATTTAGCGACGGCGAGATTAAAACCCATCATTTATATACAAAGATTACAGTAGCACATGTGCAGACAAAGAATACAGTTGGCTCGGAAACGTTTTCAAACAGAACAGCTTTTAGTCGACGATTGATAAGCAGACCGCTACCGACAATATTTGGTAGCAACTGAAGGACTTCTATTACTTTAGAACAATTTCAGGGCGGAAAATGTCAGCAGAATACGTCAGCATCAGTTAACTGACGTTTTGTTCCAAGAGAACGACAGTTTAGTTTCATGTGGGAACGAAGTCTCTTAACTTAATATCATCCTGAACACCACTCACAGGAGAAATGGCTAGTGTTTCCGAACACCCTGACTAATTCGCTTATACCCTGACACCACCAAAATGATCTCATGAGTATCCATAGTCGTAAAACACGTGGGTGTCGCCGCCTCAAGCGCACATGTTCCCGTCTGCACTCTCCTTCCGGCGCGCCCGGAGGCGGCGGTGGCGGCGGCTGGGCCAGGCGGTGGCCGGCCTTGGCCTATGCGGAGGCACATCCGCTGTTGTCTCTGGCGCCGCTTCTGCCATTTCTGCGAGACTAGCCGCAGACACGGAGCTTCTCAAAATATTCCGATAATGCACATGCGTAGGAATATGGAAACCGGAGTAATTAAACAGTAGTTAGAGTTGTTCAGCGCTGCCCGGACATACATTTATCACAATCATCCTTTACTAAGGAAAACGAATGATTTCTATACAGAATAGTGTAATATGGAAATCTCCGCTCCTCTGTGTCTTACATCTTTTTTACACAGCGGAGTTTTTTGATTCTGTACTTCTGATAGTGTATAAAATAGTTGCAGAAATACTAGTTTATCTGTACGTCATTGGCATTAAATAATATTTTTGAAATAATTATTTGTCACTCTCGAAATTGTTTTCATAAATACCACTCGTGCTTCGCAAATACTCGTAGTTATTATATAAATCTCGTTGTTACTTGTGGATTTATTGGAAATCACCAGTTATTACAATTTTCATTAACAGTAATCAGACACTGCAGTGCTCAAGAAGTGGTGTTCTCGTCCCTCCAAGAACCCTCTCCCCTTAGAGTAAGCGATTCTGCTTCTAAAGGTCGCCAGCGCAAGTAAGAGCGCACCATCTCTTCCTCGGGCGACAACCCAACACCCGGTGCTCTGCACCTTATGAATACGCAATGTTGCCCAGAGAAACGCGCCTTAAATAGCGTTTAAAATGCATAGAATTTCGACGTCCGCGAAAGTTAACTAGTCTAAAACATCCATTCACCTACACCATTTATTTAAAATTGAATGCTAAATGACACATTGATTTGCTTCGACGTAATTTGAAACAGCAGTTTCCACGAAAATGTTGTGAGAGCGTTCCTGATTTTTTATAACCGACAATTAGTCTTCTGAGAAATACGGAAAAAATTAGCGTAATGCAAAAACAGGCAGAAGGAAAAAGTTGCAGAGTGATAGCGCAAAGGTAAAGGAAGTAGTAAATATGAATGCAGGAAGTTTGAAAGCCTCGATACAGGAACATTCCCAATATATCAATCCGTTATTCTCTCGCCATACCGGCTTAGGTGGATTAGGGCATGAATGCGCTGTTACGGAGGATATCAATATCACTGCAGCGCCTGTGATCAGGAAGTTCTAAAGTTCGATTCCCGACGGTGGCAGAATTTCCAACATTAGCTAAATAGCTAGGTCGAATTCAGCCGCTGTCTAAAAGAAACTTTTAGCTGCCGGCTTCTTTGATAGGTAGTTTTCCGAGGTATGTTCGATGAAAATCAGAAGATTTCCGGAGCAGCAACCAGGCCACCGCAACAAACAGGCCCCGGACCAAACGCAATTTGCCCCGCTCATGGGAGATACCTCGTTGGGGAAAAACGCAAACCGACGTGTAGATCGGCGCCGGATCTCGCCATCCAGCGGGGGAAGATCGCCGCCACCTTCCGCGATAAAAAAACATTCAGTATATTTTCGGGAATAAAGACCTTAGGAGTTCACGCACCTGGTATCACTACTCAATCAATCAATCCTCCAGCCACGAGCTCCGCTGCTTACGGGGTCAGCGCAAACGGCTGACAAAGGGAGGTGTTACTCCTCTGCTGGCTTGGCGCCGTCCTGTAATTAAGGACCAACGAAACGCCAGAAACGGGGAGAGCGTGAACAACAGAGGTGGTGCACCCGGATGTGCTGGGCGAATAGGGTAGGAGAGATGCGGCAATGATGAGTCGAGCGGGGTCACAGCAGTGGCGGTGTGGGTAGAGACGAAATGGTGGGGGCGGGAGCGGAGCATGGTTGGGACAACGGCAGCGGGGGCGGCTGTACCGTGGGCAGGACGGTGGTAGCAGTTGGCGGAAGAAGGGGTTAGAGAGAGAACGCGAGCAGGGGCTAGTTGCGGCGGTGGCGGCGGCAGCGGGGCGAAGGGGAGAGGGCGGGGCGATGGCAGTGGGGGCGGGGCACGAGCGGCACCCGAGTCCGCGGAAACGGAAGAGATCAATCCCCAGCGGCGGCCGCCAGCGACAACGGGGCCGCCGCTGCGCCGCAGTTATAGCGCGAGGGCGGAAGATTCCAACGCTTCCCCGAGGAACAAAAGGAACTAAAACACGAGGACGAAAGAAATGACTACGAAAGGTCTCCAGTGCTGTTAGTACTTCTTGAATCACTTCTTGAATAACAAAATAAGCAAATTCTTACCGAGATTAAAGTACACACTGCCAGCTGCAAATTCATGAGACTATTTGCAATTTATAACGCTGCGGTTTCATACTACTTAAAAACTTTGATATAGTGTTGGTACACATTTTCCCACGTTCCGTGTCAAAATAAATCATATGTATCCATATTCAGAAGTTCCGTAGACTGAAAACAACCAGTTAAATGACGCTCGTTCGAATGCCCCCAAAACCTAATTTGGTGTCTTTTTACTACGTGTGCGTTATCATGTATTCCAACTTCCGAAAACACACAGAGAAGGAAAAACACGTTTCGCGATAAACGCTCGCAAAAACAAAATGCATCCGTCTGCTAATCCGCGCTCCATCTCGCGAGCTGCTGAAACGTGGTCGGCTTAGCGGGAGAACGGGAGTGTAGGAGTGGCGTGGTAGCAGCGCGAGTGCGGTGAAGTGCGGCGAGTGTGAAGGTGTGTGTGTGTGTGTGTGTGTGTGAGTTTGCAGGAGCTTAGCGAAAGCATGGCGAGGGAGTAGCAAAAGCATGTTGGGGAGCGGCAAAGGCGACGCGGGGACATGGCCAGGGCGTGGCTAGGGTGTGGCGGGTGAGTAGGGAAGGCGCAGCGAAGCGTGGCCAAGGGCTCGGCGTGAGAAGAAGCACAGCCGTACCGACGGCGTGGCTAGAGCGTGGCGTGCGGGTAAAAGGGGCATAGCGAATGCATGGCGGGTGAGTGCCGGAGTTGCGGGGGCGTGGTGACTTCGTGCTAGGGGCGTGGCGGAGAGGGAGGCGGTGCGGCGTCCGTGGCGAAATGTAATGTGAAGGGGGCTCGGCGGCGGCGCGTGGCGGGGAGTAGCCGAAGGAGGTGAAGCCAGAGAAGGTAAGGATGGGCGCGGGACGGTGAAGGGACGGCGCGGAGAGAAGTGGGAGTGGGGGGGGGGGCGTGCAAGAGGCAGCGACGCGCGGACGTGGCGAGTGGACGGCGCGCGATAGCAGGGCAGCGGACGTCACGTCGCGCGGGTGGAAAAGGCGGCTTTGTTTGACGCCTGCCCGCGTCAGGGGCGCCGAGACAACGGGCGAGATAGGCCGGAGGCCTGCGCGAGGATGGGCGCGTCGGGGGAGCAGAAGCGAAAGTGGACAAGGCATCGTACGTTGTCAAGCGGGAAGCTCGTTTTTCCAAAAACGAATGCGTTTTATTTGGGTCTCCTAAATAAGCGGTACGTTATCTACAAGTGTAACAAGAGAACGAGCATTTTAGAAAATTTTCACTTCTCGAAATAAGTGTCGTCCATTTTTTACTCATACGAATATTTATTTATATACCATAAATTTTAATATTTTGGAAACAATGCAGGAGCAGCGATACGGATTTTGCTTGCTTCAGTTCTCATGGAAGAAGTCACAACAATGTAAGGCAGATGAATGTCGAATATCAGCAGGATGATATAAACGCTGAAAAAGGAACTTCTGAACTAAACAAGCAAGTATAGAAAGTATATGAGTTCGTCCAAAAAGCCAAAAGTAAATTAATCAGAACGTCGAACAGGCCAAGCGAATGCTCAGCGCACCAATTTCAAACAAGGTCTGAACGACAACAGCAAACGACACAGTGGCGTAAAACTGTGGGAGTACATGGACGCGTCAAATTCACGTCAGATACAGACCAGCGATAAGAGGTGTCGGCCAAATGGCGCAGCAACTAGCTACAGCCATTTTGCGTCGAAAGAAACAACGACAGAACGCTGCTCTGGCGCAGGGTGTCAGGCGTTGTAAATAACTTTCAGCAATTTGCGTGGGTAACGTACGCAACTAGCGAGAATTCGTGCAGCGAGAAACACAACCGTCAAAAAAGCAGACGCCCTCAAAAAAAAAAAAATTCTGAAGGAATTACGCATTTCACCCGACGCGCAAATATCAACACGAGGTATCGTTAAACTGCGAAGTAGGAGTGTGACGCAGACACTTAACGTAATGCCGCTCCGCTCTGCGCCGTGCCGTGCTGCGTCGCGTCGCGTCGCGTCACGTCGCGCCGCCCAAACACCGGGCCAGGGGGACAGTCACGCACGGCTATTTTGAAGCGCGCCGTCGCGACCTTCAGCTGCTGGCGCTAAGTCGGCCGTCGCCAGACGCAGGCGGTGGCGCGCACCCACTCCCACGTGCTGCGAGCGCCCGCGTGGGGGCGCGGCGGCGGACCGCGCGACGCACAGTGCGCCCAATCCACGCGCGCTCTTCGCGCGTTTCGAAGCAATCGCTCGGCCCACGACAAGCAAACAATGCACCAAGGTGTTATTTTTTTAATATTTTTTTTTTGTTATTTATGGTTACATCAACATTTAGGTCATTAGCGAACATATGGCATTTAACGGTATGGTGAGTGTGAAGATGACATGATATGGTGATGATAGGGGATGAAAGGACGAATACAAACACGACCATGCCCGAGACAGGACTCATACCCGCAATCCTTCGGTCCGAGATCAGCACTACTATGCCTTAACAATCTCGGCTATCCGGGCGGCCACGTCGTTATTGTTATTATTGTTATTAATGATGACTTTTTATTAAAATACATAATTATCTTCATTGAACCATTTAAATAGAACAGATGGACATAGTTTCGGTGGTATTTTTGAAGCTAAATTATGTCAACCCTGAGAAGCGTAGATAAAAATCACAAAGGTAAAACGTTTTTTAATAATGGTTTTAAATAGTTTATACCTTTACGTGCCTTTTTCCATCTCTCTAGCGAGTGCTGACGTGATTAAGATTCTAAAAGTAGTATCGAAACATTGTACATTTGTACTGTGTAAATAGTTTTAAGAAGATAATTAAGTGTGTAAATAAAAAAGGTCATTATTATCATCTATAATATTCGCAAAATAAAAGAAAACATATGCGCCTGGCATTCATTTGTTTATACCGAGCTTTGTGGATTAGAGTGTATTCTTCTCCTGTCTGCAGGATTTTCACCCTTTAGGTCCCACCCCCTCACCTGTACCATTTCGCGGCTTTCAAGCGACAGGGAGTCAATGTTGGGTGCAAGTCATATTCTGATAGGTTAGAATATAGTAGAGGGATCTTTGTAATGGCTTAAAGGTCTTCAGATTAGCGATGCGTAATGTGTTTAATATTTGTAATTAACTGACTCCTAAACAATATGTAGTAAAGTAAATAGACAAAAATAAAACCGTGTAGCAAAATCGCTAAGGCGAGAGTACGTCACCACGGTTAGAAGGCTCGTAGGTTCAATCCCACTTTGGGCATCAATTTTCGTGGTTGATAATGCATCTCCTCCAATTCAGTCTGCAGATTACAGCTGTGGTTAAAATAAACCGAGATTACTTTATAAATCACCTTCCCCTTTTGATGCGAAATTTGAGCCCAGTCTCTTTTCACGAGCTCCGAAGATAAAATAAAAATGTATATTAAAAAGTAATAAAAAGAAACAATAACATGAATATTTGTTTTTATTCGCTTTTTCCAATATACAGAAATATGCTCAGCATGTATTCTCATGGCGACATTATCCAAATGAGAAAGACTGAGTCATCTTACGGACTGTTCGCTTTAAGTTCATAAATTTTTTGCATTAAACGTGAAATTGCAGAAACTAAATAAATATACTGTTATAAAATACTTACCCCTCTTGTTTATTCATTACTTATAACGATACAGCGACGAAGTGAATGAGAATACTCATACAACACTCACAGGGTGCAAAGTTGCTCCAGCCACAAATATTTATGTATTCCATAGTAAACCCTCACAAAAATCAGTCAATAATCCTAATATGTACACATACTTTGACATCTGTATAATACGTTGATATACGTTTCAAATATTCTGAATTTTCCATTTTTCAATTTACCTTGCAGGTTATTTTGGACCCAGATCAATTCCGAAAAACTGTCAGGTCAAAACAGCTACCCCCCACTTCCAGCTCGCTGGCTCTGGGACGATATTCACCGCTCAGACAGCCATTACGGCCCCACCCATCGTCCCTCGGCCGGCGTGGAAACCGGTCTTAATTATTCGCCCGTAAATTGAATAATTTGTCTCTCCGAAAAAACACCCATTGGCGGCTTTTTCTCCCCTCTCTTTTTTCTACTTCTTCCTCAGTTTTCTTTTCGCCTCCGCTTGCGCATGCTAGTCCTGGCCAACTAACGCGATTAAGCTCCGGCGGCCCCGCCATCGTCGACGTCTGCGTCCGCTGATTCAATTGTTACGGCGACGCGACGGCGGCGCTCCAGACGGCCGCGACGCGAAATACCAATATTTGCGAGAGCGCAGCGCGCGGTCGCGGCGGCGAAATTAAGAAAGTTTTCCCACTTTGACGTAAGCAATGATTATACATCTGAGTTTTGCGGCTGCCCTCGAAGTGTACCAATTTCACGAACTCTGAGCCAAGAGTCGCAAATACTTCCTTGGGCACAAAATTTCGATTCTTCCGAAGAAAGAGGTAGAATGGAGTACTCTTCAAATAACCAAGAGATGATTTTAGAAACTTCAAAAGACGCAATTTCTTGCGAAAAAATACTATTGCCATCCACATGAGCACGAACTCGAGTTTTACTGCGCGATTAACCCACGTCTCCTAACTTCTTGATTTCCATAATCATTCGCGCTATTATTTATATGGTATAGTAATGCGAAATCTTGCCCCGTCTTAACTTGAAACTATTATTTCACATTTGCGTTAAATTGAGCATTTATGTACTCTTCAAAGAATGAAAAAGTAATTATAATAAATTTATAAATAGCCATGCTACATCGCAAAAGTAAAAATTGTCTTTTCGAATACGGATATTTACGTTTTCTCAATATTAACGTTCCATTAAGACGCAAAAGCCCATCAGATCTAAAATGCATTTAGCTACTAAAACATGTGTACGATATTCGTTTGTTTATCAGAAGCTGGAAATCGGGAGAATCATTTGTGAAATGCCTTTATGAATCTTATAAATAATTTACGCATTCGCGAAGAAATATCTAAGAGGCACCTAATCTAATATGGTAAGGAGTCGATCAAGATTGCCATTTCACGTCAGAAAAAAACTAAAAAGAAATATATTGGTTCACTATCCCGAAAAAAATGTTATATCGTAAATTGTACAGTTTTAATCAACGCATGAAATCCTCTCAAATACCGATTTACTTCCTCTCAATAAAATATTTAAGTTTCGAGTTCTGATTGCAAAACTATTTCGATGTTGAATTTGCACAATATGTTCATACGTTTAATTAGATATTGTATTAAATTATTCTTATTTAATATTATTATTATTATTATTTATTATTATTATTATTTATTATTATTATTTATTATTTACTATTATTATTATTTATTATTTATTATTATTATTATTATTATTATTATTATTATTATTATTTATTATTATTATTATAAGTCTGAACTAAATATTATCAAAAGAAGTGACAGATTCGTTCAGTTTCTACAATTTTTTAGTATACTATTGTAAAGGGTTTTAGAGTCAGCCTTTTTGTCTGAGACATCCGATTAAAAAAAAAAAAAAAAAACAAATCTAATCCTACGAGGTACTGACAAACACTCAAAAACTCAGACATGTGTTATTTGTACTTTACGTCTTTACACAAGGTGAACCCAGAGCAAAAATGGCATGTAATTATGAACATCTTTTAAAAACTGAAACCCCCTTAGTCAGTTTCGGTTCTAGAAATATATTTAACGAATAAATAACGTATCACAAATAACAGTCATATAATCCAAATGGTTTCTTAATGTTCTGTTTGACGCATTCATTTTACTGATCGGCACAAACATTCTTAACGAGCGACTAATAGATTAGATTCGATTTTTCGCTTAATCCCGCTCGAGACATTCCGGTCCAGAATTTCCTTTATACTATCTCATGAGACAGGAGGACTCGATCTCTCCAAAGCGGGGCGGCATCCAGCGGCCGCGCAGGGGCAGGGCGGGGTGGGGCGGGGTTGTGCGAAGCCGTTCGGGGCGTGGCGTGGCGTGGCGTGGCTGGGGCGAAGCCGGCCGGGACGGGGCGGGCCGGAGCGGGGAGGGCCGGAGCGGGGAGGGCCAGAGCGGGGAGGGCCGGAGCGGGGAGGGCCGGAGCAGGACGAGGCGGGGCAGGGCGGAGGGGCGAGGCGGGGCGGGGCGGAGGGGCGAGGCGGGGCGGGGCGGAGGGGCGGAGCTGGGCGGAGGGGCGAGGCGGGGCGGGGCGGAGGGGCGAGGCGGGGCGGGGCGGAGGGGCGAGGCGGGGCGGGGCGGAGGGGCGGGGCAGGGCGGAGGGGCGAGGCGGGGCGGGGCGGAGGGGCGAGGCGGGGCGGGGCGGAGGGGCGGGACGGAGTATTCAGACTTGCGTGCGCGACCGCCCAAACTTCCAACGAGCGTGCAAGGTATCGCCCCGAAAGCAATTTTACGAGGCAGCGGAATTCTCGCCGTTCATTTTCGTAATTAAATCAGCGCACATCACAGAAAGTCCGGGTGGCAGGTCGTGAGATTCGCGCGGGACCTCGCGACCTTTTCCATGTAGTTGCTTCTTACGAGGAGATATTTTATAATTATTTAATGAATGCGAATGGGAGTATTTTTTGTTGGAATTTTTTAACTGTAAATGTGAGTATGGTAATGGTATGATAATTATTTTTCACAGTACAGGTTGAAATATTAAGTACAGAATCGCTTATAGAAGACTTAAGATTGGAGGCTTCTAAAGGATGTTCGTACTTATTTTCCGTTCCTTACATATAACACGACTGGTTTGAACATAATGAACTTCATTACAAGAAACATAATAGTTACAAACAGAACCAAAAAAATAATTTATTGTTTAATCCCATTTGCGCAGAGTAAAGCGTGTTATTGCAAATTAACAAAAACGTTCTCGTTAAATCCCTAGAAAATCTTCAACACTTCTGGATAAAAGTTAGGCAAGTCCCAGACAGTACATTCGTGTCCTTAGCATAACAATATTTCTTTGAAAATAGCCTAATTAAAAGATCACAAACCCACAATAAGTTGGCAACCTATATGTCAAGCTCATTTTCTGGAGGTCACGTGCCTCACGAAACCCTTTCGAGAGCGACTTCCGAGTCGGACGGCCGTCGCGAAGGGCCGCGCCTCCCAACAGGCGCGCGGTGCGTGGGGTCGCTCGCAAAACCCAGGCGGCGGCTCAATAAACAAGCGAAGCGGTGGGGCCGGCCCAGGGGTGGCGCCGCAGGGAGGCGCGGGGCACTATGCTCGATTAGCACTGTGGCGGTGCCCCGCGCGCCGCCTGCCGCAACGGACAACCTCTCAATTCGGCCACTCACAACACGGATCATTTTTGATTGATGGTTTAGTGATTCCGGGCACGTTAACCACCAGGGTCATTATTCCCGTAAGTGTAATACAGGTTTTTTGGTCGGGAGGTGATCTTTCCCCGGCTGTAAGACGAGCTACCGTCGGCTAGCAGGGTTTTCCCCAACCAAGTATCTCCCACCAGCGGGGCACCGCCTATGCTGAGACAGTCTCTTAGCTCCTGACGGGTCACCCGGCATGTGTGGTAGTGTATGTGTGTGTGTGTGTAAGTAAGAGGTGAGGATAGAACAAGGAAGAGGAAGATGGGATCGCGGACGGTTCGTGGCCCGTTTGTTAGGGCACTGCTCCGGCATTTGCCTGGTGTTGATCAGAGAAACCACGGAAAACTACCAATCAGAGCAGCCGGCCACTAGAATTCTACCTCAGTCAGCGACTGAGTTCGACCGAGCTAACAAACTAGTGTCGAAAATCCTGCTACCGTCGGGACTCGAACATAGAACTACGCGATCAGAATGACTGCAGTGGCATTAGTTGATGCCCTCAGCCATCACAGAAGCGGATGAATCTGGGTATGGGAGGTAACGGGGTTCGTGCCCTACACCTCTATGTGAAACGCCGCGCAAAAAGTAAAATCCCGCTTTTCACGTGAATCACGAATCACAACTTGGGAAACGCATACGAAGATTGAAAACCTTTCTTATAACAAGTAAAAGTCGTTTCAAAAAGAAATAGACTTGATCAAAATATTCCTATATAAAAACGAGTGTAGAATGTGTTAAGGAATGTGGAAGAAAATTTTATATTTTGTGTTTTCGTCGGTTTTCTATTGTTTGTACTTTAATGATTCAAATTTTTTTGCGTTGCCGCGTTTTAAACGAGTTAAAATAGCCCTTAGTTCTTTAAAAGTATATAACATAATTTGTATAATTAATTTTTTCAAATAAATTATAATTTTAGGTTATTTCTCCAACTGTTACATACAACCTTCGTTAAGCATCAAGTAAACATTTTCTCTTTATAGAAACGAGCCAAAAGGGATTTTCAAGTTAATACTACAATTACGTAAAAGCATCACCAAACTTACTGTTTTAACTCCGCTTTGAAATATCATTTAAAGTATACTAGAGTCACAGCGAAACGGTAAAACTAACTGCTTTGGGGCTTTACTTAGTGGGTCACTAACATCCTACACAGTTTTATTTCCTCAGAAATAAAATCCAAAATCTCGGAAATGTAAGGAGCACAGAATTTTAGTGTGTCTCGGAGGACCCTGAGTTGGCGCAGCGCTTGCTAAAAGCCAACAACGGGCGCGTGTCTCACAAGAAAATGGTGGCGGCACCCCATCAAGGAAGTCTACTTCAGTATTCATAGCGTCTCCGAGTTGGCGGTCACGAAAACAATTGAAAGAAGCTGCCTTAGTAAGACGGTGGGCTTCCAGCGTCGGTGCCGCGGGTAGGATAAGGGGAGGCGTGGCATAATATCGTAACTGCGAAGTACAAGAAGGAAGAGGTACAGAGGAAACGAAGAAATGATGCGTAATTTTCCTGTTGTGTCAGAATTTTTATCATGTATATGGTGTATGGGTCTGTGAGACCCAGGATGAAGAAAAATCTTCGGCATGATTCTTTGAATTTGTTTATTTTATGGAAATAATTAAGAAATACAATGAGAGTATTTAGAAGATAAATATAACGAGAAAAAAATTAAATGAGTATGAAGCTACTGAATCAATTTCTGACGGCTGAAAAAAAAATTAGTCAATATACAAGTATACTTCAAATCAAGTGCATTGAATGTAAAACTATGCCCCGCAAGACAAGCAAATAACACTAAAAACTGTCGCGGTGGGGGGAGGGGGATACTTTGTCAAACACCTCCAATAAAAAGAGGGTCCTCGACTTCGGACACCTCCTAGCTTTTCTTAAAGCAGGCGGTAAGAGGGGGAGTTACTGTGCCACGCAGCCTCTGATACCGAGGGCAGGAGTTTCGGGTAGAAGAACGACCCGCTCGGCAAGCCTAATGACATCTCGATGGGTTTGCGGTATCGGTTCTCGATAGTGAGATGTCATCGCTGCTTTCCTGCTGCGCTGGCACGCTGCGCCCAAATCGCCACGGCGCGGCGCGGGGCGGGGCGGCGCGGGTACGCGCGGTTCGGCAAGCGGGCTGCGGGAGGACACATTGCGCAACGGAACACTCCAAATATTTTACGATCTTGTGCTTACGCAGCCCTTTTTTTTAAATACGAGGAGTAACTGTTGAAGAGGAGGATGGGAAACAAATTCAGTTATACAGGCAATAAAAGACAAAAAACAGTTAATAAATACAGCCAAAAATGTAATTTAACGAACATGAATTCTTTCAAAAGAAAGCCATTTGTAACATTTATGTTACATAAACAATCTATGATTGCTAATAATTATTTTTACAACAAAGAATTTTCCTGAAAATTATAAATATTTCTTGGCAATTTTCTCATGAAATATAAAAACGATTATTTAAATATTATCGACATTTCGAGAGACATTTCATACTAAAATGTACCAGAAAATAATATGAAACTGTACCCACAAATAATATGTTTCTGCATTTTAAATTGTCATTTCCATTGTAGATGCCAATACAACAACATACGAATGAACTTTTGGGATGAAACTATGTTGCGACTTTGACAACGACGCGACGCCCCCATCGGACGATGACGCGTGGTGCACACCGGCAGTGAAAAGACGCGGGTTGAGAGTAGGAGTTATTGTTTTCATGAGGCGAGTAAAGCAAATAAACGGAACACGTGTGAAAAGGGCGTATTTCAATACGAAGAAATATGTTAACGGTAGTTATGCGAGGGAAGCACATCGAGATAAGCCTTATCTGTATTTTAGTGAAAATGCTTAGGAAATTGGGTGTTGACTGAACTAAAAATGTATGACTCGCGGAGGCTGCGGACGGAACCTCGCCGTCGACTTGGAAATGCGCGAGCGAAGAATGCCAAATTTTCCGCATCAAATTGGCGATTATTTATTAATCTTGCTACGCTTCCTTAACCCAACTACCTTAACACGATACATCTCTTTGAATCACCCTTCATTTCACAACGCATTCCCCTTATCCATTTGCGTTTAAGAAGATAAAAAAATGCTCGCCCGTCGGGTCCAGGGCGAGCGGTGCAAGGTCTCCGCCACCCACGCTCCTCCTCCTCCTCCTCCGCGTGAACTTTGCCTCTCGCCGCCCGGTGCGTTCTCGGAAACTTTTAACATTTCACAACACACACAAATAGAGGCCGGCGGCGGCAGCGCGCGGCGTACACACTGCAATCTATTTCGGGCACGGGAACCACCGAGTGGGCGAGCGCTTGGGCGGGCGGGCGCGCGACGCGACGCGACGCGACGCGACGCGACACGGGCGACGCCCGCGACGCCTGCGGCCCGCGCCCGAGGCGTCGCGGCGCCGCGCCTCTCCGGCACCAAGCGCGTTAAGCAGATGAGAGGCAATTCGAAGCTGGCGGGCTGGGGACGGGGCTACTCACGATGTAGAGGTCGGATTGCTCGCCCACCCCTTCCACCTCTACATACTGAGGTTCCAATTTCGGTTGAGCCATGTGGAATTTGGGGTGGACAAGTGGGTTCTATTTTTCATTATGCTTCCTATTCCATTACTGCTTCTCTGCTTCACTACCATTTAAATCATGTCATTACCACATATCAATCACATTCATTTCGTCAAAAAGGCTAGGTTGTTGCAGAGGAACAAGGAGAATGACTGGGTGAATTTTCATATGACCTTGCGGGATCTAGTAAGTCATTAATCGCACACATAAAATGGCTTAATACGGACGTAATGGAACCAACCCACGATTGGGATAGTGACAGATTTATCCATTATGTTCTCCGTGCCGAAGCAAACACGAGCCTCTGTAGCAAAACCCGTCAGAATAGTACAATCATGAGCGAAATCAGTCGGTACCTGCTTTCCTCTGCGGCTTATGTGTTAGTTTATTTTTGTAACCCTGTTCCGGATACAAAGCCCTTCAGGGTATGTGGCGACGCGCCCTTTCCTGAAGACGCGTATCTCGCCCGTGTTCAAACGAAGGCGAACTATGGATGGCCCGCACCGGCAGATGAAGGGAAAGCAGTAAAGCGGTGGCCGAGATGCGATGACGAGGCAATTGTGGGCGCCTACGAGATTCTGTTAAATCGGGGGTGCGCAAGCCTTCCAGGTAAACCACACGTTCTGAGGCGTTTCATAATAGTTTCAGCAAACAAAACTTTTCAATTTAATGATGGAATTACAGAGTGTCCCTTAAGAAACAATACATAGCCATACAAATTCACAATTGAAACAATGTCCCAAATTACACATTTCCAGGCTTCAATTATATAATGAGCATATTTACAAAAAGAACTTCAAAATAATATGCGTTCTATCATATTTTGTTTATTAAATATATATTAAATTTTATATAACTTGTTGGTTATATGTTTAATTCTTTGTAATGCCAATTCTTTGCCACCCGGCAATTCTATACTGTAGGTAGAAAACCCTAATTTTCACCTCCTCTTACAACAGCAAATAGTAAGAACGTCAAGATTAGTATCTCCAGCCCACGGCACGATATGAGGAAAACGCCTGTCGAGAACTAATAAAATTCGGGAACCTATACCGCAACAAGAATGGGGTCTACTAAGCGAAAAGGAAACAAAAAGGCCCCAGGGCCGCTTGCTGGAAAAGCAAATGGTAGCGCTATCCCGGGGCAATTGAAAAGGAAATGCTGCGTGTTTGGGCCAAGAGTCGAGTTCTTATCCACTCGCAAGGTAGGAAGGCGCTTTCCGCGCACAGCCGGGGGCACCTGCGCCGAAGGGGTTGCTGAGCACCGGACGACGGAGACGGGAACGGGGTGAGGGTGAGGGTGGGGGAGTGTGAGCTCCGCCGACACCACGGCGTCGGAAACGGAAGGAGCAGCGGAGAAAATGGCGCGGACGTAAAAAAAGGCAAGGAAAAGAAAAGAAAGGGAAAGAAGAAACGGCTTCCAGGCAATGGTCTCAGTGGCGGACGCGCGAGCAGCAAAAGTCGGCAGCGCAGGGCAGGGCAGGTCGCCGGACGGCGGCAGCAGGGGGGATGGCGGCGGTGGCGGTGGCGGTGGCGGTGGCGGCGGCGGCGGCGGCGGCGGCAGCCATGGCGGTGGAGAATGCGGCGGTGGCGGTAGAGGAGACGGTGGCAGAGGCGGAAGCAGTGGGAAAGAAGCGTTGGCGGCGGAGGCAGCGGGCTCGGCAATTGCAGGAGCGGCGCGGCGTCGGCGAAGTGGGCGGCGGAAGCCGTGCCGCGCGCGGCGAGTGCTTGAATGGACGAAGCCCACGGAGGGTCACGAAGAAGGCGGAGTACCCCAGGGAAAGAGGGAGAAACTTGCATGAGCAAAAAAACCAACAGAAATTTTACGCCGAAATGAAATGGGAGTCGTATTTTCTTCACATTAAAATCACTTGGGAATTAAATATAAAATACAATAAAAAATGAAACGTTTAAAGTGCACTGGGAAAAAAAAGATACTTATATTGTTGTAAGTGGTAGACGGCATTTTTAAAATTGACCATTACCAAAACTATATTATTCAGTAAATCTTCAAATGCACGAACTTTATGTGATACCCGAGCAGGAGTTGTATGTCAAAATGCGCCAAATATAAATTTTGCTAATTATGTGCGGCTATAACTTTGGAATTGAACTTCCAAACAATACTATTATAAGAAAGCAATATTTTGAATAAATGAAAATTATCGGCTTGGAACAGATTCCGCCAAACCTACGAAGACCATTATCTATATTATAGAAATGTCTCTCTCCCACATCTCCACCCGGCACTTCTCCGTACATTCTTCGGGTTATCAAGCCGAATTTTCTAAATACAGGGAATCATCATTTATTTATTGGTTATTAAAAATCTTACGCCAATTCATCTCTTTTTTTATGACGCGGAAACTGTCCTCCCATCCTACAACATTTAGAAAGTCGCAACACATGCTCAGCGTGACAGACAGTGGCGACAGATCCGATGAAACACGCCCGGCACCGATAGCAGCAGATTGCGCCGGGCAGGGAGTGCCCCAGGGGCCGCGTTTGCACTCGCCTCTTTTGAGCTGCTCGCGACTCGCAAGCGAGCGGAGATGATACATCGCGAGCGTGTCCTCTGCCGCCCCGTTGTGCGAGGAAAGTATGAAGGACGAGCGCCGCATTACCGTATGCAAATTACGCGAAACTTTTTGTCCCGCTACCCGCGCGTTGAAAGGTCTATGAATTTTTTCCGGCAAATTGCGCGCATAAAATGTCGCGCTCTACATAATCCCTGCGTACTTTCCTCAGTCTCTCCCTCTTTTTCGCGATCTCGAAAGAGAACCGTGTCGTGGGCGCTAATGCAATGTTCGTGTATTTTTTGGAAACAACTAGCCTCTCGACGAATTCTCATAAAATGACTTCTTCGACAAAGAATAAACTTTTCTAATAAGCAGAAAAATAGAAGCAATGAGAAAGTTAATGAAGGCAAATGCTTGGATGCTGAAATGAAATCGGGAGTGAAATGTCACTGTGTTCACACATAATGAGGAACGTTTCATCACATTCGAAGTAATCTTCACCCAGTCCTTAAAATCTTTTCACGGTTCGCAAATACGCTCTACTGAATTACGAGAACTTTCGATTTATGCGAACTCCTAATTTGCAACATATTCCAGAACATGGATGCCTCTAGCACGTAGAATTTAAGAGGGTGATGAATTAAATGCTATAGAGCGTCTATTTATATTTTGGATCATTTCGTACTACTGAATTACTCAGAATATTTTTTTAAAATTAAATTTGTTATCCACTATTAATTCACACCATAAACAGCCTTCGCGGCCAGTTGAAACTCCGCTCATATTGGGAGCCTTATAATGTGTCTGTTCCGGAGAATACTGACAGATAACATCACAGTTCATAGAGACTTCTAAAAATAATTGATAAAAACAAAAGGTACATCAAACTCGAACCAGATAAAAACAGTCATATAAGTACACATAAAAGACACTGATAGAGGGACTAATCGTAAATAATTTATCTAGAGACATTGACGTAAACTATTTGTTTTCGAGAAAAATGAGATAAAGGAAGACATATTTCTCACAGCTCGACAACGCGAGAAATCCAGCACCCCGTACCAGAACCCAATTTTCGAGCGTCTTTATCAACTAACGTTGCCAGAAAGTGTTCGCGGAGGCTGAGCAATCGTGGAGAGCGGAGATGGAAGTGAGGGGGAGGCGGCAGGATTAACACAGCGCAGCGCGGGGCACGAGTCGAAGGGGGTAGGGGTGGTCCAGGGCGGCCGAGGTGTGGGCAGAGGGCGGGACCGGGGGGTGTTCGAAGGGGGGGCGGCGGAGGGTCCCGCGGTCGGAGAGAGGTTCGCCGCGCTATTAACATTCCCGTGTCACGCGACGGGCTGAAAACCCATTACATCACACGACAGCATAATACCATTGTTTAACTTGTCTAATGTCTTAGTCAATTTAAACTCATTAACCCACAATGCAGAAACTTGCGAATGCGATGCTCTAAATCATTCGTCAGCACTCCCAAGTTGAACAATTTCTCTGCATTTGCTGCAAGATATAGGTCGTTCCGTGTGCGAGTTTGCATTGCGCGAAAGAACAGACAGCATGAAAACGCTCGGCGGGGCCAAAGCAGTTCCTCAATTTGCAGCTATTACGCTGAAATGCTTAGAGAAATACCGAGCATTAGAACTAGTGAGAACAATAGTTATACCAGAACACCTCTAAATGTTTGCAAAACGATACCAGCTAAATTTAACGTTTGTTTCTCGAACTCCAGAAAATCACTTTTGGTGTTCGCGATAAATTCAATCACTATTCGTAGAGTCAAGTTCAAATGAATGGAGAGACCTAGTAAATTGCGATGCTTAGCCGCAGCAACAAAAAGAGAATGCATTATCCGTAGCTCAGACACTGTCAATTAATCTAAATTTTTCACTCTTAACAAAATCACTCGCGCTTGTGTCAACTTGTACTGAAAACACAGAGCTCAATCCAAGTGGAGAGTAAACAGTCAAGGCAATCTGGGCAATTACGAACTACCACAAATTCACGAATTCCACAGTGTGACAAACACCTAAAGCCACCAATAAGCGCCTCTACATAAATGTTGCCAAACATTGGAGAGAGCAATGATCAGCATACATCTTTCTTTCTATTAACTCAAATTAACACGACTAACAAAAGCAGTGTTCGTGTTAATGAAGAAGTTTCGGGAGATCCGCCTCCATTGATGATGACATTTTGTATACATACACGTGTTCCAATACGTGTAAGCATTACCATAAGGGATTTCACGTAAGAAAATAGTTCAAATTGGTGGTGTGGAGTACATATTGACGTTCACTTCAGTTCTATCGTCGTATGTTATTTGCTATTCATCGCTAAGGCGTAGAGACGTTTTCACACATTGGAAGTAGGTTCAGCATTGATAGAAAACAAGATAAATCTTCATTCTGATGTCAACACATTGAAATGACATAGCAAACGCTTCCTGTTTATGAGTGCACAAGGAAAACAGGATTTTTTTTACGTTCTCGTAATTATGAATGAAGTTGTTCATTATATGAATCGTTTAAGGGCTCAGGTGATTAAATGAGAAAATCCACATTTTCGTTAGAGTAATATTCATATTGAAATATATTAAAAGGTGAAATGGATTAAGAACCAAGGAACGTCTAATTTGTCACCCATTCGCTCCCTCTATACGCCATTTCTGGATTTCTAGCTCAAGGAAAAATGAAATATTGTCTTTGGTCACTCGGAACCAACGAAACGAGAAATATAAAAGATTATACACATCACTAAGAAGAAGTAGGTTAATTTACGAACTACTCCCACTCATCTTATTCGAAGAACGGTCACACATACAAATGGGTTATCTCCCAAATTTGCGGAACTCGAGTGCACTTTTTCTTATTGGCACCACTGTCGTTTCTTTTTCGCTTCACAGAAAGTGCAAATGGAATTAGGAGTTTATTAAGAAATAATACTGCGGGAAAGAACGGTTTTAATAACTCAAAGCGAACTCTCAAACTTTGACAATTTGATAATATACTACAGATTATCAAGCACTGTCGGTGACTTTACAGACTTCCTTTAGCATTGGAAACAGGATAACAAATAATCAACATACAATGTGATGCAATCAATAGACACATTATATGAAATATATCAGCTAGTATCTGCAATTCTTCAAATCTCATAAATACTTCGTATAAAAATAGAAGAAAAATTACAGAAGGAGAAAAAGTTAAGTACGAAATATTCTCTAAATGCATTGTGACAGTAAAGTACACGTGGAAAGTGCACAAGCAATAACGGTTCTCGTTATGTTACGAGACATTAACCGCCTTTTATATTACATTGACAGTATAACTGTACAATCGATTCGTAAAAATTTCATCGATTCTCGTAAGTTCACAAATGGCGTTTCCATGGCACTCTTAATGTAAACTGTCCACAGTAACTAGAACTGTCAACATGCAAAACAGAATAACAAGAGGTATTATCAAAACGACGCTAACAGATCTAATGTACGATTGAAATGCACATAACCTGAACACATTTAGAACAATACACTCCGGAGACATTCACGCAAAACAAATCCATACAATCCGTTTCCTTTAACGTCAGCAAGGCGTTCGAAAACAGCGCGAGAAGCGCGATCTCATCGCGCGATTGTGCGGTCACGCTAAAAACAAAGCGCTCCGATTCATTAATTCCCGCGGGGCCGCCTGCAATAAAGCGGCCTGACGTCAACGCGCGTGGCGCGGCGTTACGCAAGGCGGGAGCAGGTTGTGGTGGTGGTGGTGGTGGTGGTGGTGGTGGTGGTGGTGGTCGTGGTGGTGGTGGTGGTACTGGTGGTCGTGTTCGTGGTGGTGGTGGTCGTGGTGGTGGTCGTGGTGGTGGTGGTGGTGGTCGTGGTGGTGGTGGTCGTGGTGGTGGTGGTCGTGGTGGTGGTGGTCGTGGTGGTGGTCGTGGTGGTGGTGGTCGTGGTGGTGGTGGTCGTGGTGGTGGTGGTCGTGGTGGTGGTGGTCGTGGTAGTGGTGGTCGTGGTGGAGGTGGTCGTGGTGGTGGTGGTCGTGGTGGTGGTGGTCGTGGTGGTGGTGGTCGTGGTGGTCGTGGTGATGGTGGTCGTGGTGGTGGTGGTGGTCGTGGTGGTGGTCGTGGTCGTGGTCGTGGTGATGGTGGTCGTGGTGGTGGTGGTCGTGGTGGTCGTGGTGGTCGTCGTGGTCGTGGTGGTGGTCGTGGTGGTGGTGGTGGTGGTCGTGGTGGTGGTCGTGGTGGTGGTCGTGGTGGTAGTCGTGGTGGTGGTCGTGGTGGTCGTGGTGGTGGTCGTGGTGGTGGTCGTGGTGGTGGTCGTGGTGGTGGTCGTGGTGGTGGTCGTGGTGGTGGTCGTGGTGGTGGTCGTGGTGGTGGTGATGGTGGTCGTGGTGGTGGTGATGGTGGTCGTGGTGGTGGTGGTGGTCGTGGTGGTGGTGGTCGTGGTGGTGGTGGTCGTGGTGGTGGTGGTCGTGGTGGTCGTGGTGATGGTGGTCGTGGTGGTGGTGGTGGTCGTGGTGGTGGTCGTGGTAGTGGTGGTCGTGGTCGTGGTGATGGTGGTCGTGGTGGTGGTGGTCGTGGTGGTCGTGGTGGTCGTCGTGGTCGTCGTGGTGGTCGTGGTGGTGGTCGTGGTGGTGGTCGTGGTGGTGGTCGTGGTGGTGGTCGTGGTGGTGGTGGTGGTGGTCGTGGTGGTGGTCGTGGTGGTGGTCGTGGTGGTGGTCGTGGTGGTAGTCGTGGTGGTGGTCGTGGTGGTCGTGGTGGTGGTCGTGGTGGTGGTCGTGGTCGTGGTGGTGGTCGTGGTGGTGGTCGTGGTCGTGGTGGTGGTCGTGGTGGTGGTGATGGTGGTCGTGGTGGTGGTGGTGGTCGTGGTGGTGGTGGTCGTGGTGGTGGTGGTCGTGGTGGTGGTGGTCGTGGTGGTGGTGGTCGTGGTCGTGGTGGTCGTGGTGGTGGTGGTCGTGGTGGTGGTGGTCGTGGTCGTGGTGGTCGTGGTGGTGGTGGTCGTGGTGGTGGTGGTCGTGGTGGTGGTGGTGGTCGTGGTGGTGGTGGTCGTGGTGGTGGTGGTCGTGGTGGTGGTGGTGGTCGTGGTGGTGGTGGTCGTGGTGGTGGTGGTGGTCGTGGTGGTGGTCGTGGTGGTGGTCGTGGTGGTGGTCGTGGTGGTGGTCGTGGTGGTGGTGGTCATGGTGGTGGTCATGGTGGCGGGCGCGCGGCGAGCAGTGGGCGGTGGGTGGACGGCCGGCGGTTGATCGGTGGTTGGCCGTGGCGGTGGGTCAGTGTGCGGAAGGAGGTGAGCGAAGGGTGGTGGGAGGGCGCTGGCTGGAGGTTGGGATGGTAGGGGTGGCTGTGAGCGGTGGATGGAGGTGAGCGGGAGGTTGGTTGGCGGTGGGGCAATGAAATGACAGGGCGGTCGGGGATGGTGCGGAAGGACGACGCGGTGGCGGGGTGATGGAGAGATGAAACTATGGAATGGTAAGAGGACGTCGCCGGGCAGTGGGGTGACTGAGTGATGGAGACTGAGTGGGGGAGAGGAGGTGATGGAGTGGCGGAAAGTTGGGAGCATTGAAGAGGCCAGGAGGTGGTAGCTGGAGAGCGGGTGGTGGGTGGTGGGTGGTGGGTGGTGGTGGGTGGCGGCGGGGTGAGGAGAAGGAGACTGTCTGCGGAGGAAAGGTGGGTGATGGAAGGTGATGGAGTGGCGGGGCTTTGAGTGGTGGAGCGCTGGAATGGTAAGGAAAGGAACGATGGGGACGTCGGAGAGCAGGTGGGAGGGGGAGAGGAGGGAGCGGGAGAGGCGGGAGAGGCGGGAGAGGCGGGCGGCGGGCGGCGAGAGGCGGGAGTGGTGGGCGGAGGGTGACGGGCAGTGGGCGGGGTGGGGTGCTACGCCTTTGCGGATCGAACGGCGCGGGATCGCGATTGGCAAGGTTATTCCGATTAGGACTCAATTGGAAGGAGCGAACGCGGCAGTTAAATATTTGCCCCGGCCGAGCCGCGACCAATCGCTCGTGTCACCTCGCGGCGGGTTAACTGGAGCGAATATAAAAAGCGGAGCGAAACGCGCTTTAAAAATGGTTCGCCCGAGGAGACTTATTACGAGTTCAGGCGCAAGAAACGTATTTACTTAAACCAATTTTGTCGACTACGCCATTTGAGAACTGAGTATACAACGTCAACACAGTTTTTCTTTATGATCACAATCATGTGAGGTCATTAGGCGTCATGACTGGTTTGCGCTGCATTAACCCGTGAATATCGTCTCATGAACACTTTAAATAAATACTCTAATTCAGCTTCAAGAGAGATAAGTACCATAATAGAGGAAATATTTGGGATTTTGTAATATTCTTAAATAAAACAAAAAATGGATACTAATGTAAATGTAATAAACTGTGATATGAACTACGAGAATGAAATGTCTTTCAGCAGAGTACCAAGGCGAATCCGCAAATCAGCGCGCGACTTGTTCGGGATCTCCTGCGAAAACAGCCTGGCAACAGGTGGCGTTCTGCGATCTTTTTTTTTTTTTTTCTTTTTTTTTTTTTTCTCCACTTTCCTTCTCCGAGTGCGCGTGCAATACAAAAGGCAGTGGTAATGCGGCTGCCGGGCGCACGGCGTGGGCGCGGACGTCTCCCTCTTCCGCGGAGGCGATAACGCCCCCGGCGCTGCACGAGCCCCGCCTCCCTCCGCGCGGGCAGCTTTGGAGCGGCAGGCGAGAAGGCGGCTGCCCCGGCCGAATGCAGACGCTACCTGGAGGGGAATTCTAGCGGCCGGCTGCTCTGATCGGAAGCTTTCTGTGGCTTCTCCGATCAACCCCAGGCAAACGCCGGAAGAGTACTCTAACAAACAGATCAGAAACCGCGCGTGATCTTTTCTTCCTTTTCCTTCCCCTATCCTCTACCCTTACACTTAAATTAACTTGCACTACATTACCACGCTTGTTAGAAGTATGGATCGAGTTCCGTCCGTGTCAGTGTTTCGCTGGGGAGAGAAATAGGAGTAATTCCCCGCAAGTCGACATGTAAGAGGGCGCCGGATCTTGCCTCCCATCGGAGAGACAACGCCAAATAACATTCACCACATTAAAGGGATTAATGACCATTGCAGTTGACGTGTCCGGGGACAATCAAATGGTTGCCCCTAGCGGCGTTTACAAATAGGCTTGGTTCAGTCACGAGAGTGATTGTTAGGATACTCGTTTATGCCAAATCATGAGACTTTTCCAGATATTGAAAATTCTGACTTCTGCACGTTTTTCAAAAAGTAGCCTCACTGATTTTGATTGGTATATAATTTGGGAATAATATATATATATATATATATATATATATATATATATATATATATATATATATATATATATATATGTGTGTGTGTTTCTTTGTTTTCTCTTCTAGAAGTTTGGCAAGTTCTTGTAACACTACAGTGCCTATTCCCAAATATTGGACATTTGTCAAGTCAGAGGGGTTACATTATTAAAGTGACGATGCGGAAAATGAAACCCATAAGCGTGATATTAACTTCGCGAGAAACTAATTTTAGGATGAATATAATCCCAAAGGACTCCCAAATTAACTGCATCAGTAAATCAAAAAATGGCTCTACGTTGCCAAAAGCGAGAACAGCGACAGGAAGAAATGCGTTGTGGTGCGTTCCAGTGCTGATATAATTCACCAATACATTGCAACTCTCAATCCAAATCAAAGTACAATAAATTCATTTAAATTACGCCCGAGAAGTCAAAAATGAACTGGAATTTCTTTCAAGAAAATATTTTTAGTAACTTGAAAATTGAATGGCCATTAAATGCCCAAAACACAAGGATATCCAATAAGTTTAATCTATGTTCCATAAATTGTAGGACAGTTTGCGTAAGATGTCTTTAATCCCCATATGCTTTATTTTTGGAGAATATCTTCATCATTTCCTCACAAATAGAAGTACGGAAATCTTCGAACTATCAGGAGAGTAGAAAATCGCAACACTCTGCACTAACACACAACAGCAGCCGGCCTCTTAGAACTCCGCATCACTACTGCATCAGTAAGCCACAAGTATAACCAACTGGAGTGGATAGATACTTCATATAACCCTAAATCCAATTCTTATCGAAATTACAGTTACAATGTACAGAAATGAAAAGACATAAAAAAGGATATTGCTGACTAATTGTACAAAACGAGCGTTGCTTCGCAATTACTTTCTTGCTTAAGTAGCAGGTGCTCGTGAAGCCCGACCTCCCTCGCGTGAAGATGCGCGCGTCCGTGAGAGAGGCGCTGCCCTCGTCTGCCGCTGTCAGATGCGCTCAGCGATGCCGTGAATGAATTCGGCCGGAGGCGCGGAGATGAAGAGCCGGCCGCCGCCAGCCCATGGGAACGGGGCGACCGACACCCGCGCTCGGGCCGGGCGGGCGAACGTCCGCCCCTCCCAACAGGCCAGCTCCCTTCGAAATACGGATGCGACTTCCATTTCGATGTTTTTGTAGAAACGCCGATGTTTTCCAAACATCACCGTTTTTGTAGAGACGCCGATGTTTTCCAAACATCACCGTTTTTGTAGAGACGCCGATGTTTTCCAAACATCACCGTTTTTGTAGACGCCGGTGTTTTCAAATTTTTGTAGAAACGCCGGTGTTTTCAAATTTTTGTAGAAACGCCGATGTTTTCAAATTTTTGTAGAAAAGCCGATGTTTTCAAATTTTTGTAGAAACGCCGATGTTTTCAAATTTTTGTAGAAACGCCGTTGTTTTCAGTTTTTTTGTAGAAACGCCGTTGTTTTCAAATTTTTGTAGAAACGCCGATGTATTCAAATTTTTGTAGAAACGCCGATGTTTTCAAATTTTTGTAGAAACGCCGATGTTTTCAAATTTTTGTAGAAACGCCGATGTTTTCAATTTTTGTAGAAACGCCGATGTTTTCAATTTTTTGTAGAAACGCCGATGTTTTCAATTTTTTGTAGAAACGCCGATGTTTTCAATTTTTTGTAGAAACGCCGATGTTTTCAATTTTTTGTAGAAACGCCGATGTTTTCAATTTTTTGTAGAAACGCCGATGTTTTCAATTTTTGTAGAAACGCCGATGTTTTCAATTTTTTGTAGAAACGCCGATGTTTTCAATTTTTTGTAGAAACGCCGATGTTTTCAATTTTTTGTAGAAACGCCGATGTTTTCAATTTTTTGTAGAAACGCCGATGTTTTCAATTTTTTGTAGAAACGCCGATGTTTTCAATTTTTTGTAGAAACGCCGATGTTTTCAATTTTTTGTAGAAACGCCGATGTTTTCAATTTTTTGTAGAAACGCCGATGTTTTCAATTTTTTGTAGAAACGCCGATGTTTTCAATTTTTTGTAGAAACGCCGATGTTTTCAATTTTTTGTAGAAACGCCGATGTTTTCAATTTTTTGTAGAAACGCCGATGTTTTCAAATTTTTGTAGAAACGCCGATGTTTTCAAATTTTTGTAGAAACGCCGATGTTTTCAAATTTTTGTAGAAACGCCGATGTTTTCAAATTTTTGTAGAAACGCCGATGTTTTCAAATTTTTGTGGAAACGCCGATGTTTTCAAATTTTTGTAGAAACGCCGATGTTTTCAAATTTTTGTAGAAACGCCGATGTTTTCAAATTTTTGTAGAAACGCCGATGTTTTCAATTTTTTGTAGAAACGCCGATGTTTTCAATTTTTTGTAGAAACGCCGATGTTTTCAATTTTTTGTAGAAACGCCGATGTTTTCAAATTTTTGTAGAAACGCCGATGTTTTCAAATTTTTGTAGAAACGCCGATGTTTTCAAATTTTTGTAGAAACGCCGATGTTTTCAAATTTTTGTAGAAACGCCGATGTTTTCAAATTTTTGTAGAAACGCCGATGTTTTCAAATTTTTGTAGAAACGCCGATGTTTTCAAATTTTTGTAGAAACGCCGATGTTTTCAAATTTTTGTAGAAACGCCGATGTTTTCAAATTTTTGTAGAAACGCCGATGTTTTCAAATTTTTGTAGAAACGCCGATGTTTTCAAATTTTTGTAGAAACGCCGATGTTTTCAAATTTTTGTAGAAACGCCGATGTTTTCAAATTTTTGTAGAAACGCCGATGTTTTCAAATTTTTGTAGAAACGCCGATGTTTTCAAATTTTTGTAGAAACGCCGATGTTTTCAAATTTTTGTAGAAACGCCGATGTTTTCAAATTTTTGTAGAAACGCCGATGTTTTCAAATTTTTGTAGAAACGCCGATGTTTTCAAATTTTTGTAGAAACGCCGATGTTTTCAAATTTTTGTAGAAACGCCGATGTTTTCAAATTTTTGTAGAAACGCCGATGTTTTCAAATTTTTGTAGAAACGCCGATGTTTTCAAATTTTTGTAGAAACGCCGATGTTTTCAAATTTTTGTAGAAACGCCGATGTTTTCAAATTTTTGTAGAAACGCCGATGTTTTCAAATTTTTGTAAAAACGCCGATGTTTTCAAATTTTTGTAGAAAAGCCGATGTTTTCAAATTTTTGTAGAAACGCCGATGTTTTCAAATTTTTGTAGAAAAGCCGATGTTTTCAATTTTTTGTGAAGAAACGTCGATGTTTGATGTTTTTGTATAAACATCGATGTTTCAAATATCGATGTATTAACACCGATGTTGTGATCAATGTTTCTTCCCCACGATGTTTTGTTTCTGAATAAAAACTTCCCATGATCACAATACTGTAAAAGTTATAATACGAAATAATAACGATAGTAACACTATTATTTATGTGCTGAAACCAAAGAAACTCTGTTTGAACTACCTTCATCGACCAAACTCTCTCGCCCGAGATGACATCCACGCCCTTGTAATTCCTCTTTCATCATATTCATTTGGCACATTGAGATATGGACAACAAATACGCTGAGGGCGTAAGGTGTGCCTCTTCTTCTCGTATCCTTATTCGGCTAACAAAGTCAAATTGAATTTTAATGCACACGAATTTAATGTTAGAATTGAATTGAATTAATGTCTTATTTTACGTGGCGACCATGAGGCCTGCTCTTCCGTCTGACGATGCAAATTTCGCTACGCTCCTTTCACCAACTAGCAGAGAAAGAATGTATAAGAGGTTATTAAGTCTAAAAAGTATCAATGGTTTCTACTCTATTTTTAATTTTGAACATCGATGTTTGCTAACATCGATGTTTTATCATGTCACGCATCACTACTCCGAAAGCACCGCCTGCGCGCGTGGAGGCTCCGAGAAGCACTGCGCGCCAACGCCCGTGACTCGCTTGCCTCGCGATGATGGTGGGCTGGGGACTTTCCATCGGAAACTGCTGAATGAACACGCCGGCCAATTTATTCGCAGAAACACCTACCCAACGTATTCCCCGCACCAGACGTGTAATTCACACTGCTCCATATGGGGGATATTATATGTAATTTCCTGTCATTTTGCTGACTTCGTTCAACTGTGTATTACATGTTCTGCCAACGGCGTTTGAACTTAATTCGAGCCTCGCCCTAACTTACTTCTGGTCATACATAAGGAAGGGTACGCCCGTTGATAATGTTACGGCGTCGGCAACAGTATTAAACTGAAGGAAACAACACATAACAGAAGCCGGTCTCCACAACTCTGTTCCAAGCAGTGGTCAGTTTCAACCCACGAATTGGGTGGTTGAAACGATACCATCGTCCAGACTCGAAATGCGACCGTGTCCATCTATGAGTCTTCAATTTTGGATTCGTAACTACATATGCAGCAGCCCCATTTGTATTTTATGAGAACAAATATTAGTTGTGAGACAGCTATATTCCCTTTTTTATCTTCATTCCGTGGAACATATTCATGTGGTGTATACCTATTCACGTAACCACATTTCATTCAACTAAAAGAAACTAAAGCACAACACGAAATCGGGTAGATACACGCGCAATCGCGCATATAGCCTCATCAGCGAAAGGCAACTTCCAATGCGAGGCCCTCGTGCAAGCCCATCCACACAGGACCGGGGCCACGCAAACGGCACGTATGAATCACAAGGGAAAACACAATATGATCTCTCATTCTCCACGCGCGGGATTCACTTTCATTAGCGAGTTCCCCGAAAAGGGGACACGCCCCTAATACCCACAATCCCTGACAGACTCCGTTGGGCACGCATACCCCCCTCCCTTCGCACACCCTCCCCCTCCCCCAACCATCTCCGGATCTCTCGCATGGCAACCCCCGCGCCGACTCCCACGGTAACCCACGACGGGGCCAATCAGAATGCGGAAATGGAAGAAAATTAGAATAAAATTGAAATAAAATTTCGCGGAGTCAAACGCAAGTGCTTGTCGAGTCCCGGTCGACAGGGAGCGAAGTCGAAAGAAAGAAGAAGGAAAACAGACGTAAAAAGTAAAAGGAAGGAAGAGCGTGCGAAGTCGTACCCGTAACACGATTTCACGCCCTGAACGAAATAAACCCGAGGGGCAGCTAGAGGCTGTTTGAGGGACCTTCTCGCGCAGGCAGGGTGGGGATGGGGGGGGGGGCGGGCAGAAGGACAAGTGCCGGACGATGGCGGAAGCCCTGCGCGCGGAGCAGGAAATTAAATTCAACGGCACGCCGATAACTGCTTTTGGAAGCGGCGATAAAAAGAACGAAGAAGCTCCCTGAGGAGAAAAAAAGACTGCCCGCCGACGCGACGGGGCGCTGGAAATGTGGTTCTGCTTGTCAGCGACGTCTCAAGGTGCAGAGACGGTTTTATTGTATTCGCCGCGGGACGACACCTACCCGGTTTGAGCCATTCGCTACGTGGGTGGGAGGGAAAGTGGTGCCGTCTGCAAGCGTTCACTCCAGGATTTGGTAGCGCAAGGGGCGATATAGTCCGAAGAAATTAGTAATATTTATTTGCAATTAATAGTCTGAATTCTAGTAACAGCAAACTATTAATTTTTGCCTTTATATGGTAATTATACCTAGCATGAACGGAAATTATTTAGAACAAGGTTTCTCGAAAACTCTTAATTTTTCTATTAAAATTGCGCATTTTCAGAAATGATCAACTGACATTTTCCCAAAAACTACTCAAAATTTTACAATGAAAATTTGCATGTAAAACTTATTTGCATACAAGTTTTTGTTTTCCTTAAAATTTGAAAGTTCTATTTCAATTGTACGTTTATACCAACAATTCTACTATATTAGACTACCGAAAAATTGAGGAAATATGAAGAAAAAAATTTTAATCGCCGGTAGATAGCAGCTGGGATGAGGGTACAGCAAACCCGAAAAGCCAGAGTAGGAAACTAACGAGTTTGAGAGTGTCTGCGCCATTCCGAAGCGCCAGTAGTTTCGTTACATACTGCACAAACACTAAGTGCATGCAATCATGTACGTGTCACTATCTGGGACATTTATCAATAAAGAACAAAGTTTCCTGGCACGTACTACACATTACAGAGGACTTCCCCATCTTGAGTACTTCTTTATATCACACAATTTCACAAAAAGTGGTCTCTTTCTCCACTTGCAGGGATTTCTTTTACGCGAGAAGTACGTTCATTCACACTTCCATTACAAGCGAATCTGTTTGGAAACCGCAACACTTTTTGCGCACGAACGTGTCCACGAACCGTTCCAACCTGAAATATGGTGCGCGTGGAAGGCGGGCGGTCATAAAACTTCATAAGCCCCGGTCAAGCGTTTCTGAGTTTTCGCACGAGCAAGCGGGCGCTGGAAAGAGTTTTGTGTCAACCACTTCGGTCATTAGTCCTCTAAATAAAGTGCATGTTCTTTCCGAGAGGTGGCGATGCTTCTTCCCAGCTGGAACGTGAGGTTTGGGACCGACCTACACGTCGACTTGCGGGTTTCGATGCCCAGGTCCATTCCACATCGGGGCACCGCCCTCACCGAGACAAGGTCTAAATTTCCCGTCTGGTCTCTCGACATGAGTGGCGTAATGCAAAATGTCTATGCGCGTGCGTGCCTGCGAGTGTAAGGGGAGGGGAGGGAAGGGGAGGGGAAAAGAATGAAACATCACGCGTCGTTCCTGTTTTAAAAGGTACTTCCCCGTGGATTGTTTCAATAGGTACTTCTACGGCATTCTCCTGGTATGGCTGAGTAATCATTGAAATCTACCGAACAGAGCATCAGTTAGTGAGAGATAACCAACAGAGAGCTCCAGATAAACGACCCAACTACGTAGGTAGTGGCGAAAATCCACCATCGGGTCTCGAACCCAAAGACCTTCCGGTGAACCGCTGCGCAGAGGCCACGGATGCGGGCGCTGGGGGCAGCGACAGCGGCGAGGGACCGGTTGTGTGGCGATTCCGATTCCGGCGAGGCGGCGCGTGAGTTACAGCCCCGTCGACCTGCGCGCGCGAGCCGCGAGCCCGGCGGCAGAAGAACGCGCCTGCGCCTCCGCCTCCGCCTCCGCCACCTGCCGGGAGGCGGAGCAAACGGGTTTCGGAGAGGTCGCTACCCGTCCGCTAGCGCGCAGCCCGGGTCGCGGTGGGCTCGCTTTGCGATACAAGGAGGAGGATACTACAACATTGCGCATCTTCTTGTAGCGCGGCCGAGAAACACGCAGGGTTTATTGCGCACTTTGACACTTTAACACTGAAGTAGTAACGTTATTGTACTTAGGAGCTCCTATGAATATTCTACGATGTTTCCGATAAGCGACATATTCATTTCTATCTCCGAATTAGTGTTAATAAAATATCTATTGTGTTCGTATGTCACCACTAATTTAGACATAAGATAGATATAATCACTCTTTTGAGAAAAAGATATATGTTAGATCCATTTGAAAATACTCATAAGTGAAGCAAGTTCTTCAGTTCCTGCCTGTCATTCCACAATCCAAACCATTTGATCACCGTTATCACCAAGCTCCAATTCTAACTGCCATTCCTGGTTAGGTCTCAATGGCCCACGTTGGAGAATCGGATAATTCTATTAGCCCGGCACTGCGATTCGCTATCGTCCATCAATTGCTTTATTAGGCAATCGGCTTGACGTTTATGTATTATGGCTTTCGTATCGCGATTGCAGTCATTGTCACGCCTAATTAAAATTATCAGGAGCATTGAAATAACAAGAAGAGGGAACAGAAAAAGAAGAGAAAATGAATGAGTAAAGAAGCGAAACAGATGAAAGAAAAACAAGGAAAAAAGAGAAAAAAAAGAAAGAGAAAAACAAAGAGGACTAGAAAGCACTTTTGATTTAGTCCATGCTGTTTTCTGATTGATTTTACAATTACGGGGCCACGTCAGGTACTCAGAATAGTGGAGTCGTTTCGAGAACCAATTTCTTCTTCGCTGCGTGGGCCACTAATCTTTGTACCGCAGTTCACCTCGGCGCCACGCGTTCGCCTCTGTCGCTGACTGCCCGCTGCCATCCTCTACCACCGCGGCCGCGGTGGCGGCGGCGGCGGCGGCGGCGGCGACGGTGGCGACGGTGGCGACGGCGGCGGCGGCGGCGGCGGCGGCGGCGGCGGCGCCTCGCCGTACAAGGCGTGCGTGTTGGGGTCCAACGACCGCCAACAGCAATCGCCGTCAGTCCCAACGGCTACTGACAGGCGCGCGCGCGCGCCCGCGCCGCCTCGCTTCGCCCACTGCACGGCCAGCACTCGCCTTCTCCGCCGGCGGTGGCTCCCTGCCTTGCGACCGCGCCGACACCTTCGGCCGGCGAATTCGAAGAAGCATGACGCGGCCGTGAATCACTATGTGCTTCCGCACGTCCTTTCTTCTTGGAGGCCTCAAGAAAAAGGGCGTTCGCTCCAAAGAGTCTAGATAGGCTCTCAGAGAGAGCCCATAACTGAGAAAAATGGTCGAGGAGAGGGACTTGATGAAATCTCTACGTTATCACAATTTTGTTTTACTAGCTTTGTATTAAATTACAAATTATCGTACGTTCCAAACCGAACATTTTATTGGCATAAAACTCTCAATCAATATTCAAAATAATAAAAAAAAGTATCTTCTTTTCGAGATTTAATGAATTTGTTTTATCTGAAAAGATAGACCGAAATATAAGTGGAATGTAGTGTGTAATTGTAACGAGTTGTATCCAAGGTAGGGGGGGGGGTTAAAAGCATTAAATTTAGCGTATTTGACGAATGGATCCTTAAGCCCATTCACTGGCAAAATCAAAGATTTATCTAAGGTTAACATATTTCCAGAACTTTCGAGACAACACACTCGAAAATCATAAAACATACATCCACGCCCGTAGCTTGATTTGAAATCCCAGCCCTTCTCATCAAAATGGTGGGACGGTGAGTTTTCTCACTACCTCAATTATTCACGTTGGTTTCATAGGGTTTGTTACTACATCTATTTATACCTGACCTCAGCGCAGTTAATCTCTGGGTTCCTGTCGGTCACCCGACCACGAACCTGCGTCGTCTCGAATTCGTTTAACCTTCGTGACTACACGTAGTTAACGAATTCGGCTAGCGACGCCGGTTTCACGGTCGTGGCCGTTTGGGAGAATCATCCCAGCATTCACCAGGATGAACGAGAGAAACCACGAAAATCCCGATCAAGATGGCCGACACGAGGATTGAACCCACGGCTCTCGTATGCAAAGTGCCAATTCTCCGCCCGGAGCTCGGTACTGATAGCAGATATGTTTGTAATGTTGCCTAAAATGGTTGACTTGAATAGTTTAAAAAACCGTGAAGAACTATCCTGCATTAAACTAATATTTTTCTTATGTTCTAACGAATTTTTGTAAAAAATGTCGGAATATAACGAGAAGCGGAAAACGCAAACTTTTAACTGCCGATGAAACAGTTTTCATCGAAAACTTTTTCAAATGGAACATGCTCTAATTTTTTTATACATTCCGTTCACATTAAGGAAAAATAAAAATTGAAGGAAAAATACACCCAGTTCCGATCCTAAAAAACAACAACATAGCAACGATGCAAAACAAAAACCGCCCACTGCGCGTTTAAAATTCAACTCGTCGATGGAAACTGTTCATAACATCCACCACGAGCAATGGAGCGGAAATGTTTAAAGTTGCGAGGCAAGTAGCGCCTAGCTCTTCCCGGCAAGGAACACTCAAGTTGCTTTCCGGCCGTCACGTCTCGTTAGGGACGTCCCGAAGCGCCTTTCCATAAATCGAAGCGCGTCACGAGGTAACTTCCCGGCGCGGCGCACGGCCAGCGCTTCCGACGCGAACGAAGCCGGCGCGGCAGCGCGGCGCCTAGCCTCGCCACTCGCAGCCACACACACGCTGCGCATCGACCACGCGTGGTTTCCCTTTAATTAAAAACACTCCACGCCACATCATACTCATTCATATTGCGGTATTCAAATTTCCCAGAACAATAATGTAAATTAATGAATAGTTTTCGAATCGGGTTTGCCAATTCATAATTCATGGAAGGTAATGCGGATGTGTCTCACGTAAATTAAGGTTTCAATATGCTCCTAAAATATTATTGTCGAATTGAAATATTTAACACACAAGAGTATTTAATATAGTCCTTTCAATCTCCAAGAAAAGCGTCATTGTCAATTTATTTATAAACCTATTTTTGTTTAGGATTTCATCTGTATATTTAATGTGATTTCATTTTTTTCTGGCTTGAAAACAGTACAACCAACACATAGAGAGGATTTCACCGGGCAGATTACAAAGTTTAGCCACAGCATAAGCAACAGAAAAAAAAGTGCTCACGAAGACGCCCAAAAATGTTGAAAGAGCCAACCGGAGAGAGCTGCTACGGTGAAGTGGAGAAAAAAGTTCGAATTCTTGATGAAGAAGAGCAAAACGAGGGAAATTAAGAGGAGGAAGGAGATAATAAAGTACAGGAAGGAAAAAATGGGAACGTTTCTTAATGAATGTAGGTCTCTCCCGTCACATACATCGATGAGCCATGTGCAACTTCCTAATACATGCAACATCATCAAGCTCGCAAGTAACATAAGGCAAGAGCGAAAGGGAAGACAAAGCTGCCATAATTTATGGACATTCTCGAGGCGGCCCGACGGCCGTCCGACCAGCACGCCCATTCGAAGGCTTCAAAGCGCGCCAACGCACAGGGCGGCGGCGGGCAAGGCCCTCTGTGAGGGTGACTACGAAAGCTGTCACATCCAGTTTTTTTCGTTGCCGGACGCGCGAACATGTTGCGCGGAGATAGAGTGAGAGAGGGGGGAGGGACAGAGGAAGAGAGGTGCAGGGAAGGAGGGGGCGAGGCAGAGAAGAGAGAGCGATGACGGAGGAAGAAAACGGACAGAGAGTGCAAGAGAGAAGAGAGGCAGAGAGAGAGAGAGAGAGAGAAGACCGAGGCAAGAAAGAGAGAGGACCGAAGCAAGAGAGAGAGAGAAGACCGAGGCAAGAAAGAGAGAAAGGACCGAAGCAAGAGAGAGAGAGAGAAGACCGAAGCAAGAGAGAGAGAGAGAAGACCGAAGCAAGAGAGAGAGAGAGAGAAGACCGAAGCAAGAGAGAGAGAGAAGACCGAAGCAAGAGAGAGAGAGAAGACCGAAGCAAGAGAGATAGAGAGGGAGAAGACCGTGGCAAGAGAGAGAGAGGGAGAAGACCGTGGCAAGAGAGAGAGAGGGAGAAGACCAAGGCAAGAGAGAGAGAGAGAGAAGACCGTGGCAAGAGAGAGAGAGAGAAGACCGAGGCAAGAGAGAGAGAAGACCGAGGCAAGAGAGAGAGAGAAGACCGAGGCAAGAGAGAGAGAGGGAGAAGACCGAGGCAAGAGAGAGAGAGAGAGGGAGAAGACCGAGGCAAGAGAGAGAGAGAGAAGGAGAAGACCGAGGCAAGAGAGAGAGAGAAGGAGAAGACCGAGGCAAGAGAGAGAGAGAGAGAAGGAGAAGACCGAGGCAAGAGAGAGAGAAGACTGAGGCGAGAGAGAGAGAAGACTGAGGCGAGAGAGAGAGAGAGAAAGAGAGAGAGAGAGAGAGAGAGAGAGAGAGAGGGAGGGAGGCACAGGACGGTGCTCGCGGCGCCGAATTCCGCCCTGAATCTTTAACGCGGAGTGAAGGAGCGACGGCTGCCGCTGAATTAATGATGCGTCCATCACTAAAACTCGATACTGCGCGCCGCGTGACATTTCTCTCTCCGCCGCGCGGCGCAACGCGAGGCTGGCTGGGCGAAGCGAGACGAAGCGGCATCGCGACTGCCAATTCCGCGAATCGCCGCTCGTGGAAGCGTCTGGGTCCATTCAGAAGCCAGGTTGCTCTGCACCTCCCCATGTGGAGTGCCAGGGAGGGGAAGAGATCAATTAAAAAAAATAAAGCGAATGAACCTTTAGTAGTTACACGACGAAACCGGCGCCAAAGGGGGCAGCGAATGACAAATTGACAAGTGAAACTGCAATTACCTTCGCTTTCGCTGCATGGTTGGAAATAATTCTAAGAATGCTCCTTGGAAAGTTTTCTCTTTCAATGCCCACGATCCTAACATTGTAAACTGCGTAAATTGTAAATGATGCAACCAGATTTGAATTAATCATAGAAAAAATTAATATTTTCCCTGCAGGTAATATGGGACTCTCGGAAAGAACGTTTCCCTGAATCCAATCCCGCCCGTCAATTCGCTCTGAGCCTCTGCGACCAGTACCTCTTGGGCAGTGCGATAGCTTTTCATCTCCGGTTACTAGACCTCAAATCGTACCATTCATCATAATCAACTTCATCTCGTCTACATCGTCGACGGGGACATAATGAGGTGGGTCAACAAATGCTCCGCAGAAACAGTTTGGTACTAGGGACACATCCACGCAACTTTCTGACCAGAAGGATTTGTTGGAAGTTTTTTCCTTTAGTTCGTTGCATTCCGTATGAGAGCCAAAGGGGATATATATTCACCCGTTTCATCGGCCACTCTTTATACCAAAGTTCCGTTATTCACATCTCCTTTTTATTTACTAACCATCTTTGTTATAGACGTCAGTTTCAGGTACGAGGAAACGTAATAAGGATCCCGTCAGAGGAACCTATCACAAAAAAATAATATTTCGAATCCGATACATGGTTTTCTTACTCTAACTTAATGATCACGTAAAAGATATAACTCATGAATTTACGTACACAAGATATCCTATCAGTATGATCTAACGGGCTGAGACTTCTATTTTCTTGTTTTTCTCTTTCTCTCCCCGCTCAGGAACTTCATTAACCTCACGCAATTTACGAACCCACGTACGCTTGTCTAAATTAGTTCTGTAAGGTAAAATTTACGCAACACATTTTGAGGAGAAACTATGTCTTTTGCGTGCCGGATTATAATTTCAAACACTTTTTCTATTGTTTTGTTAATCAATAATTTTATATTCCAATGCATGAACTTCACAGTGCATCCGTCTATCCTCTATGTCTTTTATATTGCTGCGAAAAATAGTGTTTATTTCTTTAACCTCTGGAAACTAATCAGGTCTTATTTTTCATCCATATATGGAAGTTTGTCATATGCTGTGCACTAATAAAAAGAATCCCTGAATTTCAGTATCACGCGGAACTCTCGATTAAATTTCCACTCTATGCTCAATAATAATCATCACCCCTGAAATCTAAACCCTTGCTCATTTATTCGGTTTCCGGATACCCAAAGTGTTATGGTCGCATCAAAATAACGTGTGGTAAAGCAAATACTACCAGGCGAGAGAGAGAGAGAGAGAGAGAGAGAGAGAGAGAGAGAGAGAGAGAGAGAGAGAAAGAAAGAGAAAAGCAACACAAAAGAAGTGTGAAGAAAGTAGTTCAAAGATGAGTGAAAACGTTTGAAGAGTTGGGTTAATAAGAAGTAAAATATGAAAGAACTGACAAAATAAAGAATACTCCTTGACAGGAAGTGTGGCTGATAGGAGATAGGAAGAATAGCAGGAGAAAGAAAACGGTTTGTAAGAATAGCCAAGATAGATGAGTTATAGTTTAAAACTCAAGGTATAAATGTTGGAAACAGAGCATCTGAACCAGAACTAAATCCCTAATTAAGCTGTGTCAGTGTGGGAAAGCATAAAGTAACCTGAACATCTAGGAGAATTAAGACACACACAACTCTTCGATTTCACGGGTTAAAAGTCCGTTATTCCACGAGTATTTAACTGAATATGGTTCTACACATAATTCCCAGGCGATATCATTTGCCATTGTCGATTTACTCCACAGACGCGACTCTGTTAACGGATCATGACTTCTAAATGTCCTATGAAAATGGAATTTTGCTCATTCTCATCGATTTTGCATTGGACGAAAGTTTATAAAAGAGAATAAATAGTACATTCGCTGTGATGCTGTACATATTGAAACGGGGTCATGTTATTCCTGTGTGGATGAGAATATAATAGTGCAAACTGCATGCGGAGATACGCTATTATAAAATCACAACGGGAAATGCAAGACTAAAATGAGGTCGTATCTGGCAAATATGAAACCAATGGCACCGTTCGCCGAAGTAAATCGAGGGTGATCACGTTCCGGGAATGTAATTTTAAAGAACGATATCATTCTCAAATAATTCGTAAAATTATACATTGACGCTGCAAAATAATGACGTTGAAAATTCTTTCAGGTTTAAGCACTCTTCCCCACAAGATAATGACATACTATTTCTATATTATAATAACGTTTGTCTAATCTAATTTATTACAAATTTGTGCCGCTTGAAACAGGTGAAAACTATATCAAATGCTCCCAGGTTTCTTCTTACCTGGGCGAAGATGAATATGTTTTAGAAGGGAACACTAATTTATTCATAAAAAAATGTTTGCCATAAAAACCAAGTTCAAGCCAAAACTGTCCCTACATAGTGTAGTAGGATACGATAGAGTTACAGATCCCATTCTTTTTTATCTAAGCACACCAATCTCCTCTTCTTCTTTTCCTCAAAGAAATAACTACATCGTAAAGTGAATATAAATTGAAGACGCGACAGCGAGTACAGGTCTGACGGCGCAGTGGGGAGAAGCTCATAGGTGTTACTCATAGAAATACAGAATCTCCCATTTGAATCTGAATGCTAGTTCCCAAGTCCTCACAATGACCTTGTGTACACGATATCGATACTGAGAAGAAACCGTACTAGGGTTAAATATATTCGATAGTTGCTTAAGGAGAGCGAATTCAGTAACACAAGATTTTTTTATTACGTCGTATAAATATAAAAACTAAAAAAAAATATGCAAACCTTATTGTACCAAGTACACATAAATGGTAAAAAGAATGAATGAGTAAATAAATAAATAAATAAAGCAAAGAGAGCTTAAATGTCTTCACCCCGCCCTCAGTGCTCCGATGGCGAGCGCTTCAGAGTCCACAAGCTCTCCGCTTCGTCGCCGGCGGCAAAAAGCTCCCCTCCGCAGCATGGGTAGCGTGATAGTTTTAGTAGCGGAAACAGGCGCTTGTTGGCACGAGCAAAGAAAACGCTCGCCGCCAGGCCGACCGCCCGCCCGCCCGGCAGGCGGAGGCGGAAGGTGCACGGCGGCGCGTACAACGGGTGCCGGGAATAGGAGCCGGTTCCGGTGGGAGTATACAGAGGTAGAGTAAAAGGGGCGGCAGTGGGCGGAAGAGGCGAGGAGGTACAGGGCGGCGTGAGCGGTGAGAGTGAGGGGGGGGCAGGGAGGAGAGTGAAGGACAGGGAAGGAGGGGAGTGGAGGACAGGGAGGGAGGGTGGGGAGTGGAGGACAGGGAGGGAGGGTGGGGAGTGGAGGACAGGGAGGGAGGGTGGGGAGTGGAGGACAGGGAGGGAGGGTGGGGAGTGGAGGACAGGGAGGGAGGGGAGTGGAGGACAGGGAGGGAGGGGAGTGGAGTGGAGGACAAGGAGGGAGGGGAGGGGAGGAGAGGGGCAGGGACGAAGGAGTGGGGGCAGAGAGGAGGTGTGGGGAGTGGGCAGGGGGGGTGGGGGGGCAGTGAGACAGTCGTATGGGGGGTGGCAGGGCGGGAGGCGAAGGGGGAAGGGAGGGGAGTGAGGGGAGCAGAGAGGGTTGGTGAGGGGGCCAGAGAGGGAGGTGGGGGGTGAGATGGCGGCGCCAGCGCTGTGGAGGTCGGCGGCCGCGGGGAGGAAGGCGTCAACGGGAAGGAAAAGGGCCGAGGGCATGAAAGGAGAGGGCAGCGGAAAAGTGCTCAGGGAAGGAAGTGAGCCGGGGGAAGGGAGGGGTCGAAGGCGGGATCAGCGATCGGGTCCGCAGCCGGGGAGGCCGCGAGCGTAGCAGCGACTTCGGAGACGGAGGGAGCACCAGCGGGAGCGAAGGCGACGGCAGCGGCAATTTGAGAGCGGAACGCGATTACTCGCCGGCGGAGGGCGGGGGGCGGGGGGCGGAGAGGGGCGGGCAGAGGAACAAGAAGCGGGCGGGCGGTCGCGTTACTGCGCGCCCACGCCCCCCACCCGCACGCGACCGGCCGGCGGTCGCACGCGCCCACGCCCGCTCCCGCGCCCCGGCGTCGCCTCGGCCCGGGGCCCCGCGCACGTGACGGGGGCGCGCGGACGAGCGCACGAGCCTCATGAAATTTTGAATGAGCAGCAGACAGTGGCCCGCTGAATAATGGATGCAAGGTTTTCGAAACACGCGCAAGGAGGGGAGGGGCATCGAAAGGATAAGCGAAGCTGCAATTTTACCTAATAATACCTGCGCGTAGGTTTTGATCACCTTTATCTCACTGTGGTCACCTTTATCGTATTGAGCACACACGTATGTTATGATACTACGCCTAGAAGGATGAACACGATGATTAACAACGCGAAGCCGCCTGCACACGAAGTCAGCAGGGATTTTACCGGAACGAAATACGGATTTAGAATACTCACAAACCATAATTTTCTTCAGATTGGTTGATTGGCGATATCAGGCACGTTACCCGCGGTCATTCGTCCCGTAAGTATAGTGCGTTTTATTGCGGTAGGTGCCGTTGATTTTCTCCCGGTGGATGATGATATCCGGCACCGACCTACCGTGGGCTAAAGGGGTCTCCCCAAGCAGGTATCTCCCTCCAGCGCGGCACCACCCCAGCCGGAAGACGCTCGAAACTCCCGACCAGTTTTCCGGCAGTGTGATAGTATAGTGCATGCAAGTGTACGCGTGTGTAAGGGTTGAGGAAAGGACAAGGAAAAGGAAGGAAAGATCGCGCGATCCATGGGACGTATGTTAGAGTGTACTGCTCCGGCATTCACCTGGTTACTTTTCTTCAAAAAGAGAAACTAAAAGCCTAATCAGTGACTTCACAACGGCGAATTTTATCTAATAAAGCACTAGAGGTGCGGAAGATGCGTATCAACCGTATCTGTTCATTACAATTTCAGTGAATGTACAGTGTCACAAAAACCTGCATCCCAAAGGGGCATCGTTATACGTAAATGAATCCAAGTGCCAGTAAATGTCTCAATCCACCATCACATGGTACCGTCCGTGAAGCGCGGTTACCATTGATTTACGACCAACGAAATTTCCACGCGGAGGCAAATCGCGGCAAACGCGAACCAACTCCTTCCAGACTACCGATCCAGAACACGTATCGAAATATCCGGAGCAGCGGTCCGGTAAGCCCCGCACTGGCCCTTCACGCACATTAGCGGGATTATTAGCCTTTACGGACCTTTTGTGCGCTTCGCAACGTCGTTCACCAACCGCGCACGGGATCGGGCTGCTCGAGAGCGGGGAGCGCAAATCCCGCCAGCGCCATTCTCCGGCGGCACAAAACGCCCGTTCAGAGCGGATGCGCTGCCTGGCGGCCAGGCGCCGCCCGAACGGGATGGAATAGGCAGGGGGCGGGGCGGGGCTGCCGACTGAGCGCGGCGAGATTCGAGCCAGGGAACAAATCGAGGGGCGGTGAATACGAAAGGGAACGAAGGCAAACAGGAAAAAAATAGAATGAGGGCAAGCGAGGAGAGAACGACAACAGAACTTTTGCCGCATGAAGTATAGAGATTCGCAATTTACTGTGGTGAAGTGATGTTAGGGGTACAATACTGTAGGATAACTTAGAACAACAGACATATCGGGAGACGAAGTGGTAGAATGACAGAATTCGATTTACACGAGTTACCGGGAGATTCAACGAACATTCAATGATTGAGATCAAGCAAAGATACTACAATGCAAAGACATGAAAAGATGAGGAAAACGGCAACACGGAGTACTGACATATGCGATAACTATTGTGTGATACAGTGGTATGAAAAAAAATAAGACCACATTTGTAATTTGCAAATTTGCAATAACATGCCAATTCTTTGAATGGAAGAAACAGGTTATGATATAATGGCTTCAGAAGCAAAATACTATAAAGAATTCCAACAAGAAAAGGGCAAGAAGACGCGGGCAACGAGACGGGGCAGCGGGACGGGGCAGCGGGACGGGGCAGCGGGACGGGGCAGCGGGACGGGGCAGCGGGACGGGGCAGCGGGACGGGGCAGCAGGACTGGACAGCGGGACATGGACAATGGTACATGGGTAACGGACAAGGACAACGGGACAAGGACAACGGGACGCGGGCAGCGGGACGGGGCAGCGGGACATGGGTAACGGACAAGGACAACGGGACGCGGGCAACGGGACGCGGGCAACGGGACGCGGGCAACGGGACGCGGGCAACGGGACGCGGGCAACGGGACGCAAGCGAAAGCGCGTCATCAACCCGGACGAAGCAGACCCAACCGAAAGCGGGGGGCGCTCGATTGACGCTGACGCGCCGGGACAGCATCAGCCGGCGCATTGCGTCCGCGTCGATAAACGTATTAATCGGGGGAAGCGCCGCGTCCGGGAGCGCACGCATGTCTCGCAAACGAATTCATGACAAACTAAAAGGCAGCGCCGGGCGCAATTTTCCGCGGAGTGGAGCGGAGCGCGCCATTCGGCGTCGCGTGGCCCGTCCGCTCGCGCCAAATTGGATCCGAGGAGCGGACACGCGCCCCGGCGGATCGCAGGTGCGGACGCCAGCACACACGGCTTTGACACAGGGCGTTCAGCGAAACTGGCGCGTTTAGCTCGCAGATCAACACACGTTAGTTGCATTTAACTCTTGTTAGTAGAAACGTCACACTCAATAAAATATCTGCCTTCGTAATGGACGATTGAAACGATAGATTTCAATGCATATATTGAATGTTACGCATTTATTTTTAATTGGAGAAACTTTCGTTGCA